>CM038044.1:132338545-132983545 GCA_021397845.1 Areca catechu | reverse complement strand
CCTGCTTAAAGGTAGGGAATTAGCAAGGACATTGTATTACCTCCATACTGGTGCTAACAATATGTCGATTTCTCCAAGAAATCATCACCATGGGTGAACTACACCTTGGAATATCCACCACATCTTGAACGATACCCTTAAGAACCTTGAACCATATTAAGCTAGAAACTAATACACTAAAGGAAGCTTAGGCACAGCAAGAATTAACAACATATAATTTAGCTTATGCTGTTATGCACATGAATGCAAGAGATTACCCTTAGGAATATCCAAGAAACCAAAATAAGATATGTTAGTAGCTTTAAAAGAAATGAAATTACCAATAATATAACGGTCAATGGTAACAAGTGACAACATATAATCAGAATAGTTTCTTAAAATGAGACCAGGCATCTTTGCCATGGACATAACCGTAACATGCCTGTATGAGTATGAAAGAAAATTATTAAACATAATTCATCATCAATTTTTATGATTGTCACAGAAACAGCAGGAAACAGAAACCAAATGATAAGACCTATACATAACTGCACTTTTCCAAGTGCATGCTCTGCAACATATCTTGAACCATAGGTACAAGACATATGCAGCTCACTTTTATATAGATGTCATTCAAAATTGGAACAGGCAAAAAACAACTTTAGTCTTACTTTAGACAATAATTCCTGGCTCTCTGATGGTTGCATTTTCAGGCTTTGAGGCAAGATTACAGTCAGCAACTCTGGCTTCTCCGCTCTTAGAGCACCTCTGATACAGCTGCATTAGTCCCAGATGCTCCTGAGGTAAAAATGTGATTTTTCTGCAGTGACATTAGCAGGTTCTAAATATTCAGAATCATGATTAAGTGAAAAAGGATTGATAGAATGATACATAGTCAGAATGGCAGCAAACAGAGAAAACCTACCATTACCACCATAGCATAACTCAGAATCTCGATAAGCTGCTGATGCATAAATCCCATATTACGTGTCCCAAAGAAACCAATGGCTCTAGGTCCTTGCTGTTGAATAGCCAATAATTCCTGCAAAATAATTGTTAGAAATCAAAATGAACTGAAACAAAACAACCCTAACCGGCTAACCCTGTCTGCATGTATTTTAACATTGCTATCTGTGTAGGGATAATTAATGTATGTGCATAGAGGCATAAAGTGAAAAGTTGAACTACTGTTTTGATAATGTGCATATGAATGCAGACAACTGATCTGCAAGTTCACAAGAATGAGATGAGTAAAGATTGAAAGAACCTGAGTTGTAATATCAAATCTCCAGGCTATGGATATTGTTCTTAAATATCAACAAATGGCTGAAATTATCAGTTAACAAGCATGATATGAAGAATATTCAAGATGGATGCATATACTGTTGTTTTACACTTCCACTTACAATATTAGCCATCTTCCTTTCTGTGATGAGTAATCAAAGTATAAATCCATGACATAATGGTTATAATATGCTTGCTACCATCTAAGATATGAGTAAGACACATCATCATTTAATACTGAACCATATACAACAGTTACAGCAATACATTAGGGGAAAATGTAATCAGCTTCTCATTTAAGAAGTGAGAGGTGATTATGTCGCATGAGCTTTTCACATACATCCACAGCTCAAGAAATTATGAACAATAAAGCTCGAAGAGTTTAAAGAAGTCAACACTAGAGAATCATATAATCTTCCCTCAGAGCGCTGCACAGAATTTCAAGAGGCTGGTGTTTTAGAAATATCATGATCTATCAACTGAATAGATTAAATCTTGATATCTACATTTTAGAGATATTTAAAGTTCATTAATAGGTTGGTGACTTTGCCAAGGCAAATAACTGCAGCCTTTCTCAGAATACAAGTTAAAATATCCCATCCAATGAATAATAATTAATTGCAATGCCAAGTCCAATGAGGACAATAAGACATCTGATGAAAATTCTCGATAAGCTGGATATGCCATGATGTTAAACCATAGTGACAAAAACAGATACCTGCAGATAATCAATATCAGGAATTGGCTTGTACTCTGATACAACAATTGTGTTTAAGCCTTCAACAACAGACTGTGCTTGTGTAGGAACTTGGACCCCATTCTCCTCATCAGACCCAAGCAAAACTTCATCATTCCTATGTTGATGCTCCCAATTACTTCCAACCCTGCTACTTCTCATATATCCGCAAAGCCACTATACCATTACATTAAAAACAGTCCCTGGTAGTAAATTATCAGTGAAGACCAAATATATCACGGGACTATAATGTTAGCACAGTACACAAGACAAGAAATATAAGCTTATACAAAAAACGGATATAAAATGTAACAGAAATCATGGAGAACTCAGTAACTTGTTCCACCTAAATTTTTCAATTTGTAAGTCAGCAGACATTTTTGGCATGGAAATAGAGATAAAGCATGATTCGTGGGCCCTAGACATTCTCCAGAAAAATAACTTGTGTGGAATCTCAATAAAGGACAAACTGTGGTATGATACATTAGATACGAATGATAAAAATGAAGACTTGAATCAAACAGTGTCTCGTATCATGTGCAAGGCATAATTAATGGTCAAAATGTAGAAACCTTGTCTGACCTACACAGAGTCGACTAAAAGCTACAAATAGTTTTTTGCAGAAAAACTTAAAATACTGAAGTATTACTTTATTACAAAGATATCATTGCATAACTAGTTCTTTTTTTTTTCAATGTTTTTTTTAGTTCATATGTAATTCTAATGATGACACAAATCTTAAGCTTGAAAATTAGAGCTAACATCTGAGATGTCCATTGACTGGTTACAAGCGTTAATGACGGGCATACATACACTGCTTTAAAATTTTAATGACAAAACAAAATTCACAAAGTAATACTTTTCCAATGCATGGGTAATGCATATTCAGTCTCTATAAGCAGAAAAAGTAAAGGGTCTATTTGGTTGAAGATAATCTAGATTCCACATCAAATTACCATGTTTGGTATGAAAAGTGGAGAGAGAGATGGTAAAACAAATACCATAGGGGGGTTGGTATTTGGTAATTTTGTAATGATGATAATTCATACTTGATAAAAATACTTCCAATAAAGTACATTTATGACCGTTGAATTTGTTTTGACGTCTTCTCAAATTCATTCAATAAGGAGCTTTTGCAAAACATTAAAATGCAAATAGCATTATACAGGGTCATGTGATTATAGTCATTAACAAAAATTGATGGAAGATAACAATGATATCTTAATATTAAATTTATTTTTTGTTGATGGGATATTTGTAAATTTGACCATATTCCATATAGGATTAACTCCAACCAAACGTAATCTTTTTCCAATGTCATTTTTCAGAAAAATATTTTCACCAACCAAACATGATAAAAGTTATTTTTATCCGCAATTATTTTTCTAGATAAATGATTCCCAGGAATCGTTAAACTATTCCATAATTTGACATATCCCAACCAAACAGATCCAAAGATTAATGTCAAAGTTCATTGCCATGGAAGAATTAGCAAGAAATCAAACTACATGTACATACAAAAAGAGTGCCACGTTTAAAATTCCACATGTTGGATTTTTAATTCCACCAAGGCACACTAATAAAGCCAATCATATCTTACTATATATAATGGGAGATCCTTTGTGGCATGACAAACGAAGTGGCATGTATTCTTTTTTTCTTTTTTCTATGTTCCCCTCAGGATTTTCGGAACTAGACCAAACTGGCCAGTTCGAGATGTTTCAAACTGCAACGATGACAAACCGGGATGGTTCTGGCATGGAAAATGGAACACCGGAAGAGAGAAAGGGTGAACAATGTCGTTGGAGGGCTGGTGGTGCTCCGTCGAGGCTGTCGGAGGGCCACGAAGTCCTTCATAGCTTGGTGTCGCCTGATAGGTCTTTTAATCAAGAGAGAGGAGGGAGGAAGGCTATTGAAGGATGGGGACAATAATAAAGAAGACACTCTGGCATCGCTGGATGGCCGTTGTGGCCACCGATAGCAGAAAATGCATGGATGATCCACGGTCATGGAACAGCAACGACCCGCCCTCATTTCTCATGTCAATTTTTTAAAAATAAAGAAGAATAGTGAAACTGGCAAACTCATTATTAACTTCACTGTAGTCAGGGTTTTTTAAAAAAAATACAGTGAAATAGGAGTGATCACCCCTGTTTCATGCCCACGGAGCCACTAGCGATGTTTGGTGGCCTCTCCGCCGGGCTTGCCTCCCTCGTTTTCTTTTCCTCCCCCCTCTCTTTATCTCTCTCTTCTCTCTTTTCTCCCGTGGATGACACAGAGCCGCAGTGGCCACTGATGGCATCACCGCTGCCTCCACCTCCTTCCCTCCCCTCCTCTCTTTCCCTCTCTTTCTCTCTCTTCCTCCTCCCCATTTGTCCCTTTGTCTCTTAGTCGGTTTGTACTAGCCTGGTTTGGTGCAGACTGTACCAACTTGTGCCGCTAGCTGACCAAAATGGGTACTGATACTGTTTTGAAAACTTGGTTCCCCCTCATAAAGAATCAACCCAGCATTACCTTTGAGGGGACTCAAGAGGTACTACTTTAAATATATGCCAGAAAGAGAAAGTAAGCAGGAAATCATCTCCAATCAGTAATTATGAAAGAAACTAGAGAGGTATATCAATTAAAAGAAAAGTATAATTTTATCACTTCAGAATATAGCTCAATGCTTTTTGAATACACGTCCATCATACTTGAAACATAAATGATAATTGATGGAATCATAGTTTTCCATCAACACGCCTGCTTGAAAAGGCCATTTGCATTGAACATGCACACACTAGCATGATCGAAAAGAACACTTTACAGAACTACAAATTTCACGTTGAGATTAGCATATAACCTTTTGTAAGTATACCTTTCTAATGTTTTTAAGTCCACTTCCATATATCACCATGATAAACAACATCAAAATTGTATGAGTCGATGATACACACCCAATGTAAGATACTAAATATGCATTTATTTTTTCAATATTAAAAATGACATTTGGTGTTGGAAATTTATCTAGAAGTACCAAGACTTTTTCAGTATTTGCATGCAAAGGTAAGGCCTACTAGAACACTGTATTTCTACACTCAAAATTTTACCAGTATCTTCTATTGCCACTTTGTATGACCTATAATGATCCCCAAGATGCAAATAACAAACCTTTTATTACCAACATTAAGCTAAGCTCATATGATATGCAACAAATCCAAATGCCAAATATTAACTAAAATTCACAAGATACCTCGGAATACAAGAAGAATGCAAAACGCCAGACTTAAAAGACACAAAACAATTGTCTAGTTGAAATGCCGAACCTAATACAAATATCTGAGCGAAAACATTTGATATTAGAAATTTATCTTGAAGTGCCAAGACACTTTAGCCATTTGCATGCATAGATATCCCACTAGACACTTATATCTCCACTCCCCTCAAGAAAATTTTAGCCGATTATACCTACTATTTCCACTCTTTCTCACCTATTCTGCATAGGAATTGTCCTATGTTCTCCAAGACACGACCTTTTTTCCGTACCAACATAAATCTAAACCCCCAAAGGACCTGCCGTATGAACACACACACACACACACACAAAAGGGATCCAACTCCCAAAATTGCACTAAAATTCACGAGATAGATTGGAAAAGAGAAAAGATTGCAGCATTCTAAACCACTAAAAATTCAGAAAAAAAATCAACACTGTCTAATAGAAACAATGAACGCTAGGCACACTCCCAAAACAACCAGATGGAAAGATGGGAGGTGAAAACTATTTGGAGAGAGGGCAATAATTATGACAGAAACAGGGCTATAGATTCCTCCTTTAGAAAGAGAAACAGAGACAAAGAAGAGATTGTTACCATAGGTCTCGATTGACGGGTCTCCTGGTTCCATGCCATCCCCTGTAGCAGGAAGAAGGATCGAGGGATGAGCAGGGAAAGCTAGGGTATTGAGTGGCAAAGCAATGGCCAAGGGAGAGCGAAAACCGCTGGTTTTGGAGGCCGCAGGAGAAGCCTCACGGCAGGAGAAGTGCCCATCGCTTCTCTTGACTTATTTATTTCTACTTTATTTTATATATATATATATATCAAAATCTACAATGATGGTACTATAAACCAAAATTATTGAATATAATTTATTATATTAAAAGTGTTGCACTCAACCGAATTTTTCTGAGCGGAATCGGAGCTAGCGGTCCTTCGGCTGGATGGCTGACCGTTCCTGCTGAAGTCCGTCGGATCTCTTTCCATCAGAAGTCTGGCCGCCGATCCACTGAAAGAGATGTCCGAACGACCCTCTTTCCGTCGAGGTCCGACCAGCTTATCCCTTCAGAAAGCCTGACGGATGCTTTTCCTCGAACGACCGACCGACCCATTTCTGTTGGATCCGATCGGATTCCTCTTGACGAAGTCCGACCGACTTATTCCCACTCCAGAAGTAACTCGAAGGCTCCAAAAGTCCCTTCCAGTTGGTACCATAATTCTGTTACAACGGACATCATGACGTAATCACATCCTGGTGCCACCTAGCCCTTATCTTGATTCTCTTAGGGCAAATCGAACATTCTTCGTCTATCCCCTAACAGAATTTGGCAGTATTCCACACCTATATAAGGTAAACTGGGGACCCTCGTTTCGGGACTAAGTACTCTCTTCCCTTTCCATTCAATATCTCCATCTGATTCCTCTATTCTGTTGCCCTCAAGTTCTCGCTAACTTAAGCATCAGAGTGTCCCCCGCCGGAGCACTACCAGCCCTCGGGGACTTTGTTGCAAGTATCGTGAGAGAAGCGCTCCAGCATAGTCGATCGAGCCCGGTTCGAGAGAAGACACGGCAACAGATTGGCACTAAAGGAAGGGGCCTACTATCTCTTCTCTGAAAGGAGGAACTCATTTATTAAGTCCTGCAATGGAGGCGAAGGGAAGCCCAGAAACCTCCATCATGAGAGATACCTCCCGCTACACTCCCTGTCCGGGTCCTGAAGGACCTCTCAGGGAGAATGACGCCACGACATCCGCCCACCGTCACCCAAGCCCCACCATCACTGTTGGGTTACAACAGTCCAGACAGACTTTTGAACTGCGTTATACCGCACTACTACGGTTCACAACATCTCAAGGAGGCGCTAACAACCGCAGCAGCTGCTGCTGCATCTGGTACTGTTAACGGCCGTAGCGATAGATGGCATGTCTCAGATTTCGCTGGGCGTGATTCGAGCCACGTGGAGATTTTCCGGCGAAGTCTGGTGTGGCTCCGCCTCGGTCGAAGTCGAGGTCGGACCAGGCCTTCCTATCGCTCTGCCAGGTGTCCATCCAAGAGGGGTCCACCTCGGCCGAAGCCGGCGGCCTCCCTGCTCCCTCGCTAGGTGGCACCCTGAGACGGTCCCCCCTCGCCGAGGTCGAGCCAGGCCCCTCGCTCTTTCGCCAGTGGCGCCCGGACGGACCACCTCGGCCGAAGTCGAGCGCCCCTCTGCCGCTCTGTCAGGTGTCCATCCAGGAGGGGTCCACCTCGACCGAAGCCGTCGGCCTCCCTACTCCCTCACCAGGTGGCACCCTGAGACGGTCCCACCTCGACCGAGGTCGAGCCGGGCCCCTCGCTCCTTCGCCAGGTGGCGCCCGGAGACGGGACCACATCGGCCGAAGACGAGCGCCCCTCTGCCGCTCCGCCAGGTTCCCCCAGGAGGGGTCCACCTCGGCCGAAGCCGGCGGCCTCCTTGCTCCCTCGCCAGGTGGCACCCTGAGACGGTCCCACCTCGGCCGAGGTCGAGCCGGGCCCCTCGCTCCTTCGCCAGGTGGCGCCGGAGACGGGACCACCTCGGCCGAAGTCGAGCGCCCCTCTGCCACTCCGCCAGTGTCCACCCAGGAGGGTCCACCTCGACCGAAGCCGCAGCCTCCCAGCTCCCTCGCCAGGTGGCACCCTGAGACGGTCCCACCTCGGCCGAGGTCGAGCCGGGCCCCTCGCTCCTTCGCCAGGTGGCGCCCGGAGACGGGACCACCTCGGCCAAAGTTGAGCGCCCCTCTGCCGCTCCGCCAGGTGTCCACCCAGGAGGGGTCCACCCGGCCGAAGCCGGTGGCCTCCCTGCTCCCTCGCCAGGTGGCACCCTGAGACGGTCCCACCTCGGCCGAGGTCGAGCCGGGCCCCTCGCTCCTTCGCCAGGTGGCGCCCGGAGACGGGACCACCCTCGGTCGAAGTCGAGTGCCCCTCTGCCACTCCGCTAGGTATCCACCCAGGAGGGGTCCACCTCGGTCGAAGCCGGCGGCCTCCCTACTCCCTCGCCAGGTGGCACCCTGAGATGGTCCCACCTCGGCCGAGGCAGGCCAACCTGTGCGGAGAAGCTTCCGAGGAGCAGGAGCACGAGCTCCAGATTATTACCCCTCGAGCCGTGCGCACCGCACCCCGAGAACACGCCCGTACGGTCGGCAGCAACACGCGAAACATCACTTACATTAGCCCGACAGGTCCCGCAGTCGAGAGGCGAAATCCTGACAAAACAGGACCCAATAATGGCTTCGTCGGTGCCTGGGAAAGAAGAGCGCTCGCGCTCAGCCCAAGGTCTGGTCGGCGGTCCTGACCTCGCCCCCTTTTTGCTCTTTCCTCGCTAGGCTCGCAGCAGGTGGGGGAAGCCGCCTGTTCTGTGATCTAGATGGGGAAAGAAAATGAAGGAAGGGTTGGAAGCAACGAGAGCCTCCCAAGGGCGGCAAACGAAAGAACAGCATCAGGAGTTGAAAGGAAGGGAAGGATAACGACAAGGTAAGGAAGAAACAAAGGCTGGGAGAGGAGATTCCCGTTCCAAGAGCAGGATCCAAGATCCTGAGAGGGGACCTTTGGCATAAGCTCGGCTGAGGAACTCGACCGGATTTCTTTTCTTCCTGAGATCTTTCTTGCTAGCACGGTCTCTAAGTCTGGGACTCCTTCGGGGCCCGTCTCAGAGATTCTATTCCCTCTCGCCGTTCACTAACTTGACCGTCGGAGCTCCTCGTCGGGACCCCCGGCCAGGGTTTCTGACCTTGCCTTGCAGGTTCGAAGAGCCAGGAGACTCCAGGGGCAAACGGTCTAGTCGGATCGGCGGCTTCGAAGCCACAGGCGCGGCGGCGAGATCGGCAACAGATTGGCGCGCTAGGAAGGGGGCAGGACAACACCCCCGGTGGGAGCTAGCTTTCCATGAATGAAGCGCGCTCCAACCATGGTGGTCACGCGTGGACGCGAAGCGTCCCAACCGAGTAGGGAGGTCCCCTCCCCTCAGGGACCACACAGCCCGGAGAGGGAGCTCCCTGCTCCCCCTCCTCTTCCACCACAGCCGACCTCGGTAGACGGACCTTTTGCGGCTGTCATCCAGCAGCTGCAGACCTTGACTACGGTAGTTCGGTAGCTACAACATCAGCAGCGCTCCTTGGCCATGCAGCCTCAGCCAGGGACCCCCGCGGCTCCGGCCGCGGGGCCGTGTGGGAGCCTGTGCTCCATCCACGGCAGGCCGTCCCAATCGCAGGCAGCCTCCAATCCTCGCGGGAGCCCCCAAACTCCCCACGAAAAGAAATTATTCCGGTTCGATGGATCACGAGAGTCGACCCCCGACCGATGAGGCCGAGACGGCGCGTCGCAGCAAGCGACGCCGAGGCAAAACCCTGTGCCGAGACCGATCGGCGCCTCCCTCACCAGCGACCTCGATGGAAGATTCCACTGACTAGGCCAAGAGGTGCATGGAGGAGCACGAGCGTAAATTGGCGGAGTTTTGCCCCCGTTCGCCGACCTGCAGAAATCCTCGGCGGACCCGGCGGGCTATGACTCCCGTCCCCCCTTTTCCGAAGAAATCCAGGCAGAGCCGATTCCGAGCCAGTTCCGCATGCCGCAGGTGGATCCCTACGATGGGACCACCGACCCTTTGGACCATCTGAGAGCTACGAGGCTCTCATGAGGGTCCAGGGGCCACGGATGCTCTTTTGTGCATCACCTTCCCCGCTACCCTCCGGAAGGCCGCTCGAGTTGGTTCACCCGCCTCGAGCCCGAATCTATTTGCTCCTTCCATCAGTTGGAAGGAAAGTTCGTGGCACACTTCGACGCTTGTCGAAAGGTGCCAGAGAGGTGGACAGCCTCTTCTCTATCCGTCAGCAGGACCAGGAGCTGCTTCGGACTACATCACCCATTTCAAGACCGCTGCCCTGGACATCTACAACAGCCTGGACGAGCCCGTTGCAATGCTGGCTTTAAAGCGCGGGCTCAAGACATCTCTCGCCTGACCTATTCCCTGGATAAAAAATCTCCCAAGACGTACTCCGAGCTCCTCCTCCACTTTCACAAGTACATCCGAGCGGGGGAGGCCGATCGCACCCCGCCGAGACCTGGACGGGAGGACCTTGAAGAAGCCGGCCCCGAGAGACGTTCCAGGACCCCATCGGCCGGGGCCATCTGCCGACCCTCGTCCGAATCCAAGGCTGAAGGGCAGGCCACTGATGCGTGTCGTAATGCACCGATTTAGAAGCTTAATTCCACTACTCTAAAGGATAGAATAGCGGGAGTAAGGGTCGACCCACAGAGACTTTGGGGTTATCTTGAAAAAGTATTTTCTTTTGACTTAAAATAAACTAAAATAAACTAGACTAATGCAAGAATTAAATGCAAATAATAAATCTGTGAAAATATTTAGATATGACCTATCTCAAGAGTATGGCCCGTATCCTGGATCACGGCCCGTCCCTTAGGTATAGGTCAGTCAAAACTAATTCACTACAACTTACTTTAAACGCTAATCCACACATGACTCCAGCATGACTAAAATAAAATAAGCAGACATGGATTAATATAAAACAAATAATTTTATTGCATAAAATATTGAGTACAGAGAAAATAAAAGTAAGGGAACAAGGGTCCCTTTCTCCCTTTTGATACGACTCTGACTCTCTGTCACAGCAACAGTGGAACTATGGACAGCAAGTGGAACCTCCCAAAAATTTCCCTCTTTTTCCCCGTAGAAAAGAATCACCGAGGTATTTATAGCTGAAAAATACCGTGTCGGGTCCGTGTGGAAAGCGCGGTGATTTCTTCATCTCAATCCGATCTCCTTATCTGATTTTTTTACGATCATCCCCATCTCATCAAAATTAAATTCAAAAATTCTATCGCACAATCCCGCGTCCATCCAGCGTCGTCCGACATCTCTTCTCGTTCCGATGCTTCCTTGTTTTCAGACACGGCACTGCGACGTGCAACGTGTGGCTGTGGAAGGGAAGGGCGGAGCTGCAGGTGGGCGGAGAACGGAGGCAGCTTCGGGCCGGACGTGCGCAGGAGCGGACGGCGGCTTCTGGCTTGGGCGAGAACGGTTGCAGGCGACTTGGCGCAGGGGCGAACGGGCAGCAGCACGGCCGTGGCGTGGGTGGCGCGGTTCCGGGCGCTTGCGGCTGGAGCTCGGCGGACACACGGCATCGCGGATGGCGGCGAAGGGGCTTCGGCTGGGCGTGGCGTGGCCGTGGCGTGGCGCAGGGGCAGCTCGCGTGTGGCGGACGCGGAGGGCGGCATTGCACGGGAGAGGAGGCAGCGGCTCGGCGGTGGCGTGGCTGCAGGCGCAGGGGCGGACGGGCGGACTTGGGCGGCAGCCGCCGGCGCGAAGGGGCGGAGACGGGCGGCTCGGCGGTGGCGTGGCTGCAGGCGCAGGCGACGTCAGCAGGCTTGGGCGGAGGCGTTCGGCGTCGCGGCTGGTTGCGCGCGGCTTGCGGCGCAGGGGCGGACGGGCGGCAGCTGGGCGTGGGCGGAGGCGTGCGGCGAGGACGGCTCGTCGACGGCGTGGCTCGCGTGGGCGTATCAGAGGGCGGACGGCCGGCGGTGGCGTGGCCTCGTGTGCGAACGGGCAGCGGATTCCGGCCATTTTTTCCGGCCGACGGGAGCTCTCCGCCGGCCGGAAGGGTACCGCGGCTTCGGCGGCGCCGGGAAGCTCTCCGGCGAGTTTCGGCACGATCGGAGCACGGTGGTCCACGGCTCCGCCCGTGGACCGGCAGCAATGGCTGCCGTGGACCAGCAGCCCATACGGTGGACCATTGAGCCGGTCCACCGTGAGCCAAACCAAAAGGATTTTAAGGTCGCTCCAAAATCGTGCAGCTCTGAAATCCGTGCTAAAACCTTCTAAAATCCATTTCGGGCCCGTTTGAAGTCCGAATTACATTCCGTTTGCGTCTTGGACTCCTAAATCAAGATCTGCATGTTTATGGAGTCAATTCCTGCAAAGTATCACAAAAGTATCAATTTTAATCAAATAAAGTTGGGGTTAATTTTCATTATTCTAATGTCTAACAACCACCCCGGAGCAAAGGTTTACCCCTCTCCTCGCTCCTCGCTCGGACGAAGATCCTCATGAAGATTGAGGGCGAGCATTACCTCCTCCGCCGACCTCCTCCTCAGAACCCAAGAGGCACCCGCAACAAGTCGAAGTACTGCCAGTTCCATCGCGAGCATGGCCATGACACGGAGGGTGTCGTAATCTGAAGCGGGAAATTGAGGAGCTGATCAAAAGAGGCTACCTCAGGAAGTTCATAAGGAACGAGGTACCAGTGAGGACAGCCGCTCGTGGCCTTAACCCCGGTTTCCCGCGATCAAAAACTGTCCGACGAGAGAGCCAGTGGGCATGATCTCTTGTGGAATCGGCGGGCGACGAAGAGAGCCCGGGAGGTCGGGAACCCGGAGGATGTACCCCCTTCTGAGAAGGGGAATGGAAACAAGAATGTAAATAATGATGCTGTGGAGGTCGAGATGACCATCGCGAAGCATCCTGTACATCGAATTATGGTAGATAGTGGAAGCTCCGCTGACGTGCTTTTTTATGACGCTTTCTCCCGAATGAATCTATCCCATGATCAGCTAAGACCGGTGCACACCCCTCTAGTAGGCTTTACCGGGACTCGGTGGGGGTCGAAGGGGATCACTCTCCCGGTCACCGCTGGATCCCCACCTCGATAGACCATAGTCATGATGACGTTTACCGTCGTCAAGCTTTCTTCGCCTTACAACGCGATCCTCGGGCGTCCGGGTCAAACAGCTGGATGCCGTGATTTCTACGAAGCGGTGTGCTATTGCAATCCCCTCAGCCTCCGGACTCAGAGTGATATGGGGACGAGCCAGCCAGTCCCACATTGCCTTCAGACGTCCCAGGTGCCCGGGGTGCCGAGCTCGGCCCCGACGTCGACGACCTCGACCTAAGGGAAAGGAACCCAGGGGAGACCCGTGGAGCGTCTGTTGACCTATCCCCTCTGTTCGGACTCTCTGAAGAAGGTGCAGGGGGGGCCCAACTCCCGGAGGAGGAACGGACCCGCCTGCTGGAGTTTTCTCCGCATGAACGCAGATGTGTTCGCCTGGTCCACGTCGACATTCCAGGCATCCACCCGAGGTCATTACATAGGCTGAACGTGGACCCGAGGTGCTGCCCGGGTCCGCCAGAAGAAGAGGAGTTTTTACCGCGGAGAGGCAGAGGGCCATCAATGAAGAAGTGGAGAAACTCCTCGCTGCCGGCTTCGTGCGGGGTTTCAGTATCCCAGCTGGCTGCGAATGTGGTCATGGTAAAGAAGAGTAGTGGCAAGTGGAGGATCTGTGTGGACTACACCGACCTCAACCGAGCTTGCCCGAAGGATAGCTTCCCTCTTCCGAAGATTGACCAGCTGGTCGACACCACCTCGGGGCATCGCCTCCTCTCTTTCATGGATGCTTTCTCCAGGTACAACCAGATTTGAATGAACCCGGAGGATGAAGAACACACCGCCTTCATCACCGATCGCGGAACTTTCTGTTACAGGATGATGCCATTTGGCTTCAAGAATGCCGGGGCCACATACCAGCGACTGGTCAACAAGTCTTTAAGGACCAGATCGGCCACAACATGCAAGTGTACGTGGACGACATGCTAGTAATGAGCATGCCCCTATCGAATCATGTTGCTGACCTGGCGGAGACCTTCGGCAACCTCCGACTTCATCAGATGAAGCTAAACCCGTGAAGTGCACCTTCGGCGTCTCCGTCGGGAAATCCTGGGGTCATGGTAACCCAAAGAGAAATCGAAGCCAACCCGAAAAAGGTCCAGGCCATCTTGGACATGGAGCACCCGCCTCCAAGAAGCAAGTGCAGCGACTCACCAGCCGGATAGCCGCCCTGAGTTGGTTCATCTCAAGGTCAGCCGACCGCTGCCGGCCCTTCTTCACAGTGCTGAGAAAGATGAGACTTCGCCTGGACTGAGGAGTGCCAGGAGGTGTTTGAAGAACTGAAGAAGACGCTTGCGTCGCCCCAACTACTTTTCAGGCCCGAAGAAGAGAGGATCTCGTCCTCTACCTAACGGTCACCCTGGAGGCCGTCAGCTCGGTCCTGGTTCGGACAGATGACCAGGGAGTCCAGAGGCCGGTATACTATACCAGCAAGCTTCTCCGCGATGCGGAGCTCAGGTATTCTCAACTCGAAAAGCTCATTTTTGCATTAATAGTGTCTGCTCAGTGTCTCAGGCCCTATTTCCAAGCGCATCCCCATCGTCGTCCTGACTGATCAGCCGCTGAAAGCGATACTCAGTCGACCCGATACATCGAGTGATTGGCGAAGTGGGCACTCAAGCTCAGCGAATTCGACATCGCTTACAGGCCGAGGTCAGCCATGAAAGCGCAAGTGCTAGCCGACTTCTTGGTCAAGTGCGCAGGCCTGGGCAAGGAGCCAAAGGGGGACACTCTGCCTCCGCAATTGAAATCGGGCCCCGAGAAGCCCGAAGAGGATGCGTGGATCCTTAATGTAGATGGAGCCTCGAACTCCGGCGGGAGCGGAGCTGGTCTCATTCTTGCAAACGGCGATGGGGTCATCGCCGAGTGTGCACTCCGTTTTCTAGTTCGCCACAACCAACAACCAGGCAGAATACGAGGCACTCCTCGCCGGGCTGAGAGTCTCCCGCGAGCTGGGCGTAGCCAACCTCAAGGCCTTCACTGATTCCCAGCTGGTGGCCGGACAGATCTCCGAGAACATGCTGCGCACGACCCTCAAATGACGAAATATCTGGAGCTCGTCAAAACGAGCGCGACCGGATTTCGACGCTTCAGCATCTCCCATATACCCCGCGGGAAAAATGCCCGTGCGAACGCACTCTCCCGGCTGGCGACCCTGCCGGACTCGTTACTAGGTCGCGCTCATGTAGAGCGCCTCAAGGCCCCGAGCTACGAGACCCCTGTAGAGGTCCAACAGGTCAGCCATGAGCCCAGCTGGATGGACAAGTACACCGGTACATAACCGGTGGCACCTTGTCGGAGGACCGTGACGGCCCGCCTTATCAAAAAGATGCCGCGCGGTTCGTCCTGATGGATGGGCAGCTGTACCGGAGGTCTTATTCCTATCCCCTCCTCAATGCCTGAGACCTACGGAGGCCTCACTTGTGCTCCAAGAAATCTATGAGGGCATCTGCGGGAACCACGTGGGGGGCAGAGCGCTAGCCTACAAAGCCCTCCGTCAAGGTTATTTCTAGAAGACAATGAAGGAGGACGCCGCCGATTTCGCGAAGAAGTGTGATCGGTGCCAGCGGCACGCCGTGGTGCAGCGGCAGCCCTCCACTCCGCTCTCCCAGCTCTCGGCTCCGTGGTCGTTCACCCAATGGGGAATGGACCTCCTAGGACCATTTCCCCCGGCATCCGGACAATGGAAGCTCCTGATCGTGGCCATCGACTATTTCACGAGTGGGTTGAGGCCGAACCCCTGGCGCGGATCACCGAGGCAAACATCGTCAAGTTTTTCTGGAAGTCAATCATTTTCCGTTTCGGCCTCTCCCACACCGTGATCACCGATAACGGGCGTCAGTTCGACTGTCAGGAGTTTGAAGAATTCTGCAGCGACCTCGGCATCCACCATCGCTTCACCTCGGTGGTGCACCCGCAGACGAATGGAGAAGCCGAGGTGACGTATATAACCATTTTGCATGCCTCCGAGCGAGGCTGGATCAGGCCAAGGGCAGGTGGGCAGAAGAGCTCCCGAGCGTCCTGTGCGGATACCACACACCACCCCGAGGACGGCCACCGACGAGACCCCGTTCAATCTCGTCTTCGGAGCCGAGACGGTTATCCCAATTGAGCTCAGTCTACCCCCCCCGCGCGTGGAGCAGTACGACGAAGCGGAGAACCCCGCCAGGATGATGCTCAACCTGGACCTCCTTGAGGAAACGAGGACAAGGCTCGACTCCGAATGGCGGCGTACAAGCAGCGAGTGGCCAGGTACTACAACTCCCGGGTGCGACCAAAGTCCTTTCGCCCCGGAGATCTGGTGCGGTCGCGCGAAGCTTCTGGTCTGCGAGAAGCTAGCAGCCAGTGCGAAGCTATCTCCGAACTGGAAGGCCCATACAGGGTGGCGGAAGTCCTCCCTCAAGGAGCCTATTACCTTGAGGAGTTAGGAGGCTCCAGATTTCCTCGGACTTGGAACGCCTCGAACTTAAGGATGTATTATCAGTAATGTAAGGTTCCTCCAACTCCTGCAATAAAATTTCTTTACTTCAAACGCCTTTTCTCGCCTCATAGGAAAATCGGCGCCTGGCTCTGAGTTCGGCAAACAAGGCTGTGACCGGAGACCCGAGAAGCGAGAAGTCCCGGACTTCGATCTGGAGGCGTCCCGCCACACGATCTGGAGAGCGCGCCAGCGCGACCCAAGTTGGAGATCGGCCCCGCAACGGGACCATGAACACTGCTGCTCTGACTCTGTCACCCACCCCACTCGGAAGCTCCGAACTTTGATCTGAACGCTGGATGGACCCAGTCTACCCGCGGACTCAGCCCGGAGCAAGCCGCGGGACCTCGTCCTTTACTCGACACAACATCACAAGACACAAAAAAAGAGAAGAAGAAGAAAAGAAAAGAGAGTCGAGGATGAGGCTTAACAAAATCAAGGCTTTCATTGCTTCGAAAAGGTTCTACAACAAAGGAGTCCCGACAGCCGAGAGTCCTCAACAAAAAGAAAAAGAAGATACAGCTGGGGGCCTAGTTCGGCACGGGTGGCAGAATCTTCAGGTCGGGCGCACGCTCCCCGTCTCCTCCGTCGACGGCTGGCTGCTCGGAGGGCTGATCTGAAGCTGCAGTTGCATCACCCGCCGCAACTGGAGCCTCGCTGGTGGGCTCCTGCCTTCTACCCCCAAGCACCACCCGACTGAGGTCGAGCCCGGGTAGAAGGAGCCCACCTTCTCCCGCACACTGGAACCCCTTCAGAAAGGAGTCCACGGTGGCCTCCTGGACCTCCGAGACATATTCGTCAGAGGCCCGGAATCTCGGGACGGCCTCCTGCACCTCCCGCTTTGAAGCCTCCAGGAGCCCGTTGACGTAGGCGCTCCGCTCCTTGGCCACGCTCGCCTCCCTTCGGGCCTCCTCCAGCTGGCGCTCCAGGGACTGAGACTGAGCTCGGAGACGAGCCCTCTCCGCTGCATCCTCCTCCAGGCGCCACTGATTGGAGATCCTATCCTCGGACAGAGAGGACTCCAGTTCCTTGACATGCCCCTCGGCGCGCGCCAGGTCCGATTGCAGGGCCTGGTTGCTCCCCCGCAGCTCGACCCCCTTCTCCATGAGGTCCTTTACGTCAGCTGCGAGCTTGCCGAGCTTTTCCTCCTTCTCGGTGTCTTTCTTCGCGTACCCTGCGAGGAAATTCCTCAACAGGAGCACGTCGGTCCCGATCTGCACGAAAAGGTGAAGTGGTCAGTAAGAGGTTAGCTGGAATTGAAAAGGAAAAGGATCCGAGCTCGGACTTACCGTGAAGAGCTGCGGGAGGATCCCGAACAGAGCATCGGCATAGTCCCGGCCGCCCCTCATTCGGCGATCCCGGGAGGTGCAGGCAAACTCCATCACCTTCTCCGTGAGCCCCTGATCATGGATCACGGAGCATCGACTCGAGATAGTCGGCGGCGGGGCGGAGAGATCGGCGGCAGGAGTGACCTCCCCCCTGGGCGGGACTGCCACCGGCGTGACAGCTGGAGTCGCGGGAGGCGCCGTCGGAGCTACGGTGGAAGCGGGCACTACCCGGGAGAGAACCGGGCCTCCCTCTTCTGCGGCCCCGTCAAGACGGATGACGGGGGCGTCGGCAGCTCGGGCCCGAGGTGGCCTGGCAAGGGAGCTGCAACTGCTACACCGGCACGGGCACCGGCACGACCTCCTGACTCGCCTCAGTACGAGCCCTCTTTGCCGCGAGCTCGTCTCCCTCGGCGGTGTCCCTCTGAGCTGCGCCCTCCAAAAGGTTCTCCAGGGAGAACTTCATACCTGCAATAGAAAGGAGGTCGGTCAGCCCAGTTAAAGAAAGAAGGGGAGAAAGGGGGAAAAGCAGAGTAAGAGAAAAAGCTGAGCCTCACCCGGCTCTCGGATGGGACTGATTCCCGCTTCGAACAAGTTCTGCTTCGAAAGCAGAACATCGAGCGAGGGGACCACGTCGCTCAATAGCTGAGAGTAGGCCTCCTGGTCCGCCGGCTCGACCTGGGAGTTCCGGTTCGGAGACCGATCCGGTTCGCTCCAGGCCCAATCGACGTCCTCGACCGAGACGAAAAAGAACCGATTCTTCCAACCCTTGATGGAGAAAGGGAGGTCGAACCGGAGACACCTAGGCCGGGGCGAGATGTACCACCAGCTGTCATCGGTGGAGTACCGCTTCAGGATGAAAAGAGCCCTGAAAAGGGAGAAACGAGCAACGAACCCGTGGAAGTGACAGAAAACGATGAAGGAGAAGATGACCCGGATGGCGTTGGGAGCCAACTGGGCCAGGACCAGACGGAAATGACTAAGGAAAGAAAGAAAAATGGGTGCAGAGGAACCGAAGACCCCCAAGGAGGAAGTCCTCGTAGAAGGCAATGCGACCGGGCCACTCAGGGTGACACGATCCCCGGGCCACGGGAGAGAAAGATGGATCGACCCCGGGATGCCATAGACTTCCCGGAGCAAGGAAAGGTCACCTTTGGTCATCGTTGAAACGTGACCGGAGGGACCGACAGAAGGAAGGGCCGGAGGAGGAAGAGAAGAGATAGGATGGGCAGACAACACGGGGGAGACCTAAGACCCCTAGGGACCCCTATGGTGATACCCCCAGGCTGGAGTCGCCTGCGGGTCTCCTCCGGGATTATCTCCGCCTCCGAGGGGGAAGACGATGGAGTCCTCGACCGGGACGCCCCTCGTCCGGGTTAGACGAAACATGGCGGCGGCGCGCCATGGGGAAGAAGGTGATGAGGAAAGGATGCTGAAGGAAAGGGACGGAGCGAGGAAGAAAATAGAAGCACTCACCGAAATGCACTGTGCAAAAGAGGCGGCAACCCGGGGAGTGGAAGATAGCATGCTGCAAACCGCCGACGGAGCAAGGGAAAGGGCCTCATTCCGGAAAGTCCCCTCCTTTTCAAACTCAATCGACAGTAGCCGTACCCATCATTCCGCTCCGACCATCGGATGGATGCCGCGTGGATGCACGCCCGACACCGATGCTTTGGTTGCTGGGAAACGACCTCTATTTCGAAGCAATGCATTATTGCGACCGAAAGGCGACACGTGGCATTCTCTTATAGGGCTTTGGGCGCAACGAGGAACGGCGACGAGGATCGTGACAATCATGGCGCGAAATCTTCGCCTCCCCCACGTCATCTCCGCATTAAATCCCCACGTTCCGAGCCTCGATGCCTCAACGGAACGGGGGGATGGGGGCAACTGTTACGGCCATAACGATGACATGGCATGTCTCAGATTTCGCTAGGCGTGATTCGAGCCACGTGGAGTTTTTCGGCGAAGTCTGGTGTGGCTCCGCCTCGGCCGAAGTCGAGGTCGGACCAGGCCTTCCTGCCGCTCCTCCAGGTATCCACCCAAGAGGGTCCACCTCGGTCGAAGCCGGCGACCTCCCTGCTCCCTCGCCAGGTGGCACCCTGAGACGGTCCCACCTCGGCCGAGGATGAGCCAGGCCCCTCGCTCCTTCGCCAGGTGGCGCCCGGAGACGGGACCACCACGGTCGAAGTCGAGCGCCCCTCTACCGCTCCGCCAGGTGTCCACCCAGGAGGGGTCCACCTCGGCCGAAGCCGACGGCCTCCCAGCTCCCTCGCCAGGTGGCACCCTGAGACGGTCCCACCTCGGCCGAGGTCGAGTCGGGCCCCTCGCTCCTTCGCCAGGTGGCGCCCGGAGATGGGACCACCTCGACCGAAGTCGAGCGCCCCTCTGCCGCTCCGCCAGGTATCCACCCAGGAGGGGTCCACCTCGGTCGAAGCCGCGGCCTCCCTGCTCCCTCGCCAGGTGGCACCCTGAGACGGTCCCACCTCGGCCGAGGTCGAGCCGGGCCCCTCGCTCCTTTGCCAGGTGGCGCCCGAGATGGGACCACCTCGACCGAAGTCGAGCGCCCCTCTGCCGCTCCACCAGGTGTCCACCCAGGAGGGGTCCACCTCGACCGAAGCCGGCGGCCTCCCAGCTCTCTCGCCATGTGGCACCCTGAGATGGTCCCACCTCGATCGAGGTCGAGCGAGGCCCCTCGCTCCTTCGCCAGGTGGCGCCCGGAGACGGGACCACCTCGACAGAAGTCGAGCGCCCCTCTGCCGCTCCGCTAGGTGTCCACCTCGGTCGATGCCGACGGCCTCCCAGCTCCCTCGCCGGTGCACCCTGAGACGGTCCCACCTCGGCCGAGGTCGAGCCGGGCCCCTCGCTCCTTCGCCAGGTGCGCCGGAGACGGGACCACCTCGACCGCACTCCGGTCGAGTGCCCCTGGGGGGCACCGCCAGGTCCACCAGGAGCTCCCCTCGCCCCGCGCCACCCTGCACCCTGAGACTCCCCCACCCCCTCGGCACCTGCCTGCCGGGCAGGCCAACCTGTGCAGAAAGCTTCCAGGAGCAGGAGCACGAGCTCCAAGATTGCCCCTCGAGCCATGCGCGCCGCACCCCGAGAACAGCACCCGTACGGTCGGCAGCAACACACGAAACATCACTTACATAGGCCCGATAGGTCCCGCAGTCGAGAGGCGAAGTCCTGACAAAACAGGACCCAATAACGGGCTTCGTCAGTGCCTGGGAAGAAGAGCGCTCGTGCTCAGCCCAAGGTCTGGTCGGCGGTCTGACCGGCGCCCCCCTTTTTGCTCTTTCCTCGCTAGGCTCGGCAAGCGAGGCGGGGAAGCCGCCTGGTTCTGTGATCCAGAAGGGGAAAGAATATGGAGGGAAGGGGTTGGAAGCAACGAAGGAGCCTCCCAAGGGCGGCAAACGAAAGAACAGCATCAGGAGTTAAAAGGAGGGGAAGGATAGACGACAAGGTAAGCAAGAAACAAAGGCTGTGAGAGGAGATTCCGTTCCAAGAGCAGGATCCAAGATCCCGAGAGGGGACCTTTGGCATAAGCTCGACGGAGAACTCGGCCGAATTTCTTTTCTTCCTGAGATCTTTCTTGCTAGCACGGTCTCTAAGTCTGGGACTCCTTCGGGGGCCCGTCTCGGAGATTCTGTTCCCTCTCGCTGTTCACTAACTTGACCGTCGGAGCTCCCTCGCTGGGACTCCCGGCCAGGGTTTCTGACCTTGCCTTACAGGTTCGAAGAGCCAGGAGACCCCAGGGGCAAGACGGTCTAGTCATCGGCGGCTCCGAAGCCACAGGCGCGGCGGCGAGATCGGCAACAGGCACCAACTACCAACCTGTTGCTGAGGGGAGCCAATGGCAAGAAGACCCTCAGCCTCTCCCCATACCATTCCAGAGCCCCGAAGGTCTTTGGGGGTTCGCGCTGACGGGAAAAGGGCAAGGTCAGCCTCACCCTCCTTCGCTGACTCCGTCCCTAACACTGACCGGCACCATGCTGAAGTCCCGAGAGACTACACCAGCAAAATTCTGCACATGGAGGAGCACATTGCTGAACTAGCCGATCGGCAGAAGGTCGAAAGGTAGCGTATATACGACTCCCGCTCGCCTTTTTCCATCGAAATCATGGGGGAGCCGATCCCCTGCCACTTTAAGATCCCGCAGGTGAACCCCTACGACGGTACCACCGACCCGCTATACCATCTGGGCACTTACAAGGCCCATATGATGGTGCAGGGCATCTCTAACGCCCTTCATTGCATTGCCTTCCCCGCAACCCTAAAGAAGGCCACTCGGATGTGGTTCTCTGCCATCCGACCAGGTACGATCCACTCCTTCTCTCAACTTGAAAACCTTTTCTTTCCCATTTCAGGACCTGCAGTTGGATCCCGAGGAACACCGACTGCCTCTTCCTCGTGCTGCAAAAGGAGGGGGAAACTCTCCGAGATTACATGGCCTGTTTCAACTCAATGGCCATGAAAATCCCGGAGCTGAACGAAGACGTAGCTATGTCAGCCTTCAAAAGAGGGCTGCATTCGTCTAGGCTCACTTTCTCCCTGAACAAGAAATTTCTGACAAGCACTCCGAGTTGCTAGCCCGGGTGAAGAAGTATGTCCTGGCAGAACAACAGGCGGCGAGCCAATGCCAGGCTGAGGGGAGGCCGGCCCCCAAGAAGCAGAGCAACAAGACTCCCGAAGTCCGACCTCCCGTGATGCAACCGCTCGGCCCAATGCCGCAGCCCGAAGTCGAAGGACTTCCCCAAGAGATTCGAAACCTATGCGCCCCTCTTCCTTCCAATGGAGAAGATCCTCCTGAAAATTGAGAACGAGACATTCCTACAAAGGCCTCGTCCAATGAGGGGCCCCTTTGCATCCAGAAATAAAGACAAGTACTACCGGTTCCATCGAGACCATGGACACAATACTGAAGTGCATCTAGCTGAAGGATGCCATTGAAGACCTCATTAGGAGGGGGTATCTGCACAAATACGTCCGACCCCGAAGGGATCGGGTCGAAGTCTCAATCGCCAGAGACACCCTGGAGGAGGTGGAGCTCCCCAATCAGTGTCTGACCGGCGGGGACGTGGGTATGCTACACCACCAGTCCAACTGGAGACCTGATGAAGACCAGGACATCGTGAAGTGGTCCAAAGGTTCCAATGCAATCAGTTTTCTGACAAAGACCTCCTGGAACCCCATCTTTCTGAGGACGACCCTGTAGTTATGTCGGCAGTGATTGCCAACTATGATGTAAAGCGAATTCTTATCGATAATGGAAGCTGTACGGAAGTCTTGTTGCATGACGCATTTGTCAAAATGAATATGTCCAGATCAAGGCTACAAGAATATCCCATACCGCTGATGGGCTTCGGGAGAAACTCTGTCGGAGTCGAGGGAGAAATAACTCTACCCGTGACCATCAGGACAGAGCCTTACCAGAAAACTCTCCCCATCAACTTCTGGTCGTATGTACGACCTCGGCTTATAATGCCATTCTAGGCCGACCGGCCCTTAACAAGTTTCGTGCCATCGTTTCTACCTACCATCTGCTGGCAAAGTTTCCGACTCATAATAGAGTCAGAGTAATAAAGGAGACCAAAGGATGGCCAGACAATGCTTGACTATCTATGACAAGCAATCAGAGGGACATCCCACTCTTGAACAACTTGATCCCAAAGCCGAAGCCGATGACCACGGCCAACCTGTCGAGAAGATTATGTTTGTCCCCCTTCGGGAGGATAACCCCACAGGGTTCTCCAAATTGGAAGCACTTTCAGTGAGGAGGCCAAGTTGGAGTTGATTGACTTTCTAAGAGATAATGCTGATGTTTTCGCTTGGTCAGCATCGGATATTCCGGGCATTCCATTGGAGGCCATCACCCACCAACTTAAGTAGATCTGTCCGACAACCCTATTCTACAAAAGAAGAGAGCTTCGCTCCCGAGAGACAAAGGGCAATTGACGAAGAGGTCAAGAAGCTCTCTGACTCTGGCTTCATTAGAGAGGCTCGTTACCCGAACTGGTTAGCAAATGTTGTTATCATAAAGAAGGCTAATGGGAAGCGGAGAATATGTATGGACTATACTGACCTCAACAAGGCTTGCCTGAAGGATAGCTTTCCTCTGCCAAAGATTGATCAGTTGGTGGATGCCACGGCTGGCATTAGTTTCTGAGCTTTATGGATGCTTTCTCTGGCTACAATCAGATTAGGATGCACCCGAAGGATGAGGAGAAGACGACCTTCATCACCGATAAGGGGCTATACTGCTACAAGATGATGCCCTTCGGCTTAAAGAATGCCGGTGCCACTTTCCAAAGGCTGATCAACTGGGTCTTCGAATGGCAGCTTGGAAGAAACATGGAGGCGTACGTTGATAATATGATAGTCAAGTGCCTCCACAAGGCATACCACATAAAAGACTTGCAGGAGTCCTTTGACGTATTGAGATGCCATCGGATGAAGTGAATCCTGCCAAGTGCACATTCGGGGTGACTTTCGGGAAGTTCCTTGGTTTCCTAGTTACACAAAGAGGAATTAAAGTTAACCCTGACAAGATCAGGGCTATTGTTGAGATGGGGCATCCGACCAATAAGAAACAAGTGCAAGAGCTTACAGGCCGTATAGCTTCCCTCAGCCGTTTCATCTCCCGGTCAGCTGAGAAGTCCCTGCCATTTTTCAAGACCTTGCACCGATCGAACCGCTTCCACTGGACCGACGAATGTCGGTCGGCTTTTGAAGCTTTGAAGGATTACCTGAGGAACCCCCCGTTGTTGGCCAAACCAATGGAGGGAGAGGCATTATACCTGTACCTATCGACATCAGACCTCGAAGCGGTCAGCTCCTCCTCGTGCGAGTGGGAGAAGATGGTAAGCAGGAAACCTGTCTACTACACTAGTAAGGTTCTCCATGATGCCAAAACAAGGTACCCTAAAATGCAAAAAGCTTGTCTATTCCCTGGTCATAGTAGCCAAGCGACTCCGGCCCTACTTCCAGGCACATCCTATCATTGTCCTGTCCGACCAACCTCTTAAGGCGATCCTCAAAGTTCGGACACGTCCGGTCGGCTCACCAAGTGGGCCGTCAAGCTTAGCGAATTCGACATCTCTTTTCGACCTCGGTCGACCATGAAAGTCCAAGTAATTGCTGACTTCATTGCAGAATGTACCTGAAGACAGGAGGCATCCCGCAGAGAGCCGGTGCACCTAAAGCTGAAACCATCGAAGAAGCGGAGCCCGCTTGGACCCTTCATGTGGATGGAGCCTCTAACCTTGCAAGTTGTGGGGCAGGCCTGATCTTAGCTGACCCCGATGGGCAAAGCTTGGAGTATGCTTTGCACTTTGCCTTTCAAGTGTCAAACAATCAAGCAGAGTATGAAGCCCTCCTCGCAGGACTAAGAATAGCTAATGAGCTGGGCATCGATCGAATTAGGGCCTTCTCCGATTTTAGCTGGTGGTAAATCAAGTGAAGGGCAATTCGAAACGAGAGATCCAACCCTGGCCAAGTACTTGAACAAGGTACAAAACTTCGTATCTCGGCTCAAATTCTTTGAAATTCTCATATACCTCGACTGCAGAACTCCCGGACGGATGCTTTATCACGATTGGCTATGGCCGTCACCAACACTCCGACCGAACCTTTGTGGAGTACCTGCAGCACCCAAGCATTGCCAAGGAGCGATGGAAGTCTATCAAGTTGAACTAGAAAGCCTCTTGGATGGACCCAATTCTTGCCTTCCTTGTTAAAGAGGACCTGCCAAAAAATCAGACCGAAGCCAAAGTGTGTATGATGGACGGCTTCGAAGTATGTTGTCCTCGACGGTACTCTCTACAAGCGATCATTTTCACAGCCCTTACTGAAGTGCTTGGGGTCAACGGATGCAGACTACGCACTCAGAGAAGTGCATGAAGGCATATGCGGCGACCACCTGGGAGGAAGATCCCTTACTTACAAGATTATCGACAGGGATACTATTGGCCCATAATCCAGAAGGATGCGCCATACTTCGTCAGAAAGTGTGACGCGTGCCAAAGGTACTCAACATTTAAAGGAGGCATGCCAGTCAGCTGGTTCCACTCACTGCACCTTGGCCATTTGCATAGTGGGGGATGGATATCCTGGGCCCATTCCCTCCAGCACCGGCCAACGGAAATTCCTCCTGTGGCCATAGATTACTTCACCAAATGGGTAGAGACTGAACCACCGGCATAGATAACAGAGGCTAAGGTGGAGAACTTTGTCAGGAACTGCATTATCTTCCGATTTGATATCCCATAGACGATCATCACTGACAACGGAAGGCAGTTTGACAACTCTATATTCCGGGACTTTTGCCAGCAATATCACATCTCCTATCGGCTTACATCGGTCGGCCACCCTCAGTCCAATGGAGAGGTCGAGGTCACCAATAGGACAATCCTACATGGACTGAAGACCCGACTGAATGATGCCAAAGGACTCTGGGCAGAAGAACATTACTCGGTGCTCTGGGCCTATCGAATAACCGCCCAGACGGTGACTGGGGAGACTCCATTCAACCTGACCTATGGAAGTGAGGCAGTTATCCCTGTGGGGTGTCCTTGCAATCCTTGCGGATTGATCATTTCGCTGAGCCAAACAACTCAGCATGAAAGAAAGCCGACCTAGACTGCTGGAAGAGACCAGGCTCCAAGCAAGTTTGAAGATGGCAACTTATCGCAGAAGATAGCCAGGTACTATAACTCTCGAGTCAAGGCTCGAGTTTTCCAGGTTGGAGATCTAGTTTTGCGAAGAACTGAAATATCAAGGCCGACGGAGCAAGGGAAACTCTTCCCCAATTGGGAAGGCCCTTATCGAGTTGTTGAAGTAATTCGAGCCAGAACTTATTGGCTCGAACATTTGGACGGGCGGCAAGTGGCGTGCCCTTGGAATGCAGATAATCTTTACAAGTATTATCAATAAAGGCCACAACTTCTTCCACAGCCCACTTCCAAAAGTTCGACCCTGGTCGGCAAAGGCTCTAGGGCAGCCCACTTCCAAAAGTCTGACCCCGTTCGACAAAGGCTATAAGGTAGCCCACTTCCAAAAGTCTGATCCGTTTGGCAAAGGCTTTAGAGCAGCCCACTTCCAAAAGTCCGACCCCGTTCGGCAAGGGTCTAGAGTAGCCCACTTCCAAAGTCCGATCCTGGTCGGCAAAGGAGGACAGCCCACTTCTAAAAACATGACTCCGGCCAATAACAACTTCAAAGCGACTCACATGAAGATCTGGCTTTGAATTTGAGCAAGCTGACGAACCAACACTTAGAAAAATTCTAAGTGTTTAGGTTCGGATTGAGCTACTGTCTAGCAGCTATTTCAAAAGCTTACGGTCCTATCAAGCCGACCGCCAACACTTAGAAACATTCTAAAGGGAAAGCCTGCGATCCTATCAAGCCGACCAAAAATACTTAGAAATATTTGGAAAAGAAAGAGCTTCAGTCAACACAACCAACTTTGTATACACAAAAATACATACAAGAGATGACAAAGAAGTTCTTCTATTATATCAAAAGGAGTTCTTTACAAAAGAAGGTCAAACCTTTACAAACACCTTAGATCTGACCCACCGAAGGTACAGCAGGGGCCTCGACTTCGGCCCCACTCGATACAGTTGAAGCTTCCACTGGGATGTCTGTCGTCCCCATGTCAGCCTCAACTTGCATGTCAGCCCCAACCTCTTCTGCACCGCCTTCAGCCTGGGGTTCGGCCCCACCATCGGTCGGGTATCTCTCTCCCTCGGCTGATCCACTTAGTTGAGCGCCAGATAGGTCAAGTCCCGGGAAGAGTTCGGCTACCTTCTTCAAGCAATCATCGTAGCCCTCTGAATAAAAGTCCGATGCTGCTTCTTCTACTTCCTCGGTAAAGTCTACGGAGGCCTTGTATGTTGCTATGGCATCACGAATCTGTTCCGCCGCCAGTTTCTTGGCCTCACTCAGCTAGCTTGCCCACTTTGCTGCTGACGCCTACTCAGCCTGGGCCTTTTGTCAGCTTTGGCGAATCGTTCTCCTCCTCCCTCAGCCGACGGACGAGGGAGTTGACCTTCGCCTTCTTTCTTCAGCCTTGCCTCTCGGTCGGCTAGCCAATTCTGGAGGTCCTTCGATACTTTCCTTGATGACTCAGCTTCAACCTGGATGGCCGACAGCCTCCTTGCATTGTTCAGAGCGTGCCAATGCTAATGCGCCTCCTGACGGACTTCCACGGTTGCCTCCCCTTCGGCCGCCTCTCCTTCGACCATCCCCTTTCCTTTGTCTACGGGAGAGACTGCTTCTACCAGTTAGGCGGGTGCTGGGGTTGAAGCCGCCCCGTGTCGGACAACTCCAGCTGTTCCTGCTCGGTCGGGCGGCCGACCCGCTCGACAGGAGTTGAAGACCCTTGCACCTTCTTCATCAATACCTCCGTCAGAGGGGCGGCGTCCTCATCGGAGTCCACATTTACAACAGGTGCAGGCTGTTCCTCCGCCCACCTCTTCTTGTGCCTCTCGGTGGTCGGCTCTGCTCCTTGGGTGGCCCTCTTCCTCACCGCCCGTTGGACCACCTTGGCCTTGTCAACCTTCATTCTTCTTCCTGTTCCAAAGAAAGATTAAGGTAAGTGAAAAGAAGGAAACAATGATGAAGTTAATGAAATAAGTGCGAGAAGAAGGTCGGTCGACCGCGATGGCCCCCTTGTCCTACCTAGGAGTCTTTGGTGGCTAAGCCCTGCCTGGTGAAGGACGTCTTCCTCGAGCAATTGATATGCCATGGTGGACCGGCCCCCTCTATCTCAGTAAAGCTGGCCTGGTCGGCCATCAGGATCACCCTCCCCTCATGGAGCCTCGGCCTCGGCTCTCTCCATAGCAGCTCGAAGCCCCAAGGATGAGGACTATCTATGAAGAAAAATTTGGCCTTCCACCCGTGGATGGCTGATGGAAGGCACTTCAGGGCCCTTCGGCCAGGGCGGGGGACAAAACATCCACCACTCTTGACTCCTGAAATCCTTCTTCAAAAGAAAAAAATTGCCGAAGATGGACAACCTAGGTTCAGTCCGGCTCTATGACGTAGTACTATGAAGCAGCAGATCGCCCGAATGCTATTCGGGGTCAGCTGCACTGGGGTCACTCTATAGAAGTTAAAGACTTCTACGAAAAAAGAGTGCAATGGAAACCTCATATCGGCTTTGATATGGGCTTCGTACATTGGAAGGTTTCCCGTCCCAATGGGTTATTCACTCTCCCCTCTCGACCTGGGACTTAAGGTGTAGAGTCGAGGGTATGTTGTACACTGCCCTGAGGTTTTCAACCTGTTCCCAGGTCATCACCGACTGGATCTCACTCGAACCTGGTTCTCTACGTCTATGGATCGAACCATGGCCATTAATGTGGAGGAGGAGAAGAGAAAGACGGGAGGGACTGACCTGAAACTGGGTTCCTAGAAGATCGAAAATGCGGAAGGGGGAGACGCTCTCTTTCTGTCGCGAGGTGCAGTCGCAGCAGGAAGTTCTTCCTGAGCATCTCGCCCCCCTTTTATAGGTCTCCAGAGAGGCGCCTTCCTTCACCCCGTGGGCGTTGTAACCGTCCCATCGTTTGGTGCAACGTTCCACGCCGCAGAAGTCGAGGCGACTGGATGATGGGAGCGGGCAGGCGGCGATCCACGTGAAGGCTGAATCAACGACAAGAAGATTGCCCCAGGAGTGACATCGGCCGCTCGGATGCTGCCACATTGCGCGGCTCGTCCTGCATTCCAACCATTGTGCAGGCCAACCTGGCCCTTCATCATGACGCCTCCTTTGCATTAACTGCAGCTCCCACGCCCCTAATGCAAGGTCGACACATGTCCCTGACGTCGATCGTGGAAGATTTGAAGCGATCAAACGCGACGTTCCTGGTCAAGTTTGCGGTTGTCTCGAGGATGGACGCGACCTGCGCAAAGATGGTGCTCCTGTCCTTCGAAGCCACGTGCCCCCTCAAAGGCCAGGAGCAGGGGGACAACTGTTGCACTCAACTGACTTTTTCTTAGCTAAACCGGAGATAGCGGTCCTTCGGCTGGACAGCTGACTCGTTCTTGCTGAAGTCCGTCGGATCTTTTTCTACCAGAAGTCCGACGGCCGATCCATTGAAAGAGAGGTCCGAACGACCCTCTTCCGTCGAGGTCTGACCGGCTTACCCCTCCAGAAAGCCTGACGGGTGCTTTCCCTCGGACGACGACCGACGACCGATCCACTTTTGTTGGGTCCAACCGGATTTTGCTTGGTGAAGTCCGACCGACTCATTCCCACTCCAGAAATGACTCGAAGGCTCCAGAAAGCCCTTCCAGCTGGTATCAGAATTCTGTTACAACGGACATCGCGACGGGTCACGTCCTGGTGCCACCTGGCCCTTATCCTGATTCTCCTATGGACAAATCGGACATTCTTCGCCTATCCTCTGACAGGATTTGACAGTATTCCACACCTATATAAGGTAAACGGGAGACCTTGTTTCGAGGCTAAGTACTCTCTTTCCTTTCCATTCAATATCTCCATCTGATTCCTCCATTCTGTTGCCCTCAAGCTCTCACTAACTTAAGCATCGGAGTGTCCCCGCCGGAGCACCACCGGCCCTCGGGGACTTTGTTGCAGGTATCGAGAGAGGAGCGCTCCAGTATAGCCGATCGAGCCCGGTCCGGGAAAAGACACGGCAACAAAAACTATTTATATAAAAAATATATATAATTTAAAATTTTAATTTTAATTAAATGATAAAAATATATCTAATTTAATTTTATTTAAATTATTTATTTTTTAAATCGTTTGATTTATAAGAGATTTTAAAATATATAATTTTTAATATATAATAATTTTGATGTAGCAGATTATATTCAATAATTTGGTTCATCGATATAATATTTCTATTATAAAATTTGATCTAAATATAAATAAATAAAAATATATATAAAGTTAAAAAAGAAAGTGAAAGAGAAATCGAGAAAAAGAGATATCATTTATTAACAAATCCTCCTCTCTCTCATCAATGCTACTAATTCTGCCTGCTTGCCTTCGAGGGAATAATTCTTTCATCGGAGGCTTGCTTTGCTTTAGCTCTGCCTGCTTTGGTAAACCTTTGCAATTTAAAAAGAATTTTTTTTTTTTTGGATTCAAAAGGAGGCAGGAAAGGTAGAAAGGTGTTCACTTTTTCCTTACCTTTCTGGCTGGACGGATCCACTCAAGATACAAATCCAAGTATATTATAAGATGCTTAGGTTCTTAGCATAAATGCTATTATATTGACCACTTCAATGATGGGTGCAAAATTGTCGAGCCAAGCAGTAGGCTGCTCGGGTCCAGCTAACTATAACAAAATAAAAATCGAGTTCAAGTCAAGCTTGGCCAGCTATAACAAAATAAATATCGAGCTCAAGTCAAGCTTAGCAAAGTATGTTCAAGCTTGATTTACTTATCATCCATCGTAAGCAAGCTTGAATAATTTTTGTGATCAACCCAAACTTTATTTTAATTATGCAAAAAAAAAATTCATGTCGACCTTTTTCTTTTTTCTATCTGAACCTAGCTTGAGCAAGTTACAGGAGCCCGAACTCTTCTTGGATATCTTGATTCATTTGCAGCCTATTTTTATGCTGCATGACCATCATATCTGTCCATTTTTCGATGCAAGACAAGCTGTAAATTTTAAAAAAATTATAGATGGATTATGTGGAATTTTACCGACCAGCCATTACTGAAATGGCTCTGCATTATAAACAAGCTGGTTCAATCAAAGCAAATCCCATCCTTCGAGGGGCAATCCATTATTAGTATCAGATAATTTACTTTCATTAGGTAAGCGAACAAGAGATAATAGGTGTAGAACACCTAAATAATATATCGGGTTAATAGCAGACATACAAGTCTCAACTATGAAATATACAATATAAGTGTCATTTTTTTATTCATTTTAAATTTAAAATTGAATTTTAAACATCAGTTATTGACACCAATTTATTCATACATTAACGATATATGACAATATGATTACAAAAATTGAAATCCTGTTGGCATATTTTATGATGAATCCAGACTATTAATGGTGGAGTTTTGAAATTCAAATTCAAATTTTAAAATTATCTAAAATAATAATTATATTAGCTGATGATTGTATAAATTAAATCTTTTATTAATGATTGATATTTGATAGTATAATGTTTGCTTATATGGATCTAGTTCAAATTAAACCATATATTTTAGAAAGAATTTTTTACGTGTATACCATCCAAATATTAAAATTTATATGAATATCTTCTTAAAGTTCATATTTGCATGTATATCCTCATAAATTTCATATTTACATGTATACCATTTTCTTTATTTATTTTTACATATATACCCATGTCATTTAATACCGTTAAATAATTAATTATTAAAATTAAAATGAACGAAGTATCCTGTATTATAGATATGCAAAAAAATATTTATAAGGATATATATGTAAATATTAATTTTACAAAATTGTTAATACAAATTTGAATGTTTGGAGGGTATACATGTAAATAAGTTCTAATTTTAATTTTATCTATTTAATATTATTTTAACTAGATGAAAAGAATTAAAATACATTAATTAATATCAAGATCTTTAAAATTTTATAGTTATTAATTAATATCCTAATCTTCAAAGTTTGACATTTATGCTTCTATACAAAAAGAACCAAGTAATGCATCATAAATTAATCCAAAAAAAAAGAAGGAGAGAATACAACTTGGAAGGGTTCCCTTCTTGATAACTTTTTATAAATTATTAATGATTTTCGATACATGGATGGCAACATAGTAATTTATATATGAAAATAACATAATTCGAAGAAAACCCTTCCCAATTGCATTCTCTTTTTTTTTTTGGTTAATTCATGATGCATTAATTCATTCTACTTGTATATAAGCATATATGGCAAACTTTGAAAATTATAAATTAATTAATAAATATAAAATTCTAAAAACCTTGATATTAATTAATGTGTTTCAATTTTTTTATCTAGTTAAAATAACATGAAAAAATTAAAAATTAAAGTTTGTTTACGTATATATCCTCCTAAATATTTAAATTTATATTAATATGCTTGCAAAATTGATATCTATATATATACCTTTATAAATATTTCTTTTTACCCATCTATCCATAAAAATATCTCAATCATTTTAATTTTAAATAGTTAATTATTTAACGATATAGATGATATATATATATATATATATATATATTATGTAAAAATGAAAGTTTAATAAGGATATACTATAAATATGAATTTTAAGAGGATATTCATGTAAATCAAAATATTTAAGAGGGTATACATGTAAAAAAAAAAAGAAAAAGAAAAGAACATATGACTGATATCATCACCTAATTCTGAGGCTATAAAAATTATTCAATACAATTTTCAGATCCAAACCTCACCAGAAGATTGCTTTTTTGGTTGTGCAAAGTTAAGGGGAATTCTAGCAATTTTTTTAAATAATAAGCTTCGCCAAAAGAATTTCAGATGATGAGAAAAACAGGAACAAAGGGACGGGAGACCCAGCGGAATCCCACAATTTCTACTTTGCCATGATACTCCCTGGATTCCAGGTAGTCACAGGTACTCTGGAGTCCATGATCATGACACTGAGCACTGAATTCTCAGAATTTGCACATCTTTCTCGGTTACAGAGTAGACTAACCAGAAAGAGATCTAGAACCACCTGATCAGCCATCAGGGATATCTTTAAATAATCGGGTGCGTCTGTCCGTAATTGAAGAACAGGACATCGAAAGAATATTAAGCTGGCTTCTCAGATCAAACCTTTCGTCTCAACTCCAACCTGCTTAACTCCTCCGATAAACTTTGTGCCATGCATGGGAAATGCCAAGAAATCCCTCAGAAAAAGGTGCCCTGATCTGAAATTGGAGGCAATGTTACTCTGAAACAATCCAATCAATGCTTTTTTTTTCTTCTTAATTTCGCTAGGGTTAACCCAAACAGTTACATTCCAAGAAAAAAGTTGTTTGTACAGTGACAAGGGTACACTAGAGCGGAAGGGAAGCAAGGGAACTAAAGTTGTTCATCCTCCTGTTAGACACATCCGAGGAATTGAAGAGCCGGGACACCCGTATCAGAACTTCTGTTAAAATCTGTTAATAATGTATCTCATACAGCGTAGACGGTAGGTTCGGATATAATCAAAACCCCTCATCCGTCCACTAACCGAGAGCTCTTCAATTCCAGTAGAACTGGATATGAAATTAGCGACAGCTTATAGCCTTTCCATGATTGCGTAGTTAAACGCCACACATGATCAAAGATGCTGGAGAATAATCTACAGATCAGTACATGCCATCAACAGCGCACACAAAAACATTTCATGAGAAGCATTAAATACAAAGGTCAGTCTCTGACTTCTGTGCCCCAGCGGAAATAAAGTCTTTGAACAGCATGCAGCAAGCAAACAGTTCAGCAAGAAACAAAACCACCGGGAATGGAACATAAGATATAAGAGTTAAGTCACAACTAAACATCAGAAGAAAAATGTCATCAGTCAGAAGGATAAGGACGTAGGCTTTTCACAACTCACAATGGACAAACACTTATAACACAAGGAACAGTCTACTTTTGAGCTACTTAGACTTCAGTTAATCCATACATTGCAGCACCCGATGGTTTAAAAGCTAGTAGTCAGGAAAGATGATGAACACCAGCACCTTCTCCATTTAGTGTAAATAAGCGGCTTGGTACTGCACCTGGTAGCCATTTCCATAGTACGTTGTATGAGTAGGAGATATGGTATATGGAGCCGAGCCCATCAGTGCAGGATGATGGGTTTCAGCTGGATAAACATACTGCCTGTCATATGGATATGGGTATCTCTCGGGGGGTGCACGATAGAAGCTTTTGTCTGGAATGCTGGTCACACGAGGCGCGTAAGTAGTACCATTGGCACGAGGCCTCTTCGACTGCGGCTTTGCAGCTTCAGCAGCTCTTCTCTTGTCAGCCTTGGCCTTCTCTAGCTGGAGGATTCTTTTCTGAAGTGGATCAGTTGGGTATTGCTCCTCAAGCTTGTGCTCCTCAATACACTTCATGATAGCTTTAAGGGCAGACAGCTCACGTTCATTTGTTTCATTCTAAAACATGAAAAATGGTCAGTCCGTGTCAAAGTAACAATAAATATGATGACATAGTATTCCTACTACATGAGGTGATCGCAGTTTGATTATCCTATAATCCTGGTCTGGATAACTTTTAAAGTAAACAGCATTCACAGCAAACCAACATGATTGGTTTTCTGCTCTACTAGTACTCAGCACAACTTACAAACATAACAAAGCCACAAAGAGAGAGGACATTATTGATGATTGTGATTATACCAAGATAACTTCAGCAAACTTTTTCCATAACTACATAAGTTTACAATAATTCTGCACTATTGTTTTGTGCAACATCACTTTTTCCCCCTAAGACACTACTAGAAGAGGAGTCTCGATCGGTGCTTTCATTAATGGGTTGGGTTCATTTATAGAGGGGAGAGCATTGCAGCTTCATGTGCAAACACCCGGCCAACTTGAAGGTTTGCATTATAATTAGAGATCTGTTAATCACAAGTCCCAACTTCGAGTCATGTATTTTCATTCTAAAGCTGGTCAAGAGATCTTGGTGTGAAACAGATTAACTATGAATCAAGGATGCTCATAGATACCTATAATGAATCAGGAGATCATCTTCTGGGTGCCTACAAAAGGCCAAGTTAGGCAACATCTAGAGTCAGAGACCAGACCATCTACTTTTGATTGCCACCCGAGGACTTTGAACAATGTTCACAAAAAGTTTGAATTTTGGGACATTCCTGTACAGTAATTACAAAGAATTGAAGGCCTCCATCTGCTAATGGATAAGCATCTTCTTATTCCAAATATTGAGGCAACGGTAAACTTCCACTATCTACTCACCTTACAATCTCTTCCCTCATAGAAATATTTTCACTCAGAACAAAAAAAAAAATGTGAAACACCATAGAGTGCTAAAGATAGTCTATTCTCTAATTCATCAAATTGATGGTACCCAATTTGAGAACATCCAGTAGCCGGGGAAGAAAGATAAGCCACGAGCTAGCCTTAACTAAAGATTTGTCATGGATATACATTAATTCAAGATGTTCTTGTTCACCAACATGTCTCTATTGGGAAATTATGGAGGGTCAACTTTGAAAGAAAGCTGGTTTGAAAAAAAAAAAAAAAAAAATTAAAATCATGAAATAAGTCTCAATTAATGTATATGCTAAGGGTAGTAGAACCCTGTGATAAATGTTTTCTGCAGCTGATATGGAAAAAAAAATCAAATTTAGCAATAGCTAGTCAAACATAATAATAGCCAAAAATAGATATTATTATATACAAATAATTATGCTCATTAATTTAATTGCATTAAAAGTTAATTTAAACTATTAAAGTATAAGCAATGATGACTTTGCTCAAATTTCCAAGGGTCACCAGAGGACAACGACATCCCGATGCAACAAAATGAATTCCCATGTTTATAGTCCAAATGTATCTTAATGCTCAAACAGATGGCACTTATAAATAATAAAAGAAAAAGTGGACAAGTTGTACTTTTTTAAAAATCAGAAGAGCTCTAAAATCTCTTGATGCATTTCCAATTGTTCCTGAGTGCACATATTTACATGCATTGCAACCTTAATTAATGTTCCAAGCAAGGTCCGCTGAACCGGTACCGGGACCCGTACCAATCAGCAAGCGGCACGGTATGGTCCGTACAGTACCGTACCATCATGTGTACTGATATGCCAAATTAAAAAAAAAAATAATCTTTCTCTCCCCCTCACTGAACCGACCCGAACCGAGCCCGAACCGACCCGAACCGGGCGGTTTGTATCGGTACGATACCGTAGCGTACTGGTATGGGAATTTTTTTTTTTTTTCAACGATCCGGTGTCCGGACCGTTTTTTGGTGACGAACCATACCGGCACTTGACCGGTACGGTACGCCCCGTACCGGGGCGGTACGGGGTGGTACCACGAACCATGGTTCCAAGGTTACCCAAAGTCAAAAACTAGTTATATTCCTTTCCCCTCTTAGCATGAGCAGACATGAAAATGTTATTTTTGGGGAATCAGGAAACCTTGCAACTCCGTTGATGCTTGCAAGCTTCATGGCACATATCTTATATGCAATAAAATATACCTTCCGACAGCCAAAACAGATGCCTTCTTTCACAGATAGTTACTTGGCGACAAGCTACCTCACATGCAAACAAGAAACTTTGCACTTCAGCAAGGTCATCCCTCTGTCAAGACTTAACCCAATAATAGTGCTTCTATAAAGAAGTAAGACCATTTGAACTAGTTTCCCACTTAGAATCCCAGATTAGTCCAAATAACACAAACTCCAAAGAAGGCACGCAACAACATCCTTTTAGTACTTTAATGCATCAGCTGATTCAGTATCAAGCATAAGAGAGTGCTGATATTTTCAGTTTAACAAATGGTGTAGCAGGCCCCAAGCAAAATCCGTATGTTGCATGATTCAATAACAATTGTCTAAGCACTACTACCAGAGTCCAGAAATTAAAACATTAACAGATAAGGAAGGTGACTCCAATGCACCACACTTCAACCATACCGTTCTCGGGTAAATTCTACTGGCCCTACTCCTAGCTTGAGTTTCTCACCTAATTCACTATTCTCTGAATATCTATCCACCATTGGCTACCATGACATAAACAGAAAGCTTCGTCCAGCATTTGGATTAATTAACTCAGTCACGTTCCAAGCTTAAACACAAACTTCCAAGTATAAAGATATTATGACCTTTCACATAAATGAAATTCTACTATCAGTTCGCCTCAGAAAGTTATTTCCACCTCTACCTGCACTTCAAAACTTGCAAGACCTCCCTCCAGAACTTGCTTGAGTTATAAAATTCAAAAGTTGTTAACATAATTCATACGAAAAATAATACTGTAACAAGCCAGCAAACAGAAAACCCACCTGTGCACCAGGAGACATATTTCCAGCTTTGATTGTGACACCTTCCTTGCTTCCTTCAAATATGCTTTCAGTAATGGCACAGGTGCATATTGCTCTGTTAGCTCAAATGCATATGCCAGATTAACAGCCTCAATTTGCCTTCCACTATTCAAAAGCACTTCAATCACACCTAAAGAATCAATAAATCTGGTCAGACAACAAACAAAAACAGTATGGAAGAAAGACCATAGCATTGACAAGAGAATAGTTTAAGCTCAATGTGGTTATAATTGTATTCATAAATCATAACACACAAAGAATTTGACCAAACAGACAAGGAAGCTAGTGTGTGACAAAAGTAACCAGCATTAAACTCTCCAAAATGGTGGAAAGATAGGTTCCTAGATGGGTTTGCAACTAGTGTACAATGGTACAGCATCCCCACACCAGTAGGCAAGATGAATGTCATCATCATGTTATCTCCTTGAAAAACTGTCATGAACATAAAAAGTGTAGTAGACTTCATGAAAGTAGAGAAGCTTTATTATGATGCAAGAGTTTTTCGATTCAGCCTTTAAATTACACTGGAAAATGCTAACTGATACAGTTTTTTGGCAGTCCATCATGTTGATGTCAAAGGCAGTCAAGCCTGAGAGGTTAAAAATGAATGTTTAATTGTGCAGAAGAAACTATTGCAAAACTTGATAACATTATCCTGCAGCAAATTGTGCACATTCAATACCTTCGGTTAATTTACAATTTACTTTAGCAAACACATACAGCCATAACTAACAAATATAGAAAAAAAAAAAAGCACCAATAAACAACACAATAAAGGATAAAACTTAACAACTGGGAGTACAATTATAGTAATAGCAATAGTATCCCTACCAAACCTAATCCAAAATGAAGAAATTCAAAATTGTTAAAGATCGACGAGAAGATAAAAAGGAACATCAGGTAAAAAAAATAAAAGAAAAGAAAAGAGAAAAAGGTGCAAACTGTTGTTCTCACAGATGCTATAAACGTAGATCAAGTCATAGAACAAGCCCTCTATATGGTGATATAGAGAGCAGAGATATGCTTATTGAACTAATGACTAAAATCTGTTTCCATCACCTCAGTCTTCATGGTTGAGTCATTCTAATACATATTTATTTTAGCTTTTCCCTACAGGTAGAAAAAACATTTTAGATGATAAACAAACTGCAAAAAAGGGGAGGGGAAAGCAAAAACCAGAACTCAGAAAGAAAAAGGCTATTATGCTTGCTTTCAAACCTTTACCATTCCCTTTGCCAAGAATTACATTGCTAAATCATTATATTGGGGACAATTTAAAATTAAAAGGGAGGCACTGACCTTAAAGCTTCTTCATTTCTTAATCGGTCTGGAAAACCTTAATTTGCAAGCCTTAACCAATCTATATGATGTGGGGCAGATAGATCATAACATATCCTATAAAAGCTTGTGACTTTTCTACAACTTTTGCTTTCAGATTAACCCTTTATAAACCGATCACAAACTGTCAGGGAGACAATGCAAGAGGGGTGCTCTACATAAAAACCAAGGAGGTTAGTTGGAATTAAGAAAAATGTAATTTTTGGTTTAATTAGTAGAATTTCATGCAACTCATAGCAACACTCAAGCATTCATCCAAGACTAAAGAGTCTACATAAGGATGCAGAAGGCAACATATGATGGAAAACTGAATTCATCCCTGAAACTCTTTTCTAAAATATGCCATAGGAAGTGGCTACCACTACCAGGGTGTCTCTTGCCCTTCTTAGCAAAGGGCAACAGAAACAAAGTATTGATGCTGTTAAGTCACAATCTACTAGTTTCTTAAAATAGGAAAGAGTAATATCAGTGAGAGAGAACAAAATGTCTCCTTCTCTTGTCAATAATAACCTTTGAAAATGAATCAAGAGAGGCAATTCAACTTCATCATTACAGTCACGGTTCCAATTCAGAAATCTTCCAAATGAATTTTGTGTTTGTATGAGTGTGGCCATCAGTTAACAAAGGTTTGGCAAATTGAATCAACCAGCTAATGATGTAACCGTTCCACATATGCTGTAAAGTTTTCAAAATATGTAATAAAGGTCCCAGAGCACACAAGATGTTAACTCATTCATCAAAAATTTGGATTTGCCTCGATCACAATGTTTACATTGTTGTTGACCTTACCTGTCATACCAAGTTAATCATCAGGTAATAGATTTTACCTGCAATCAACAATATATAATATGAACAGAAACAGAAGTTCCACAGACAAGGTCTTGATGTTGTACTGGCCTTGTCTATTTCCTGCAATGGAATTAAATGAACTACCACAAATATGTTATGGAAGATAAAGACTCCTCTCTGCATATGTTACCCTGTTAAAACTGTCACAAAAGATGACCTAAATATAAATTGCATGATGGTTGATTATTGTCTACGACATGTTTATGCATCCCGAAGACTTCTTGGCAAAACCACGAGGAATGTGACATGCATGCAAAGTGTTCACAATCACTACAGAGCAAAGCTAGACCATAATATTCGGGAATAGGCACATTATACTACAGTACTAACCTAGAACATGCGTGGGCTACTAAGCACCGTAGAGCAGGTCAGAGTCAGAATGATGGTACATGATACTATTCTCATGCAAGGACAGCCTCAAGAAGATCTAGTTACAGCTTACTGTCAGGTTAGCCATATCCTAGAAATGATATTTCCAGTTATTTCCAGTTCACCAAACTAAATCTATCATAACTGCGATGCAGCATATATAACCAGCATGATTATAACCAAGTGTAGGAATGGGCAGAGGCATATTCAAAAATAAGCAATGATGCTTAAATTTCTAGTTTTGAAAAGAAAAATATAGAGGGCTCAACAAAAGATGGCCAACCTGGCATTTTATGTGCCAACCCAAGTGAACGGCATAGATCAACTGCTTGACGGCGCCGGGTGACTGCTGGGATCAGTTGATATTTCATCTCGATCAAATTCAGAAGCAATTCCAAAAGTAGCCAAAAGCTGGAGAAATGCATGAGCTTCCAATGAGTTCCCACTGCTTCCATCAATGTCAAGGTCATCCAACTTTGGTTTCCATTCTGTAGCAATCACCTTTGCTTGTTCTTTAATTTCTGATGTCAGCATTTGATTATCAGAGAGGGAACCCAATACAGAATCTGCCTGCAGTTGCTCAAGAGACTCCATTAGCATAAGACAAGTCCTACGTAGGCCCAAAAGGTTCCCATCCTTCTTCCCATCTAATCCTAAAATCTCTCCAGTGTAAAAATCTTTCAGGGAATCCAAAACCAGACTGAAAGGGTTGGTTGCACTGCTTAATGCACTTGGGATTTCCTCACGTATGGAACTGAGGTTCTTACGATTATCTGAAATGAACTTTTGGAGTCCTTCTGCATCCATTTCTTCACATAATTTCATCAACTCAGAATGAGGCTTGGCATCTGCATTGCCATTGTCAGCAGGAGTCACATCTCAGAGCAAGATTTGGCAACCTTAACATCTAAATTTTCTTCAACAACAGAATCAGGCACACCACTACTCATGCCATTAATGATGGGCTCTGGAGGAGCAGATTTTTGCTTCTCAAATATAGCAGACAAGGCAGCATCTCTTTTCTCCTGCAGCCGCTCCAACCAAGTAAGCTCCTTGGTCACAACCACTGCTTCCCGCTTCTCCAGAATCTCTTGGGCCTCTGTGACCTTAGTCACATAGTCCTTTCCTGGTCTTCCAACTCATGAAATCTTTTCTTTAGTGACTTCTCAAGCCCATGAAAGTGTTCTTCAAGCTCTTTCCATTTCAAATTCAAAGATATGGCACTATGGCTTTCAAGTTCAGCAAAAGCCTGCTGCAGTTGCTGTAATTTCGATGTTGTAGAATCGATCAGTGTAGCAACAGACCGTGTATCAGCCATGGCAGAAAATCCCTGTCAAAATCAGTGATAGTCTCGTTCATATCAAATTTTTATCACATACAGAAAGTTCAACTTGTTCAAAACTGCATCACAAGATGTTGCTCATAAATTAGATTCTAAAAGATTAATTATGCAGAGCATCCACAACATCTGTAGACACCAAACTACAAAAGGTATTCGCTGCTTGTATAGTTGCAGGTTGCAGCTTACATTGATTCAGTGCCCTTCTCATCATACATGAGCAACAAGAAACTAAATGAATGCTAGCACAGCATTCACTATCACCAGATGGTAAGAAGCACCCCAGGCAAAACTGAATAGCTTGGAGCAACCAAGTAGCAGGCTAACACTCTTATATTTTATGCATTCATTGCAACCATGAGAGCATAAATTTAGGGTATCTTCTGAGGCAGCCAGTTGTGTTTTTACTCTTCTTTTTTCTGCAAAGTAGGATTTTAAAGGAGATACATGACATTTCATGGCTAACCTGTCTTATAATAAGATTGATAGAAATTCTGCACTCAGACAGTTAACAAAAATTAATTCCTGCCAGATTAGTTAAGCCTACTGAAAAGATTAGGTAGTGTCTTATACTATAGACAACCTCCTTGTTTTGGGGGTATGCTTCCTAGTATTAGATGCATCACTCATTTGCTCTATACTACGTTTAACATAAATTACACGTTAGCCAGACAGTTGGTCTGATTATATTGTAACTTTTGAGATAAGATGAATTAAACAACCTCTATATTGGTGCTTCTGGCATGAATTAGAAGCCAGGTGCAACTTTAAATGAGCTTATGATCCATGTCTACTATATTATGGCAGAAATTCCTTGGGTAGTATCTTGAGACAATTGATCACAAATGACCTTCCTGTGCTCTTATGTGAGGTGCAAACAGTGAAAATATTGAAGGGAATATAAAAGAAGTCTCTTTTCTATAATAAATATACACTTGAAAAATGTGTCATCTTGATACATGTCTACAGTGACGGGAACAAGTGGACTACATGAATCAAAAAGACAGTTTCCTTATGAATATATATTATTATTTTTTAATAAAAAAGATAACATCCTCATCAGGTACCACCACTTTATAACCATCGGATCATCAAAAAGAATAAAACCTCCATACAGAAGATGACACCCTCAAGAAGCCCTTCTTCAGTCCCCTCCTCATGAAAGGTCAACAACCTACATTACAGGTTACAACCCTTCATTAAATCCCTCTTTTTAAACTTCTGTGTCAACATAAGACTGATTCTTTAACAACTTTGCAGCATATGCTTGATGCTTACTTTGAAGTGAATCATTTTATTCTCGAGGTGGATTTCACAACCCATTTCTCTTCTTTTTTCCCCCTTTCATTTTTTCCTTTGTTTTCATACCATCTCCATTTACCACTATGATACAAGTCACCCGAAGTTCTTTGTCAAGTTTGTACAAATCATCTCCTCCAAGTAGAGTTATGATGGAATGATGTCATTAATGGCTTAAAATTTTTGATAAATTCAAGCAAGCTAAGAAAGAGCAAGAAGGCAGAAGCTTTTGCTGACATGACAGGGAAAGTGATAAATGTTGACAAGAGTTCAAGACTCCTTTTTGTTACCAACACTGAAACATGAGTTCGTTCTTGTAAATGAGTTTTATCTGTCTCTCTTTCTCTGCGATAATAAAGATTACAAGGTTTTCACCTTATCTTGGCCCCTGCAGTATACTGCCTATCACAGAGCACCCTGGAGAACATAAATCCAATAAAGGAGATCATTTTCAAGGTTGAACTTTACATTAGATAACGTAATCACAATTTTAAGTCATAGATCACTAACTCCTTCACTACACCTTCTCATCCCTAAGGTTGGGCATGGTTGATTTTTATGCTCAGCAAAGGCAACTGAAAGTCAAGAATTATAGTATCAGTTATCAAATCAGTACTCATAGACGTTCAATTGTTTGGCAGTGCCGATAAAGATGCAAGCATTAAGGCCACATCGAATCTCAGACTTAAGAGTACCACAAAGTGAAACAGTAAAAAGTGAAGCAGCCTGATACCCCTAATATCATTTGACTATGATGAGAAATCTATTTGTAATTAATCAACATTTTTTTTTTTTGCTATTACATTCATGTAACTTTTAGCTTTTCGAATCTAGGACCTAGGACCTAGATATTCTGCCCCAAATCATGGAAAAAGCTTGAGGACAAGCCTCAACAGGCAAAAGCAACTAGTCAAGCAAAAACCCTACATACATTAATATCTTCATTAGTTAGCTTCCAATTTCATATTTATCTGGGGGTAAGGTGAACTATACAGAAAAAAAAATAAATAAATTCTAACAAGTTCTAGTATCCCATAGCTGAGAGTCCCCAGGTCATATCAGACGAGACTTAAATCACAGTTTAATGATTTCAAATATGATGGTTTTGCCTTTTGGTCTCAACATCAAGCAATTGGATGGATTTGGTGAAAGAAGTTATCACATGAGGATTGCCATATTTGGCTTGTATGATCTAAAGAAGCAACCAAATACAATTCAAAAATCCATAAAATCTTCCCTAATGAAACAATTTGCATATGAATAATCTATTACTATGGGTCACAATCAAATCGAAAACTCAATCATAATTTACCACTAGAAAATCACCTAAATGTCACTTCCTTTCAAGCAATCTTTTGGTATCTAACCCCACCTTAAGTCCTAATAGCATGACCCACATCCAAATATGCATGAGACAACCATGTAGTTATCCCCTATACATCAGCCATCTCTCTATACCAACATAGCAGATGGATTAAACTACCATGCAAGATAACTAATCAAAGACCACTCCCACGGAAAAGCCATGAAAAATAAAATAATTTCTTTGCTCACTCCATAAAACCTCGTTTGTAATCATCCAGGACTGGCTGAATGCCATTCTTCCTCAAATTCTTACAAATCAGGGGGAAAAAAAAAAGCCCACCGGAGTCCAGATCCATGCATCAACACTCGACTCACAATTCAACTAAACAACCTACAAAGGTAATTACAACCCACTTACACAAAAAACCAGTTCACAACGAAAAAAACTCCCAAAGCCCTAGCCCTCAAAGAAACCCTCAACAAGGGTCCACCCCATAACCCCACCAAACTAAGAGAAACCCTACACCAACACCCAGAACCAATCCATCAACCCCACAACCTCCAATCATCACAACAAAAAACAGCAAGAAAACAACCGTAAAAGAACCAAAATTCCACCAATCCACTTGTCTACAAATCCATATCCCAGCTCAAATCCACCAAAATAAACGAAGAAACACAGATCGAATCAACAACCGGAGAGACAATAGAAGAATGGCGAGAGAAAAAGAGGGGGCGATTTGGGGGAACTCACAGGAGTGAACGAGAGGAATCGATCCGCCCGTAGGGCATCACGGGAACTGGAGAAGTGGCGGGGAGTCGGGGTGGAAGCCACCCGACAACATCATCATAACGGAGAGCGAAAAAAAGGAAAGAGAGAGAGAGAGGGAGAGCGCAAGACTCCGTCGCCTCCGTTTTATAGCGGAAACGGTGGGAAGGACCAAACAACCCTTGCTACGCTGTTTTATTATTATTATTATTATTATTATAAAAAAGATAAATTTCGGTATAACTATTTTTACTGTACTTAAAATTTTGATTTTTTTATAATTAATGAGTAAAAAAATCATGTCTCGAATTCTATAAAAAAAAAAATTAAATTTTATATTTTCTTGATATGAAAAAAAATGAGAAAATATAATCGAAGAATCATATTTCAAGATCATGATCAATATTTTTTGATAAAAAAAAAAAAGAATAAATCTTGGTATCGCTGTCTTCGTTAATCCCAACCTTCCTATCATTGATCTTGAGTGTAGGGAGAATCATGCCTCGGATTACTAACCGGGCTACCGTCTGGCAGTAGTTACAATATCTTAACCGTTAAAAATTTTAGCCATGCCGCTTTATTGTTTGTCTGGAATCGGAGCCGTTCGTCTACGGATAAGTGGTCGTGGATGAGGGAGGCGGGCAGACTTCGGGGTGCTCTGATGCGACTGGGGTGTGCCGACGATGGTGCGTGCCACACTCCCGTCGTGCGGCCCAGCATGATGGAGGACAGGGATCACATGATGGAAGGATTGATAAGGTTGTCCCATGGGGTCACTCCTATTGATGATCGACGACCATTTGATTCTTGATTGATGATGGATTTTGATCTTGACAATGTTACGTGACGAACGAGAGAGTAGACTTTTGGATGAGGATGGGAAACTTAACCACGATAACATTACCGGTTATATTGATTGGTATGTGATTGATTATATTTACGTTCCTTGGTGTGAATAGATGTTGCAAGGTCTGGAATAGCTTTTAGAGACGATCTGGACAAGATGTCCTATTTCCATCCCTTCATTTAGATAAGGGTTCAGGTTGTCTCTTTTACACAAAATAATATATTATATATATATTCATCCATATCATTCAATCGCACAATATCCCCTCCATGATATGAAAAAAAACTAAAATTTTCAAAATCCATGTAATAGACGATGTAATAATTAAAAATAACCCCTTTTTTTAGCATGAAAGATATTTGTACCTTTTGAATAAGGTCCAACCTTGATGTTCTTAAATTCCCACATCAATTCCTCTAAATGATTGATGGTGTCCCACCATTTTCTCAAAAAAATACAATAAAGCTAACGGATAAGTTATGAATTATATAATATTTTTCCAATTCAGGTTAAAAAACTGAAATTAAAAGTATACAATCTTGGTCCTCTTGGATAGCATATTAACTTAGAAATTAATTAATTACATGAACTCTCAACTTAAATAAATTGAATAAGGATGGAGATCATTAACCTCTGATTGTCTGAGTTATTATTATTATAATTATTATTTTTGATCGAAACTGGAGGTGGCAGGATGCTATTTTTTTTATTGTTAATAAAGAAGACAGACGAGTTACAATTTCAGAAAAGTAAAATAGAGAAACTACATCAAATAAAAATGTATAAAATAAAAAAAAATTAAGTAAAAATTACCAGCAATTCATCGTAGATATTGCCAAAGTTTCTAGATTGTTTGAGCTGCTTTATCTAGAGCTATGCTATGGATCACAAAAGCACTCATGATATTAGAAAAAGAGAGATCAAAGCAGCTTGCTTGCATGTAACAAATCAAAACCATAATTATGTTGCCAATTTACTTCCATGGACAACAAATCTACCAATTGGATATCTTTATCCTCCTGCCTATCAGCCCTTTCTCACCACTGATCTTAGCCTAAATGGTAGGCTGTCCTGAGTTACAGTGGTCATCACTAAAACTTGGTAGTGTAAGATGGATGAGGATGAATCATTTTTTAAAAAATTCCTAAGTACTATTTTTATTTCTTTCAAATGAGATTGTTAGACACAAGTCAAAACTTTAATATGCTGCATTCCTACTTTTAAATATAGATTGTAAATATAAAAACAACATGTCATGCCTCCGATCCTAAATTCTGAGCCATGAATCGTGGTAACCATTTTATACTTATAAAGAACTCTTCTACAAGTATGCAAGGCATCTTATCACGCTATCATCAAAACAATAATAGAATAATTAATTAATAAATTAAGTCAGCAACAACAGGATGACTAATCAATAAATTAAGTCTAAATTTAATTAGCTAAAATTTAACTTTAATATTTGAATAAATTGAAAGATATTCGAAGATCTTACATCAAATTCAATAGAATTTTCAATCAAAATAATATATTGATGTTCTATTTCTAATCACTCTCCCGTATATATTTTGTATCATTTCAATTTTTGAAATCTATAAAAATAGTAAATGTGGGATGATGAGCTAAATAGCCTACTAAGTAATAAATGTGTTCGACTAGATTAATCAGGTAATAAATTAAATAATCATTTATATAATTAAGCATATATAATTCATGAGTTCGAAACTAATTTTCTAGTGTATAGCATTATCAAAGCAATATTCATGTTAGATTCATTTCTTTTTAAAAATTCAAGTTTCTTTCATAAATTCAATTTTTTAAAAACATCTAGTTCTCATCAGCTATGAGCTATGACCATATTATTCCTGTAGTAAGATAATAAAATCATATATCATCTTACAGCATACTGCATATTATCTTGCAGCATGTTGCGTATCATCTTACAACAAAGTATTCAGAAGCCACTAGTTTGTTAGCAGTATGTCACATAATTGCTTGCGACATAAACCTTCAAAACAATTTAAATACAGATATGTTAACCTCCATTGGCGGGGTCATTCACATTGTCAAGCTAAGAGTTTAAATCATCTTGAATTAATTTTTCTTTATAAATCATACATCATATTCTAGTTCGATAAATATATATATAATCATATGGTATCGAAATCAATCATATATAATACATAACAAAATCTATACTTTCAATCATGCTTCATCTTAACATTTCAAAATAAGATATATATAATAAAAATATTATTAATCAAATTCATGCATCATAAATAGTATGAATCAAAAGTTATTGATATAACAATCTTATAATTTACCAATAATTTAGAAAAATAAAACATTACTTATTTTATAGAAACGATGAACTAATAGATTTAATCAGTCCAGAAATTCTCTTTTAGAATTTTATCTTTGATAACATTTGAACATGATTTTAGCCGACTTGTTGAAAAATCTAAGAAGAAGAACAGTGAAAAAAGATTTCTTCCGGTGACCGGCAGCAAGGATTTTATAAGGAACTTCATCCCTTTAAATAAAGGTGGATGGGGATAGAGTTGGATCCTTCTCGGATCGGATTGTTCATCAACTTTGATTAGGAGTCCAACGGAAGAAGAATCTCTCCAAGTCATTCATCAATTTCGATCTAGAGTCCAACAAGAAATAATACTCGTAACAGGAGTCTTCTCTTTCTTTCTTTTTTTTTTAGCTACTTTAAGAATTGTGCAGCTATATTGGGGTATTGCGTAACATGTAACAAGACAACAAAAAATTGACCCTATTTTAGGTATCTTCAAGGCAGCTGCTTGTATAAATAGATGTTAACCTACCATCAATAAAATGTAGTGTATGACTCGAAACTTTTCATGTAGAATTTCTCATTAAAATGGTATAATATGTTGCATGGTAGCATCATCAAAAAAAAAAAAAACACACAAGGATGTATTTTTTGAGTGAATATAACAAGGATGTACAAGATGCTTTGGCTTTTTTCCAAGATTTTCAGTTGATGAACTAAATATATAGCATGCACAGTCTAAAGTGCATATACATTTGTACACATTCTTCAGCAGCTCTAATTCTGATGCACTGACATAGACATGAGAGCTCCTGCTCCCAGAGGCACTCCTTGTTTTCTTCAAATTATTTCGTTCAATTCTGTGAATGATCATAAAATAGCACATGGACCCCAAGGTGGTCATCATGATCAAAACACCAACTACTGTGGAAGCCCAAGCCAGCCAAAACCCCTGGTGGCGAACCACAACATAACAGAGGGACATATAGGAAGCAGAGATGAAGAGGCAAGCAAGCCACATCAGCTTGTTGATCACAAATACCATGAGCCTCTTTGCCTTCTCCTCAATAACAATCAGGGAGGTTTGCACCACCACGACAGCCAGAGCAATGAAGAGGGCCAAGGAATCAAATACTAAGAACATGATAAATGCTGCATTGCTTGCTATATAGGCTTGGCCAAGAGTAAAGCCATCCATTGGGGTCTGTATGTACTGGCCCGGCACAGTGAATATGGCTGAAAAGGCCACTGTGGCAATGAGCACTGCCACCAACGTATTTGAATTGATGGCATTATTGAGGCCTCCTCTGCGTAACTGCTGCAGTCTCTTCTTGATGATCTGAACCCTTGTTTCAGTTCGTCGGGTTTGTCGGAGTTGAAATTGGACTTCATGTCTAATATCACTCACTGTTTGTTTAAGTTGCTTCGCAGCATTATTGGGTTTTGGATGCTCCTTTGCAGCCACTGCACCAACTTCTTTTAGGAATGCCATGATCTTTCCATCACAAGATTTTTCAGCAATACTTAGAGCTGTCTCTCCAGCTCTGTTAACTGCATTGACTTTGATTCCATCAACTGATAACAAAGCCTGCATTATCTGCATTAAAATGGAAAAAAAAAAAAAACAAAATTCAGTAGATAGAGCCAAAAAATAAAAAGAAAAAGAAAAGGAACGGAAAGGCAGTACTGCATGGTAAACATAATAAAAGACATTGATTTATGATAGGAGAAGTTATTTATTTGTCCTAGTTTCTAGAGATGTGTTTGCCATCTTTGTACTTGAAGTTTTCCCCAGTTTTTCACCTTTTGGATGGGAATTCTTAGAAGCTAGATATGATGCATGCTCAAAGATCAATAATTACATCAGCATAGACAAATTACAACATTTGCATGATGAAGTCAGAATACCAAATTATGTGATAGTCCACTACTCTGCCCTTCTTAGCGAGCCAATCTGCAGGCTGGTCCATTTCCCACTTTATTTATATGAGAAACCTTGTGATTATGAGAGGATTTGAGGGAAATTTTAGACTTTACTCATTAAGGTCATCATAGTTGAAGATGCCTGTAGAGCTATGGAAGAAAGGAAAGGGAAAAAGAAAAAGTCTGCAGAGTACAGACAGCCTACAACAAGCCTTTATTTTATGTGCATTCTTAGGTTATCTAGAAACTAAAAGCACCATTACTGCATAAGTGTTGATGCAACATACAAATAATAGCTGATATGTATCTCCCCAAATCAAATTGCAGCCCAAGAGAAGCCAGCTGACAAGACATGCTTGTAGGAGATGAGTTTCTACAAAGGAAATTGTTTTGCACATCTTACCACATCGTGTGAGAATTTTTTTTTTTCAACCATTATGATATAATCAGTCACATAGGATGGTCATATATCAATCTTCATATTTTTGGCCTTCCTTGTATTAGCAGGTACCAGTTATTTTTCTTTTTGCTTTATACCAGTGTGCAGTGATGCATAACAGCACAAAGTGCAACATATTAAAGTAGCTAATATATATACATGCAAGACTTTATCAAATTAAATTTTGTCTTTGGGGATTTGGGTTCCTCTTGATAATGTTATTCGATGTTATTTTGTAGTTGTTAACTTGCTGGGCTATATACATCTTAATGATGTCTGTAAAAATAAAAAGACTGACATATTTGACAAGCTCATGGCTTAAACATGTACATCAAATTTAAATGTTCTTAAACTTACAAGATATAGGTTTACACAGAAAGCTCTGAAACTAGTCAACTTCACATTGTAAATCTCTGAAAACTGAAACAAGTTAAGTTATCAAAATAAATAATTTTTCTGGCATATCTATATGTACTTTTGATATCTGTCTGTCTCTCCCTGTTGATACATGAGCTGTATCAAACTTTAATATATATATATATATATAATCAAAACAACTGAGACAAAAATAGAAACAGATAACATTTAGAGTAAACCCAAATACTGACATTTAAAGTGACTCCCAAAGCAAAAGGTATTGATAAAATGATAAATTAGTAAGATAGCCGAACAAGCATAGCCTCCAAGATGCCTTGATAATATTTTTCATATCATGTGCTGCATTTATAATTACCATTGAGGATTATACCATCACAAGGAAAGACAGTTAGCATACACACACCTAATGTTAGTGACAATCATATCTATGAAGTTGATTAACCAGATTAAATGTCAAACTCAACTAACTTAAATGATATGAGGCCACAAATATAATTTTGTTTGAACATTATATTTAGTACTTATCGATAAATAAGCCTAAAATTACAATTAAGAACCAAGAGGCCCCGACAAATCATTTTTTTTAAAAAAAGATTCTCTTAAAACTCACACGACCTTTAGAACATACATCTGCAAACATATAATTTTGTGCACTGCACTCAGTTGTTTGCATGGACAACAGTTCGCAAAGTACAGTTCATGCAAATAGACTAGAAAACAATGTTCTTAAGGAACCTGTCCTAAATTAGGAGTTTCAATCTGAATCAATAATGCACTCATCACAAAAGATGCAGTTAAAATGTGCTACACCATCATGTAATAAACTTGAGCATCATATTTCACCCAAAAAAAAAGTTGAGTATCAATACCCCAAAAATAAGTATGCTGAATTAACAGCATATACTAAAACATTCCTTACCATGTATTCAATCATGATTTTTCATTCCAACATCAAGAAGATGGGCTTTCCCCTTATTCTCTAAAACTCAAGTATATGGATCTAAGTTCAACCATGATTAGCTAAGAACATATCTTCTAACCCCTTAAATAAATTTAGTGAGCGGACATCTCCTTGCATGAGTGAAAATTTTGGTGCAAAAGAACCAATTATGTGGTCTTATATAAGAACCACAGCTTCAACCTTAAACATGTCAGTTTAGAGGAATGTAGTTCTCTAGAAGTGGGAACATTATCACATACCTCATGACGACCCTTCCTAGTCGCAATATGCAACGGTGTATTCCCTTTATTATCTTTCAAACTGGCAACTAAAGGATAGGTTTTCAGCAGTTCCAGAACTATCTCAACACTATGCCCTTTAACTGCCATGTGAATTGCTGTCTGCCCCTTCTTGTCGGTCCTCAAACCTAAGCTCGGGTCCTCTCTTAGAAGGGATTTCACTACTTCTACATGTCCCATCCTTGCTGCCGAATGCAAAGCAGTTTTGCCATTGCTCCGGGCAATCTTGGCAAGGCTAGCAACTGTTTCCAACAGAAGATCAACGACATTGATATGGCCTCGAGTGGCAGCTGTGTACAAGGCTGTAGAATTTGATGAGTCTGTTGTCATGGCCAGCGCAGGAAAGAAATGCAGCAACACCTTCAGCACTTCTGCAAAACTCAAAAAAAAAAAAAGGTTTAATCAATCTTTACAGACTGGGATATGATATGAAATACCAAAACTCCAAATAATGGTAGTAAGAAAAGGGGCTATCTAATAAAGCATGATAAACCAATAAAGTGATCCACATCAAAAAGTTTTCAGTCCAGGATGACTACGAATAAATTATTCATTCTAGATGATTAGATAATATAAGGATTAGTATTTCTCCTGACTTTGAAAAAGTTTGCATACTACTCAAGGAGCTAAAATCCTTCAAGTGATTCTCCATTATGACCATAATTACACACTATAAAAATGATTCTCAAAAAAAAAAAAGGTGAAAAGGCTATTGTAAATCCACTCTTCTGATGTTACAGACAGAAAATAATAACTGAGTTGAAGTAGCAGATGAATGCATTAACTAGAAGCAGAATCAAAAACTAATTCCAAGAAATGGTCAATATACATGTTCCTGATGACTCTAATCAGGGGAAAGAATGGCAGAATCCATGACTTTATGTTAGAATTGCGGTTATATTTTCTTGGAAGCCTGTCATTAAATTCTAGCCAACCACCATAAAACAGCAAAGGGCAACCTTTACAGCAATAGCAGAAGTTTTTAGTTAATGAACTTATCCATTCTAAGCAACTACCATATTTGTTAAATTCAATATTGTCCCTAAAAGAAAGATAGGATGGGTACAAATTTCACAAACTATAGTACCAACAATGGAAGATAGAAGCAAAATATCTTATACCAAGGACGAACAGATGGCTATACATGGGGTTAGCTTCCCAAATCCTAACATAGGAAATTCAGATAATTCTGGATCTCTAATTACCATGAAAAAATGGGAGTACTCTGCATTTGATTAAAGTTCTACTATGTTGAACAGGCAGTGAATCTAATAATTCAGTGAAGGATATTCCGCATGAATAAATTAAGCATCTCAAACTTTGATTAGGTGTCAGCATATTTAGCTACTTCCAAGAAATTGAAAAAGTTGAGATTATAAGGCTTACCCAGGTGTCCTTGCCTAGCAGCAATATGAAATGCATCAAAGTTGTTAGTGGCCTTGAGTGAAGCAGAATGAACATCTGAGACACTCAATATCTCTTGAACAACCCCAACATGGCCCATCTCCACAGCAACATACAGTGCCGTCTCTCCATCCTGGTTCTGCTTCGAAATCAAATCCTTCAAATGGCTATCGTTACAATCCAAAAGAATCTTCATAACACCCACCATATTGCCAGCCCTGGCAGCCAGATGGAGTGGAGTGTCCCCTCTCTTTCTAAAACCATCTCTCATTTTCTTCTCATGAAGCTCTTTTGCTTCTCCATCAGTCCCCTCCTAACACTCTTTTCTTTATCCATTCCACCTAATTGAGAACTTTTTTGTTTCTCCATAGCCCCTAACTGGAAACTCCGAAGTTTTTCCAAGGCACCCGCATGAAAACTCTGCTGTTTCTCCATTGCCACCTTGAAAATAGATTACAGAAAAGAATTTTACCTCAGTTTCCCTTCCTTTGTCTATGACCTTGTTTCACCCAAAGAATTGTTGCCTAGAAAATGTAAGTTTTGTATTGAGAGGACTAGTAGAGCAAATTTTACAGCACAAACCCACACTTTTATGAAGGATGCATTCAGGATGCAGCCATTTAATCATCATTTTTATGAATGTTTAGTGGCACACTCATCATTATCCTAAAAAAGAAGCTATTTAACCAAAAAAAAAAAACAAGCTGCTAATTTGGCTAAAATAAAATGGAACAGCAGGAAAGAAACTTTTGATGATTTCCTAGCACATAGGCTTAAAACCCACTTGTGTACTAATTTTATATAATAATTTTGTATATACTACTGAAGCTTTTGATCTTGGAAACTCTCTAACTTCCCACCGGAAACCCAAACCAGAGAACAAGTTCACCATTTCTATACCTTAAAGAACTCAAAGATCAATTCTTGTAACGCATTCTACTCTTTCAAACGATCCAATCATCCGCAAAAGTAAAGTAAACATAAAAATAATTTTCTTTACAAAAGGTTTCTTTCCCTCGTACTCAAAGTCCCAAATCTCGAAACAAAGTAGCAAATAATGCCCACTTTTTCAAGAAAAATTCCCTTCTTTCTTCCCTCTAAGGAAATCAAAAAGCCAGCAGGCAATGCCCAGAATTTTATTCTGAGATTTCTCATTGTGTTCAAAAAATATCACATTCTTCAAACCCTACCCATTCAATCCATCATTGACCAAATCTTCAAGACCTCCCAAATCCCATATTCCAATCAACATAGTAGCAATAAAAATATTAAAAAAACTCATCCACCCAGGGGAGCTCAAATGGGCAAATGGCCCACCTTTTGAACGTTTTTAGCACATAAAGCACCATTATTCCCCCAGATTACTAAACTCCATAAACAAGGAAACAAAAAGTAGTTTCATAAGAAACTTCCAAACCATTTCCTTATGTGAATCAGACCTCTGCCAGGCGATTTCCGACCGATGAAAACAACTAATAAAATCAGTTCCCGCAATATCTCAAATTCTCCCGTTCTTTCTCTCTCGCACACACGCTACGGCTAGTATTTTGGTTGTCCGCCTTTTATCCTTCGTGGTCTTTGCCGTGGTTTTGGGTTTAACCTTTTATTTTGGGAAACGTAACGGGAGCTAGAGGCCAACGGATACCCACGTCTGTAGACGGACCGGACCGGACTGGACCGGTTGAGAGCTGGGTTAGGTAGATGAACCATCTCCCTGTCCCACTCAATTTAGCTGCCATGTTAAATGATTTGCTAAAAACATAACAATAAAGTTAACTGTCAAGAAGCTAAATTAAGCTCTAATAGCACAATTTATTTTTTGATTTAAACACAAGAGGCAAACTTATTTGTTGAAATAAATATATGGACTAATCAAGCTAGTAAAGTCTCTTAATAATTCTTCTAAAAATCCTAAGATTCGTTTTCTTTTGGTTAAACAAAAGGGATAGGGGATAAATCCCGGGTAGCTACCCTCGCAGGCTCCCATCCAGCTAGGTAATGTTCGATACGAGGCACTTATATTCGCGCAGCCTCTCTCCACCTAATGGTGAGTAGGCTAACCTGACACCACTAACACCTAATAGTGAGTAGGTTAACCTGACACCACTAAGACCTAGTACTCAATATTCGCGCAGCCTCTCTCCACCTATGGTGAGTAGGTTAACCTGACACCACTAACACCTAATAGCGAGTAGGTAACCTGACACCACTAAGATGCCGGTTAGTAGATCGGGAATAAAGGAGAAGATCCTGACCTCTCACTCATGCCAATTATCGCAGGTTCCGGAAAATCCTGGATTTAATCGAGTCACTTGCGGGATCCTGTCTCGAACCAATGACTTGTTGGTAGTGAGGCAAGGTCTTTACCAATCGAGCTACCGTCTTAGCGGTAAGATTCGGTTTGAATTCCAACTTTACTAGGGTACGAGAAGTTGGAGATATTTGGATTTTAAGTAGATATGCAAAGATTAGAAAGAAGCTTTTTCAAGTCATGTGACATCACAGCTTTGTTCATTAATTTATGCATGCAATTGTGATTCTATGTTCAACTTGTGCCTCATGATGTTCTAATGTATATAGCCACTTTGCCCAAAAAAATGGAAAAAGAAACAAAATGGGTGCCAAAGCAATTCTGGTGATCCAATAGTTAGCATACAAAGTCGTTTCGATTCATAGATTCACTCAGTAGTTTGGTGTATTATCGAGGTTCGAATAACTGGTTTGCATGGATGGTGCTGAAAGAGGCAAGCTATAGTCAAGATGGTGTGACCTCACCTAAATTAGACAAAAGCCAAAAATAGGGCATTAATCCTTTTTAAAATGATGCACAGCTTTTGTTGTTTGATAATCAAAAGGATAATGACTTATCATGAAATTGGTCAATGCTACTTGGTATGCTGACTAATACGGTAATGTAAGATTGTCAAAGTTAGTTAATCTACATTATAGTTGTTGATGTCTTCACCGTATTAGCTTCTTGAGCATCAGCTTGAAAACTTATCAAATGTTCTTAAGCTCACAAACCATGAATGCCCTTTATTGTTAATGATGTAATATAAGTTAAAACCATAGAAAATGAGATTCTTATTTTTATATAAGGAAGTAGCTCATCTAGCGAGTAATTTATCATTAGAGAGCAGATAGACTCTCCAATTTGCTAGCTAGTACCTATGCAAAGCATATCGAAGAAATGAAGTGTTGCCCAGCTAGATAATCTAAGAAGAGAGGTGTATTGGATTTTTCAAAAAATTTAAATCAAATATGTGCTGTCTTGAAAAACTTGTGAAATGATAGTAAGCAGAAATATATACTTTTAGCTTTTTTAAAATGAAGTGCTAAAGATAAAAGCAAAAAGATAAGAAAGCACACACAAATACATGAAAATTTAGTGGTTCGGTATACCCAACACCTACATCCACTCTCTAGACCTCTCATGAAAATTTTTATGATAATCTCTTCAAGATTACAGCATGATTATTTTACCAGGCTCACAATCCAAAACCTTTATAACCAATCATTGGCTAAATACCTAACTTCAATCCTCAATTGAAGTTAGACAACAAAAGAACAAAAAAAGAATATGAATACAAAGCTCTTTAAAATGACCAAAAAATAAATTAATAATGTACTTGAAATGAGACATCTAGAATTCTATGGAATCTTCAAGCTTGTCTCCTTGCTGAGAAGCCAATAATTAAAAGTCGTTTTAGGTGGCTGGGAGTGGAAGCTCTCAAATCAATACTCCTTACTTTTTTATTTGTTCTCTTAATGACTTTAGGAATATTAATAGTTATTATTGTTCTTCATGAGTTTGGTGAGTGTTTTTAACATATTTCCAATATCAAAATGACTATTTCTTATTATTGAAAGATGAAATAGAGTTAGATTCAAATCTGGATCATTCTGAACTTTCTATAGAACTAGTTGTTATACTTGTTAGCTATCCTCGAGTCGATTTAGATTTCATCTAAGTTGGCTCGGTCCTCAAATGAGTAGACTTTATCTCAGTTCACCATAAATCATCTTTCTATTTTTAATTATTAAGTCATTTTAGATTATTAGGATCAATTCGGTTGCCATTCTATTATAAAATCAGCCTTTCATAAAGCACTATTGAGTCGACTTAGATATTTGGAATCGACTCAGTTGTCATTCAAGTTAGCTTAGTTAATATTTAAGTCAACCTAGTTGTCAATCTTCAAAATATAGCTTTAAAATTTTTATCCCTCCTATTGAGTCGACTCAATTTTTATTCGAGTCGGCTCGGTAGCGAAAACTTTTATATGTTAAGCTAAAACTTTTTGTGCCAAGTTAAAACTTTAATTCTTCAAAAAAAAAATTCCATATCCGAATTAATGTACTATTACAAAACTATTCTATCGAACTATAAAATATAACTTACAAATAAAAAATTATACTTTTTTATTATTGAATTAAAAAATATATCTTTTATTATAAATATTATTATTAATTATATTCATTTAACTTTATATTAGTTAAAATGAAATTATTATTCATTATTAGTTATATAATATTCAAATACTTTAATTCATCAAAATCAATCCTTAGGGCCAACATGAAGAAATGGATTGATCATGATAAAGTTCAATCAAGTATCGATTTTAAGAGACTTCACGTAGGGAAATCTATAGGCTTTGTGCCTATGGCTATCCGACCTAAGAGATGGTCGGTCATGAGGTTTTGAGCACAAAAGTACCAACTTTAGCATTATGGATGGATCGGGGTTATCTCTCTGGCACGAAAGAAAGATTCATCTTCCTTTGCATGAATCCACCATTAAAAGAGTTTCTGAGAGAGAGTGTTTTGAGGGCTTGTACCTGATTCAACTCTTAGCGAAGCCTTGCAGATCCTGTGCCGCGTGGACGTAGCCCAGTTTGGATGAATCACGTAAAATCCCCGTCTCTCGCTGGTGGTTTTGATTCTTGTTTCTTGTATTTTTCTGTTTATTTATTTATTTCATGTTGATTATATCGCGACTGCGTGCTTATCCGTATTAACAGCGATCCTATAGAGAATTTTTTGTTCCAGTGAAATTTCACCACCACCGGTGTCGCCGAAGATCCTCGGGCCGGATGTTGATGCAGGACAGACACCCTACCGATCTTAACCCCAGAGGTCTGCACACATGTCCAAAGTTTTTTTTTAAAACTTAGAACAACTAGCGTCGCATACTTCATTACACTGGCCGATGTCCAGAATCATTACTAGTTTCTTTGTTCATTACCTGGCCCCGGCGACCACGATTCTGGACGTTCTGCATGACGGCATTTGCGAAGGTTACGGCTGTTCGCTAACCCTTGCTGGTTTTCCCCGATGTCTTTGATTCTTAGTCCATTCCGACTCCCATCGCAACACCACCGACCCCACTGTCAAGTTTTTGACGCCGGCCTCGTTGGCCACGACCCCAGGCTTCTTCCGATGCTGCATCGTAGAGACGCACAAATTCATTAGCAATTTAGATCAAAATCAACACCGTTCGATCGGACCATATATCCCGGCCCACATCCGACCTTCTCGATCCAAACCGTCAATCTTATACCGGAGATACATGAGATTTACTCCATTCAAAAAAAATCACATCAATTAAATTAATATTATTTAAATAATTTAATAATAATTTAATAGTTCATTTATCCAAGTCAAGATCACTAAATGATTTACCGAGTTATTACATAGCTACATGCAATAGGTCTAATTAAACAAAATTAACCAAACAATTTAAATATTGGTATTCGGTCTCGCACCCGGTCCGATCCTTATTATACATCCCGTATCTCTGAAAAAATCGAAAAGTAAAGAATGAGCTTTGCAGCCTAGCCTGGTAAGATCTTCAAACAGTCACACAAATGATAGTATAATTTAAAAAAATTGAAAAATAATAATTTATGAGATCATGCAGCCAAAACAGCTCGAATGTCATGTATATCAAAATATTTAATGAAATATCGATTTCTTTTTATGCTTTCTTTTAATAATCTGTCTTATCAGGATTCTGGACTAACCACGGTTACACTCCCACCTGTGACTGGCATATTATTGTCACGATCTCATCCGTGACCGGTATATAATTGTCACAATCCACATATGACGGGCAATCTCGGTAACCACAGTCTTGCACGTGATGTGGTGTGCCTAGTCTAAACATCTCATTCTCTTGATTAACACTTTATCAATTTATGTCATATTGTCAAGTCACATTATTTAAAGTTTTTCAATGATCCAAATCATCCAAAAATAATTTTGCTTGATAAAATATGGTATACATGAACATCTAATAATAATAACAATCATACTTTCCATTATGAAAAGTCAAACTATACCGTGCAAAAATAATCATGCATGCCAATGCTAATGTGCATGGATCAAATCATATCATGTAATATATATATATATATATATATATATATATATATATATATATGACTGGTGATCATGTCAAGAAATTCTTACCTCTCAAGAGCTAACCCAAATATACCTGATATCAATCTATACCCGAAGCTCGCTCAACGTCCTTCTACTCAGAAGGCTGTCTCCCTACAATAATAATAATTTTTAAATATAAACAAATAATTCCAGAAAAAATTTAAATCTCAATTTCTTCTATGATTTACTCGTAAAATCCTAATTTTATAAATTTTTAGAATGACTTTTATTTATTTTTTCCTCTTTCTCTCTCCTTCTTTCTCTTCTTTTATTATAATCATTATTTATTTATTTATTTTATTTATTTATTTTTTCTTTCTCTCTTTCTTTTCTCTCCTTCACCGAACCGAGACTTCTTTTCCCCCTTCTCTCTTCTTCCTCGCCCACGATGATGGGAAGATCCTCGGGTGAGCCACCGACGGCAGCTCCAGTAACAAGAAGACCACCCCGGTGACTCAAATCTCATGTAAGTATCTCTCTTTTTTTCTTCTTTCCCGATCCCTTGCTTCTTCTTGGCTCGATCGAATCGACCTTCCATGGTGATCAGGATCCATGGAAGGTGGTGGATGGAAGGGAGACTTGCCGGATGGAGGGAAGGCGACACGGCCACATGAGGTGATCCGGCCCAAGGAAAACCAAAATAAAACCAAAACAAATCAAACGAAGATCCTTTTTATCCCCCCTGATATAGATTTAAGGGAAAAAGAACTCATCGGCATTTGAAGGAACCCTCGATCGCTCGTCGGAGAGAAGGAGAACGGTAGAGCAAGGTCATGGATAAGTTTGCTCGGCTACGGTAGGGGAGGGAATTTAAAGAAAAATCGATGAAGTTTTCTCATCGTGGAGTAAAGAAATACGTCGACCAAAGGTCCCCATCCCACTCCAACTCGCTGGCCTTATCCCTGCCCTCATGATAGTCCGGCATCTTTTCCAGCAAGGTTTCCAATTGGATAAGAGGAGAGAATTTCTGACTTTTTTTTTTTTTTTTTTTTTTTTTTTTTTTTTTTTTAATTTTAGGTTAAAAACGACATGGCCTGCTGATTTCGACCCAAAAACCCGAATCCAACACAAACATCGGTAGTCCCATGGAGATGCAGTCGTCGCCGGTCCCGGTGGTACTCCGTTCGATGGTGATGCTGCTCGACATCTACAAGTGTATGCCAGCAGTGTTGGCGCTGGAATCGGGGGCAGTAATCTTCACACCTTGGATTTTCGCATTGCTGCAACTCAAGAATGATATGCGGTAGAATTTGCTATTAATCGAAGTTAGACCGCTGATGAGCACATTCTTCGACCAGCAGCTGAATGACAGACTGCAAACAAAACCAGTAATCAGAATTGAGTTCCATCAAGCAAAATCTAAAACTTGCAAGTCTTTATCACTTAATTTGTAACAATTTGTGCTTAAAAAACCTTATCAGTAATTGAAATATGATCTATATATATATATCATTTATTTTGTATCATTCAAATTTTCTGAACTTTCTTGTTGTCAAGAACTCTTGGCTTGTAATATCATAATAATCAAGCAACCATGCGAAACTAATGACTTCCTCTACTTCCTCTATTTAGATTGGTTTTGGAATCCAAAGTTTAAAAACATTCAATTAATGCTAAGTTTGAAATTGCTTACCGAAATGAACAATATGCAATTCCCTTTTTTAAACTTTCAGTCCAAACATCGACAAAATCAAGAGATAAGTCATAGGTAGGATTTGTGCAGTACTTAAATTTTTTTTTCTTCTGTTGACAAACATAATGTTTTCTTTCTTATTTGAAAATTTTTTAGATCAACAACATTAAGGATCGAGTGACCACGTCAGTCTATATTTTTCTTAACGAATCAAGCATCAGATCCCTTGTGCATGGGATCTGATGATAATATGTCATGATAGCATTTAATGACTAACATGCACTTGCGGTCTCATAATGGCCATTTCTCATGAGAATGCACGATTACTTTATTACTTCTAATTTGATTGTTAATTGTCCACCTATATATTCTAGCTTTGTAGTTATGCATCAGTAATTAGAAGGATTTATTAAATACTGTTGCCACTGAAACTATATATATATATACATATACATTAATAAGGTCCCGGCGGGCCTCCAGCATAACTAGCCCTCGAACAAGGGCCAGGTGATAAATAGCTTGCTGTTGACTTTATTTATTATGAAGATTCTAACTCTTTCTTTATCTTTAATTACATTATTTACATGGTCATGAACTTGTCTTATATCACTAAGTACAATTTTTGGTCATGAATTAATTCGTATTTTAATATATATGAATCGAACAAAGTTAACAGTTTATACATTAAAATATGAATTAATCCATGGTCAAAGATTGTATTTGATGATATAAGACTAGCTTATGATGCAAATGATGTAACTAAAAATAAATAAAGAGTTAGAACTTTATAGTGAATGAAATCAACAGCCAAGCAGATGAGTTGGCACAAAAAAAGGATATGCAAGCACACCAATATGATGATTAAATATTTATTTTTTAGATATTAATTAATTAATTAGATGCATGATGATTTAATTAATTAATTAATTAGATATTTATTTATTTAATATATTTATTATTTATATAATTTATTAGTTCTTTATTTAATTAATTAGATGTTAATTTAATTAATTAAATAATCAATTAAGTGTGCACGGATATGTATTCTACATGCATGAGATTTGGATCTCGGCATACAGAGTATAAGCTGGGATCCTAAGCTACTTTGGTACCTTGATGAATGCTCATCTTAGAATGAGAGGTATTAAGAATAGCCGGTATGATAGCTATGTCATTCTTATTATCACCGATCAAATGATGGAGTTGAAGAGGATATTCTAATAAAAAAAGACCGTCGATCTCATGGTTTCACATAAAAATAATAGTATATTCATATCAAATAATAAAATTAAATATTAAAGTTGTAAAATTTTACTAACTATATAAAATAAATTTGAAATGATTGTCACTTATTAAAAATTTCTAACTTTGTACAATACCCTGGTTTAACTCCTTTACCTTTTTCTCGACCTCTTTTCTTTTTAATTATGGAACCTATTACCAAGATAAATAATGTAAATGGAACTAGTCATTATTCATAAATAAAGTTAGCAAATAAAATAAAATTTTAAAACAAATATTATCCTACTTGCTTGCATTAACTAGAGGCTCAAATTATGGTGGAACTTTTGATTAGCCAATATGATTAGATTCACTAACTTCTTGTTGTGGTTCATTTAATAAACAAAATAGAAGTGTAGATGAGATACCATCTTATTGTTGTGCACTGCTATTAATCTTTTTCTTACCTTTTTTTTGCCATTTATCTACTATATGCAATAATAATAATTATTTAAATAACATCTTAAATAAGCAATGATTATTACAAGTGCACATATTATATGCAATAATAATGAAGAATCGAAAGAATCATAAGAAGAATCTGAAAGGTTTCAAACATATGAAAAAGCCAACGAGTGGTGCTAAGATATAATATTTGAATAATTTTAAAAACTTGTCTTACACCCTTTTAAATCTTATATTGATGTCTATGATTAAATAATTAATTCGATGAATCAATTTATTTTTATTTTTAGAGATTATACATCATATCTTTCAGAGGCCGGAGCCGTACCAGTCGAGGAGAGAGCTTTAAAGGATAGAGCTTTTGAGGAGAGGGCGATCATGCTGCTAGCTCGCATAATTTTGCAACACTCATACCACATGATAAAATCTAAAACTTTAAATATTTTAATATTATTTATATTTTATTATCTAATATAATATTTTTCATATTAGATTTTGTGGTCAGGTTTGGAGGATATGGGATCACTAGTGATCCCATGGTCACATGCAGCAGCGATCGGATTCAGACTCAATACCGTATTCGAGAACCCACCCAGCTCACGACACCTCCGACTCAGTGAAGGATAGTGAGCTCATATACATTTAGAGCTGCTTGAAAGTGCTACATCTTCATATTAATATATTTAAAATTTAATTATTTTAGAGTTAATATTTATTATTAAATTTTAATTTTAAAGTACATTCAGAAAGCCTGGAGTTTTTTGGATGATTACCGGGATCATTCGTTGATCGATGCCGAGATTGATGAGCAAGTTCTTCGGTTGGCCATTGGGGGCTTGTGATGCAGCCTGAGAGATTTTTCTGGTAAGTGAAATATATTTAATTTTTAAATTCATAAAAAAAAATATTTTATTTATTTAATACAAGCATGCTTCTACTTGTAGGAGTACCATCGATTCGAGACTCCTTAGGCTGAGGAGGCTGGCCGTCAGATCTTCGAGGAAGTGGCCACACATAGGCTCCAGGATAAGCTATTCAGTCTCAAGAAGTCTACTAGAGAGCACTCTAATTCCGGTCACCATCAGACTAAAAGTCTTTTATGGATCACTGGATGTGGACGGATGTATGGAAGGCTCTCTGCGACCAGTGGAGCATCGAGGAGTATCCAGTAGGTGCAAAGGGCATGATAGAATCATATTATCTAGCAAGATTTGATCAAGCATACTGGCCACTTGTTGGTATACATGTGATGGCTGATAGATTGGTAAGAAGTTTATGCTTATATTAATTTCATATAAATTAATGATATACATATATTTTACTTAATTTATTTTTATTATTTATTTATTGTAGACATGGTAGTTGGGTTGTGCACCGGGATAGTTGTAGTTGTGGGAGGCCACACACCAGTCTAGAAAGACCAGTGATTATATAGATTTAAAATCTCGACATATCACGATAATAATTTAAAACTTTAAATATTAATTTTATATATACTGATATATAATTAAACTAATCAATTTATAAATTGTATAGATATATTACATTGAGTATGTCGTATTGCGGCACGATGAGGATCCATCCTCAAACCCTCCTTGACTCGAGGGATGGCTCAAGTTTACCGGAGGGGCGAGTAGGAGTCGAATCATAGGATTCGGACATAGCTTTAATCCTCCAGTAGTTTGCTGGTATTTGGCATCTTTATCTCAAGCCTCGATGACCTAGATGTGGAATAATGTACATGTCAAAAATATCGTGACCCGCATTTTTGCTTAGCATGCTCAGAGCTTTCGAGATGACATCCGCGATATAGTCATTGAGATTCTTTGAAACCTGTATCTGCGTGATCAGCTGGCTTTATTATCACAATCATCATAGCACGTAAGTTTATTAATAAATTTATTTACTTGTTTTAATTTTTATACTTAGAAACTTTACATCTTTATGTTTGAGTTAGGAAAGAGAATCTAAGGGTAAAAATTTAATTTAACAATCCAATCGATGGGCCGGGATGTCTATAGCTTCGTATCATCTAATAGAATGTGTATGAATAATCTATTCGAGAATCAGAGCAGTATATCAAAATATTCACCTTTGTGTCGACATATATGCTTCTATATCAAAATTTGTTAGTAATGTTTTATTTTTCTTCGTTTTAAGATGCTGGGACTTTCGGATCTCATCCACCGAAGAGGATGTACTGGAGGAGGAGGAGAAGGATGATGAGGAGGATTTTACATGAAATTTTTTATGTTATATATTTAATTTGATACTTGTAAAATAATGTTAATTTATAATTTTTATAATTTATATTTTTAATATATTGTAATTAGTTTTTTTATTTATAATTATGGTACTTGATTCTTAATTTACTTATAACAGGATTTAAAAACTTAATTACTATTTTATTATAACTAAAATAGGTTTTAGTAATTTTATTTTGGGTTTTTTAAATTAAAAAAAATTAGTACGAACGGCTTTAGTAATGAAATCTGCCATCATTACTTTTTTAAAATTTTTAATTTGAATTTTAAAATTTAAAAAATTATCACTGGCTTAGTGATGGTTTTTGCCATCACTATTTTTTAAAATTATTTAATAATTAAAAAAAACTCGGCGGTTCCTGGACCATCACCTATTTTGTTGGCAATGATAATTATTATCGACATGATTTTTCCATCATTGATAATTCCTTTAAACTATGGTGTTAGTTCTGATAGGTTATTAGCGATGGCCGGCCGTCACTAATAGCTTTATCGATGACGATCAGGTTATCTTAGTGATGGTAATTAGCCGTCGCTAATATATAAATTTTTGTACAGTGATTAATCGATATTGTAATAGTCCAGCCATGCATTTTTTATCTTCGACCAAATTTCTTCCAACCTAAACCTATGATAATTTATGGATGCAGCATCAATTAACAATCAAACCATTTCTCTAATCACTTTAATTTATTATTTCATATTTCCTGGACATGTTAGATGTACATGATGAAGGATGTAATAGTGAGTCGTGGTATTGCAGGTTCCGAGACGAGCTTAGAATCAAAGCATGGCAAAGACGGCCATTGGCGCGTGGCACAGCATGTTGCAAGGCTTTCCTCACAATCAGTTGGCAGGATTCGAGCCTCGTTTCAGACATATTTCGACTAAAAATCTGGAGTAAGATAATTAAATAAATTAAATAATAATCCTAATATCCTGGAATCCCTGTTGGTTCGGCTGATGCCAGTGGTAGTCAGGTTGACATACTCATCTTTGGATGGGGAACGGTTACGAAAAATTAATATGCGCCGTGTATCGAACATTTCCTGGCTGGGATTGAGGAATCGTCTGAGGTTGGCCATGCCCGGGATCTAACTCCTTCTCCCCCTCCCCTTTTGTTCCATAAAAAAAAAAAAAGCGTGGCAAAGACCAAGCAGTGGGTGTGCCTATAAGTCAGGTTTGGACATTTAATAATGGAAAATGTCACAAAATCCCATTGTTATCGATCGAAACTATTGTCTGCACCACATAAATTGTCTTAACAAGATAAGTTTTACGATGAACTACCAAGACATCAAACGTATATTCAATTGATTTAGCAACTGCTGAAGAATATGATCCTCCTTCGACTACCGTAGACTTCTGGCATAAAAATATGCAAATTTATGAGTATTAAAAGATCGTCAACTAAAACAATTGGTTTGTAGTATGATTGCCGACAAGTACTCCATGCACTGGAATAGATTTGGAAGACATATATATATATATATATATATATATATATATATAATCATCCATCTTGATTAAAATATACTAAAGTATCGACAATTGGAACTCTAAAATATGCTTTGTAGTTTGATTTCCACGTACTTATATTTAATACTAATACATAGATTTTATTGGAAAATAATTAAGCTTCTTTTTCTTCGAGAAAAGAGAACAATTTTGTTTTTTTTAATCAAAACACTGTTCTCTTGTTGAATGGTAGCTGGATCGCTAGTTTAATGAGATTGACTTCATTCATTCGTCAGCACTATTTATACCATCTTATGGACATTTTTTTTTTTTTTAATAAAAAAAAAGAGAACGTGAGATAAATCCTGGATGTAGCTATCTTCGAAGGCCCCAAACCTGCCATGTTATGTTCCATTCAAGCCATAAGATTTACACAGGCTCTTCCCACAAACGGTGAGTACATCAACCTGACACCACCGAGACGTCAACTAGTAGAATGGGGATAAAGAGAAAGACTCTGACCTCTAACTCACGCCAGCCGTTCCAAGTTCCAGGATTTAATCCTGGATTTAATCAAGTCACCGACCGGATCCTTACTCGAATTTAGAACCGGTTGATAATGAGACAAGACCTATATCAATCGGGCTATCGCCTCAGTGGTATATTATTATTTCTTTTGATGTGTCTCGTTTCCTCCGCTTACACTTAAAAAAAAAAAAAATTGGAGATCTCTATCCTTTTTTTTGTTTGAATGGTTAGATGGAGATCTCCGTCTAAGATTCCCTACAAGGTAAGAATATTGGTGACCGGCTAAACTAGTTTCTTTTTTGAAGTCTTGCTCATCACTCGTCCCAGCTCGATGAAATAAATATATGGATGATCCATGCACCCAAGAACTAAGTGCACCTTCTCATCAACATCTACATAGAAGAGAACTAAACGAATTGCAAGATCTTAATGCTCTAAATCTACGTGGCAATCATGGTCTCTCAAGATGAGGAATTGTTTGTCATGTAGAAAGGTCCAAAATAACAAGACAGAACGATACATCATCAATTGGATCAGCCAAATATCGTGAACCAACTTGCTTGGCAAATTCAAGTTAATTGCCATCATAATTTGGTCAAGCTAGTCGAGCAAATCCAAGAACATGATTCAGATGAAATATGTGTCGCAAAAATAGTACCATAATCCCAACAAATCTAGCCCCACAAGGCTTGTACAAGATAAATCTTGCTCAAGATCCAAAACATGGACCCTCAGCATCCAACTAAACTCTCAGATTTTGTCCGGCTCTTGGGCCAGCCAGTCGGAGATAGCTTGTAAGGAAAATTCTTTGTGCATCGCCTGTACGGAAGGAATCCGAGCTGGCCCGCATTGCATCTCCTTATTGGTCCACGTAGATCCGACCTGACTTGACGGGATAGGACGGGATGAGCACTGAATGGTAAGAATATCGATGCCAATTTTGAGTGTGACATGCATTAATATCCGATCTTTTTTTTTTATTTTATTTTTGAGTAGACCAGAATGCCCTTTCCTTCGGCTTACTTTTTTCTTGCTATTTTACTTGAATTTCGTTTATTCTAAAACATTCTTCCTGGAACTTCTGGCTAAATTTTTCAGTGTTCTGAAACCTGCTCTAGCTATCGGGTCTAAGAATTAGTCCAAGATTGAAGCAAGATTCTTCCTTGCTTTGAAATATACTTTGAGAGTTCAGTCTAGGAAATCAATTTTTAAAGATTGATATAAGATTCTTCTTATCTCTAAAAAGTGTTCTAATCTCGAGTCTAAGATATCAAGTAGTGTCCAAGACCGAAGAAGATTCTTCCTCACTCTGAAAAGTATTCTGAATATCAGGTATAAGGAAATAGTTTTGGTCCGAGGTTAGAATAAGCAATTGAAGGCTTCTTCTATAACTTTAACACAAAATATCATTCTCAATAGGAAGTTAAAAACCCTTCATAGAATGTTATTTAATTTTTTTTGTAGATCTTTTATTACACTAACTATTTTGGTAGTTAAAGAAATTTAATGTATTAAGAAACCATATAATACTCTAACATGTCATAATTATTTAACCCAGTCATATCTTGAATATCCGAAGTATTAGTTTTCTTCAATTAGTCACATTTTAGGCAATGGATAGTATAAAGTCCTGGCATGGAGGATCAAAATATTTAATTTTTTATTTTATGCCAGAGTATCATAATGTCTGAACTAAGGTGTCATAATTTTTGAACTAGGATATCATAAATCCAATTCTATAATTTTTATATCAAGTTATTGTCGTACCATATTATCATATCCTGGAAATTATATTTTAGCCAGCCGATGATGGGAAGTCCTGATAGGAGAATGAAAACATTCAATTTTTTCTTTTACGTTGGGGTATAATAATTCTTGAATTAGAGTATCAAATTTTTTTAACTAAAGTATCATACCTTTTGAACTAGGGCAACATTAGTTTAAAATATCATATTTTCAATTTTTTTTTATTTTTTGGCCATATTATCATACTCTGGAAATCTTATTTAAGCCAATACACAGTTAAAAAGTCATAGTATGGAGGACTAAAACCTTCATTTTTTATTTATGCCGGTAGTCATATTCGAAGATTTTCATACTAAAGTTATCTCATAACCATATTATTATTGTCATGCCTCGAATCTAGCACCGAAATCGGCTATGCGACCGGTCGCACAAATCCTAGGTATCATCCTAGAAATCATGCTAGGCCTAAGTACACGAGATTCTCATCATTTTCAAAAATTAAATTTAATTAACCAAATATTATTAGAATAATTTAATAATAACTAAATAATCAACTCGTTCATTCATGATCACTAAATGATCACTTGTTTGTTACATGGATATCAAAAATAAAACTAACTAAATAATCTAAAAATTATGGTACTTGATCTCATGCTTGACTCGTCTCTTGCTATGCATTCAGCAACTTTGAGAAAAAAAGAAGTGGAAGGGGAGCTTTACAGTCCAGTAAATTCTTGCACATCCACACCATCATGATAAAAATAACCCAAAAAATAATATGTAATGTCACAAAATATTATGTTTATATATAATAACATATGTTATGCGATACAAATGTCATATCATGAAATCCTCGTGATCATCATAAATTAAATTCAATCATCTTAGGGTACTCGGCTCTGGACTACCATAACCACGTTTACGGTTCGTGGCGGGCAACAATAGTTTCACATTTTGACCTGTGACGGAGCATCAATAGTTCCATATTTTTGGCCTGTGGTGGGACATCAAAGTTCCATATTTTCGGCTTATGGTGGGGCATCAAAGTCCTACATTTCTAGCCTGTGGCGAGGCATCAAAGTTTCACATTTTCGGCTTTCGGCGGGGCATCAACAGTTTCACATTTCTGGCCTATGGTGGGCATTAAAGTTACTACAATTTTTGCCTGTAGCAGAGTATCAATGTTTTCTACATTTCCTGCCTGTAATAGGGCATCCATACATGGCTAGTCCAGTATACCACCACCCATCATGCAATTTTAAAATCAGTTCATGCTTGTTAACAAATTTTATATCAAAGCACACTCTTTCACATAATAGAATGCACATGAATATCAGAATTATCCAACCAAGATCAACAATATATAATTCATATAAAAATACATATGCTTAACATATAATATATTGTAATAATCCGAAAAAAAATTAGAGAACAAAGACTCCCAATGGGAGTCTTCTCCTTCTTCTAAATGGAATCCAAATCGAGATTGGATTTAAGGATTTCTAGCTCTATAAAAAAAATCCTAGATGGAGGCTAAGAGGATTGGTTTTCTTCTTTAGTTCGCTTCAATCGCTAACTGCCATCGATTCTTCCCTTGCCCAACCATTGCCGAACCTCCGGCTATGCTATTGCTCCTCAGCAGACCATCACCCCTCCTCTTTCTCCTCCTCCTTTGGTTAAAAAGAGGGTGCTCGGGGGCCAGGCGGTAGTCGACGGAGGGCGACGAGGAGACCGACATCCCTGCCAAGTACAACACCAAGGCCGCTACCATCTACCACGACTGCATCCAGGCCCTCACCGAGGGACATCCATGGCGAGACCCACCCGTTGTCAAAGAAATCTTCACGACTACCGATTGTGGCAGTGCGCCGGTGCGAGGAAGCCATCGATTGATGGTGGCTCCGGTTCTCTCGGTAGCGAGCAATGAGGGTGGGATAGCTGGTGGGACAACAACAATTTCAGGTGGTTGTTGGACATGAGGCAGAACTAGTCGACGGAGTGATTTTAGGGATGGGGGATCGAGAGAGGGGACAGAGGGGGGTTTCCCTGTTTGGCCAAGCGGGAGAAGAAGAGATGAAGGAGAAAAGAAAAGAAGAAAAAAAGAGAAGAGAAAAATAAACCAGAGAAAGAGAGAGGGAGTCACCAAATCTACACTCAACCTAAGACTCCATGTATTCAGGATACGATATTATATTCATAATTTTTAAAATTTTCAGGGCATGTTGGATAAGAAAAGTTGGACCCTGGAACGAGAATGCAAATGACTCCCATCCCTTTGGTTAGAGAAAGTTCTGATATGAAGAATATTTCAATCAACTTCGACATTGTTCGAGATGGTAGTAGCTCAATCTACTCGACCACATTATCTCAAATCTAGATAACTTGAAGGCATGATTATATCGGTCCAAGAACATCGATGGTTACCATGCTCATAGTCATTATCATATAATTAAGATACTTCTAATCATTAGAGTTTATGATTAGCCATTACGGTCCATTAAAATTATAAATTAGTTATTATTATATAATTACTATACATACCGCTTATCACGGAAATAGCTACCAACCTCTCTCTATATAAAAAAAAAAGAAGAAAAAAAGAAAAAAAAAAAGAAGGGTAGGAGACTGAGGTAAGTCTTTGAAGATCCATTTTACTGCTCTCACTCTTTCATACTTTTTTTTCTCTCTTTCATTATTTTTTTTATCCCAACTGACTCGAAAAATAATCTTGCAAGATAATTTTATTTTATGTTTGATGTGGCGGGATCGCTGACATGGGGGAGCTGACAGGTGCCACGTCAAAGAAAGCCACCGCGCCGGACGCCACGTCAATTCTCCTGCCTTGATCCTCTGCCGAGCTGAGCTAAGCTCCCTCGAGACAACGAGCCCAGCTCCGTCCTCCACCAGGTCGGTCCCGCGAGCTCGGGACGCCTAAGCCGGAGCCGCACTCTGCCCTCCAGAGCGAGACCCTCGGAGATCGAGCCATGTGGTCGGAGTCGAGCTTAGCCCTCCTCCGCCACGTGGAGCCCCTCCGAGGTCGAGCCCTCTGGACCGGGCCCGCACTATGCCCTCCAGAGCGAGACCCTCGGAGATCAAGCCTTGTGGTCAGAGTCGAGCTCAGCCCTCCTCCGCCACGTGGAGCCTCTCCGAGGCCAAGCCCTCTGGACCGGGCCCGCACTCTGCCCTCCAAAGCGAGACCCTCGGAGATCGAGCCTTGTGGTCGGAGTCGAGCTCAGCCCTCCTCCACCACGTGGAGCCTCTCTGAGGCCGAGCCCTCTGGACCGGGCTCGCACTCTGCCCTCCAGAGCGAGACCCTCGGAGATCGAGCCCTGTGGCCGGAGTCGAGCTCAGCCCTCCTCCGCCACGTGGAGCCTCTCCGAGGCCGAGTCCTCTGGACCGGGCCCGCACTCTGCCTTCCAGAGCGAGACCCTCGGAGATCGAGCCCTGTGGTCGAAGTCGAGCTCAGCCCTCCTCCGCCACGTGGAGCCTCTCCGAGGCCAAGCCCTCTGGACTGGGCCCGCACTCTGCCCTCCTCCACCGAGGCAATCCACAAAGCTCTGGGCGTCTAGGTCGGAGAGAGCCCTGCAATTCCAGCTCAGCCCCAGCTCGGACATGGGCACCGCCATCCCAGGACACCAGCGAGCCGCCTGAGGACTACGCTGAAACACCTGCCAGACCGCACTGACCGCCTGTAGCCGCCAGTTACACCAGAAAGGGGAGAGGCCCACTGATTGAGGTGCCACGCTCCTCACCAACCGCCTAAACCACCCAAGAGAGGAAGTCAACCAGGAGATTCGAATTTCAGGGGGACAGCCCACCAATCGAGGCACTGCCAGGTTTTCCAGAATGAAGCGACCAAGGGGAATGTCAGAGCACATGACAGCTTCCCTTATCACGGATCGAGAAAGGCTCCTCGGGACATTGCCGTACGTGCCTCAACTCGATGGAGATCCCAAGACGAACGTCCAACGGTAATCTAGTTCACAAAAACTTGGAAGTAACAACCACAACACAGGCAAGACATAAGCCATACCACTTGAACACAAGCGCAAGCTCAACCAAAGAGCACAGCACCACAAGGAAATCCGAGCGAGGGTGGGCGAAAAGGCCACACAAAGACTCCCTCTAGCTAGGCCACTCTTCCCTCGACACCCTTGCGTCCCACTTTCACACTACTCACTCCTCCTCGCGTGGAGTCCATCAAGAGGGGCTCGACCAGGAGGATCTATTCCCTTGGATCGTCACTGACTTGACCGTCGGAGTGCCCCCGCCAGAAATTCTGGCCCGAGTCTCTAACCCCTGTCTTGTAGGTTCAGGGCCATCGGACATCCAGGCAACGAAGGGAGCGCACTCCGGCGCCGACAGCAGCTACGGGCAACGGCGATCTTGGCGGCAACAGATTGGTGCGCCAAGTAGGGGGGCGAACGACATTGTGGATGATCTTTGATCTAGGTCAAGCCCTCCATCTCTTTGCAGATTGGCGCTCCATGGAAGGATGGTGACGACATGAGCGCGAGAGGCCTCCGCCAGCCATGCAGGGACTCCCCTTCCTGAGAGAACCCACACAACCTTGAGGTGGGGTCATCCGCTCCAGTTCAACCACCTCCGGCGGAGTCTCAGCTAGCCGCACTCACCCAGCAAATGCAGATCCTCGCTACAGCAGTGCGCCAGCTTCAATATCAGCACCGATCCTTGGCTACCCACCAGCAGCCACGGACTCTCGTGGCTTATGCCGCGGCTCCCTGTGACATCTTGCGTTCCTTCCAGGGAAGGCCTTCGCAGCCGTGGGCCGTCACCGACAACCGGGGTAGTCATCAGACTCCGACGAAAAGGCAACAAGCCGGGTCTGCCGACAGGGAGAGCTGCTCACCAAACCTCGGGCGGGTAGTATCAAAGCCCCACCGAGGTAGGAAAAGCAAGACCCCCCACCACGGATGCTAGGCACCCATGTCACATTCTCCGTCTCCTTTGGCGGAGGGGTCTACTAACGAAGCCATCAGGCACACAGCGAAGAAGCGCTTGGAGGAACATGAGCGCAAGCTAGCGGAGTTCTCCCATCGGTTTGCCAACATGCAGGGCTCCGCTAGTGAGCCAGCGGGCTACGACACCCGTCCCCCATTCTTCCAAGAAATCCAAGCAAAGCCGATCCTGCATCAGTTCCGGATGCCGCAGGTGGATCCTTACGTTGGGACCATCGACCCCTTGGACCACCTGAAAAGCTACCGGACCCTAATGAGGGTCCAGGAAGCCATCGACGCTCTCCTTTGCATCGTCTTTACTGCTACTCTCCGGAAAGCAGCTCGGGTGTGGTTCACCTGTTTGGAGCCGGAGAGCATTAACTCTTTCGCCCAGCTAGGGCAGAAGTTCGTGGCTCACTTCGATGCCTGTAGGAAGTTGCCACGAGAGGCAGATAGCCTCTTCTCCATCCAGCAGCAGGACCGCGAGCCCCTGCGGGACTACGTGGTCCGCTTCAAGGCCGCCGTACTGGAGATTTACAATCTCGATGAGCCAGTTGCCATGCTGGTGCTGAAGCGAGGGCTCAGGACCTCCCGCCTAACCTACTCGCTCGACAAGAAGGCCCCAAGACTTATTCTGAGCTCCTCCTGCGAGTCCAAAAGTATATCCACGCCAAGGAGGCGGACTCTACGAGGCGGGAGCTCGACGGGATGCCATTAAGGAGGCCGACCCCCACTGAGATGCCCAGGACCCGGAAGCCAGAACCCCAAGTCCCGAACTTCCGAAGGGGGCCGATACCGAAAGGCGCTCCTGTTCCTAAGGAGAGTTACACCCCTCTCCTCGTCCCGAGGATGAAAATCCTAATGGAGACGAAGGCGAGGACTACCTGAGACACCCGCCTCCAATGAAGTCCTCAACTGGCCGGTTAAAGCGAAGTACTGTCGCTTTCACCGCGACCACGGCCACGACACCGAGGAATGCCGCAATCTCAAGTAGGAAATTGAAGAACTTATCAAGAGGGGCTACCTCAAAAGGTTTGTGGGGGGTAGATCTCAAGTGGAATCCCAAGCGCTCGTCGCTCTCCTGCCAGCTCCAGCCATCGATAACCGTCACACCAAGAAGCCGGTGGGCATGATCTCTCGGGGAGCTGCGCGCGCGCCCAAAGGCTCGGGGGCAGGGGATCCTGAGAATGTACTCCCCTTTATGAGGAAAGGGGGAGACAGGGAAAAAATATAATAATGATACCGTGGTTGTCGAGATGATGATCACGAAGCATAGTAAGGAAGAATAATGGCAACTGGAGGATCTGTGTAGGCTACACCGACCTCAACAAAGCTCACCGGCAACGAGCAGCCCGGTACTATAATGTCCAAGTCATGCCAAAAGCCTTCAAACCCGGAGACTTGGTGCAGCACCGGCAGAGGCATGTCAACCCCGGGAGCGCTGCAAGCTCTCACCAAACTTGGATGGCCCCTACAAGGTGGCTGAAGCCCCCTCATAAGGGGCATTTACCTCGAAGATCTCGACGACGTCAGGCTCCTTCGAACATGGAATGCCTGCAATCTACGAAGATACCATCAATAATGTAAGGTTTCCTATCAATAATAATGATGATTTTTTCTTGCATGAATATCTATCTATCTTGCAGGAAAGCCTCACCAACGTCTCCGAGCCCAGCTCCGAGATGCCAACCCAAGACCGGAGCTCAGACCTCCGGTTAAGGGATCTTCGAGCCAAGCTACTCTCAATCTCAAACATCTTCGAGCCCAGCTCCAAGATGCCAAAGGATCTTCGAGCCAGGCTGCTCTCAATCTTAACCGTCCCCGAGCCCAGCTCCAAGATGCCAACCCAAGACCGGAGCGCAGACCTCCGGCCAAGGGATCTTCGAGCCAAGCTGCTCTCAATCTCAAACGTCTTCAAGACCAGCTCCGAGATGCCAAAAGATCTTCGAGCCAGGCTGCTCTCAATCTCAAACATCTTCGAGCCCAACTCCGAGATGCCAAGGGATCTTCGAGCCAAGCTGCTCTCAATCTCAAACATCTTCGAGCCCAGCTCCAAGATGCCAAGGGATCTTCGAGCCGCGCTGCTCTCAACCACCAACGTCTCCGAGCCCAGCTCCGAGACGCCATCCCAAGATTGAAGCTCAGACCTCCGGCTAAAGGATCTTCGAGCCAAGCTGCTCTCAATCTCAAATGTCTTCGAGCCCAGCTCCAAGATGCCAAGGGATCTTCGAGCCAAGCTGCTCTCAATCTCAAACATCTTCGAGCCGAACACCGAGATGCCAAGGATCTTCGAGCCACGCCACTCTCAATCATCACCGTCTTCGAGCCCAGCTTCGAGATGCCAACCCAAGACCGGAGCTCAGATCTCCGGTCAAGGGATCTTCAAGCCAAGTTGCTCTCAATCATCACCGTCTTCGAGCCTAGCTCCGAGACGCCAACCCAAGACCGGAGCTCAGATCTCCGGCCAAGGGACCTTCGAGCCACACCGCTCGCAATCATCAACCGTCTTCGAGCCCAGCTCCGAGATGCCAACCCAAGATTGGAGCTCAGATCTCTGACCAAGGGACCTTCGAGCCACGCCGCTTGCAATCATCAACCGTCTTTGAGCCCAGCTCCGAGATGCCAACCCAAGATCGGAGCTCAGATCTCCAGCCAAGGGACCTTCGAGCCACGCCGCTCGCAATCATCAATGTCTTTGAGCCCAACTCCGAGATGCCAACCTAAGACCGGAACCCAACTTTCCAGCCAAGGGACCTTCGAGCCAAGCAGCTCCTATCAACGCCTCGAGCCTAGCTCCAAGGCGCCAAAGACCTGAGTCCAGCTCTCAGGCAATCCCTGTACGGGGCCCAGTGCTCCAGCCAGAAAGGCCTCGAGCCTAGCTCCAAGGCATCTAAGACCTGAGACCAGCCCTCAGGCACCTTGGACCGGGGCCTAGCTCTCCGGCCAAGGAACCACCGAGCCCAGTTGCTCACAACTACCAGAACCTTGCACCTGACTTCCCGACACCAAAGCCTAGTAATTCAGCCCCAGGCGAGGTGAGACCCTCTTCTCTGATCTCCCCACTCATCAAAAAAAAAAAGAAGAAAAAAGAGAGAAAGAACAAAGAAAGAGAGGGAGGGAGGGAAAGAAAGAGAAAAAGAGGGAAGAACTAAGCAAAAGACGGGTTGTAAGAAAGTTCAAATTATTAATTAAGGGCCAGTTACAAGTATTCTACAGGCCCCCGACATGCCGGGTGACCCCGACCAAGTACAGAAAAAAACAAAGTACAAAGAAAAGAAAAAGGACAACTCTACACTGGCCGCCCCTTCCTGAGCCTTGAGGCTGAGAGGTCCCGCCTTCAGGAACCTTCGGTTGAATGGCTCTGACCTCGCACGGCTCGACCTCGGCTGGCATCGGAGGGTCGGAGGTCATAGCTTCCTCGACGATGACCTCCTCATCAGGCTCCGCGTTCGAGGCCGAGGGGTACTTGAGGCGATCGTGGTTCTTGCTGGGAATGAACGCCTCGATCCGGTCGTGCAAGAACATGAAGCCTTTAAAGAAGGAGTGTGACACCGTTTGATGGATCTCGATGATGAACTCCTCCGAGGCCTTGAACTTGGTAATAGCCTCCTCAGTGTCCTTCTTGGCCTCGGTGGCCCCTTTTTTGTCTCGGCGGCATCTATCTTGGCAGCCTCCGCCGCCTTCTCAGCTGCGGCTTGCTTCTCCTTCCCTGCTGCCAGCTCTGCCTGGGCAGCTCGAGTTGCCTCCTTGTGCCGATCAGCCTCAGCACTGTACCACTTCAGCTTCTTCTCGACAGAGGAGAGCTCGTCAACAGCTTTCTTTGAGCGACTGCGCTCCAGGTCAAGGACCTCTAGGAGTTTCTTTGCTCGTCCCTCAGTATCGGCGAGCTACTTCTCCAGGTCCTCGACCTTCTGCTCGAGCGCCCCGTTCGCCCAGGCCTTCTGCTTCAGATCGGTCTTCAGAGACTCGATTTCGGTCGCTTGCTTCCGCTTGACACGCTCCCAGTTCTGATAGCAGCCCCTAATGAAGAGGGCCTTAGCACCGATCTGCACCATGAAAAGAGATCAGCTAAAAAAAAAGAGAAGAGAAAGAAAAAAAAGAGAAGAAAGGGATAACTCACCGAGTAAAGCTGGGGGAAGATGGTGCTGAGGACATTGTTCAGCCGCAGTCCGGCCATCTCCTGTCGATCACATGTTTGGATTAAGAAATCCATCATGAGCTTGGCCAGTACGGGGCTCGGAGGAATGGAGGAATGAGCTCTTCAGCCCCTTCTTGAAGGGGAGACGACACCGCGCCTCCTCTCTCCTACTCTCTCTTGGAGTAGGCGGCCTTGCCCCACTAGCTGCAGGATCCCTGGAGGCAAGCTGAAGAGCTAATACTGGTGCAGGCAGCACCTCAATCGTAGCCTCAGTCATGGCTCGAACCTCCTCGTCCCTGATCTCGATCACGGATGGACTTGGAGGACTGGGAGACGCAGCGGCAGCAGTTGCGGCCCTTTCCCGAGCTACTACCTCGAGCTCCGCGACGGGGGCCACCCCCTGATGATCGAGCCGCTCCGGGATCTTCTGGGCCTCCTGCTGGACCGGCCCCGGTGCCGCAGACACTGCGCTCTCCACCGGTGCAGGGGTAGCTCGGGATGCCCTTGAACTCTGATCGACCGAAGCGGCAGGGCTCGGACCGACCACCATGGCAAGAGCAGTGGCAGGCGCGCTCTCGCCCCAAACCCGCCTCGTCGGAGGCTCCTCGACCAGCCGGTCGGCGGCCTCTTCCGGGTGATCGCCAGCAGGTCACTTTTTGTAAAAATCATCCCTGCATGCAAGTCACACAACGGTCAGAGCCCATAAGAATCAATGTAAGAAATGCAAGGAAGAAAAAGAAAAGTTCAGGTCGAACTCACCCAACCCATTTTTGGGTCGATCCCGGCGTCAGAAAGGTTATGCTCTGATAACAGGACCTCAAGAGAAGGGATCTGGGCGGTGCGGAGCTGCTCATATTCATCCCGGTCAGCCGCATCGACCACAGAATTTCAGTTGGGGGACTGGTCCAGATCGCTCCAGACCCAGTCGACCCCTCAACCGCGTCGAAGAAGAATTTACTCTTCCATCCCTTGATGGAAGAGGGGAGCTTGAATCTAATGCCCTTCGGGCGGGAAGACAAGGACCACCACCCGTCCTCAGTCGGGTGGCGCTTCAGGGCAAAGAAAGCCTTGAACAAAGAGAACGGGCAACAAACCCATGGAGGAGGCAGAGCACGATGAAGGAGAAGATGACTCTAATGGCGTTTGGCACTAACTAGGCAGGGACCAAATGATAGTTGTCCAAGATGGACATGAAGAAGGGATGGAAAGGAAAATGGAGACCCCTGAGAAGGTCTCCTCGTATAAAGCAATGCGGCCCGGGCCACTGGAAGTGACCCGTTCCCCCGGACGAGGGATCATAAGCCGAACAGAATGTGGGATGCCATAGACATCTCGAACGGTCCCCAGTTCCTCGGCGGTGATCGTCGAGGCGACCCGCCAGGACCTGCGAGACCGGGCAGACTTAGAAACAGGTACAGAAGAAGGAGGAGGGAGAGAAGGACCAGACTCTGGTTCCCTGATGAGCACGGACCGAGAGAACGCCTCCTACTGAACTCGAAGCGAGCCACATCCTCCTCCTCACTGGAAGAAGAAGAAGATGCCGGCCTCCGCTCGGAGGGACCGGCCTCGCCCTGATCAGTGGAGGGGCGGAAGCACGGGCCAAAGCGGGACATCCTCAAGAATAAGAGAAGTGAAGAACTCGAGGTGGAGGACGAAAAAGCGGACTCGACTCAAAGGAGACCCTAGAAGGACCCTACTCTGGTGAAGGGGGAAGAAAAAGAGGGGACTAACCTGGTTCCTTAGAAGATCTGAGGCAATTGGGAGGAAGAAGACTGACCCTGAGGACCCTACTCTGGGAGGGGAAGAAAAAGAGGGGAACCTGGAAGAAAAAGGCAAAGGAGGAAGAAAAGAAAGCTCGAACACAGCAGCAGGCGCGGAGAATTCAAAAGAATGGATATTTCGGGTAAGGTCCTCTTTTCATTTCGAAATGACCCGATGGATTCATACCGATACGACCCCTCCGCCAACGGATCTACGCCACGTGCTGCCCAACGGCGGCGAAAACGACATCCCGGTCACTCTGAATTCTATGCCAACATTAACTACTCCTCAAACGTGGCCACGTGGCGCCCCCGTATTGGCCTGCAGGACCGTCTCACGAAGCGCTAGCAATCATGGCCATCATTGTGCCAGATCTCCGCCTTTCCACATCAACACCACAATTACTCCCTTCGGCCCGAGCGCCGCGCATTAGCGAGCCTCGGGAGTGGGTGGCAAATGAGGAGGAAGAAGAGAAAGCTCGAACACAGCAGCAGGCACAGGCAGGAGAATTCAAAAGAATGGATATTTCAGGTAAGGTCCTCTTTTCATTTCGAAATGATCCAATGAATCCGTACCGATACGACCCCTCCGCCAACGGATCCACGCCACGTGCTGCCCATCGACGAAAACGACGTCCTGATCGCTCTGAATTCTGTGCCAACATTAACTACTCCTCGAACGTGGCCACGTGGCGCCCCGCATTAGCCTGCAGGACCGTCTCACGAAGCGCAGCAATCATGGCCATCATTGCGCCAGATCTTCGCCTTTCCATGTCAGCACCACAATTACTCCTTTCGGCGAGCGCCGCGCACTAGCGAGCCTCTAGAGTGGGAGGCAAATGATGTGGCGGGATCGCTGCTGGGGGAGCTGACAGGCGCCACGTCAAAGGAAGCCGCCGCGTCGGACGCCATGTCAATTCTCCTGCCCGGATTCCTCTGTCGAGCTGAGCCGAGCTCCATCCTCCGCCAAGTCGGTCCCACGAGCTCGAGACACCTAGACCGGAGCCGCACTCTGCCCTCCACCGAGGCGACCCCACAAGCTCAGGGTGTCTAGGTCAGAGTGAGCCCTGCCATTCCAGCTCAGCCCCAGCTCGGACGTGGGCACCGCCATCCCAGGACACCGGCGAGCCACCCGAGGACTACACTGAGACACCTGCCAGACCGCACTGACCGCCTGCAGTCGCCAGTTACACCGAAAAGGGGAGAGACTCACTGATTGAAGCGCCACGCTTTTCACCAACCGCTCCTAAACCACCGAGAGAGAAAGTCAACCAAGAGATTCGAATCCCAAGGGCGGCGGCCCACCAATCGAGGCACTGCCAGGTTCCCGGAATGAGGCGACCAGGAGGAATGTCAGAGCACATGATAGCTTCCATTATCACGAATCGGGAAAGGCTCCTCGGGACATCGCCGCACGCGCCTGACAGCCCGGTAGAGATCCCAAGATGAATGCCCAACGGTAACCTAGTTCACAAAAACTTGGAGGTAACAACCACAACACAGGCAAGACATAAGCCATACCACTTGAACAGAAGCACAAGCTCAACCAGAGAGCGCAGCACCACAAGAAAATCTGAGCGAGGGCGGGCGGAAAGGCCACACAGAGACTCCCTCTAACCAGGCCCTCTTTCCCCGATACCCTTGCGTCCCACTTTCACACTACTCACTCCCCTTGCATAGAGTCCATCAAGAGGGGCTCGACTAGGAGGATCTGTTTTCTTGGATTGTCACTGACTTGACCGTCAGAGTGCCCCCACCGGATACCTCGGCCCGGGTCTCTAACCCTGTCTTGCAGGTTCAGGGCTACTGGACGTCCAGGCAATGAAGGGAGCGCACTCTGGCGCCGACAGCAGCTACGGGCTACGACGATCTTGGCGGTAACAAAGTTCAACAACCATTTGAGGGTAGCGCACAGTATTGATTGGCTTCAACCTCGCTTCGGCCTCGCCAATCTCAGCTCATTCTTAAAATTCGCTTGCAATGAGTTCCATCCATCCATATATATATACGCGAAAGGGGAAAGGGCATACTTTTATTCTCAAAATTCAATCTCTATTTTTTTTAATATTTAAATTTTAATTCAAATTTAGTTATATATCAAAATAGTCGAAGGATAAGACCATTTGATTCCTCTATCGATTCGTCGGTTGTCATTCTGATTTCCATTACAGGCCAATATACTTATAATACCACTAAGATGGTAGTGCAGTTGGTGGGCGTTTTGCTCCGTCATCCCGATTACGGGTTCAAGACTCGAAGCTTATGGATTACTCGATTAAATCCAAAAATTTTTCTGGAACACGTGGCAGGGAACGGAGAGCACTTCACTCTGGCTGCTTAATGGGATCAGGTTGACGTACTCATCTTCGGGTAGAGAATTAATGCATTGCAAAATTGCTATCCATATCGAACATGGTCTGGTGGGACGGGGGTTTAGTGGGCACAGCTGAAATGGGGGTTTTACCCTCCTCCTATCCCTTTTATTTTAGAAAAAAAAAAAACCTATAATTAGTTTATTTTTATCGATATTTTAATTTTCCCTTCCCTCACGGCATGAGCAGCGTGCCTGAGCTCCTCTCCCGGTCTAGCCGGCCATTTAAGTCAAGTCAGACAACAGGACAGAATTGGGTCCCATCACGAGAACGGGGACCACTCGGACGCGTACAAGTCTTCCCCTGGACCATGCCTCATTTCTTACAATCGTCCGCATATCAAAAGCTACGCGATCGATTATGTCCACGGCGTCATATCCACCTGGTCTGGCCTTCAATGGAAGATCTTGAAGATCTCATAGGATTTTCTATGAGTGCATTTGGACATTAACATCGTATCCGGTCCACGCGTCCCGCGGTCATCGCGGTCACGTCCCAACGATGACCGCAATGAATGCCGTCCGACCGAACCCTGGCGATAAAGTCATAAGAGCCTACGTTTCAGCGCGTCCATGGGATGTAACGCGGTTTGCTGTCATAGGACAGTACCGGATCCATCCACAGCTACGAAAGATTCCAACGGGGTGGAAACCGGACATCTTGACTTTGACCATAGTTTTACGTGAAACGGGGATCCTTATCCAAAGGAATGCATAGGATTCCCCATGCGAGAAGAGAGTTCTACCGTTACATTTCAGATCGACGGATGGAATCTTTCCATCCGCAGCAAAAGTTGCATGCGGCCCAGTAAAAGGAGATAGAATTTTGTAACAGCACCAATCATAATTATCACCAAGTAATCATAATTAAATGAAAGAAAGAAAACAACATGAATGTCATTCCTTTTTGTGGGTTCTCAGATTTTATTTATATTATAAAAAAATCTACTGCTGGTCGTGGTCTTGGCTTTGAATCTTTCGCTAGCGATTTAGGTTTTTTGGTTGGGGTGGGAGCGACTCCGGGCACGGGAAAGTCGCCTCCTTTGAGCTCCAGGTCCCCATTTCCCCTCTCGGGGAGCTTCGAGGGTTAGGGTTTCTGGGCTCGAGCTCTTCTGTGGCCCAGCTCTTGTCTATGGAGTTGCTGGTAAGTGATCAAAATAAGATATTTTTTTTTTTTGGGAAAGTGTTCTTTTATTGTTTCTGGACTAGTTTGATCTTGTGGTGTGGTGTGAATTAATGTTATTTGACGGTTAATAGTGCTAATATGTTGAGAATTATTGATGTTGGTGAAGGAGAATTGGATCTATTTGGACTGGGCGTTGTGTTAGTTTTAGAAGTTAAAGCTTTGATTTTTAGTATTTTGGGGCTTCTATTTTGTGCTCTGGTGTTGGAAAGATTAGTTCTTTATGGGTGGGTTGTGGATGTTGGTGGGTTTTGATGGGTTATTAGAGAGGCAAAGTTTAGCTCTTTTTGGTGCTTTTTTTTTGTTCTTTGAGGTTGGTTCATGTGCGCTAATTTTAGTTTTCTATGTAAGTTTTTATGTTTCTTGGTGTGGTTGTCGAGAGGAACCTGATGTGCTCTTATTATTATTTTTTTATTAAACATAGGAGCCTGATTTGTGTGTTTTGCTAACTTTAGATTAATTCTAGAATTGGCCTATGTCTGGTAAGGGACTCGTTTTCCCCAATTTCCTTGTGAATGTTTCGGGTCCTTAAAACCTATGGCTTTCACGGGCATAGAATTGGTTCTAAGATGAAGTCATTTCTTTTTGGCTGCAGTATATGAAGTTCTTGATGATTACTTTGATGGCTTGGATTGTAGCATGTCTTTAGGGGGAAGTCTTGGGTTGAGTTGTTCGGTTATTTGGTAGTTCAGCTCCATTTTTTTTTTTTTGTTGAAACTTGTTATGATATCCCGATTTTTATTTCAATTAATTATTGGATCGCTTCCTGGATCAGTTTCAATTTTTCTCTTTTTTGTTTTATTGGTCAAACTAGTTGGCAAAGAAAAGGGTCTTCGGCTTCGTATTATCACCTTGGTCTTCGTATGATCCGAAGACTTAACCTAAGATCTTTGTCTTCACTGGGTCTTCGGCTTCGTATTATTATCTTGGTCCGAAGACCATGCTTAATATCTATGACTTCGTATCTCTATCTGTGATCCAGGAGATAAGTTTGTTTATTGTCTTCGTCTTCGTATCTCTATCTATGATCCGAAGACTTAGTCTAAGGTCTTTATCCACGGTTTTAAGCCAGGTTTGTTTATTGTCTTCGTCTTCGTATAATCATCTTGATCTAAAGACTTGACCTCCCGGGCGAATATCTTTGTCTTTGTTCCTTCAATATAACCTGAAGACTGTAAGTTTACTTTTGTTGCATCCAGAAGGATCCGAAATATGAAGCTAACATTCCCTTCAGGAGTGCTACTAAAGAGAATGTAAAGTCCACTTCGGATCTATGCTCAAACAAGGAGGATTCTTGAGCATGTGGGTTTCTTGGACAAATAATTAGAATCTGTTCGGATTGTTACAACCATCCACATGGCCCAAAACCTCATATTGAATAAATCCCGAGTGTAACGGCTTTTCGATAGCCACTACCTACAATTATGAAGTGGTTGCGTTTGTCAACCCCCATAACCATAAGTATTACGTTGGAGCCTATAAATACTGGTAAGAGGGGATACTCAGGGGATCTTTTTTTCTCCCTGGCATTTTCGAATTTCTCTTTTCCCTCTTTGCTTTCAAAACTCTCCATTATGCTGTTGTCTGAGCTCTTTCTGACTTAGGCATCGGAGTGTCCCCCACCGGAAAACCTCTGGCCAGGGATCTGTTTTGCAAGTATCGGTCGACGGCAATCCGACAGAAGAACCACTCCGTCCGGTCAACAGAGGTTCAGCATCAACAGATTGGCGTGCCAGGTAAGGGACGAAATTGGTTCTCTGCCTTGGAAGGAGAGTTTCTGTTAGGCAAGAATGGTGAAGTGGAAAACCAAGAATGCATCTGTGAGTCCGGAGCAGCAGCTCTCTCCCGTCAAATGGACCTCCGGTCAGCATTCTTCCGGCGGTTCAAGAATCACGGTCTCCTATGATAATGGTGGAGAAGCAGCAATTCGAAAATCTAGTGAACAAGATGGAGACCCTGACGGCACTGGTACAGCACCTACATGAAGATGCGGCTCAAAACCAATGCCCTCCCGCTATTCCACGATCTAGCTGTCAACCTGGGAAGGAGAAAGATCAGCACCGAGAGATCACCCCTAGTTTCTCACAGATCCGGTCATCTCGTGGCCGTTACACCTCTCCGCCAGATCGACAAGCAGAAGATCATGGTGGGAAGAAGAGGGTTCGACGTTCTCCCTCTATTTCTCTAGAAGTTTTGTACCAGGAAGTTCAAGGCAAAAGGAGATCAATCATGAGGTACTGGAGAAGTTTAAAGCTATGGAAGTGCAGATAGCAAGAATTTCAGAACTGAGAAGAAATGATGAGGTCGTGACCTTCAACTCTCAGCCCCCTTTTTCTGATGAAATTATGGATTATGGAAGTTATCCCTGGGCATTTCAAGATCCCACAATTGGAGGCCTACGATGGGACTTCAGACCCTCTCGATCATCTGGGGGAGTACAAAGCTCATATGATGGTGCAATGAGCAACTGATGCTCTCTACTGCATTGCTTTTCCTACTACTTTGAAGAAATCCGCTCGAATGTGGTATTCGAGCCTGCCTCCGAACTCAATTCATTCCTTCACTGAGTTAGAGCGGCAATTTGTCTCGCACTTCAGGACATGCCAGAAGATGCCGCGCAACACTGACAGTTTGTTTCTTCTCCAGTAACAAGAAGGAGAAAGTTTGAAAGGATTTGTACATCGTTTTAATTCGGCCACTCTGGAAATTCCGAATTTGAATGAACATGTGGCCATGTTTGCCTTGAAGAAAGGCTTAAAATCGTCCAGGTTCACTTTTTCCCTGGACAAAAGATTCCCAACGAGCTATGCCGAGCTGTTGGCAAGAGCTCAGAAGTATGCTGCCGCTGAGGAGCAAGCGGCAAGCCGAAGACTGGCGGAGGGAAGATTCCCTTCCAAAAAAAAAAGTACCAGAGAACCGAATGTGCCAATGTCCTTTAACAATGCTTCGGTCTCTAGACGCAGCCCCAGGTCCAAACAGCAGAACAGCCAGTTCGATGCTTACACTTTCCTTAACTTATCTAGGGAGAAGATTCTGCTGGAGATAGAGAAAGAGAAATATTTCCAGAGGCCACGTCCCCTGAAGACACCTGCAAAAGCAAGGGACAAAAGCAAGTATTGCCGATATCATCGAGATCATGGCCATAACACTGAACCATAACACTGAAGAATGCTTCCAGCTTCGGGATGCCATTGAGGATTTGATAAAAAGAGGATATCTAGGAAAGTATGTCAACCGCCCAGAGTCTCAAGCCGAAGCAACTGCTCTTCCAAGAATATCCGACGAAGCTGATTTGCCTCACCAAAAGTCGACTGGTGGAGATGTCGGGATGCTTAATCGGTCATCAGCATGGGATGGAGAAGCTGAAGAAAATGTCCCGAATAGGTTTAAAGGAAAAAATTCTATCACCTTCTCCGATGAGGACGTTCAGGTGTACAACTTCCACATGATGACCCTGTAGTGATCTCGGCAGTAATTGCTAAATTTGATGTAAAAAAAATTCTAATTGATAATGGAAGTTCAGTTGATGTGTTGTTGTATGATGCCTTCCTTCAGATGGGATTGTCTGAACGTGAATTGCAAAGATCTCTCTTTCCTATATTTTGGTGGAAATCTGGTGTATGAAGTGAGGTAAGAGGTGTAACAAATCAATTTGGTAGAGGGGTGAAACGATCTTGCCTGTACTTTTGGGTCTGAACCGTTCCAAAGGACTCTACCGATCAATTTATTATGGCCAGAACTTCTTTAGCTTATAATGCAATCTTGGGACGTCCAGCATTAAATAAGTTCAGGGCCATAGTCTCAACATCACTTGTTGGTTCGGTTCCCTATCAGGACAGGCATTGAAGAAGTAAGAGGAGATCAGAAGATCGCTCGCCAGTGTCTAACGATTCAAAGTAAACAAGCATCCAAGCCTTTGGCACTTGACCAGTTGGATCCAAGAGATGAATCCGAAGATTTTGGAGAACCAGTAGAAAAAACACTCTTCATACCGTTATCCAAAGATGATCCAACTAAGCTTCTGCAAATTGGCAGCTTACTCGATGAGGAGTCAAAGGTAAAACTGATTTCTTTTCTTCGAGATAATGCTGATATTTTTGCTTGGACAGCTTCATACATGCTTGGAATTCCGCCTGAAGTGATTACGCATCGCTTGGAAGTATCCCCCAATTACAAGCCAGTACGACAAAAGAAGAGGAGTTTTGCTCTAGAAAGGCAGAAGGCAATTGATGAAGAAGTTAATAAACTCCTTGAAGCAAACTTCATAAGAGAGATCCAATATCCGAATTGGCTAGCAAATGTGGTCATGGTGAAGAAATCAAATGGCAAGTGGAGGATTTGTATAGACTATACGGATCTTAACAAAGCATGTCCAAAGGTCAGTTTCCTTTGCCAAAAATCGATCGTTAGTCGACGCTACGGCTGGTCATCAAATGTTGAGTTTTATGGATGCTTTCTCAGGTTATAATCAGATCCGAATGGATCCTGAGGATGAAGAGAAACTGCTTTTGTTACAGAGAAAGGTCTCTACTGTTACAAGGTGATGCCGTTTGGCTTGAAGAATGCTGGGGCAACCTTTCAAAGGCTCATCAACAAAGTCTTCAAAGACCAAATGGAGAAACTGGGAGAAACATAGGGACCTATGTTGATGATATGATAGTAAAGAGTCTTTACAAGTCTGATCACATCGCAAACTTGAAAGAGTCCTTTGATGCCCTAAGACGCTATCAGATGAGATTAAACCCAACCAAGTGCGTCTTCGACGTAACTTCTGGAAAGTTCCTGGGATACCTAGTTACCAAGCGAAGAATAGAAGCTAATATAGAAAAGATACAAGCTCTTCGGACTATGAGGCATCCTACTAGCAAAAAAGAAGTTCAAAGGCTAATAGGGAGAATCGCCTCTTTGAGTCGTTTCATTTCCCGCTCCGCCGAAAGGTGTTTACCCTTCTTCAAGGTTCTTCGTCAGACTCAAAATTTTGAATGGACAGAAGATTGCCGAATCGCCTTCGACAAGTTGAAGGAATATTTGGAAAATCCACCATTGCTTTCCAAACCCTGTGAAGGAGAAACACTTTATCTATATCTATCAGCCACGGATGAAGCGGTTAGTTCGGTTCTGGTACGAAGAGATGCCAATCATTTACAGAAATCGGTTTACTATACTAGCAAAGTGTTGCATGAAGCTAAAGTCCGATATCCTAGAGTACAAAAGATTATCTTTTCTCTAGTGGTGGCGACGAAGCGTCTTCGGCCTTATTTCCAAGCCCATTCTATTGTGGTTCTGACAGATCAACCCTTGAAGGCCATACTTCGTTGTCCTGATACTTCAGGAAGGATAGCTAAGTGGGTTTAAATTGGGAGAGTTTGATATTGATTATCAACCTAGACAGTAATGAAGGCGCAAATTTTGGCTGATTTTATAGCTGAGTGCACGTGGAACCGAAGACCAGCTAAGAGCCGAAGAAGAAGGTACCGAAGATGATCCGGAATTTATTTGGATGTTGCACGTGGATGGTGCTTTGAATGACAGCGATAGCGGCGCAAGTTTAATTCTAGCTGGTCCGAATGGATAGGTTTTTGAGTATGCCCTTCGATTTTCTTTCCAAGCCTCTAACAATCAGGCGGAGTACGAAGCGTTGATTGCTGGACTCAGAATCTCCCGAAAATTGAAAATTAGAAGGGTCAAAGTCTTTTCTGATTCGCAACTGGTAGTGAATCAAGTAAAAGGAGATTTTGAAGCTCGAAATCCTAGTATGATTCAGTACTTGGAGAAAGTTCGAAGCTTGACAGAAAATTCTCGAGCAGATGCTTTTTCGAGACTGGCAACTACAATGCCGGATTCTCTTGGAAGAACATATGTGGAGTATCTTGAGGATCCCAGCATATCGGAACCCACAGTTGGAATTTGTCAACTGGAGCATAAGCCTTCGTGGATGGACCCAATTCTCCAGTTTTTAAAAGAAGGTACCCTGCCCGAAGACAAGTTAGAAGCTAAACTGCTTCGGTGGAAGGCCTCTCAATACGTTATCTTGGATGGAGCATTGTATAAGAAGTCTGTCAAACAATCTTTGCTGAAATGCTTAGGCCCATCCGATGTGGATTACGCACTCAGGGAAGTGCATGAAGGGATATGCGGAGACCATCTGGGGGGCAGATCTTTGGCATACAAAATAATCCGTCAAGGTTATTATTGGCCAACCATCCAGAAGGATTCTGCGAAATTTGTTCGAAGATGTGATCATTGTCAGAGATATGCCAATGTACAAAGACGACCTGCTAATCAGTTGACTCCGTTAACGGCTCTCTGGCCTTTTGTACAATGGGGAATAGACATTCTTGGTCCATTTCCTCCAGCTTTCGGACAGTGAAAATTCTTCATTGTGGCCATCGACTATTTTACTAAATGGGTCGAAGCCGAAGCATTGGCACAGATTACCGAGACCAAGGTTGAAAGTTTCGTAAGAAACTTCATCATCTTTCATTTTGGAATTCCTTATTCTATCATAACTGACAACGGAAGACAGTTTGATAATCCGAAGTTCGAAAACTTTTGCACTCAGTATCATATTCTATACAAACTTACTTCGGTAGGGCATCCTCAATGCAACGGAGAAGCTGAAGTAACCAACAGGACTATCCTTCATGGTTTGAAAACCAGGTTAAATGATGCTAAGGGATCATGGGCTGATGAATTGAATTCGGTTCTTTAGGCGTACCGAACCACTCCCAGGACGGCCACTGGTGAATCTTCCTTTCACTTGTCTTACGGTACCGAAGCAGTTCTTCTTCCATAGAGGTCTCTTTACAATCTCTACTGATTGATCAGTTTAAAGAGCTCAAAAACTCTGAACGCCGAAGAATTGACTTAGATTATTACAAGGCACATGGCTTCAGGCACAATAAAAATGGCTATGTACCAGCAAAAAGTTGCAGGATGCTACAATTCTCGTGTAAAAGAACGGGTCTTTCTTCCTGAAGATCTAGTTCTACCAAAGTCCGAAGTATCAAAGCCAATAGAACAAGATAAACTTTCTCCTACATGGGAAGGGCCATACCGGATCAAAGAGGGTTTCGACCTGGAACTTATCGGTTGGAAACTTTGAAAGGTGTCTATTACCTCGGCCTTGGAATGTATAAAACCTCCGAAAATATTATCAATAAAGGTTTCATTTAAGGCCATCAATACAGTTTAATCTGTTTATCTTAATTATTTCTTAAAAGCATAATGGTGTTCTCCGTGATCAACCGTATGACATGCCAAGGTAATCATAATTAACCTATCTTATTTCTCTCTTATAAAGGCATGAGGATGATCTCCGGATCTACCTCATGAAGTGCCGAGTTGGACTTAAACCAATCCATCTTAATCATAAAGGCATGAGGATGATCTCCGGATCTATCTCACGAAGTGCCGAGTTGGACTTAAACAGTCCATCTTAATCATAAAGGCATGAGGATGATCCCCAGATCTATCTCACAAAGTATCGAGGTTGGCATGATCAGCCTGTCTTAGCCCCAATATGGAAAAGGCATGAGAGCGATCTTCGTGATCCACTCCATGAAATGCCGAGGTAGGCCCGATCAGCATATCTTAATTATTGCGGATATGAATGATTATTATCTGGCATTATTTTATCCTAAGTCCGAAGACTTAGTGTAAATTCAAGTCCGAAGACTTGATTATTATCTGGTATTCTCTTATCCTAAGTCCGAAAACTTAGTATAAATTCAAGTCCGAAGACTTGATTATTATCTGGCATTCTTTATCCTAAGTCCGAAGACTTAGTGTAATTCAAGTCCAAAGACTTGATTATTATCTGGTATTCTCTTATCCTAAGTCCGAAGACTTAGTGTAAGTTCAAGTCCGAAGACTTGATTATTATCTAGCAATCTTTTATCCTAAGTCCGAAGACTTAGTGTAAATTCAAGTCCGAAGACTCGATTATTATCTGGTGTTCTTTTATCCTAAGTCCGAAGACTTAGTGTAAATTCAAGTTCGAAGACTTGATTATTATATGGCATTCTTTTATCCTAAGTCCGAAGACTTGATTATTATCTGGTATTCTCTTATCCTAAGTTTGAAGACTTAGTGTAAATTCAAGTTCGAAGACTTGATTATTATCTGGTGTTCTTTTATCCTAAGTCCGAAGACTTAGTATAAATTCAAGTCCGAAACTTTATTATCCGATACTCTTTTATCCTAAGTTGAAGGTTTAGCTTATTTTCAAGTTCGAAGACTTGATTCTTATATAGTAAGTCCGAAGGCTTCTCATGTTTTCAAAGCTGAAGACTCTCGACTCGATGAAGATTTATCCTTCACAATTATGTGAAATTATTTTCTAAGTCCGAAGACTTGACATTGTATGCTTTGGAATTCTTGATCATCCGAAAACTTTACACTTAAGAAATCTCTATCCAACCTCATGCAATGGAAATTTTAGAAAGGATTTTCCATTGATAACAATTTTCTTACATCCTTCCCAAAAAAAGGGAAAAAAAAAAATAAAAATTTTTCTGCTGGAGCATTCTCGATGAGATCAATCGGACCCACCATCTCTTCGGTCGTCGCTGGTGCTTCAGGGTCCTTTTGGGGTTCGGGCTCAGTTGGACTTTCGAGATCAAACAATTGAATATCTGAAATGTCCAAGTCTGGGTAGAGTTTCTGCACCTCCTCCACCCCATCGTTGAAGCCCCCTTTATAAATGTGGGTCCTAGCTTCGACCATCTCGGCTTCAAAAGCCGAAGAGGCTTTAAAATTTTCTATCACCCTTTCCGGCTGATCTTTCAAAGAACGATTTTCTTCAGCAACTTCATCATACTTTTTCTTCTCCTTGGACTTCTGACGAGCATCTTTGAGGAGAACTTCCAAAGAGTGAATCTTACTTTTCCTCTTTTAATCCTTGCTTCTTGCTCAGAGTTCTTTAATTGAAGTTTTTCCACTTCAGCTTTTAAGTTTTGAGCCAAAGCGTTGCTCTGGGCAAGCTTCTCCTCCATAGCCAGTCTCTGTTCTTCGGCTATGGCCTTCTCGGCTTCGGCCGCTTTCGTTTTCTCTTTCATTTTTTATAAGTCACTCTAAAGTTGAAGATGCTCTCCTCCATGTGAGTGATATCGTGCATCATCTGCAATAACAAGCTGAAGACTTAGCAAGCAACTATAGACCTAAGTTTGACATAGCAAATGGATATTTACCTTTAGTGCAGATGAGAATACCGAATCCGAAATTTCTTCGATGCTGCACGGGACTTAACTTTATCCCAGTCTTTCGGAAGAAGAGTGCGCTTCATCAATTTCCTTTGCTAACTCGGGATTCTCCAAGCCCTCTTGATCCGAGAAGATGGTGAAATCCACATTGTATCCCCCCTCCGAGGTGGCATTCCACCTAGGATCGTCTTCGGATCGGTACTTTGACATTTCCTGACTTTATTTTTTGGAGGGGCAATCACAGATTCTTTATTAAAAGTTACGTCACGTTGATCCATAATTGGCATCGATCGAGGACTCTTCGGAGGGGGCGTCCTCGAAGATGGACTTCTGGCAGGATCAGGTGAAATTGGAGAAGCAGAAGGAACATCTTCATCCGATGCGGGCCTCATCGGATGTGTACTTGAACCCTCCTCAGCCCTTCTTTTCTTTCTGACTTCGGTTGTTGAAGGAGCAGCCACTGCTCTCTTTCTGGAAGCTTGCCGAACTTTTTCAAGTTGTGGCTTCATTTTCTTACCTACAATCAAAAACAAGAATTTCATCATATACATATGCAGAAGAGAAAGGAAGCAAGAAAAATCCGGAGACCGCTAATTTTATACCTAATGTCGAGACTTCGCTAATATGGGTGCGATGAAGGTTTTCTTCCTTCAGCAGTTCTTTAAGGGAAGGGATCTCCGGCTCCGGATAAAGTCTTGAAGTCTTTGGCATCGACTTTCAGGATTCTCTTACCGGCGTTTGCATCCAAACGTGGAGTTCTCCATTCGGTATTGAATCCCCAGTGGGTATAATACACAAAAAAGAAGCAAGGTTTCCACCTATGCATTGCACTGGGAGTCCCTTTTATTAGTCTTCGGCCTGGCCGAGGACCTATAACCCACCACCCTTTACCATGAAAATCCCTTTTAGCATAACTAAAGAAGTAAACAGGGATGTCTTCGGCTCTACATTCCTGAGTTTGCAGAGAACCAAAAATCCACAGATGTTCCTCAAACTATTGGGGGTCAATTGAGCTGGAACTATCTGGTAGAGGTTGAAATTTTTGTGAAAAATGGGTGAAGTGGAAGCCGAAGACCTGCTTTGAAGTGATCTTCGTATATGGCAATGGATTGCATAGGAGGCTTATCTACCCTCCCGGTGAACCTCTGCTAGAGCCGGAGGAAGGGCTCCTAGAAGACTCCGACATTATAAGGAAGAAGGAAGAGAAGAGAAGAGAAGAAAAGACCTCTAACCTTTGGAAAGTCAGAAATGGCGGACTGCAAGAGAAGATAGCAGGTTGCAAGGGAAACTGGGATTCCAGGGCACAGGCGCAAAGAAAAATTTTCTCTCAAGTTCTCTCCCCTTTTATAGGTGAAGATAGTGGATCTTCGAGGCGGTTCGGAGATCTGAATGATCGTGCGCCGTATCGGCGGTTTCGATCGTGGGTACGGCTCTCTAAAAAATTCATTAATGAGACAAACTGTTGCGATCCGGTGTGAAACCTCGTTACTGGCTGTGATGACGCCAACAATGCTATCATGCTCCAGATGATTGCCACGTGTCCGATCTTGGCTAAATAAAAATCTCTTTCTCGAGAATTTTTCAAGACTTTTCCAGAATCGAGGCGTTTCTTTTGAGGCGGCCCGTGGTGGGATGACACGTGTCTTCACCACGTTTTATCGCACCACCAGGCAGTTATGGCGGAAAGCGTGTCAGGGTTCACTACCATCATTACCTGAAGTTATCACTAGAAGACAAAATTGAATTACTCCCATTCTTCGAAACTTAATCATTTTGAACTTGGGAGTGGGGGACAGCTTTTATGATATCCCGGTTTTTATTTCAATAATTATTGGATCGCTTCCTGGATCAGTTTCAATTTTTCTCTTTTGGTTTATTGGTCAAACTAGTTGGCAAAGGAAAGGGTCTTTGGCTTCGTATTATCACCTTGGTCTTCGTATGATCCGAAGACTTAGCCTAAGATCTTTGTCTTCACTGGGTCTTAGGTTTCGTATTATTATCTTAGTTCGAAGACCATGCTTAATATCCATGACTTCGTATCTCTATCAGTGATCCAGGAGATAAGTTTGTTTATTGTCTTCGGCTTCGTATCTTTATCTATGATCCGAAGACTTAGCCTAAGGTCTTTATCCACGGTTTTAAGCCAGGTTTATTTATTGTCTTCGTCTTCGTACAATCACCTTGATCCGAAGACTTGACCTCCCGGGCGAATATCTTTAGCTTTGTTCCTTCAATATAACCCGAAGACTGTAAGTTTACTTTTATTACATCCAGAAGGATCCGAAGTATGAAGCTAACATTCCTTCAGGAGCGCTACTAAAGAGAATGTAAAGCCCACTTCGGATCTATGCTCAAACAAGGAGGATTCTTGAGCATGTGGGTTTCTTGGACAAACAGTTAGAACCTGTTTGGGTTGTTACAACCACCCGCATGGTCAAAAACCTCAGATTGAATAAATCCCGAGTGTAACGGCTTTTCCGACAGCCACTACTTATGGTATGAAGTGGTTGCGTTCGTCAACCCCCATAACCATAAGTAGTTACGTTGGAGCCTATAAATATGGTAAGAGGGGACATTCAGGGGATCTTTTTTTTTTCCTTGGCATTTTCGAATTTCTCTTTCCCTCTCTGCTTTCAAAACTCTCCATTCTGCTGTTGTCTGAGCTCTTTGCGACTTAGGCATCGAAGTGTCCCCCGCCGGAAAACCTCCGGTCAGGGATCTGTTTTGCAGGTATCAGTCGACGGCGATCCGGCGGCGGAAGAGCCACTCCGTCCGGTCAACAGAGATTCAGCATCAACAAAACTCATATGTTGAAGTTTAGCTTCTTTTGGGTGGGTTTGGACCTTGCCAAGGTTTAGTTGGTAAGACTGATTGATCTTAGTTTTACTTTAAAGATGTACATTTATGACGTTCTCAAATGTGCATACTAGTTCATTAATTGCTGTTATCTTTTTCTTGCTGTGCCCCTTTTCATTTGTGATTGCTTAAATCTTGTTGAAGTTTAAGTTGTTAGAATGTTAGAGCTACCATGGGCTCTTGGTGGCACCAATCCTACTCTAGCAGTCAAATTACTCATTTTCTTGTGAAACCTCTTCTTTGTCCTGAACATTATCAAATATTGGTGCGATTTTTGAAGTGAAGGTAGACTTCACTTTATCTTTACATAATTGATTCATCTGATATGATTTATCTTTTACATTGTAGAACCTAAGTTTCATTTCTCGATATTGGTTTTGGAGATTGTAAGCTGTCGCAATAAAGCTTGTGTCTGTATTTGCTTCTGATTTTAGGAAACTGTTGGTGCTTTTCTTTACAAATTTGCTTCATGCCTTGCTTTTTTAGCTACACTCAGAATACAAAGTATTAGTTTATCTCTTCACTCTCTCAATTAGAGCCATTTAAAATTCTTTGAGGTGTCAAGCATCTGTAGGATGAAACTGTGCACCTTTTTCCTTGTTCCACAATTGTTTTCTTTGCCCACTGCTTTTCAATTTTCATTCTGTGGTCTTATATGTTTTGTCATTTTTGCTAGATAAAGAGGTGATAAATGTGAACTGAATTTACTTCTTGAAAATTTTATACTTTTTAACTGCTTTCGCATCTTGGAATTGCTGTTTGCTGAATTTTAAATTCCTTTGGTCAATTGGCAACAAAACTCCTTGTGCGTCTTGCAGGTTTCAAGTTAACTCAGGATCGTATTTCATGTAGGTGCACTGCATCTTGGAAATGAATAACACATAGCTGTATAGGCCAGAGTGAGTTCCCAGTGCATTGCACCCACTGGGGGGGGATACGAGTTGCAGTTGGAATTGCATGTGTATGGCTACGCAGAGAAGTTTTTTTGCTACTTTACTTCATACCATCTTCTGGTTCTTGATTAGTAACGTATGTTATGGTACCGAGACCGATCTTGCATGCCTAGAAAAGATACAAAAGTCACTGAAGGACCCTCTGGGCAGCTTAAAGTATTCATGGAATCTTGGGAACAAAAACAGAAGGGTCCATATGCAAGTTTAATGGCGTTGAATGCTGGCATCCTGATGAAAACAGGGTCCTTAACCTGCGCCTGTCAAACATGGGCCTTGAAGGTCAATTTCCATCGGGACTTGTGAATTGTACAAGCATGACCGGGTTGGATCTCTCAAGCAACAATCTTTCTGGGCCCCTCCCTCCTAACATCTCGACAATGATACCTTTTGTCACAACCCTTGATCTCTCATTCAATAATTTCTCGGGCGAGATTCCGGCAAACCTCTCTAACTGCTCTTATCTGAATGTCATCAATCTTCGGAACAATCGGTTGTCTGGACCGATCCCTGGGCAACTGACAACTCTCGGTCGATTGAACACTCTCAATGTTGCTGATAATATGCTGTCAGGACCCATCCCTGCATTTCCTCAAAAGTTTGCAGCTGAATATTTTGCGGGTAATCCAGGACTTTGCGGGTGGCCTCGAATGATTGCTCATCTTCGAAGAAGAGCAATCTTGCAGTGTCCATTGGCTCCGCTATTGGTGCTGTGGTAGTTACAATTACGGTAGTTGGAATTGTTCTGTACTTCTGCTTACGGAAATTGCCTGTCAAGAAGAAGGAAAAGGATGTAGAAGAAAACAAATGGGCAAAAACTATCAAGGGAGCTAAAGGCATCAAGGCAAGCTAACCTTATGTCTTTTATCTACTTTGCTATCGATCTTTAATTTTTCTAGGCTAAAGTGATGAGTCAGCTTATCTTTTCCTCTTCTGTATCCCCCCTATGCAAAGTTTAGAAACAGTTTTCTGGTGTGCAGGTTTCGATGTTTGAAAATTCAGTTTCAAAAATGAAATTGAGCGATCTCATGAAAGCAACCAATGATTTTAGCAAAGATAGCATTATTGGCTTAGGTAGAACAGGGACCATGTACAAGGCAACACTTCCGGATGGGGCTCTTTCCTTGCTATCAAGAGGTTGCAAGACTCCCAGCATTCTGCAAGCCAGTTTGAATCCGAGATGGCAACACTGGGCGTGTCAGGCATCCCAATTTGGTTTCCCCTTTTAGGTTACTGTGTTGCCAAGAAAGAGCGGCTGTTGGTATACAAACACATGCCTAAAGGGACTCTTTATGATCGGTTACATCAGGCAGATACAAAAGAAGAAGTCATGGAATGGTCATTAAGGCTGAGGATCGGTATTGGAGCAGCAAAAGGCTTGCAATGGCTTCACCACAGTTGCAATCCTCGCGTTCTTCACCGCAACATCAGTTCTAAAATGCATCCTACTTGATGAGGATTATGAACCAAAAATATCGGACTTCGGACTTGCAAGGCTTATGAATCCAGTTGATACCCATCTCAGCACTTTTGTCAATGGTGAGTTTGGTGACTCGGTTATGTGGCCCCCGAGTATGCCCGCACATTGGTGGCCACTCCGAAGGGTGATGTTTACAGCTTTGGAGTTGTTCTTCTTGATTGGTTACCGGTGGGAAAGACCCACTATGTGTACAATGCTCCTGAAAGCTTAAAGGGCCAGTTGGGTAGAGTGGATCACATATCTTTCAAACAATTCCCTTCTTCAGGATGCAATTGATAGGTCTTTAATTGGCAAGGACTGCGACAGCGAGCTTCTCCAGGTTATGAAAGTTGCATGCGCTTGTGTACTGTCTGCTCCTAAGGAGAGGCCAACGATGTTTGAAGTATACCAGATTCTAAGAGCTATCGGCGAGAGGTACCATTTCACTGTTGATGATGGTATGTTGTTGTCTCCTGAAACCATTGATGATGATAATCTGGATGAACTTATAGTGGCAAACTAACGAAAAAAGTTGGTATGATGGTACAAATAAGATAACCATACAGCCGATGCTGAAAGCAGCCAGCAGCATATGCTAACTCATCTTGCAAGGAGACTTCCTGGCTATGCTTTGCACATCAAGCTGTTCAAGTATCCTAGGTGAGTTGCAATTTTTTGTCTTCTTATGTACAAATCTTATTGGACAGAGGCTTGAGCGATGTATTTGCACTTCCATGCCAAATGACTGCTTGTATGTTAAGGCATTGACAGTATAATCGATGGCCATCCTTCTTGTCATTCTTATTTTGTTGCACAAACTTTAATCTAGAGATGAATGGATTATCCAAAGAACGATTGATGCACCTAGACATTCAAAAAGAAGAACACATAATTTTATCAAGAAAAATAATTTCGTTCTTGAAATTAAGGTACCTAAAATTCAAAAAGTTATGGATACTTGTCTCTCATTTTTGTCTCAAGTTTTCAGGTAGCCTATCTCTCGCTGTAGTTGCTCTATCGTACATTCATATATGGTATGGTCCGATATCGTAATACTTGATCTTTCTCATTAACAATCCATATGGAAACCTTTTCATAGATCAGATCCTCGTGAAAATGCAATAGTTTATACTCTACTGCATGACTCGAATCTGGAATATACTTTTGTAGCATCGATACATGAAATACAATATGCACACCTGATAAAGTCGATGGTAGTGCTAATCGGTAGGCCATTTTTTTGACTTTGTCCAAAATTTAAAATGGATCCATATATCTCGGGCTCAATTTGCTGTCCATTCCAAACCTCATCCGTCTTTAGTGAAAGAAATTCTCAAGAAAATATGGTTGCATACTTGAAATTCCAGCTTTCTTTTTATTGTCAGTGTAGCTCTTTTGCATGCTCTAAGCTGTATGAAGTCGTTTCCTAATTACGTGTACATTGTTCACAGTTTGCTGCACTATCTCTGGATCCAATAATTTTCTTTCTTTTATATCATTCCAGCAAATAGGAGATCTACACTTTCTTATATAATACTTCAAACGGTGCCATATGAATGCTTGCTTGATAACTATTATTACAAGCAAACTTTATCAATAACAAATGGCTATCTCAGGCACCACCCAAGTTTATAACGCAAGCTCTTAGTATTTCTTCCAAAATTTGGATAGTTCGTTCTGATTGTCCATCGGTTTGGGGGTGGAAGGTTGTACTAAAATTTAATTTGGTTTTCAGAACTTTGTGAAGACCCTTCTAAAATTGTGAAATAAATTTATTATCCCGATATGATATAACAGTAATCGAAAATCCATGCAATCGCATGATTTGTTCTATATGCAAACTTGCTAATATTTTCAAAAGAAGGCCGGCTTGAAAGGATAAGAAATGAGCTAATTTTATCAATCGATCTACAATTACCCATATTACATTATTACTTTTGGGATTTTGGGCAAAGCCATCATAAAGTCAATAATAATATGTTCCCATTTTTACTAAGAGATTATGAGGGATTGCAGTAGTTTGGCAGGTCTTTGATGTTCGGCTTCTATCTGTTGACACAATAGGCATTGAGCTACATATTGTACTATATCATTTTTCATATTAGACTGTCAAATATTTTCTCTTAAATCTCAGTACATCTTGGTGCCTCCTAAGTGCATCATATAAGCTGATTTATGAGCTTCTTCTAAAATTTCATTCTTTAATTCTTGAATCTTAGGAATATACAATTTACTACCGAATCTCAAAGTATCATTAGCATATATATATAATTTAAATTGGGCACCGGACTCCTCTATTTTTTATTCTTTTTTAATTTTAGATTATCTTTGTAAGCTGATTTAATTCTTTCAATCAAGATAGGCTGCATCGTAAGATTACCTAATTGAATTTCAGGATCATATAGTTGTAGCTCAATTTTAGATCTCTCCAAATTCAACATGATGTACTTTTGATTAGTAATTGAAGCTGCTAACTTACTTAAAATTTTTTACTTAAAGCATTAGCTACAATATTTGCTTTTCCTAGATGATAATTGATGATCAAGTCATAATCTTTTAGTAACTCCAACTATTTTCTGTCTCAAGTTTAGCTCATTTCGAGTAAAGATATATTTTAAGCTTTTATAAGCCGTGAAAATTTTATAGTGCCTACTATACAAATAATACCTCCATATTTTTAGGACAAAAACTACAGCTACTAGTTTCAAATCATGTAAAGGATAATTTGACTCATACGGCTTCAACTGTCTAGAGGCATAATCTATTACTTTTCTATTTTGCATTAGGATACAATCAAGTCCTTTGCGAGATATATCACTATATATGGTGAAATCTCCTATTATAGTAGGAAAGTTAGCACTGGGAATGTCACCAATCATCTTTTCAAGTTTTGAAAACTTTACTCACATTCACTTATTTATTTAAATTTTACTTGCTTTTGGGTCAAGCAAGTTAGAGGCACGATAATAAGAGAAAATCCTTTCACAAATCTTCGATAATATCCTGCCATCCTCAGGAAGCTACAAACTTTAGATACATTAGTAGATCTTTTCCAATTTACCACTGCCTCAACTTTCTTCGGGTCAACAAAGACTTCTTAGAGATGGCATGCCTGAGAAAAGAAATATTGTCCAACTAGAATTCACACTTTTATACTTGGCATACTTCTTTTTTTAGGGTTTGTAATATTATTCTTAGATGTTCTTCATGGACTTGTAGGCTCCTTGAATAAATTAGTATGTCATCAATGAATACCGCTATAAATTGATATAGATAGGATTTGAACATCTAATTCATAAGATTCATAAAAGCTACATGTGCATTTGTCAAATCAAAGGGGAAGACTAGAAACTCATAATATCCATATCTAGTTCTAGAGGCTATCTTAGGCACATCCTTAACCCTTATGTTTAATTGATGGTATCCAGAATGAAGATCAATTTTTGAAAATACTTGTATCCCTTGTAGTTGATCAAACATATCATCAATTCTCGATAAGGGATATTTATTTCATACTATTACCTTATTTAACTCCTGATAGTCTATACAAAGCTGAAAGCTACTATCATTCTTCTTTACAAATAATACTGGAGCACTCCAAGAAGATATGCTAGGTCTAATAAATCATTTATTTAGCAACTCTTACAATTGCTCTTTGAGGACTTTCAATTCAGCCAGAGCCATTCTATACGGAGCTTTAGATATGGGCCCAGTGCTAGGTATGAGATCAATGGAGAACATGATCTTTCTATTAGGAGGCAAACCTAGCAGGTCATTTGAAAAAACCTCCGGAAGGAAAAACTTTCAGAAAATATTTCACAATAGGAATGTCCTCTAATTTAAGCTCCTTTTGTTATGTATTTATTACTATAGCTAGAAATCCTTCATAGCCCTTTCTAAGTAGTCGCTTGGTATAAATGGCTGAAATCATTATATAATGAGAGGATAACTTGCTATCCACAAAGTCAAACTCTAGCTAGTCAGGGATCCAAAACTTCACTACTTTTTCAAAGCAATCAATGGAAGCATGATATGCCGCTAACCAATTCATCCTAAAGATTATATCAAAGTCCATTTCTAGGATTATCAAACTACTTTCATCTCTTTACCTTCAATACCTAATTTACAATTGTTGCAAATTAAGTTAACCATGATGACATCTTCATTTCGTGAGGAGACATAGAGATTGGTTTCTAGGATACAGGAGACAACTCATTATTTTTTTTAACCAGACTAGATGATATAAAAGAATGAGTAGCACTAGCATCAAATAGAACATAAATACTATTGGATGATAACCTAATCATATATGTTACCATCGAATTAAAAGCATTAGCATCTTGCTATGTGAGTACGTATACCCATCCTTGGATTCTCGGCTTCTGTTGTTCTTCTCCTTGTTGATATCTATCTTGAGGTGCTCGATTGGTAGGGGTTCCTTGAGAAGCTTGAGGTGCTTGGTGTTGTGACTCTTTTTCACTGTGACACATACTAACTTGTGACCTTTCTTGTCATAATTGTAACATTTTCCTTCTGGCCACATGTAGTTTCGTTGATAGTGAGGCCCACCACACTTATAACACTTAACACCATCTTTTTATTGGGCCTTATCATTTGGAATAACATTGTCAAGCTTCGTAGCCTTTGCACTGGTGTTCTTATTATATTGACCTTGATGTTCTTTCAATTTGGACCTCTTCTTCAAAGCTTTTTCCTTTATGCTTGGACGATGTTCAAATCTTTTTCTATCACCAATGCTTTATTGATGATCTTCTTATAAATGGATAGCTTAAATGCAGTTACCTGTTGTTGGATCTGACCTGTAAGTCTATTCTCAAATTTTTTTAGTTTGAATCCCCTCGTCTGCTATCGGTGTCGGAGCATATTGGACAATTCTTCAAATTTTGCTGCATATTGGATAACCATCATACTATTCTACTCCAGGCAATCGAATTCTCAAAATTTTTGAAATTAAATATTCCAAGAAAAGATCTCTCAAAAAGACCCTCCTAAATCCTTTCTAAATAAAAGGTGCATCATATGATCCCAATTTTCCGAGCTTCATATCTCACCAATCAGCTATCTCATCTTATAACATAAAAGTGACAAAATTAATTTTTTCTTCACTGGACATTTTAGGGCTTGGAATACTGTTTCTATTGCTTTTAACCAACTCTCGACCTCCACAGGGTCAGAAGTTTCCTTAAATACCAGTGGTGCATATTTCTTGAAATCTATCAGGGTTACTTGATACTCTTGCTGGATCTTGACTTCATGCTATCACCAAGAAGTCTCTTGTTGCTGTTGCTACTGTAGTAATTGCTACATAAACTATTATTATTGCTACATGAGTTGTTGCTACTATTGCACCTCTACTATCCTTATCACATCATTCTCTGCAATGGCTTGTTGTTGTACTAGTGATTGCATAAACTAGGAGAGGCCAACTGGTTCTCCAGGCTAAACTTCAGGTCCACTCGAGGTTTCCTATTTCTATTGTCCTAGCCTTCGGAGTTTTGTCCATGAGATTGTACAATTATCCTTATTGGTACATACCATTATCTGGTAAAGTCCAGCATCTTCTTGCTAATTTGAGAGCTTCCAAGTATTTGAGCCATCCCAAATTTGTATAGGCCTCCTAGCACATCCACACCCGCTTCCACATGCTATAGGATCCTATATCGATCATTGTTAGCATTCATGTATCACCGAAGTCTACCTAAATATATTACGTAATCCTATCCCAACCTAATGATCAACCCACATTCTTTCTTTTTGAACTTACATCCTAGGATCCTACAACCTAAGCTCTGATACCACTCTATCATACCCTGAACCCAGCATCTGGATCAGTCATGCAACCGGCCGCACATATTCTAGGCATCGCTCTAAAGATCATACCAGATCTAAAGTATACAAGAATTTCATCATCTTCAGAAATTAAAATTAAATAACTAAATACTATCAAAATAAATTCATAATAATAAAATAATAAACTTATCCGATTACATTGATATCAGAAATAGAACTAACTAATCAATTTAATAAATCTTGTATTCGAACTCATGCTTAACCCAATCCATACTACACATCCTGTGACTCTAAAAGACAAAAAAAAGTGGGGATGAGCTTTACAGTCCAATAAGGATTTTTATACAGTCACACTAATAATACAATTTGAAAATAGCAAGAAAATAATAGTAGAACAAAGAATCATAAAATATATCATGCAATCAAAATAATCCAACCGTCACATGTGACAAAATCATGTTCCATTTTTATATTTAAGTTTAATCATCAATCTTTTTTAGGATTTTGGACTAATCACGGTCATGCTTCAGTCCATGACTAGCAATCTCAGTATTACACTTCAACTTGTGACTATCAATCTCATTATCACACTTCATTCTATGACGGGCAATCTTACTGTCACACTTCGGCCTGTGATTAGCAATCTCAATATTATACTTTGGCATGTAACTGGCAATCTCAATATTATATTTCGGCTTGTAATTAGCAATCTCATTATCACACTTCAATCTGTGGTAATCTCAATATCATGCTTCAACCTATGACTGGCAATGTCAGTAACCACGATCTTGCCCATGGCATGGCTAGTCCAAACATTCCTTCTTCTTGATTATCACTTTATCAACTCTTAACATTATCAAATCATGTTCTTTTCAAGATTTTCAATAACCGGTATCACAATCCAAACCATCAAAAAATAATCATGTTTGATAGGAACATATTATACAAAAAATATAAATAGTAATATCGATAATCACAAATGTCCATCATGTGAAATCGAAATATATAATGCATATACAATCATATATACCAATGCTCATGTTCAAGGATCAAATTCATGTTATGTAAAACATATTTATAAGCTGATAATTGTGTCCAGAAATCTTTACCCTTACTAGAAATAGATTTAATATGTCGATATCAGTTTATAACCGAATCCTTGACTTAGGTACTACGGAACTTGCTCAACGCACTCTTGCTCGAAAAATTATTCTCTTACAATAATAATTTTATTTTTAATAAATAATTCTATGGTATTCTAGTTATAGATCTAAAGTTCTTTATCTAGATTTTATCAGCAATCCATCCACTGATCCTTAACCCTAATTTTATAACTTTTTCAATCTCTAGGAGAAATTTTTAAAGAGAGAATTATAGAGTGAAAGTAGAGAGAAACTAGAGAGAGAAGAGGAAGAATTTATTTTCTTTCTTTCTTTCTTTCTTTTCTTTTCCTTCTTTTCCTTTTTCTATTTTTTCTTTACTTTTCTTTTTTTTTTCCCCCTTTTTCTTCCTTTTCTCTTTTTTTTTTTTCTTTTTATTTTCTTCTTCTCTTCTTTTTATTTTCTTTTTTTCTTCCCTCTTCTTCTTCTTCTCGGATCGAACAGGGGACTTGTGCTCCCATTCATTCTCCCAAAACCTAGGGGGTTCTTGCCTGGAGGAGGGTGGCTGGGGCTGCAGTCCATGGCAGCATGGTCATGGGGCTATGATTTAGCGATTGACAATTATGGACTGTGTCGAAGAGAGAGAAAGAAAAATAAAAAATAAGGGTTCGGCCTTTTATAATTAATCTAGTGTTTGCTGGTCAAAAATAAGGCTTCTAAGGACAGAGAAAGATGGGAAAAGAAACTTACTAAGGGTTCTTGGCCTCCTGTCTGGTTTTTCGGTGGTGCTTGGTTATGGTGGTGGTAGAAATCGTCAAGTGAAAAGGTGGAGTTTTCTATCTGCCCTTCAAAATCTGGTGTGGGATTTGAAAGGAATGCTGAAGGATCTTAAATAGGACAGAAGGGAGAACTTAGACTCTCTCTCAGCCTCCGTTTTGAAATGTTGATCGGGAGTCTACTCGAAAAAAAAAGAATATCAATGGGAGTCTTCTCTTTTTTTTTTCCCCTCTTGAATGATCCAAAGTATTATACAGTGCTTGTAGAAGATGTTAAATTCTCTTTCACATCTACTCTTTGCATTTACTGGCATATGGGCATGTGCATTGCACTTGTAATTATTTATTTTAAGAAAATAACTTACTATCAGTGTAACATGAAAAAGTATTTCTCCTTCACAGGGTTTGGAAAGCAATGGCGGGTTTTCCAAATATTCCTTCAACTTGTCGAAGGCGATTCGGCAATCTTCTGTCCATTCAAAATTTTGAGTATGACGAAGAACCTTGAAGAAGGTAGACACCTTTTTGCATAGCGGGAAATGAAACGGCTCAAAGAGTCTACTCTTCCTGTTAGCCTTTGCACTTCTTTCTTGCTAGTAGGGTGCCTCATAGTCCAAAGAGCCTGTATTTTTTCCGGATTAGCCTCTATTCCCCGCTTGGTAACCAAGTATCCCAGGAACTTTCCAGAAGTTACGCCGAAGATGCACTTAGTTAGGTTCAGCCTCATCTGATGGTGTCTGAGATCATCAAAAGACTCCTTTAGATCTGAGATGTGATCAGACTTATGAAGACTTTTCACAATCATATCGTCAACATAAGCTTTCATATTTCTTCCAATCTGGTTTTTGAAAACTTTGTTGATGAGCCTTTGAAAAGTTGCCCCAGCATTCTTTATCCCAAACAGCATCACCTTGTAATAGTAGAGTCCTTTCTCTATAATAAAAGCAGTCTTCTCTTCATCTTCAGGATCCATTCGGATCTGGTTATAGCCTGAGAAGGCATCCATAAAGCTCAGCATTTGATGACCGGCCGTAGCATCAACCAACTGATCGATCTTCGGCAAAGGAAAACTGTCCTTTGGGCATGCTTTGTTGAGATCCATATAGTCTATACAAATCCTCCACTTGCCATTTGATTTATTTACCATGACCACATTTGCTAGCCAATTCGGATACTGGACTTCTCTTATGAAGCTTGCTTTAAGGAGCTTATTAACTTCTTCATCGATTGCCTTCTGCCTTTCTGGAGCAAAATTCCTCTTCTTCTGCCGTACTGGCTTATAATTGGGAGAGACTTCCAAGCAATGAGTAATCACTTCAGGTGAAATTCCAGGCATGTCTGAAGCTGTCCAAGCAAAAATATCAGCATTATCTCGAAGAAAGAAAATTAGTTTTACCTTTGAGTCCTTATCGAGTAAGCTGCCAATTTGCAGAAGCTTGAATGGCTCATCTTCGGATAATGGTATGAAAAGTGTCTTTTCTACTGGTTCTCCAAAGTCTTCGGGTTCATCTCTTGGATCCAGCTGGTCAAGTGCCAAAGGTTTGGATGTTTGTTTGTTTTGAATCATGTGACACTGATGAGCGATCCTTTGGTCTCCTTTACTTCTCCTATGCCTGTCCTGGTAGGAAACCGAACCAACAGATGGTATGTTGAGACTATGGCTCTGAATTTATTCAATGTCGGACGCCCCAAGATTGCATTATAAACTGAAGAAGTTTTGGCCACAATAAAATTGATTGGAAGGGTCCTTTGAAATGGTTCGGACCCAAAAGTCACGGGCAAGACCATTTCACCTTCAACTCCAATTTGATTTCCACCAAAATCGGTTATTGGAATAAGGGATCTTCTCAATTCATATCCAGACAATCCCATCCGAAGAAAAGCATCATACAGCAACACAAACTAAACTTCCATTATCAATCAATATTCTTTTTACATCAAATTTGGCAATTACTACCGAGACCACTACAGGGTCGTCATGTGGAAGTTGTACATCTTGAATGTCTTCATCGGTAAAAGTGATAGAATTTTTTCCTTTAAGCATCTTCAGGACATTTTCTTCGGCTTCTATGTTCCATGCCGATGATCGATGAAGCATCCCAACATCTCCACCGATTGGCTTCTAGTGAGGCAAATCAGCTTCTTCGGATATTCTTGGAAGGGCAGTTGCCTCGGCTTGATACTCCGGGCAGTTGATGTATTTTCCCAAATATCCTCGTTTTATCAAATCCTCGATGGCATCCCAAAGCTGGAAGCATTCTTCAGTGTTATGGCCATGGTCTCGATGATATCGGCAGTATTTGCTTTTGTCCCTTGCTTTTGTCGGTGTCTTCAGGGGACGTGGCCTTTGGAAATATTTCTCTTTTTCAATTTCCAGCAGAATCTTCTCCCTAGGCAAGTTGAGGGATGTGTAAGCGTCGAATCGGTTGTTCAGTTGTCTGGACCTGGGGCTGCGTCTAGAAGACGAAGCATTGTTAGAAGATGGTGCATTCGGTTCTCTAATGCATTTCTTCTTGGGAGGAAATCTCCCTTCTGCCAGTCTTCGGCTTGCCGCTTGCTCCTCGGCAGCAGCATACTTTTGAGCTCTTGCCAACAGCTCGACATAGCTCGTTGGGAATTGTTTGTCCAGGGAAAAAGTGAACCTGGAGGATTTTAAGCCTTTCTTCAAGGCAGACATGGCCACATGCTCAATCAAGTTCGGAATTTCCAAAGTGGCCAAATTGAAATGGTGGACAAAACATTTCAAACTTTCTCCTTCTTGTTGCTAGAGAAGAAACAAACTGTCAGTGTTGCGCGGCATTTTCTGATATGTCCTAAAGTGTGAGACAAATTGCCGCTCTAACTCAGCAAAGGAATGGATCGAATTCGGAGGCAGGCTCGAATATCGCATTCGAGCGGATTTCTTCAAAGTAGCAGGAAAAGCAATGCAGTAGAGAGCGTCAGTTGCTCCCTGCACCATCATATGTGCCTTGTAACTCCCCAGATGGTCAAGGGGGTCCGAAGTCCCATCATAGGCCTCCAATTGTAGGATCTTGAAATGCCTAGGGATAATTTCATCCATAATTTCATCAGAAAAAGGGGGCTGAGAGTTGAAGGTCACAACCTCATCATTTCTTCTCAGTTCTGAAATTCTTGCTATCTGCGCTTGCATGGTCTTAAATTTCTCCTGCACCTCATGATTGATTTCCTTCTGCCTTGAATTTTTTGGCACGTAGCTTCTAGAAGAAACAGAGGGAGATCACCGGACCCTCTTCCTTTCAGTATGACTCTTTGCCCGTCGATATGGCGGAGAGGTATAGCGGCCACGAGATGACCGGATCTGTGAGAGGCTGGGGGTGATTTCTCGGCGTTGATCTCTCTTTCTCCCAGGTGGATAGCCAGACTGTGGAACAGAGGGAGGACACTATTTTTGGGCTGCAGCTTCATGCAAGTGCTACACCAACGCCGTCAAGGTTTCTACCTTGTTCATCAGATTTTCAAATTGTTGCTTCTCCACCATTATCATAGGAGGCGGTGATCCCTGAACCGCCAGAAGAGTGCTGACCGGAGGTCCGTTTGATGGAGGAGCTTGCTGCTCCTAACTCGTGGAAGCGTTCTTGTTTTTCCCTTTCACCATTCTTACCCAGCAGAAACTCTCCTTCAAAACAGAGGAATCAAATTGGAACCCTTACCTGGCGCCAATCTATTGATGCTGAACCTTTGTCGACCGGATGGAGTGGTTCTTCCGCTAGATCGCCATCGATCGGTACCTGCAAAAGAAGTCCCTGACCGAAGGTTTTTCGGCGGGGGACACTCCGATGCCTAAGTCAGAAAGAGCTCAGGCAACAGCAGAATGGAGAATTTTGAGAGCAAGGAGGAGAAGAGAAATTCGCAAAATGCCAAGAAAAAGAGAGCCAAGAAGCCCCCTAAGTGTCCCCTCTTACCAGTATTTATAGGCTCTAAGGCAACTACTTACGGTTATGGAGGTTGACGGACGCAACCACTTCATAACTATAAGTAGTGGCTGTCGGAAAAGCCATTACACTCGGGGTTTGTTCAATCTGAGGTTTTGGATCATGTGGGTGGTTGCAACAATCCAAACATATTTTAACTGTTTGTCCAAGAAACCCACAAGCTCCAGAACCTCCTTTCTTTATGCATAGATCCGAAGTGAGCTTTACATTCTCTTTAGTAGCGCACCTGAAGGGAATATTAGCTTCACACTCCGGATTCTTTTGGATATAACAAAAAATAAACACTTACAGTCTCCGGATCATATTGAGGAAATAAAGCCAAAGATATTCGCCTGGAAGGTTAAGTCTTCGGATCAAGGTAGATGTATGAAGCCGAAGACAGTAAACAGACTTATCTCCTGGGTCGTGGATATACGAAACCATGAATATTAGGTATGGTCTTCAGATTGAGATAATAATACGAAGCCGAAGACCCAGAGTTAATATCTTCCGGAACGGTCATAAAGCCATAAATATTAGGCACGGTCTTCAGACCGAAATAATAATACGAAGCCGAAGATCCAGAGTTAATGATATCTTCCGGAACGGACATAAAGCCATAAATATTAAGCACGGTTTTCGGACCGAGATAGTAATACGAAGCCGAAGACATGGATGAATTTGGCTCATAATCATAAAGAAAGATGTTAGGCTATGTCTTCGGATTAAGATGGTAATATGAAGCCGAAGACTTCTTTTGCCAGCTGATGTGACCAGTAAAATAAGAGAAAAAATAAAATAATTAATTGGACTAAAATCGGGATATCATAACAAGTTTGATTTAATTCAATAAATATTTATAGGGACGAGTAGTTATTTGTGTGTGAACTTGGAAAGAATGCCTTCACTAAAATAATTATCTTGTATCAATGTTGCTCGCATTCGATATACTTTTGCATAAACAAAATATTTATATTTTAAGAAGATTATTTGACATTAGGGAAAAAAGTCGGCAACGATGAAATTGATCATATCACAATTTATAAAATTAGTATTAACAATTAAATTAAAAATTAATATTTTCTCGGAGTTGTTTATTAAATCCAAACTTTTACACTATCTTAATGAAGCTCCATGGACCATTCTTAGCCTAAATAAATATATAACACTCATTAACTCTGTTTTTAAATACAAAGAAATGATAGAAGTTCACATCTTGCAATAGGATGTACATTTGTTAAAAATAATAAATTATTATTTTATTAGATTGGGAGACCATGAATCACGATTCTTCTCAGTAAACCTCTGGCATAGATAAAAATTAAATGAGATTACAAAACTATCAATCTCTATTCGCCCTATAATTATTATCAAAGATGATAAAAATAAAAAATAAAATAGTTTTATTAAAATCACTAAAAAAGTCATGGGTTCGTTCATGTCCATTCATTTAAAGTCAATGTGCATGGTAAGTCTAAAATAACAATCACTGCAATGACTTAAGAGGAATTTCAATATGTTACAAACAATTAGTGAATTTTATTAACTACTATACTTTAGCTTTAACTTAATCAGAGCCCATTAGTATCGATAAAACAAAAATATTTGTTATTTTTAATATAATTTTTATTTTAACATAAGTGAAATAATATTTTCAAAAACGAACTTTTTTTGACATAATTTATTTGTTACCGTTAATCTCTATTTTCTGGTATAACAGTTTATACATCTTTTTTAATATTATTATAATTATTTTTTTAAAAAAAAATGTGCCGTTGCCAAGACTCCAACTGGGGACACTGGATCACACTATGAGAAGAGAAAAGGGGAAAAATTATCGATTATAGATGCTATGAAATATCCTGCAAACTCGAGTTATTTAAGCATGTTGTACGTGTTCAAACTATGTCGTCTTACTCATTTGAGAGATGAGTGGCTTCCTTTCCTATGTTAATTTGCATCAATAAATTTTGGTGTCCTGGATCCATTTCTCTGACATTGTTTCAATAAAACTGAGGCATGGCACGACCATGACTTGCACATGATGCCAGAGTAACCATGAACAACATGGTACATCCTATTTATTGGAGCCGAATCCAAGTGTTCTTTATTACATCGTCAAGACTCATCTAATCAGGCTCCTGGCAGGATCTTGTAAAACAAATCCATTCATCAGGAGATTTTCGATGGGGGTGGGGGATACTTTGATGCTTAAATTAGCAAGGATTCGAGTAAAAGATATAGAATCTAAAAAAAAATGGAAAAAAATGATAGAGCACTTCAACTGGCTATTTTTACTTACTTCCGGCGATCCCCATTTATCGGTATTTATAGGCATGGACCTTAATATAATTTAGTTAAAAGGATCCCTGGTAGTTGGTTACGTTAGAAATCAACCGGTGCCTGTTATTATGGTAGTTGGTTATTCTGGTAAAACAACTACTTTTTTTCTTGTCATTTTCATTCTTCTTGCAGTTGGTCGATCCTTATATGTTGATCGGCCTTTAGGTATTGGTCAGTCTTTAGGTGTTGGTCGGCCTTTATATGCTAGTCAGCCTTTATGAGTCGGTGGCCATTTACCATTTCATCAGCTTTTCAGCCTGATATGGCCTTTATTTATTCCTTGGGCCTGGCCTGGCCTTTTTATGAGTCGAGTCATTTGACTCGTCCCAACAGTTACCCCTAACTCCCTAGTTCAAGAAATTTTCGATGCCTTGAACGACGGGAGTTAATGATGAGTTTTATTTTTTCAAATGTCATGCAAATCAAGTCTTTTTTTATATGAATGAAGTTTTCTTTCTTGACAGTAGATTTAGATTGGTCAAGTATCTCTTCAACTCCTCGAAGGCTTGTTGGCAACTCTCCAAACCACTCGAAGTTCTTTGAGTATCGCAAGGCTTTGAAGAAAGGAAGGCATCTTTTAGCTGATCGAGAGATGAAGTGGCTTAATGATGCGATCCATCCAGTCAGCTATTAGATTTCCTTCTTGTTGGAGGGATGCTTCATGTTGAGGATTGCTTGAATTTTCTCATAATTTGGCTTTAATTTCTCGATTGGTAACAAGGAACCTAAGAAATTTTCCCGACATCACCCCGAAGACATACTTGGTCGGATTCAACTCATCTGGTATCTTCGTAGTACGTCGAAGACTTCCTGGAGGTCCTTGATGTGGTCATCAATCTAGATACTCCTGACGATCATGTCATCGATGTATGCCTTTATGGTCCTGCCAATCTATTTTTTAAAGATCTTGTTGACTAGCCGCTGATATATTGCTCCAGCATTTTTCAAGCCAAAAGGCATTACCTTGTAATAGTATAACCCTCTATCAGTCATAAAGGATATCTTCTCTTCATTTTCGGGATCTATCCGAATTTGATTATAGTCGGAGAAGGCATCCATAAAGCTTAAGAGCTTGTATCCTTTAGTGGTGTCAACAAGCTAATCAATTTTTGGAAGAGAAAAACTATAATCAATTTTTAGAAGAGAAAAACTATCTTTTGAACAGGCTTTATTGAGATTAGTATAATCGATACAGATTCTTCACTTACCGTTTTCCTTTTTCACCAATACCACATTGGCAAGCCCATCTAGATAATGAACCTCCCTTATGAACCCGGCATCAAGGAGCTTAGTTATCTCCTTATTGATGACTTTTTGTCTTTCCAGAGCAAAATTTCTCTTCTTCTGCCAAATCGGTCGACACCCAGGATCAACCTTCAGCTGGTGAGTGATGACTTCTGATGGAATCCCCAACATATCATTGGCCGACCATGTGAAGATATCAGCATTATCTTGCAAGAAGCTGGTTAGTCTTGTTCTCATGTTTTCATTGAGCAGACTCCCAATCTACACAATCCTAGTTGTATCTTCTCTTGTGAGGGGTATGGAGACGATTCTTTCGACCGGTCTCCAATCTCTTCCGTCCGATCTCACTAGTCCATTTGCTCTAATTCATTCTGCCAATTGGTTGTCGGTTTTGAATCATCAAGCATTGTCAAGCTACCTATTGATCTCCCTTTATTTCTCCGACTCCATTTCTGATTGGGGATCATACTAGTAAGTGGTAAGTGGAGATGATGGCTTAGAACTTATTTAAGGCAGGTCATCCTAAAATGACATTATATGTAGAGGATGTTGGGATGATCATAAATGTGATTGGAAGTATTTTCTGTCTTGGTTCCATTTCGAGAGTTATAGGAAGAGTTATTTTCCCTTCCACTTCTATCGGATTCCCTTCGAACTTAGTAAGGGATGCTGAGGTTCTTTGCAATTTATCTCTTGATAAATTCATCTTAAGAAAAGCATCATAGAGTAAGACCTCAATTAAGCTTCCATTATCCATCAAAATTCTTCTTACATCATAATTTGCAATGCCTGCCGAGGCAACTACAGGGTCATCATGAGAAATTTGGACTCCCCGCAAGTCATCGTCGGATAAGCTAATGATATCATTTGTTCGTAGATTCTTTGGAGCGTTGTCTTCTCCATAGTGTGACCGGTGTTGCAGCATGTCAATCATTCTGTCGGTGGGTCATTGGTTGGGAAGCTCCGTGTGTTGGTAATTTATTTCTGGGTAGCTACCTCAGCTTGGCGATCTTGACCGTGGATATACTTTTTCAAGTATCCATGCTTGATCAGACCTTCAATTTCATCCTTTGACTTGATGCATTCTTCTATGGTGTGCCCATGGTTCCTATGGAACCGACAGTATTTAGCCTTATTGCATGAGGCTAGAGGTGCTCGCATTAGCCTGGGCCTCTGGAGAAAGCTTTGTTTTTTCAATCTCCATCAATATCTTCTCCCTTGGGAGAGATAATGGAGAGTAGGTATTGAATTTGCCAACTAGGTTCTTCGACTTTGGACTACGCCGTTGAGTCGAGGTGTTCTTATTACTAGATGGCCGTGGTTCGCTGTTGCCTTTTGAGTTCTTCTTCTTTAGGGTAGGTCTCCCTTCAGCTTGCCACCGACTAGCAGCTTGTTCTTCAGCTTGTGCATATTTTTGCACGCGTGCCAGCAATTTAGAGTAACTGACAGGAAACTTCTTGTCCAGGAAGAAAGTGAATCTGGATAATCGGAGCTCCTTCTTCATGGTAGACATGGCGACGTGTTCATTGAGATCTAGGATTTTTAGTGTGGCAGCATTGAAGTGAGCCACATAATCTTTCAAAGTTTCACCTTCTTGTTGTTGGATGAAAAAGAGGCTATTCGAATTACGCGGCATCTTTCAGCTGATCCTCGAAAATGGGGCACATTTATTATCTCAATTAGTCCCTCGATGACTATCGAGCCCAGTCAATGGTGGTGCACCACATGGTAGGGCGAGCTTCATCGTCTACCATTTGCATCAATTATGAAGACATGAGTAAACAAGGCACCACTTTGAGGTGGTTGTAATGACCGGCCACTCTAAAAGTGCCACGTGGCAGACGTGCTTTAGCTTTCGATCACCAGCACAGAATCTAGAGGCAGGCATTAATGGTGTAGGATCCACAACAACCGCCTTGGAGACCCTAAGCATCTGCTTGGCCTACCCAATTTGGTGTCGCCATGCATCGTTGTTTGGGTGATCGACCTTTATTATAAATAGAGGGCCTCTGCTTGCTGCCTTCAATGCCCTCCCTTCTCCCCCTTCTTCCCCCTTGGTAGGAATCCATTGGGTTGAGCAAAGAGCGACAGTTTCTAGTGAGACGGCGATTCCCGATGAGAAGGTGATTTCTGGTGAGAGTGGGAGGATGTTGCTACTGACTGGAGTGCTTGGAGAGGAAGCAAGGTCCGGTGATCACTCTTGTAGGCGGTCAAAAATAAAAACCGAACTCATTTCTATAGCTATGATGAGTAGGAATCGTATCCTTGAGGATCGAGAATAATTATTTCACGAAGAAAACAAAAGAAGAGATTAATATTTAGATTTTAAAAGATAGATAATGGTTTAATTAAAACTAATCTATTTAAATTAAATATGAGATAAAGGGATTATATGATAAAAAGATGTCTTTAGGTTTCCAGATAATCACAGACACAAATTATGTACCTGTATCCAAGCAATTAAAGTCTATAATTATTTCAAAATCTTTCAAATTAATATCTAATATAGACTATTTTGTTGAGTACGAACCATCTCCTGTCAAGATTATGGTCCGTCCTATAAGTCTAGGCTATTCAATGATTGAATTGAAAATATCTTAATAAAAAACGTGAATAAAAATCCTAGAATTAATTATCTATGTTAAGATGGATCATATTATGTTAAGATCATGATCCATCCCGTTAACTAATTTTAGGAAATCAAATAGAAAAGAATTTAAAAAAAATTAAGAGCTTTATTCAACTACATAAAATATAAAAATAAATATAAAATTAAAGTATGGAAATCTGTACTTCTCTGTAGAATGCATCTCAATCAAGCAGGGCTCCGGACGCATCTTTTTGAAGATTGGGAACCTTACTACAGTACTACCTTTCCTAAAAAAACTCTTTTTTCGTTCCTCTTTCTCTCGCTCGAAGTCTAAAACTAAATTACAAAAGAAAAATAGAAGTTATATTGGCTTATGGCTCCTGGTTCTATGCTTCTTTCTTGGTTCCCCCAGTTCCCTTTCTATAAAGCTCTACACTGCCCGGTTCCAATCTAATTTGGAGTTCAAATCTGTGTAAAATATGTCCTGCGAGTCCAACGTCAGTTTGTTTCTCCGAGCTATCGAATTCCATCATCGGAAGGCTCAAACGAAGGACCTAAGTTCCTGCTTTTCACCTCTTGATTGAATACCAAGAGACCTCAACAGGACCAGTTCTCGCCCATCACCGAAGACCTTGCCTCCGATGCCGTATGCTCCTTGCTGTCGAACTCCCCTGTGACTGATGGTTTCAATGGCTCAGGACAGGAATAATGACAATGATGATGGTGACGATTGGTAATGGATCTAAGACAAGAAAAATGTCAGGCAGCAAGGTGGAGTGGCGATGGGATACATGGAGGCTAAACAAGGAGGAGCGAAGCAGCAGCATCTCTCTGGACTGAACGGAGAAGATGGGGAGGAAAAATGACAGTGGAAGGGCTGGCAGAGCCGGGACTGCCGAGTTGAGAAGGTGATGACCGGTGGGCGGTGGCTTTGACAGGGAAGAAGGACCGGTAGCTAGCAGTGGCTGAAATGTCAACAACAAAGGGGAGATGGAGAGATGGCCATGGAGGACAATGGCCATTAACTATCGGTCTACGAATTTTACGTGGACCGCAAGCACCGGGATTCAACAAGGAAACGATCGGAACGAAGTGTTACGGAGAGCTGGAACTTCGACGTACGTGGATTGGAGATCATGCGAGAATTTCGTAGCGAGCATGGAAAGATCTGGCTGTTGGAACTTGATGAGGGATGGTTGGAAAATAGAGGTGTGGTGGCCAGAACGAAGAAGACGTTGGAAGATGCGGAGGACCGAAATAGATGGGATTTGGTGATGAAGCTCGATCCAATGGCTACCCATCCGGAATTGGGATTATCCACATGACTCATGTCGGAGTAGTTGGCTGTTGGAGTCATCGCAGCAAGAAAACCGGAACAGAAGGAACCAAGCATCGAACGGATGATCGATGGATTTGCGGAATGCAGTTTGAGTATGATCGCAGCCTCTAACGAATATAATGATGCCGGGATGCTGGTAAAAAACAAAGCGAAGGAGTTCGACACGGACTGGATTTGTTGGTTTGGATGAGAATGAAGTTCGAATCCCAGATTTTATCTGGCTGTCGGAGCGGATGCGACGTTGCGGAACAGAAGGAGTTCGAATCCCTTCACCTTAAAAAGGATAGCAGTACATAGCCAGGGGGATGGTGCGGATCCCATATTCTATCTCCACCCCATAATCCATCTTAATTCTTCGATCCTTCCATCTTCCTCGTTTCCGCTCCCAACTTCTATCCCTTCCGCCTTCCCATCTACTTCCATTCTCCTCTCTCTTCCGACTTCTCTCCTAACATCGTCTAGTTTCCACCGCTATTCTCTGGTCCCCCAACTTTCGCTGCACTGCTGCTCCATCTGCTCCCGTGGCTTCCACTTTTCCGCTTCTCCATCTTTACTGCTCAAGTTGACGACGAAAAAATCCATCCATGGAAGGCCAGATCTCCAGGAATGTCGTTGTATTGCATGTATAGGCGGTGTCCTTTTATTTATTTTTATTTGTATCCTTTCCTTACGAAATAAAATTATTTCTTTCATAATCCATCTATACGTGTGATTTATATTTGCGAAATAAGTCATATTCTTTAAATTCGATTTATACTTTTAAAATATCTTATTTTAAGATAGGGAATCTTTTGTTTTATACATCCGGGCACTTTAGGGGAACAGGTCATGTTGACGCTGAATCTCCGTCGACCGGATGGACTGGGCCGCTGCGAACCAGAACCTGCAAAACAGATCACTGACCGGAGGTTTTCCGACGGGGACACTCCGATACTTAAGTCAGAAGAGACCCAAGCAACAGCAGAATGGAAAGCTTATAGAAGCAAGGATGGGGAAGCAAGAAATCGAAAAAAATGTCCAAGAAAAGAATCCGGATCCCCTGAGTGTCCTCTCTTACCAGTATTTATAGGCTCCAATGTAACTACTTACGGTTATGGAGGTTGACAAACGCAACCACTTCTTAACTGCAAGTAGTGGCTGTCGGAAAAGCCGTTATACCCGGGGTTTGTTCAATCTGAGGCTTCAAATCACGTGGGCGGTTACAACAACCCAAACAAATTTCAACTGTTTGTCCAAGAACCCCACGTGCTCCAGAATCCTCCTTCTTTAAGCATAGATCCGAAGTGATCTTTACATTCTCTTTAATAGCACTCCTGAAGGGAATGTTAGCTTCACACTTCGGATCTTTCTTAGACGTGATAAAAATAAATACTTACAATCTTTAGGTTGAAGAAATAAAGTCGAAAATATTTGTCCGAGATATCAAGTCTTCGGATCAAGACAATTGCACGAAGCTGAAGACATTCAGCATCGTCTTCGGACTGAGATAAAAATACGAAGCCGAAGACCAAGAGTATAATATCTTTTAGACAATAGGCCAAAGATAATAAGCATGGTTTCCGGACAAAAATAATAATATGAAGCCGAAGACATAGAAAAAGCATCCTGGATCATAGATACGAAACCATATATTTTAGGCATAGTCTTCGGATTAATGTGGATGCACGAAACCGAAGATAATAAATAGTTTGCTTCCCAGAAAATCAAGCATGGTCTTCGGGTCGAGATAATGATACGAAGCTGAAGACTTAGGGTTAATAACGAGGAGACAACAGTGTGAAGCCGAAGACTCCTCTTGCCATCTGATATAACTTATAAAATAAAGAATGATTAATTAATTGGAATAAAATAGGGATATCATAACAGGTCATAATCTAACAGGCATAGTCTACCAAGTGGTCCATTGTTAAAATCTCGAGGCCATATCTTTCTTAGAAACTGTTATTTTATTATTTCAATTAGATAACTTTACTATTTCTGCCATTATTGCTCTTTGAATTATTTTTGAAATAACCACAAAAATTCCTGCGGATTCGACCCTTACTCTCGCTGCTCTATCTAAGAATAGTGAAATTAAGGTACTATAATCGGTGCTTAATGAGTTTCTCAGGATAGCATTCTTGATCAAGGCGGTGGCACCCTAATAGCAGTAAAAGGGTGTTGTCCAGCGTAGCAACCCAAGAGGGGGGTGAATTGGGTTTCTTTAAAGAATTAAAACGGATATGTGTTGAAATTAATGTGTTTGTGAAACAAGTGTGCACCAAGTGAGTGTGATACAATACTAAGAGTATAAGCAGTAAATGCAAAATAGCAAAGAGCACATACATAAACACAAAGGTTTATAGTGGTTCGGTGCACGTCAAGCAACTACATCCACTCTCTAAGCTATCCCTTGGAAATTTCACTATAATCAACCTAAATTATAGCCACTTGTTTTCAACGGGCTTACAAGTTAAACCTAAAATTGGTTTTCTCACTTAGGCTCACCAACAACCTTTACTCAAGCCAACCTAGGCTTGGATTCCAATTCAAGACTTGGAAGGGCCTAACACCTAGTTTCAAACACCCTTAAAACTGGTACAATAAATGAAATCAAAGATACAAATATAAAGTACTAGCAAACTCTCTTATAGAGTGAAATATGGAAGCTTTGAGGCTCTTGATGATTGCTTGAATTATCTTCTCTTTGGAATCACTTCAAAAATTACTTTTTGAATGCTAAAATGAAGGCTTGTAAGCTTTTTCAGTGGAATCTTCTCTTTTGCTCTCTTTTTGACTTTGAAAGTGAAGTTCTCAAGAAATGTCTTGAGTTAGTTATTCATGAAAGAGCTTGATGAAGCTTAATTACTTCAAAAACTTTCAAAAAAAAGTTTAAGATCGTTGGTGGAGCAAAACTAGCCATTGGAAGCTTCTAGGGCTCAAATCTGACTCTTAGAAAATATAGCCATTATAGTTGTTAGAACCCGTGAGTCGATAGTTGACTTTTGTGAGTCGATGCTTGAGTCTTCATGAGTCGACACTTGGATGAGAATGAGTCAACTCAAGGCATAAACATCTGAAAAATCAGGATTCTGTCTTTTTTCTATTCTCAGGCTATGAGTCGATACTTGAACCATGTGAGTCGACACTTGAATCTTGTGAGTCGACACTTGAGTTTCCTGAGCCGACACTTGACAGAAAATATCTCATAATGGCATATTTCTATATCTTCAATTTTTTCAGGCCAAGAGTCGATACTTCATTTCTGTGAGTCAACACCTAATTTCTGTGAGTCGAAACCTGAATTTTGTAAGTCGACACTTGGCATGCCAAAGGGATTTCTGCATGCCAGCCTTCTGAAGTGTCAACACCTTGCATGCCATGAGTCGACACTTGACTCTGCCACACGACAAAAACTTGTGCCAACCTTCAAAATTCAAGATGTTCTTCAATGAAACTTCAATGCACTTTTTGTAAAGCTCCAATTGATCTATTTTGAGGCCTTTTTAAGACAAGAAGGCTTCTTAAACAGTGAAAATTACTTAGCTTCCAATGAGTGCCTTGATATTTATATATTAAAAATTTAAGGTGCCTATTTCCTGAAACTCATAACTATAGTTGATACATTAGTATAAAACATATATTCAACATTTTGTTAATCATCAAAATCAAGGGCTAAAGCCAATAAAGGCACTTTGACTGACGGCCCCAGGCATGGCCATTTAGTAATGGCCTTCTTCGGGTGATCCTCTTGGGGGGTCGGCCTCTTCTTAGCAGCCTCCCAAAATTTACCGGCCAAAACCTTCTTCATACCTACAAGATAAACATTTGACTTGGCAAGAATTTAAGCTCAAAAAGAGAAGGAAGGTGCCCGAGAGAAGCTTATCAAGAGATTTGGTTAGGCTCAACCTGGCTTTATGAAGATTTTCATCGGTCAAAAGCTCCCGGAAAGTGAATTTCTTTTCACCACTCAATTTGTAGTTCTCTTCATTGACTTCGAGAAATTGGTCGTTTTTGTTGGGGACAAGATTCGGCTCCCCCAAGGTTGGGTAGAGGATACAAAGAGAAATCTCCCCTTCCAATCATAGATGGAAGAGGGGAGACCAAAGATGAAAGCCCGCCCATGGCTGGAGTCAATAAACCACCAATTCCTTGCCTTGGAATGCTTCTTCAACATGAAAAGGGCTCGAAACAAAGACATTTAGAGTCGGATACCAAAAAGTGACAAAGGATGATAAAAGAGCAAAAGATTTGGAAGGAATTTAGTACCGGTTGAACCTGGATGACTTGATAGAAATCAAGAATATTTATGAAGGAGTGAAGAGGAAATCGAAGATCGATATGGAAGAATTCTTCATATATGGCTATTCAGTCAATCAGATTGGAGGTTACTCGATCCTCCGGTCTGGGAGCATGGATACGAAAAATACACGAAAAGTTATACTTTTTGCATATTTAGAGAACCTTAACTTTGATTAAAGTGGGAACCTTAGCCATTGGGCCAGCCAGGATGATCTCCCTACTACTAGGGCACCCAGCCCTAGGATTCGTTTAGGGAGGATAGGCTTCTATCCTCTCCAAACTCTCAGAACTTACTTCAAATGAAGATGAGTCCCGGGACCCTTGCAATCAGAAACATTGCAAACCAAGTGACCTTCATCCTTGGACAATATTTTTCGGAAAAAGGAAAGAGAAGAGCAAGGAAAAGATCAAGAATGCAAAGAAAAAGCCTCCATCCTGGATGAAGATGGTTAGGAAAGGACTCAAGCAGCAAAGGAAAGAAAGGAGAGGCATTTATAGAAACTTTATAGAACCCCTAGGAACTCTGAAGAAGACCTAAGAAGGAGACAAAGGAAGAGCTAAGAAGAAGGAACCAACCTGGATGAGGCAAAGTCTCTAGAGAACTAGAGCCAAAGTCTTTCTCCTTCATTCTTCCACCTTTCTTCTGCAAACTTAGAACCTCTGCAACAGGAGCAAGGGGGGTCCTATTTATACAGGCCCCATTAGATAGGTTTGAAACCTTAATCCAATTGGAGCCTCCATATTTCGACACGTGGCCTACTCCCAGACGGGTAACACTATGCCACTCCAAAATTCTAACTAACTGATTAACTCTCAATCCTGGATTCTATACAAATTATTTAAAGTCTGTGGCTACCAGGCCATGTGGCATAACCTTGCTGGATAAAAGAAATTGGATGAATCATCTAGCTATTTCAGGAGTTATTGCACAGTACTTTTGAGCATTATGCCAATAACTTTATCTCTTCTGCATTTGAGATGACAAAATGACTGGCGATGGTTTCCAAGGAACTAATCAATGTCCAAAGGATAAAAAGATTTGATCGACTCTCGAGGTCGATAGAGTAATTACTCTTTTCATCTAGAGATTATAAAGCTTGAAGAACTTACTCAGAAACACTCTAGACTCGGGAGTAAGGGGCAACTATTGTGGCAACTACTTGATCTCGAAACATCTACCAGACCATTGACTACACCATCCACTAAGGAGGAGACAGTTACCGACTATTAATCCACCCAACAACTGACTAAATGCAAAGTGATTAATTCGACCACTACACTGACTATCTATAATATATTGCCCTAGAGACTACAAATATTTGGTCCCGACTAACAGCCCTTCATGCGTATCCACTGAGGATTTACTCAGACCTAACTAACTTTCAAAGCAGACTTAGTTGGATACACCAAAATATAATATCAAAGCCCTCACTCTCCCAACAAGGCCCTCTCCTTTGGCAATGAGAAAGCCATCCTGATACTCGGAGTTTATGACACCCGAGTAAATGACAAAGACCAACTAACTACAGCTATCCCGGTAGAAATTGTGATGGGCAAGATCATAGCAGACAAGGTCATGAGAAGCAAGATCCTAACAAAATCAGCTATCCTAACAGAAGGATGCTAATAAAAAAGATTTTAGGGGATAAGATCTCCAAATTTCATCAAAATCTATTACAAAAGGAGGCTACCTTCCTAACGACATTCAATTATTCCGAGTAACTATATCAATAGGTAAGAGAGAATCCCAGCCAAGTATTTTTTAGACATTCTCTCTCTCGTGCTTATTCAATCTTACCATCGCTCTCAGTTTTGGCTGTTGTAGCCCATCTTATTCTTGCTGGCTTTAGCATCGGAGGGATCCATTAGTTACTTCATGTCAAGAAATTATTTTTATAAGTTTCTATCTGAGATGCCTAAAGCATCATCTCAACCTTCTCCGTAGAAGGTTGAGAGATTTTCAAGCATCACCAACATTCTAACAAAGGCAATTTGACGGCGGCACATTGTTTTTGAAAAATTATTACCAGCAGGTTGATGTTAATTTAGCATTGCTTTGGAACCACATGTTGCATTGGCGCAAAGGGGTGGCGTTTTTTTTTTTTTTTTTTTTTTTTTTTTTTTTTTTTTTTTTTTTGGGGGGGGGGGGGGGGGGGGGGGGGTAAGGGGTGGCGTTTGAACGTGAATGTCGTCACTGCTGACGACCAACCCAGGAATTTACATCCATCCGAGCCGGCTTTTTCTCCCGCAGCCTCCCACCTGACAACCTTTAACCGGAACTCAAATTGATATACACACTCCCATCCACACACAAGGTCCACTCCATTCGCTTGTTTTTTAAAACCATTCAAGAGCCTCAATAGCTTCATGCTAATGATTTATTTCTTATAACAACATATATATATATATATATATATATATATATATATATATATATATATATATATATCATTAATTATCATTATAATAATTATAATAGCCATTATTTATTATTGCCGCCAAATCATCCGGACTGGAACTTCGACAGCATCGGACATCCCGCTCGCGCTCCTGATCCTGCTCCCGGGTACCTGCAAAAGACCCCGGATCGGATTTCCGGCGGGGGACACTCCGACACTCAAGCCAGTGGGTGGTCTAGGCATCAACAGAATGGAGAATTCAAGAATATCATAGACGGAAAAGGAAATGAGTAGAGTGGAGTGGTCTCAGACCTTGCTTACCCTTGGAGTGTCCCCTCTTACCCTATTTATAGAAGTTGTGATAACCGAATATGGTTGAGATGGTTGTAACCAAATAACCGAATAACCAAATATAGTTGTAACTGAATAACCGAATATGATTGTAACTGAATAATCGAATATGGTTGTAACCGAATAACAGAATAACCGAAATGGTTGTAACCGAATAACAGAATAACCGAAGTGGTTGGCCTTTAGTAGGCCCTAGTGGGCTTTGGGCCTTAATGGGCATTGGGCCTTTAATGGGCCTGGATGAGAGGGATATAATACAGCCCCCCACTCCCGAACTGAAAAAATGTTGCTAGTGAACTGTTCTGACTTCATTTTCAGTGAAGGGAGTAATAAATAATAGCATTTCTTTTGAGACAGCCCATGGGTGAGTGACACGTGTCTTCGCCATTCTTTTGCGCCACCAAGCAGTTAAGGCGAAAGGATGTGTTATTAATACTTGACGGTTATCGCTAAAAGACGAATTTAATTACTTCCATTCTTCGAAATTTAATCATTTCGAAGTTAGAAATGGGGGACAGCTATTATGATATCCCTATTTTATTCCAATTAATTATGTATTCTTTATTTTATTTTATTAGTTCTATCGGATCGCAAAAGGAGTCTTCAGCTTCACGCTGTTGTCTTCTCGTTATTAACACTGAGTCTTCGGCTTCGTATCATTATCTCAATCCGAAGACTATGCCTAAGATCTACGGTTTTGTATCCAGAATGTCTCTATGCCTAATATTTATGGCTGTATATTCATTTCGGGAGATGTCAGCTCCGGGTCTTCGACTTCGTATTATTGTCTTAGTCTGAAGACCATACATAACTCTTTGGGAAGCAAGCTTTGTTTATTGTCTTCGGCTTCGTGCATCCATCTTGATCCGAAGACTTGACCTCTTAGGCAAGTGTCTTCGACTTTATTTCTCCAGAATAATCTGAAGACTGTAAGTATTTATTTTGGCTATATTTAAAAGAATCCAAAGTGCTAATATTCCCTTCAGGAGCACTACTAAAGAGAATGTAAAGTTCACTTAGGATTCACCCTTAAAAAGAAAGAGGGCTCTGGAGCAAGTGGGTTTCTTGGACAAACGGTTATTCTGTTTTGGGTTATTATAACCACCCACATGGTCCGAGGCCTCAGATTGAACAAATTTCGAGTGTAACGACTTTTGCGACAGCCACTACTTACAGTTATGAAATGGTTACGTTCGTCAACCTCCATAACTGCAAGTAGTTACGTTGGAGCCTATAAATGCTGGTAAGAGGGGACACTCAGGAAACTTTTTTCTCTCTTTTTTCTTTCTTGCTCTCGAAATTCTCCATTCTGCTGTTGCACTTTTTCTGACTTAGGCATCGGAGTGTCCCCCGCCGAAAAACCTCCGGTCAGGGACTTCTTGCAGGCACCGGTCGATGGCGATCCGGCGGAAAAAAATCACTTCATCCGGTTTATTTGGTACAGCATCAACATTTATTATGATACTTTATTTTAAATTCTAATGCTAAAATAGAAATCATGTAAAATGGTTATTATACATATGAAATTAATGTTATGATTTTTAGAGTTTTTTTTTTTTTTTTTTTTTTCAGATGATAATTTTTTTCTTTTTTTTGGTTAAACGAAAAGGGGGAGGAGTTAGACTCCGGGCGTAGCCATCCTCAGACGGTCCCACAACCCTAGTCAGGAAATATTCGATACACGACGCATATTAATTTTTCCGCAGTCCGCAGCCGTTTTCCATCCGAAGATGAGTACGTCAACCTGACTACCACTAGTGTCAACCGAGTGAACATAATTTATTATATATATTTCTAATTTTTTTATTATCATCAACCAACAGGATGACAAAAAAATTTTTGCACAAAAATTTGTATACATATTTTAGTTTTTAAAAAATAAATTACCTTATTATATCTATACATTTATTAACTTTTTAACAAAAATGCATCTTGCGTACCTAATGAAATTCGGTGAACGGGACTGAAACCTCCCAGCTGTCAAGACATTTCTAGATTTCTAACCGTCGGAAAATATTAGGGTGCATATATCACGAATCCCCGCCTACATAAGTAGCACCAACGCTGCTTTCAAAGCCCGCGAGGCGACACGAAGAAACCAGCGCGCGCACAGAGAGGGAGAGATGGCGGAGGAGGTGATGGGGAGCAAGAAAGTAGTCCTCAAGGACTACATAACGGGTTTCCCCAAGGAGAGCGACATGGAAATCGTGACGACGAACACCGTCCGATTGAAGGTTCCCGAGGGATCGATGGCGGTGATCGTGAAGAACCTCTACCTCTCCTGCGATCCCTATATGCGAATCCTAATGACGAAGCACGACGAGCCCTCCTTCCTTCCCGACTTCGTCCCTGGCTCGGTAATAACATATAATAATAACACGATAATACCCTTCTCTATCTTTCTCTCTTTTTCATTAAAATGCTTATTTTTTTGGATTGTCGATACTTGCTTGTGGTGTTTAACTCCGTGAGAAATCTTGGCTGCAAATTTTAGCTCTGGCTTTGGAGGATAAAGAAGTGGGATGGTAGCTGATAGGTGGATATAAATTTGCTGGGTATTTCGGGGTTCAGTTGTGTCGTCTTGGCAGATACTTGATTATTAAAATAAATATAGACTATTGTCCAATTACTTTTATGGCACCAACTTGGTACTTTACTCCAAATTGGAGACATTCTGACCCAGAGAATCGCGCATTCATGCTTATATTAGATATGGGATCATGAAGGTTTGATTATAATTATTATGTACGCAGACTCTTTCTGATTATAGTTATGACTTTTGGGAAAAAAGTTCGAACGTAATGCGAGAAAGAGCAATACACAAAAATTTCAATGGAGAACGTTAGGATAATGGAGATGTTTGATGGTTTTTTTCAGTACTTTCTTTGCACACTTGGCTTTGTTTGCTCCATGTTTTCCAGCATTTTTAAAAAATAGTTTTAAATATGTAGTTTTAGAACCATTTGTCTAGGGAGACAAATCGATTTCTAGATGGATTTCCTGAGAAATATTATATTGGTGATGAAATGCATTTACTGCAATCTTGATATAATCTTAATTTGTTGCACACAACATTTTGATTTGTTCACCTAGGCAAATAAAAAAAAAGGAACAAGCCCCTGTTTCGTTTGAAACAGTGCTCGGCTCCGCCCAATGAATGATCAGAGAAGGAGAGGAGAGCTTTCGAGCCCCCCTCTCTCGATTCCAAGCATCTCTCTATCTTTCTTCGTCTCTTTTTTTTTTTTTTTTTTTTTTTTTTTTTGTTTCTTTCTTTTCTCTTTTCCTTCATCACCATCACCTGTTTCTCATATTTTCTTATTAAAATCATCTTAGTCCATCATTAACATGGCTCGGCATGTCTTGAATCGGCCGGTTTCAACATTATTGATATAGCTCGTGCTTTTGAACTTGATAAATACAAAAGGTCATTCAGTTGTCCAATCAAGTTAGAGCTGATTTGGACAATATTACATCATGGAGTATTCTGGAATTTCTCCTTGTCCAGGCGTACATCTCAGGATTCTCTCCCCCTCCCTATTCAATTTTTTTTTTTTTTTTTTTGGTTGTACAGGTTATAACTGGTTACGGTGTGGGTAAAGTTTTGAATTCCAGCCATCCAGATTTCAAGGTTGGTGACTTTGTCTGGGGCATGACTGGATGGGAAGAGTATAGCCTCATTACAGACACAGAGGGACTTTTCAAGATCAAATATACTGATGTACCCCTTTCTTATTACATTGGCCTTCTCGGTGAGTTGTTTGTCTGGTAAACAATTACATATCTGGAATTTGCCATTGGATGTTGTTGAGTACACAACCATTAAACCATCATGCTACAGTCATTCTTGGATATGATTATGTGTTACTTTAAGGTACTTCTGATTTGTCAGTTATATTACATGATCTTTTAACAACTGCAGTCATAAATCTTGCAACCATGGTAGAGCTATACTGGAACCTAACACTAAACACGGTGTAGAATATTATTATCATTTTTTAAAAAATATCCTTGGTATTACCTATTAATGGTAATAGAAATATTCTAATACAGAGAGAAATGATGCCATGTATAAATTTTAAGCATATTGTCTTGATTAAGGATCACCTATCAACAAAATTGCCACCCAAAACATGAATGAAAGATTTCCTGCTTTCTTATTTGACCCTAGAGTGGGAGAAGATATCTCTCATTCAAAACCCCTATGAGTGGCAACTTGAACGCCACTCAAGTAACAGTCCTCATGTCATGCAGGGTTTTTCACAACCTCAAATTTCTCGAACTAGATGAGGAATGACATAAATATGAATTTAATGTGGTATCCTACTCCACAAAGGTCAGCATTTGGTGCTTTGTGAGGCAGCCAATCCCAGATATCCGAATACATGTTCATGAACAAAAAAAAGAAAAAAAAAGGTAATCAAACAAGTAGAAAAGCTTGGAGTATATTAGATCTATTTTTCTACGAGTTTGATGGTCTCAGTTGTTAGCTTTATGCATCAAGCAAAGAGGTGTTGAGTGACCAATTGACCCCAAAGCTTCAGCTGTTAGAGAAAACTATGTATTCCAGGCTTAACACCCTCCCTCACTTACAGCCTAGACCTTGCATGAAGAGGATAACAGATAAAACCTAGGACAATTAAATAGATAACTGAATCTGATGGACTCCAACTCGAAACCTCCAGCGAACCTGAGCTCTAATACGTTGTTGAGTTGACTGCAAGTCTGCAATAGCTTGAGTTAGGAAACTGGTTAACAATGTATATTAGGCTCAACACGAGGAGTCCACACAAGTGTACCGAAGAAAAAGAATGCCAGTGACCTATGGTTGACATAGTTCATTCCATAGTTTATTTCTTCTTGTGTAATTTCATATATGATTTCTGACATCGATCACCACTTTTGTCTTCAGGATTGCCTGGAATCACGGCATATGCGGGATTTCATGAGATTTGCTCACCTAAGGAAGGGGAATATGTTTTTGTGTCTGCTGCATCGGGTGCTGTCGGACAACTTGTTGGGCAGTTTGCCAAATTAATGGGCTGTTACGTGGTTGGAAGTGCTGGCTCTGATGAAAAGGTTTGTATATATGACTGTGACTCAGGTGGTTCATTTCTCAAATGCTGAATTGGAGGAATAATCCAAAGTTAGATGGGTCTGGCCGGAATGCATGATCCATAACCTAACATGTTTCAAAGTTGATGCATCCTTTCTCTATTTTTTTATGACAATCGAACATGTGATGAAAGATGCATAATGGATATGATATTGTTTCTCCATAGTGAGAGATTTTGTATTCTTGTATGAATAATAGTCATGCGTCTTCATTTGAAGTCCCTCAATTTCATTTTTGGCTGTCTGGTCAGATCAACTTATTGAAGAGCAAGTTTGGTTTCGATGAGGCTTTTAATTATAAGAAGGAGCCTGACTTGAATGCAGCTTTAAAGAGGTTGGTTCCTTCTTTTTCTTTCCTCCAATTATTTTTTTTTTAAAATTCCCAAGAGAACTATTAATTTATGAAACTAATGATCTTCATCCAGACTTCAACTTCTATTGATAAACTAAATTATATGATGCAGACAACATTGTATGGCACGGTTCTTGCCTATGTATGTTATGCAACATAACTTCAACTCTGAATGTCCTGATTTCATAAACATCTGCAAATTTAGGGCCTCTTTGGCATTGTTGTTGTTTTGGTGTTTTCATTTCTCTACAAATTAGTGAAATAGCAAATGAAGATTTTATTTGGAAGATGGCATATGCAGGAAATTCTGCTGTTTCTTGCTTCTGTTTTCGCTCTTTTTTTAAAACAATAAATCCGTGCTTCCAAATCCACTGAAGATTTTACAAACAATTTTGAAAACAAAAGGGTTTCAAAATACATGTTGTTCAGTTTAATCAAATTTGTCTCTAGGATATTTGAAAACAAGAATGGACCAAATACTAAGCAGGCCCTAAAATTGTGACGGTCGGCGACTGGCAGGTGCTTGTGATTTAGGATGTTTGCATAATTCTGGCTGTATAATGCTGTGGTCTAGTTCTAGTTCCTCTAGTTTGGAGAACATGGAGTTGCCTTAAATTATTTGATCTGTCATGTACCCTGGTTGCTGAAATTTTCTACATCTTGGACTGAAGAGAATCTGTTGCCACAATGTACAGGTAGTGCTAAAGCCAGTGCCAGATAGATAGCTCTGTCCCCTTCAGTACTGTTTGTTTAGGCATTTAATTTTACAGTTTGCAAATAATATGTGCTCCATTTTTGCAAGATAATTCCATTTTTGTGATACAACCATATTCATGAATGCATCTGATTGTGTTGAACATTTGCTGGCTGGCACACCATGGTGCATTGAAATGTGCCATCCAAGCACACAAACATTGTCAAGCAGACTGGAATTTGTTTTCCTGTCCAGTTGTGGATGCTTGTTATAATGAAACTGCATTGTGCTAACCATGGATTAGCAACTCTTCTCTTTTTGTTCAATCTTTTATTAGAACATTTCCTTTAAAATTTTAATGCACAACTCTAAAAACTTTGCTGTTAACTTTACAGACTATCCTCCACTACTTCAGCTCCTGAGAACATGTCCTTCCATTATCCAATTGTTGAGATGGGGTAACAACGGTTGCTTTCCAACAACAATCTAACGTCATGTTTCTTTTCAGGTATTTTCCTGAAGGTATCGACATCTACTTCGATAATGTTGGCGGTCCGATGCTGGATGCTGTTCTTCCCAACATGAGGAATCATGGCAGGATCTCAGTGTGTGGAATGATTTCTCAGTACAACGACCTTAAGAAACCTGAGGCCGTGCACAACTTGGCCTGCATTATCGGCAAACGTATCCGGATAGAAAGCTTCACTGTATTTGAGTTCTACCCCCAGTATCATCAGTTTGAGGCTTTGGTCGTACAGTATATGAAGGATGGAAAGATTACCTACATAGAAGATATAGCTGAAGGACTTGAGAGTGCTCCTGCAGCACTGATAGGGCTTTTTACAGGTCGCAATGTTGGGAAACAGTTGGTCGTAGTTGCTCATGAATGACCAACCATATCGGTATCCAGTTACTTCAACCCTTTTGGTAGAATAATCATGAATGTCCAGCAATGCCAGCATCATATTACTTCAAACATCTGGCAAATATCTGCTTCTTTTCAGTAAATTGTACTATCGTTTGCATAGAGGTCCTAATCCCTCTGTAAAGGACTTCAAATATCATAACCCGGATGTTAAGATATCATTTTCTGCTGATAAAGTTTCTGCTTTTCATTTATAATATAGCTTCTGGACCTTACAGTTACAGCTAATTTTGGATAAAAATCAATATGTCGGTGAATGTGTGAATTAGGTTGGATTTGTAGTTGCAAGCTGGTCTTCCACAATTATACTGACCAATTGGTCTGCACTCCTTGTTCTTTCCTATCTTTGATAAACACCCTTCTCAATGCTTCGTCTTGGTATAATAAAAACAAAAATGAGAAGTTCGCCAAGAAAAGGTGAGTTTGTATCTATCAAGCTTCATGGTGGAAATCCATCCTCTCTTACCTGCGTTAAGAGTGTGATGCATCTGTCAGAACTTACCAAGATTCCTCTCAGCTGCCCCATAGAAAAATATACGTGTCTAAATTATATGGTATACCTCCTCCTCCTCCTCGTGGGTAAGCTCGGAGTTGGTATGCTTCACGGACGCTTGCATTCAAGCAGACTTGCGAAAGAGGAGGAATGAGAGGGCAAGGAAGGGAGAGATCACATTTTCTGTGGGATTTCAAAATCTCGACTCTTGGATTTTGGTGGAATAAACTCTGTAGTCTAAATAAGTGTCAAGTAAGAGGTATAGGGCGATGGGATCCTCTGCGGTACTAAAAAGTACCGCAGGATGCTACGCAATGTTCAGGATCATCCATCTTATGATGGATGGCTATTCAAATATTTTAAAGATTTGTAAACTTTTTTATTTTAATATTTTAATGTATGTATATAAATACACGTGGCTGTTCATCATTAGATGAATGAAATCCAAATTTTATTTTTTATTGAATAAGGAGTTTGTAATTTTTAAGTTTGTTAATTTCAAATAAAAGAAAATAAGATTTAGGGTTTAGGTTTATAGGGTTAGAACTGGTTCGGGCCATCCTGAAATCGGGTCGGGTTTTGGACCAGTTTTTTAAAAAATCATGTCAGGCTTCGGGCATTAAAATAAAGCCCATTTAGTTTTCGGACCGGGATCGGACACCCCTTTGGCTCAGCTCGGTCCGGCTCGATCCCGGTCCGCAAATAAGTTCGGGATAGAGTCGATCCTGATCTGCAAATAAGTCCAAACCAACTATTCCGGACCGGTCCAAATCGAATCCTTTTTCTTCGCGGTCTCCCGTCTCCCTCTCTCAGTCTATCTCTGTTCTCTCCATCAGTCTCTTCTCTCTCTGTCTCTCCCGTTTCCATCTTCCTCCCTTGGTCAACCCCGACGGCCAACACCCCTCCCTCGCTGGCTCCGACCTACTTTTAGCCATATAATATAATTTATTAAAATAATGTCATGATATAATTTTTATTAATTTTAAATTTTTTTCTATTATTTAATGAAATTTTTATTAATTTTTAAAAGGATTATTACATTTTTTTGTTTTTTACCAATTATTTTTTGTTCTTTATTAAAATTTGTTTAAAAAATATATGAAATCCCATTTTATTTTTTATTGAATAAGGTGTTTATAATTTTTAAGTTTGTTAATTTCAAATAAAAAAAAATAGGATTTAGGGTTTAGGTTTTAGGTTTTAAAAATTAGGATTTACGTATTAGGATTTAATTGGACTGATGCCAACTTTGTAAATATCGATTAAAAAATATTATTTTAAAAAAATTGATGATAATAATTATAAAATGTGAGAATAAAGTATAATAAGTTCAAACAATGAAAAAGTAAAATATAAAAATCTTAAGTCCCATATGGTGGCCGTCTCTTTCTACGTACAGGCTACCGTCGACGAGGTACTAGCTCCGCCTCACTCGGTTCCTGATGCTCTGTCGGATCCTGTATATCAGGAAATACATGCAATGCAGATACATGATGCGATGACCCCTCGCCTATATACTGTCCTCCTCCATGTCCCGAGTAATCATAATGCATCGAATAGTCCGATCCAGCAGCGTACTCAAAATGTGCAGTAGCATCCTCCGTAGATGTGAACCGTCTCACATCCTTATGGAAGAAACTACCTGCGGACACATATGGATCGTACTCTGGTCGGAAAGGGAGAGGTACTGAATCGTCGAGTACCTCATCTATGCTGAGTAGGATGTGCTGTTGATGTAGATGCATATGAATAAGGCTCTGGAGTCTCGTCGTCTCTCTCATCCTCCTGAGCAAATTTTCGTAACTGGATACGTGCATGCTCACCAACAATAGTAAGAGTTGACTGACATATATCCTGTATACTCTGTGAGGATGTCGCTATGGAATCTGCCTGAGCAAGCTGATATATCGTCGCAATGCCATTGCTCTGAACGTTATAAACATTTAATGAGTTATACAAAATATGAAATATATGATAACAATGTGTAATAGCATAAAAATTTTATACCACATAATCATGCATCGCACCATCACGATTGAGAAATCGCCGAGTGATGCCGCGATACCACTGCATGTATGGATCATGATAATGCATAGCACCATCAGCAAGAGCACCATCTACAACATAATCATGTCGGCTCTCCCATAATTGAATATAAGACCGATGACTGTTGCTCCAATCTTGCTCGAGTCATCCCCTAAGATCGATACGATGTAGTGCACGATCTGTAATACATTGATAATGTATGACCTATCAAAAACTGAACTATTGCATCACTCTATTAAGAAAATACTATTCTACGATATAAAAATATATGAGTGGCAATCGACTACACTAGATATCCTGACCGTGAAGGCAGTACTCTGGTAGCTGTGCAAGTATGCCGTCCATATATGGCTGCCATATCACCTTTTAATGAACAATACCAAGCATTTGTGTTAAATAAGTAATATAAAAATCTTTAATCATTAACAAAGATAAGTGCAAGTCGTCATTTGATGTGGACTCGGGTGATCTATCAAATGCCGATACGAAGAGAGAACATGCGTAGGTACCTCCGTAACGGCAAAATCATCTCTCCATCTGCACATTAAATAGATTAAATTACATATATCAATGCATATGATAATTCATTAAATTTATTTGAATTTATAACTTACCGCATCCCTAGCGGATCCTGTGGTAAGCCAGCTCCACCATCATCTAAATCGATCATAGGATCTGGAGCCTGGCGAAGTAATCTACAGGATGCCATGATCGGGAATCTATCCCATGCCCACAACTGTAGGAGCAACAAAGGACCAGTATCTTAGTGGCATCTATCCTACTCGCCCGACACAGCTCTCTATACAACCAAGCGAGCCCTGTACTACCCCAACTATAATATCCAGCACTCTCAAAATCCGCAAGTAAGGGTAGGAACATGAGATGCATCTTATCACCAGATTTATCCATAAACAAACACCCACCCATCAACTGTAGAATATATGCTCAAGCATAGTGCTGTATCTATATCTCGTCAGCATCAAAGGCTAGCTCATGAAACTGATCCACTAGCCACACTATTTTCAATCGGCATCCCTGAAGTCTACCCTGTGGTGGGATAACCCCTAATAGATTCTGACAAACCTGTCTCCAGTCTATCCGTGTAGTACCTATCATTGGTAGACCATCAACAAGCAAATATAGCTGGATAGCAATATCCTGTAAGGTGATGGTACACTCTCCATGGGATAAATGAAATGTATGCATCTCGGGATGCCAGCACTCTATAAAAGCTATAATCAAGTGCCAGTCCAACCATATATATCCTACTCATGCAAGACCGTAAAAGCAAGACATATCAATAAAGGTGATATGCACCTATCGAGAGATATTGACCTGCGCATAACTAACTCTCTACGTCTACAGTATAATACAGTAGCCTCCTACCCCTCTCATGCTAAACAGGATCGATGGATATCCTGATCGTACAATACAGAATAGTATACTGGACCGGGATCCATGACTGTAATATGCAATGAGTTAAAGTAAAACTAATAAGTAAATTACAATATATGTAATGTAAATATAAATAATAAATAACTAAAGAAGTCTATAAATTACATATAGATAGTATATTACATGACAAGTCAGTAACAAAAAAAAATAACTATCCGGATAATAGGTTAACAATCGATCAAACATAATTAAATAGTTGTGAGATAACCAAATAGTACAAGGAAGCTTATTCCGAGCTCCAACCATTACCTATCCTGACATATCAATAAGATACAAAAAACTATAATCAGTACCGTATATGTCACAATCAATAAAAAATGCACTGTATAAAAGATAATAAGCTGACATACATAAAAATACTTATGCAATGTCATTTGTCAAAACTCTCCTAATCCCCTTGTAATGTTCTTGGGCAAGACCGTCTATCATGTCCTTCCTACTTATAAATGGCACACCTTCGTTTGTTTCCAGATTCTCGGATATCCATGTCATTCCTAATTCTGGCAGAACGAGGCCTACCCTTCTGTCTCAACCTACTCATATCGGGCATAATAAGAGTTTCATCATCTTGCTCAGACCAATATTCTTCATGTGGAATTGGTTGGAATTGTGATGCATATGATTGATAATAGTCATGTAATGTATAGCATCAATCAATGTATTCATAAAAATCAATTGTAACATGTGCACATGCAGCAATTACATGAGAGCAGGATAAATGATAACACTGTCATTTCTGGCATGTACATGTCTGCTGCTGTAGTCGCACTACCTATATTTTAACATAATATAAGTCATTATGTAAACAACATACAATAATATCTTATAAAAATTTAAAAATGTACAATCACCTGCGTATTATCACCTCGGTTCATGTTTGCTCCATGCCTCACCATCTTTACTTGAAACAAGCCACTTTCTCTATCGAATCTTGTAATTGTATGTGATGTAGCTTTGGCTTGCTGGAAGAATATGTATCCCGTAATAAAAGGAATAAATCTTTAATTCCTGTCAAGTGCATCATTTGCCTAAGCACGTCGACCATCAAAATAAGATACAGGTCGAAAGAAAGTCAACTACACCAATGCAGTTGTTGGTAGGAATCGAGCATTTTTTAAAATTCCATTGAAACACTCAGATAAATTTGTTGTCATCATTCCATAACATCGACCATCATCATGTGCAAGTATCCATTTATCTAAAGAGATATCATTCAGCCATTCAACAGCTTCTGAATTTAATTTTTCAATGATCCTTATAAATTTTTGAAATTTTCTAGGCTGTATTTGCATTCCCGCTTTTTTGACCATATCCCTAAATTTTGGATCACGAAATCTTGAGTTAAAATTGCTAGCCACGTGACGAAGGCAATAAACATGATAAGCATTCGGTGGCTGCCGACCCAGATACTCATTTTGTACTGCAGATAATATACCAGCACGTCGATCAGAAATTAGATAAATATCCTGACATGATGTAACAAAATTTTTAATGCAAGCTAAGAACCAACCCCATGTATCAGCTGATTCTTCATCAACAATAGCAAATGCAAGTGGAAATATATGGTTATTCTCATCAACGGCAGTTGCAATCATCAACTTCTCCTTATACTTTCTATATAGGAATGTAGCATCGACACTTATTACCGGTCAACAATACTTAAACACTTCAATGGATGGTGCAAAGGCCCAAAAAACATGATTAAATTGAGCATAAGATGGAATACAAGTAGGAATGCTGATGAATTTCACCCTAGAGCTCGAATTAAATTCTTCAACAACATGCAACCATCCTGGCATCATACAATATGAAACATCCTAATTATCGAAAAGCATGGCTATTGCTTTTTACTTCGCTTCCCATAATTTTCTGTAATTGGATGTATAATTATATTTATTTTTAATCACTGCACCAAGTCCAGAAATAGCAAATGAAGGAATTTCTTTAACCAGATCCTGAATTTCATTTGCAATTAACGTTGAATCCAGCCTAGAATGATCTTGAGACATCATTGAAGATATGCATGTATGGGGACTAGTATATCATGTGATCTCAAATTGACCATGACGTTTAATAGCTCTTAGCATCCATTGACATCCTAACTCTCTGTTCTTACATTTTAGATGCCATAAATTGAGATTAGACTCAATCACCTTGAACTCATGATGTCTTTCAATAGAATATTGCTTTATTGCTATTTGTAATTCTACCTTATCTATGAAATGAAGGCCTTTACGTAACTCCTCATCTCTTTGCCATACAATAGATGGCTCTTGTAATGTAGAGCACATGGACATATTAGCAGCAGTCCAATCAATCTGATTGAATGTTTAAGAGGGGGCTTCAAACATAGGTTTATTTGGAACAAGGATATCATGTGGACTTCGTACAGATTCTAATGTACCAGCTTCATTATATTCATCCGTCACATCATATTCACTTTCTTTTTCATTTTCATTAAAAAGTTAATTATCTAGATGCACTGTATCATCAGTAGCTATATATATCGATGCTTGTCTAATATTACTCTTTAGCACATTAGTATCCACTGTATATAAAGGATCTTTTATAAATCTTGAATCAGTATTTTTGAAAACAGTTTCTACGATTTTTGGACTACAATATGACATAACCTGTTTACTTACATAAATTTTTGGTATATTTTGAGTAGCTACTTCATAATCATCCTATTCGTGAATAGGTTCAGAAGCTTCAACAGGTTGAATATCTATGTACAACTCTGCACCTGATATACAAGGATATGAATTAATCGTTGAAAACATTATGTCCATGTCCTCATCATCAGTTAATGGAACAGGTTCATACTTAACATATATTGCATGTACAACTTGTGGATGTCTATAGATGATCAATATATTTTTTTCACTTCTGTCTATATGGAAGACTCTAGATATTTTATTCTCTAATTCTTCGAATATCATATCATATTTAATTTTAATTATCTTTTTTGGTTCCTGATTGTACTCAATACCATATTTGTCATTAATCATAGAACTATTAATATAGCATAAGGCTATGATTATTTCTCCCATTATGCCCTACATGTTTAATAAATCAAATATATTTAGAGATAAATTTCTCAAAATATATAATACCATCATTAAAAATGTAATTAAATAAAATAAATAACATTACAATAAAATTATGATCATAATTACTTTTTTAAATATATAAATATAGATTTCAATATTTTTTAAATATAATACATACATACAGAAATTTGGATGACTTAAATGATAATGTATCCTATCACCAACTACTGGATAAAGATAGATCCTAACCCATTCAGGAATTGCATTAATATTACAAGTCAGCTTATAGTAATCAAACGGTATGCAATGAAGATCGAATAAAATTTTGGCAGTATTTTCTCTTAATTCTCCGCATACAAATATTTATGTATGTGGAGAACAAAAGAAAAATAATACTCAAAATTTTATTCGATCTTCATTGCACATTGTTTGATTACCATAAGCTGACCTATAAAATTATTTACAGTTCCCAAACTGTCCACTATGGACAATCAATTAATTAATTGCATAATTCTCAGCTCCATACAAATATAAACAAATATATGAATACTATAGAATATGCATATTAATCAATTAACGGGTCTATGGTTCAATGCAATACAAATTTTATATTAGTATATACGAAAAATTGAATATTTAACTTAATAAATAATTTTAATACATAATTTATTTAGTACTAACAATTTATGCATACTACATAATGTAGATATTCATGCTGCACATCTAAAAAATATATAAATAAATAAAATTACAAATATGAAATCTATAGATATCAAAACTTTAATGCTCAACTAATTTTTTTTTTGGTACACTATGATTACATTTCTTAATTAATAAATTTATAATATGATTAATGTAGCATATAAATTAACAACTTTATTCAAAACTTAATAATTTATTTATATATTTCAAATATTTATAGATTTGTACTACATGATTTTTAATTTTATTTTAATACAGCATGTACATTACTAACCTTATTTATATTTTAATATATTAATTTTGTACCATAATATACTTATATTTAATTAAAGATTTATTTATAAGCTATAAAAATTCATATATTTTAACAATTTAACAAACTTTCAATAAATTTATATGGCAAGATAAACTTTTAAATTTAATTATTCTTGTACATATTTTAAAAAAGTATATATTTCAATCATTTATTATTTATGTCATAATTTTTTGATAATAAACATAACAATTATTTATATTCCTATGTTAAATAATTTAATCAATATTAATATATTACTCTTACATAATTATATATTCATAAATAACTAATTATTTAAATTATACAATAATAAAATAACTTTATATATTATTTTTTAATAACATAATTTTAAGAATTTCACATATATTTATATTTACTAGCTAATTTTATGTACTACTATAATTTTATCTATATTTCAAAATTAAAAATAATTATTTTAAAAAAATAAATATTATAAAATATCTTTTTAAAATTGGATTAAAAGATTTATAAATACAGGTTTATCCTAATAATTTATCCCAATAATTATTTTTTAATAATGAAGATTATTAATTTTTTAATATCAAAAAAAATAAATACTTGATAAAAATCTAAATTTATTTATAAAATAATTAATTTCATGCAATATTACAACATAAGATATATACTATAAATCATTAATTTATCTAAATATCAAACAAAAATATATAATTACATTAACAAAAATTAAACTAATATGGCATCGCAAGATGAAAGATGTCATAAAATATAATATAATAATAAATTAATTATAAAACGATCATATAAATTATACTTGCAAGATTTGAACATCGGATCGGGCTAGATATGAAATGCGCTCGGAGTAATTCTAAAAAAAACAAACAAAAATTATACCAAATGATTCGAACCGGGAGACCAAATCCCGGTTTAATCTCTAAATAATTAATAATAAAAAAATTACCTGGGATAATTTCGGGACCACCTAGGATTCGAACAACTGGAGACCGAGATAAGCCAAAAAGGAAAACAAGATGGGACCGAGATGGGGCCAGAATGGGACCGAGAAGATGCTGAATAGGGAGACCAAGGTGGGGCAAACAAATAACCAAGCGCTCGCTGGGGCCGAAGGTGAACAGCAGCAAAAAAAATCACCAGGGATGGGTATAATGGGTTCAGGTGGGAAATCGCGGGTTCAATCCATGTTTTCTTAGTGAAATCACAGGTTGAATCCACGTTTTTATTCTGAATTCGCGAGTTGAACCTGCGTTTTTAGATGCCATGTGGAGGATCCGGACTAAAATTGCGGGTTGAATCTGCGATTTCATACTAAATTCACAGGTCCAACTCACGTTTTCACCACGCCCTGCCACGCGCCCAAAGAGCCCTGCCACGTGTAACATATATGTTGCCACGTGTTCCGATTTGGCCACGTGTCCAAGCCTGGGTGACACGTGGCCAAAAAACACCTAGTTCCGTAAATAAATTATGGATCACGATACTTTCATAAATATTTTTTTTAACATTATTTTGGTCAAAAATCCCAAAAGAATGAGACAAAAAAGATGGAATAAACTCGTGCAACTGATTCAATCAATTCACATACCATGGGATCCTCCATGCACATGTAAAGGCTCCTAAAAATAGCATATTTCTTTTGCTAGGGGTCATATACAAGGTTACGAGATGATTGCATTTGAGAATTGCTGATTTTTCTGTTAGCGTGATTTTAAGGATCAAATATAAATCTATAATAATTTTTTTATTAATATGATCCTATAATATATTTTTTATTAATATAATTCTATAATATTTTTTTTGTTAGCATAAATTTATATTAATTATTATTATTTTTCTTATATAGAATTTATATACTAGTACAAATAATTTTTGAGAAGTATTGAATGAAATTGAAATGGAAATAATAAAGTTCTTTCTCATCTCTTTTTTTCTCCTTTCATATATTTTAACACGATAGCAGAGCCATTAATCACCTAAAATGCCACCACCATTTTTTTCATCTCCATCATGGTTACTGTTGCCGTGTAGATCGTTGTAGCCTGCAGCTTTTGCTCGGCGTCATTTGGTGGCACTCCCGTCCGGCATCCAACGTACATGCCCTGACCTACAAAAGAAAGGAGACCGGGGCCAGGATCCCAGCGGGAGCACTCCGATGATCAAGTCAAAAGACGATCAAGGGTTGGACGGGTAGTTGGACCGCTGGCAGGACTAGGGGCCGGACCGGTGGCAGGACTGGAGGGCCACTGTCTAGCCACCAGTCCAACCACCTGCCCTGCCACCGATCCGGCCACCAGTCCGGCCCCCAGTCCTGCCAACGGTCTGGCCACCAAGGTCCGGCCACCAAGGTCCGGCCACCAGTCTTGCCACCAGTCTGGCTCCCAGTCATGCCATCGGTCTGATTGTCAATCTGGCCACCAGGGTCCAATCACTGGTCTGACCGTCGATCCTGCAACCAGTCCAGCCCCAGTCCTGCCACAGATTCGATCGCCGGTTCAACCGTCAGGGTCCTACCACCGATCCGACTGTCGATCATGAGCAAGGAATCGGACTGATACCGGATTATCGACTGAACTAGTCCAGGCTGGCGATCAGATAGTATCGACCTGGTGATTATTTTAATTATTTTAATTTTTTTAATCTTTTAATTTTTTTAAAAATTTTATACTATATTAAATATATAATATATATAATATAATAAATTATAATATATTTATTATATTTTAGAAAATAAAATATTTAGTATAATATAACATATATTATAATATCTTTTAATTAATATTATTTTTAATTAATGTTATTTTTAGTTAATTTATTATTAATTTTAAATTAATATTATTTTTGTATAGTTAATTAATGTTATTTTAAAATAATATAATAATTAATATGACTAAAATTTTAATTAATACTAATTTTTTACTTATTATTTATTTATTTAAAATTAAAATTTACTAATTAGATTTTTAAAAAAACTAATGGCATTTATTAAATTTTGAAAGAAAAAAAAAAGCTGTTTGAAATCTTCTTTGATACAGACGATTTCAAATATCATACCAAATTTAATTTAAAAATATCACATCAAATTTTAAATTAATTTTTTAAAAAAAAATTAAGTTTATTTGAAATCGTTTTTGGCAAAGACGATTTCAACTCTTCGTGCCACCATATTCTGCCATGTAATCCAAAAAACCTACTTTCCTGCCACGAATCCAAAAATACCTACTTTCATAAATATACATCCGAACACCTATATCCATAAATATTTTTTTATATTATACATCCGAACACCTATATCCATAAATATTTTTTTATATTATTTTTTAAAAAATTCTGGGAATTGATATACACTCTCCTATCTACCCACAAGGTCCACTCCCTCGTTCCCTTTCTTTTGTAGCCACCCAAGGGTCTTAATAGCTTCGTGTTAAGATTACCTACTAGAGTACCGCTCAATTGGTAGCAGTGGTTATCATAAGACATAGCACATATCAATAAGGATAATCAAAATAATTATAACGGTCATTATTTATCATGATACTTTATTTTAAACTTCAATACTAAAATAGTAACCATGTATAATATTTATTATACATATGACATTAATGATACAATTTTTTCATCATTATTGAACTCGATAATAATTGTTTTTTAAAGATGATATAACTTTTTTTACAAAAAAATTGTACATAGATTTGAATTTTAAAAATATATTTAAAGAAACACTATAAAATGCAAATAACTATTGAAATCCTTTCTCCAAGTTATATTTGGTTGCAAAAGAATTTTATTAAAAACTTATTTTCTTAAAATATGATAAAATTAACAACTTCTTTATAATTATTTTTTAGGTAAAGGAGTTTCTATATTTATCTTTGTATTTTCCCAAATCTTTTTTGAATCACCTAAAAAATGCTGGAACTGGACCGGGCCGGCCCGAAATTGGGTCGGGCTTCGGGCCAGGTTTCAAGTAAATTAGGCCGGGCTTCGGGCCTTAAAATGAAGCCCATTCAATTTTTGGGCCGGGCTCGGGCATCTCTTTGGTCTGGTCCGAACCCGACCCAAAATAGGCCCGATCCAGGTTCCTAATCCTAGATATTTTTCCCTCCAGTCTCCCTCTCTATATTCTCTCTCTCAATCTTTCTCTCTTGTTTCCATCTCCCTCTCCCAATCAGCCCCCGATAGCCGACGCCCCCTCGACCCAGCGGCCGACGCCCCCTCGCACCCGACAGTCAACGCCCCCTCAACCCGATGGCCGACGCCCCCTCGCACCCGACGGCCGATGCCCCCGCCCCCTGTGCAGCTGTGTGACCCCGCAGCCCCCCTACGGCTCCGTCGCTTCGATCTCTTTCCCCTGGCTCGACGCCCGTACCTGACGACCCCGCGTTCCCCCTCCGGCTCCGATCTCTCTCTTCAGCTCCAACCTCCCTCCTCGTGCAACCCCACATCCCCCCTCGATGTCCGATCTCCCAGCGCCCCACCCGCGCCCCCTGCCCCCTACGTGACATCGCGCCCCCCCCTCCTCGGCTCGACGGCTTCAATCTCTCCCCCGGTTCTAACACCCTCACGCCCCCCCAGGCTCCGGCCTGACTTTTTTTTGGGGGGTCATTTAGGCTTTTGTTCAGGCCAGTCCAATCAGGCTCAGGCAAGGCTCGGGCTCGGGCTCAGGCAGGGCTCGGGCTCGGGCTCAGGCTTGGGCTCGGGCCTAATGTTTTTAAAAAGTTAACATTAAAAAGTTTCGGGCCTAAGCCCGACCTAAAGTCCAAATTTTTTTTCGAGCTAAACTCGAGTAGGGATGTAGTCCGGTCCAATCTGGCCCACTTCCAGCCCTACACCTAAAGCAGCTTTGAGCCCAGAGAGGTGCATAGAAGACAGATTTATTTTCTAGCTCCTCTATTTTGACACAAGGGAGTGTGGATGGACAGCAACCGCATGGTGACTTTGTTTGGACTTTTCATTGCAAATGGCCTCCCATTGAGAGAAGGAACGCAGACCTTTAAGCAAAACTGAGTTGATGAAGGCTTTTTTTCTGTAGAAAAAATCAAGAGTTGCATTCTAATGAAAAATGTCAACATACTGCCATTACCAGGTCCCACCCCTTTCTCCATGCTTTTCTGATTTATTTTGACCTCCAATGTATCCACAAATCCTTGATGTCCTCAGGCCATCCACTGATGTTGAGATAGAGTTTTAGAGGATGAATGGATGATAAAATAGATTGTTATATAATTGTGATATGACAATGATGTTTCTAATATATATTGTTTGAATTTTATTTGTTATGTTGTGTTATGATGGCAAGAACAAGGAAAGGTAAAGAATTGTGCATCGGTCCAAGTAATATAGTCAATGGAAAATGTTATTGTAGCCATTACATCGAGGTTGTTGACCAACTAATTCGGGCCATGTTTGTAGAGCAAAAAAAAAGAATATATCATACTCCATTTGATCATATATTTTAGCTTTCATAGATCAAGCAAAGTAGATCATTATTAAATGTACTATTATCTTTTTGGAATGATAAGGGAGAGGGTTTTAGGTTTGGTAAGAGTCTGGTTCATTTTGTAGGGACCAATATTGTCTTTGTCATTGGATTAAATACCATAGGTGATGAGGTTGTATTGCATAAGAAGGGGAAGATTCAGTCTGACCTCATCATCTATTTTTTTTTTATGGTTACTACAAAAAAGTAATAAGAGATTTAGTAAAAAATAAATTTGTATCTCTTATTGGAAAATCAGGTTTGTAAGATGTTACAGAATTTACAAAATTATGGGTGGTTTATCTTTTTGTAACAATCTTTTTCCTAACTGCATACTACAGTATTCCTAAGGCATCATTTTCATATATTGATGATTTAGATAGTCTAGGAATATAAAGCTAGGGTCTTGCAATTTATTCTTTCCTTTGTCAGCAAATTCGTAGATAGTATGTCCATGAGGAACATAATAGATAGAGGCTCTGCTACTTATATGAAAGGATGTACAGTGGATTTGGTGGTAAACTTATTTATGTTTACTTACAATTTAATTGTTTTAGAGTTTAATTAATATACAATGTAATGCTTACATTAGTTTTTTAGTAGGCATGAGCTATTGAGCATTCGAATAGTCTTGTTGAAAAGCAAAGACCACCATTTATATATCCCTATCTCTTTCATTAAAGTAATGTCTCATTCTCCTACAAGGTGGATGCAGTCATCAAAGTCATAAAGAAATTATAAAAATTTGATTTATAAATTTTGTATATAATATCACAAATATTTCAAGCTGATGTATAACTAGATTTTGTTGTTCTTGTCAGGTGATAAAGATGTTACAGCCTAGGGAGGAGGAGTTGTGTCGGACTGTAGCCCTTAACCACCATTTCAAAAGGAACGTCCCCGTTGAAAGGCTGGAAACTATTGTCTTTCAACCGTACCAACGCCCAGCGGTAACGCGCGCTGGCGGGCCTGAGGGGCTTCGTACCTGAGCCGACCCGCATCAAGCCAGTCGCATCCAAGCGGCAGGCTGGGCGTTCAGTCCCATTTAATCCCTTCCAGCTACAAGGCCGAGCTGACTCTCTATCATTTTAGGATCCGAGTCGACCTCCGAAGAATGTCACTACGGCAATAGGCTGCCCCACCATGTGGCAACCTTCACTCGATCCCACGGGTATGCGCTAGCAACGTAGCCAACATTCCCCCTCCCAGCAACACCTGGGGGGCTACTCTGGATTTGAACCTGCAACCTCACTCTAATGCCAGTTGTAGAGCCATAGCCCCTAACCACCATTTCAAAAGGAAGGTCCCTGTTAAAAGGCTGGAAACTATTGTCTTTCAACCGCACCAGAGCCTAGCAGTAACGCTGTTGGCGGGCCTAAGGGGCTTCGCACCTGGGCTGACCTGCTCAAACCAGATCGCACCCAAGCTGCATGCTAGGCGGTCAGTCCCATTTAATCCCTTCCGGCTACAGGGCTGAGCCGACTCTCCATCATTTTAGGATTCGAGTCGACCCTACAAAGAATGTCACTATGGCAACAGACAGCCCCACCACGTGGCAACCTTCACTCGGTCCCACGAGTGTGCGCTGGCAACGTAGCCAACAAGTTGCACCTCCTCTTCCCAACAAGGCTACAGGGATAGGTTCCTATACATGAGAGATTGAAGGTCCGTATATAATATTATTTTTTTATATTTCCGTACATCAGATTGAGTTATATAACTAGTATAATAATTTCTGTATGACACATAATTAAAAGTATATTATGTAGAAATACATGTCCTTTCTTGTATACACTACTTAATGCATATTTCTTTATGATGCTTTGTGATGTCTCAAGTACTATCATCTAGTTAAAATAAATAATATTCCATTTATGCTTTGCAAGCACATATGATAGTGGTTGAGAAGTCCATGATTTCTCATGATTTTCGCTTAAAGGACTCTTAACATACTAAGGGTATTACTGGAGAGGATGCATGAATAGCTTTGCTCAATAGAAGATTGTTGTGCATTGAGAAGGTCCTCTAAGGGTTTAATATAGGCTGATGACATTATAAACAAAGATACAGATCCTTCTAAGGTGAATACAATGTTATAGTTGTAATTAAAAAACTCGAATAACATATTTCATTTCTAATCTAAATATTCTTCAATATTAGATGGGAGAGCCCTATGCTATAAGTGAAGACTACATGGATAAGGATAGGAGTTTTAGTCCAACTAAAACTCTATCAGATTTAATTCAAATCTGATCCAAATTAAATCAAACTTTATCCTAATCTAGAATAGAGAAAGGGGAGGGTGACAATAGCATTTTGGCATGGGAAATGATCGTACAAAAAATCATATTGGCATGAAGAGAGAGCATGGATTATTTCTAAGGGTGCTAGGTGGGAGGTTTGAAATTAGTCTAACTTAAATAAATCTAACCAAATAAAATTTAGTGTGACTCAATTAAAAACATATGAACCTAATCTAATCAGATCCCTAATAAGTTAATTAATTTCTAATCAAATTAAAAATTAATTAAGCCAAAATTTAAATCAAACCAGGATTAAAACTCCTTAGCGATTATGTCATCGTATAACCTAATTGAGTGAAATATAATTGAATCAAATTTAATTAGACTTCACCTAAATCTCTTTGCTCAATCAAATTAAGCTAATTAGCAATATAATTACTAATTAATCCTTCCATAATTAATTTATAATTATTTATTTATTCATTTATAATATTTATGCTAAGTTAATTATCAATCGAATTGATAATTATATCCTTAAATAATTCTTAATCATTAATCATCCATCATGATCGATCAGAAATTTCTAATGTGTGTGATCGCATAGATTCAAACACTAAGCCGGTGTGCCAGGAATCAATTTCTAAACTAATCAACATAACCATCTAGCAATGATACCCGACATCCAAATAGGTCAAATGATTGCAAAGTAATATTCAAAAACTCAGGCATATGATTACCATATAATTTATTTCTTTGATCTAAAGCTCAAGATGACTTAAGATTTAATTGCCACTCCTGATTAGTGCATCTAGATGTATCTCAGTCTATTAAATATCGTGACTCCTCATTAGGATTACCTTGGTTAAGGTTTTGCTAACTAAAATACGACAAAGCATTTTCTTCAACATCTTGGAGTAGTCAATTCCATCTTGACTCACATACCGATTTAACAAGTACTTGACTACAGCTAGAAATCTTTCATTACTGGATTAGAAATCTAGTTAGTCCGGTATCAAAGTATAGTGAGTGCTTGCAAGTCATTATGGTAATCTCAAGTTGGAGGGACACTTATATCCATATCCTTCTGAGAGATACTCTTGAAAGTAGAGTATTTTATAGAGTTGGTAACGTCAAATATAGTGTACTCTTATACTCATTTGCATACCATACTAGTATCTCCACACTCCTTATTTATGAAGATAACCAATCCATATGGTACATAACGACCTATATTTGATCAACATTATCATCTTAGATAATAAAAAAAGATGTACAAGATGTGATGAACTACTAAAAAAATCTTTATTTATTAATTATTCATATATAAATTACAAGGAGCTCAACCATCTACAATCTAAATGACTAGCTTCAGGATACATTTTCTAATAATGATATCTCTAGTGCAAGATCTTAAAAATTGCTATCTATATTTTGGATCTAAAATAATATATTAGTTAATTTATTATCCAGATAATTCTAAATAAATATATATTTTACTATCTTAATAGGTGTACAAAGAATATTGAATTAAATTATGCCATGTTTGAAGATTCTGATATGAATAATGTTAGATACTCTAATGCTAGAAATATGATATTAAAAAAATAAGTTATTGTTATTATTTTTTTATTTAAAAAAATATTATATTTTATTCTATTGAATGGTAATGGGAGAGCAGTATTATATATGAATCAATTATAGTACCTCCATTGCTGGTTAATATAGTACTAGTAAAAAAATCACATAATAGAAACTATAAATTAGTCATTTCTTATAATAATTTGGTTTCTTGATATGTGAAATGCTGGATGGGATTTTTTATATAAAAACAAAATTTTATGATATTTTTGGATATGCAGGCAAAGTTTGTAGTATGTTGAAAAGTCATAATTTATATTATTTTAATTATGGGATGTTGTCCTAAATGTAATAATTATTGATTTTATCTTAAATTCACTTAAGATTTATTATAATAATAGTATAGCTATGTTCTTTAAAAGAATAATAAAAATTTTCAATATCTCTATCTATATGGACATAGAATATGTGACATTCAAAGATTTTAGTTAAAAAAAAATATTTTATAAAGTGTATTGGTATAGAGTTAATGTATGTTGATCTCCTAATCAAATGACTAGGATCATTAGTTTTCCTGAAATAAATCAAGAACATGAGCATTTTAGAATCTTTTGATTTTTTGAATTATTGAAAGATTGATATATTTTAAATTTATGCATTGATTTGATTGAAAAATTTTATTTATCATTGATTGCTTTATTAATTATGGATTGCAATACAAGGAGACATAGCTATTGAGTGTATAGATATAGAATCCATGTTAATTAATCCTTTGACCAAGGATTTGAGGCTCGTATATTTTGTAAAGCTTGTTGAAAATATAGGTATATTGGATTCTTTTAATATACTTGGTTAGTAGGAGTAACTTTGTATTTGTACTTTATTATTATAGATCTTCTTTTTATTTTATCTATCTATCATGAGTATTTATATACATTATTAATATGATAGTTGATAGATTGTATTCCTATATGATTTATATATGCATATATAACATAATATAATATAGTATCTTAAGAATATTTATTTATTTTGAGAATGATAGTTGTATGGATATGTCTCATCCACTAATGAGAGATCTCAATATATTTGTTTAGAAATATATTAGTTTCTTAAGAAGCATGAAATTTTTCTAACTTATAATAAAGCATATAGTTAAAGAAAAATTATGATTAATAATATATTTATATAATTATTTTATCAATTATGTGTGTGTATTTATGATATATCTTTTGTTTATGTACATGTTGCATGAAAACTAGAATAAGATATTGAGTTTTAGATATGTTGTGTAGCCTTATCATTGATACCATGTTGAGTATGTGAAACAGAATGGCTTGTTGTTGAAGTCATTAAAGTTTTTCTTGTTTATTTTATATTCAAGCATGTTGAAGAGAAATTGGATGACCAATAATGAAAATAGCATATTTTTTTGAATTACTTTTGAATACTATTTTCTTGCTACAATACCATATCAAGACTCATATCGATAGTATTGGTGGTGTTTGTAACCATGGATAGGTCTTATATCAGCTAAAGGATCAATGACTTTCATGATTTGATATAATTGATAATTTTAAATCAAGTCAATTTGAAGGTACTGTCTATGGATCATATATTTTCTTTAAAATCATGTCCACATATTGTTCAACCCAAGAGACATTTTTAAAATAAAATATTTTCAAAATCATACATAAGATCAGAGCTCTGGAGCATCGCAGAGCTCTGTGACTTTGTCCCTGGACTTTGTTCTCTTTCTCTGATCTTATTTTCAAAATCATACATAAGATCAGAGCTCTGGTGTTTGTTTCCTCTTTTTTGCAGCGCAGTCGGACCAAGGAGTTGACCGGCAAGGAGAGGGATGAGTGCCCCCCACGAGAGCCCGATGCATCGACAACGCGCCGGAGCTACAGGCCACGACGATCTTGGTGGCAACAGAGCTGATAACCTGGAGGTAGTTGGTTACTTTGATTCAGACTTTGCTGGATATATTGATTCATGAAAATCAATATTGGATATATTTTTATGTTTGCTGGTAGAGCTGTATCTTAGAGGAGTGCAAAACAAACCATGAGTACAACTTCTACTATGGAGGCTGAATTCGTTTCTTATTTTGAAGCCTCCTCATATGGTATATAGTTGAAGAGTTTTATTTCTGGGCTTAGAGTTATGGATTCCATTTCTAAGTCACTAAAGATATATTATGATAATTTAGCTGCTATATTTTTGACTAAAAATAATAAAAGTAGTAGTCAAAGCAAATACATCGATACCAAGTATTTAGCCATAAAGGAACGTGTTTAGAAAATAAAGTAGTCATTGAACACATTAGCACAGAATTGATTATTGCTGATCCTTTAACAAAAAGCATGCCACCACGGAGTTTTGATGATCATGTAGCACAAATGGGACTTGGTTCTATTATATAATTTTGATGTATGGACTTTCATCATTCGTAATAAAACTCTTATTTAGTGAATTGTTTTTCTCATTTCTATATGCACATTTTATTTTTGAGAATAACAATAATTGTTGGACCCAGAATAAACATAGGGTTTATTCATTAAGCTATTATGAGCTAGCATTAAAGAAATAAAGTGCACAGCGATACATGGAAGATAATACTCATTTTTAAAGGACCTATCGTCATGATTCATATATTTTGTTTCTTAAAGAAGAATGATTCGTGGATATGGTTATAGTATATACGAACCAAGTGGGAGAATGTGGACATCGTTTTCCTGATTTTAGGTTTATCACTAGATATGTGGTTATTTGGGGATAACGACGAATTTTTCATCGTACTTGAGATATAATAACCACCCCGGATATAGTTCGTATATCTTTCACGAAATCAGAAAAATGTGTTCATTCATCTCGATCATATCCGGCCACGTTTCGATAGGAGATATGAGTATATATTTGTGAGCATGTACGCCGTCCTTAAACTCAGCAATTCTCAAGAAAATATACCATCGAGTAAGATTGCTAAAGTTCAGAAGAGTCCTTTATAGAGATCGAAATTCAAGTGTAAATGGCCGAAGGACAGTATTATTTCGCGCTTATAAAATTTTTTTATCATGCGGTTAATAAGCAATGTTCCCGGGCACCATAAAATTTTAGCAAGTGACACATCACTTCAGTCCGAAAAAAATTAAAGATCGATAGCAACGTGGATAAAAGAGAGATGAGGTTAGCTTGCCTTGATGCCTTTAGTTCCCTTGATAGTTTCCGTCCATTTATTTTCTTCCACATCTTTTTCCTTCTTCCTGACAGGCAATTTCCTTGAGCAGAACAATTCCAACAACTATAATTATAAGTACCACAGAACTCATAGCGGAGGCAACGATCACTGCAGTATGGATCTTCTTCGAAGATGGGCAATCATTCCGAGGCCACCCGCAAAGTCCTGGATTACCCGCAAAAGATTCAGCTGCAAACTTTTGAGGAAATGCAGGGATGGGTCCTGACAGCATATTATCAGCAACATTGAGAGTGTTCAATCGACCGAGAGTTGTCAGTTGCCCAGGGATCGGTCCAGACAACCGATTGTTCCGAAGATGAATGACATTCAGATAAGAGCAGTTAGAGAGCTTTGCCGGAATCTCGCCTGAGAAATTATTGAATGAGAGATCGAGGGTTGTGACAAAAGGTATCATTGTCGAGATGTCAGGAGGGAGGGGCCCAGAAAGACTGTTGCTTGAGAGATCCAGCCCGGTCATGCTTGTACAATTCTCAAGTCCCGATGGAAATTGACCTTCAAGGCCCATGTTTGACAGGCGCAGGTTAAGGACCCTGTTTTCATCAGGATGCCAGCATTCAACGCCATTAAACTTGCATATGGTCCCTTCTGTTTTGTTCCTAAGATTCCATGAATACTTCAAGCTGCCCAGAGGGTCCTTCAGCGAGTTTTGTATCTTTTCTAAGCATGCAAGATCGGTCTCGGTACCATAACATATGTTACTCATCATGAACCAGAAGATGGTATGAAGTAAAGTAGCAAAAACGCTTCTCTGCGTAGCCATGAGCATGCAATACCCCGGCTGCAACTCGTATCGCCTCCCCGGTGGGTGCAATGCACTGGGAACTCACTCTGGCCTATGCAGCCGAGTGTTATTTATTTCCAAGATGCAGTAGAACCTACATGAAAATACGATCCTGAGTTAACTTGAAACTTACAAGACGCACGAGGAGTTTTATTGCCGATTGACCGAAGGAAATTAAAATTCAGCAAACAGCAATTCCTAAGATGCGAAAACAGTTAAAAAGTATAGAATCTTCAACAAGTAATAAACTCCGTTCGCATCTATCAACTCTTTATCTAGCAAAAATGACAAAGACCACGGAATGAAAATTGAAAAGCAGTGGGGAAAGAAAACGATCGTGGAACAAGGAAAAAGGTGCGCAGATTCATCCTCCAGATGCTTTGACACCTCAAAGAATTTTAAACGGCTCTAACCGAGACGATGAAGAGATAAACTAGTACCTCGTATTCTGAGTGTAGCTAAAAAAGCATGGCATGAAGCAAATTTTGTAATGAAAAGCACCAACAGTTTCCTAGAATCAGAAGCAAATACAGACACAAGCTGTATGGTAACAGCTTACAATCTCCAAAACCAATATCGAGAAATGAAACTTACGTTCTCCAGTGTAAAAGATAAATCATAACAAACGATTCGATTATGTAATAAAGATGAAGAGAAGTCTACCTTCACTTCTCGAATCGCACCAATATTTGATATTGTTCGGGACAGAGCAGAGGTTTCACAAGAAAGTGAGTAATTTTATTGCTAGAGTAGGATTGGTGCCACCAAGAGCCCATAGTGACTCTAACATTCTAACGGCTTAAACTTCAACAAGATCTAAGCAATCATAAATGAAAAGAGGCACAGCACAAGAAAAAGATAACAGAAATTAATATTATAATTTTCATTGTGATTATGATGACTTTCATGTTGCTTTCTTTCATTTAAGTATGATTGCTTGGTGATAATCATGATTGGTTCCGTTACTTAATTCTAGCTCCCTGATTGGACCGCTTGTAAGTTTTACTGCGGATGGAAAGATCCCAGCCGTCGATCTGGAAAGTAAGGGTAGATCCGTCTTTTCGCATAAAGAATTCTATGCATTCCTTTGGATAGCAGGATCCCCGTTTCACGTAGAACCATGGGCAACGTCAACCTGTCCGGCTCCCACCCCGTTGGAATCTTCGTAGTTGTGGGTGGATCCAGTACTTTTCTATAACTGCATAACAGCAAACAGCGTTGCATCCTGTGGACGCGCTGAAACGTAGGCTCTGATGACTTACCGCCACGGGTCGGTCGGACGGCATTCCTTGCGGCCATCGTTGGGACGTGACCGCGGGACGCGCAGACGGGATGTGATGTTATTGTCCGCATGCACTCATAGAAAATTCTATGAGATCTTTTAGATCTTCCATTGAAGGCCAGACTAGGCGGATATGACGCCGTGGAGTTAATCGATCGGGTAGAATTTTATATGCGCACGGCTGTAAGAAATTGAGCCTGCTACCGGGTAGACCTATATGCGTTCGAATGGTCACTGTCCTCATCGTTCTCGTGATGGGACCCACGTTTTGTCCTGGTGCCTGATTTGACTTGAGTGCCGGCTAGACCGGGAGAGGAGCCATCGTGCACCACTCCTGCAGTCATGCACCGCCAATATGATTGTTCAGTTGATTCCGATCAAAATTTTATTTTTTTTATATTTCAAATTTGAATCATGCATAGTTTATTAAATAATAGATTATTATACTAATTTAAATAAAAAATATGAAATTAGTTATTAGATCAGCTGATATTTTAATAGGATTGGGATGATATACCCGTCCATATCATTTAAATATGATGAAAAATTGTTAAACCATCTTTGTTATCGCCATGCATCGAATATTTTTCAGTAAAATAAGATTCTCATGATCATCCCCTCGATCATATTCTTATAAAAAATGGACTGATCACGTCACATAGAGAATAACCAATCACGGATAGATAATAATGGGATAATCGAGCCAGGAATGGATAGTAGGTGGAATAGCTGGCCACAGGTAGTAATACGTAGGATAGCCGAGTCACGGACTGATAATATATGGAATAACCGAGCCACGGACAGATAGTACGTGGGATAGCCTGATCACGGGTGGATAGTATATAGTCAATTTTGAGATGTGTCCATTATGAGCTGAGCGTGACTGAGATTAGTCCAGACCCTAAAGAAGATTATTGGTCAAACTGGAACATAAAATGGTTTATGATAGTTGAGCTATTTTGGATGCATGACGTGATATTTATGATTCATGGTTTATTATTATTTCTTTACTACTTTTGATTTATATAATTATTTGTATAACTGTATCGAAATCTTTACTAAGTCGTAAAGCTCATCTCTCACTTCTCTTTTTCCTTCCAGAATCACGGGATGCGTAGCATGGGTCGGGTTGAGTACGAGATTCAAGTACAATAATTATAAATAGATTAGTTAGTTCTATTTTTGATACTAATATAATCAAACAAGTTGGTACTGGTTACTAGAAATTTATTCCGGTGACATTTGGTAATTTTATTTTACTCATTAGAAATGATGATATTATTAAGTATTTTAGGCCTCTAGTATAATCTCTAGGGTGACACCTAAGGTTTGTATCGCCGGTCGCATGGCCAACTCGGATGCTGGATTCGGGGCATGACAGAGTAGTATCAGAGTCTAAGTTATAGGATCCTAGGGTATAAGTTCATAAAGAGAGAGTGTGGGTCGATCATTAAGTTAGGATAGGATAATATAATATATATTTGTGTAGACTTATATGGTATGTGAAAACTAACACTGGTCGGTATAGGATCCCATAATGCATGGAGGCAGATGTGGATGTGCTAGAAGGCCTACAAGATTTGTGAATGGTTCAAATGCTTGGGAGCCCTCAAATCAGTAAGAAAATGTTGGAATCTCACCAAACAGTTATGTGCACCAGCAATGACCACTGCACAATCTCATGGACAATACTCTAGAGACTGTGATAATAGAAACAAAAATCTTGGATGGACCTGAAGTTCAACCTAGGAAACAAGTTGGCCTCTCTTAGCTTATACAATTACTAGTACAAAAACAAGCCACTACTAGAACTGATATGATAAGGCTAGTAGAGGCACAATAGCAACAACAACAACTCATGTAGCAACAACAACAGTTTATACAGCAATTACTATAGCAGCAATAGTAAAAGGAACTTCTCAATGACAACCAAGAGTCGGGGTCCAGTAAGATCAAATAACCTTGATAGATTTCAAGAAGTATGCTCCACCAGTAGTCAAGGAACTTCTGACCCTATAGAGGTCGAGGGTTAGTTGAGAACAATATAGAAATTATTCCAGGGCTTGAGAGTCTAATGGAGGAAAAAGTTAATTTTGTCATCTTTATGTTACAAGATGAGGTAGCTGATTGGTGAGATATGGAGCTTGGAATGATGCACTTTATACTTAGGAAGGATTTAAAAGGGTTTTTTATGAGAGGTCCTTTCTTTAAAGTATTCAAATTTAAAAATTTTGAGAGTTCAATCATCTGGAGCAGGATAGTATGACTGTTACGGCCGTAACGATGACGTGGCATGTCTCAGATTTCGTTGGGCATGATTCGAGCCACGTGGAGTTTTTTTTCGGCTGAGTCAGATGCAGCCCATCCCGGCCGAGGTCGAGCCGGACCCCTCCGCTCCTTCGCCAGGTGGCGCCCGGAGACGGGACCACCTCGGCCGAAGCCGAGCGTCCTTCTGCCGCCCCGCCAGGTGTCCACCCAGGATGGGTCCACCTCGACCGAGTTCGGCGGCTCCCCCGCTCCCTCGCCAGGTGGCACCCAGAGACGGTCCCATCCCGGCCGAGGTCGAGCCGGGCCCCTCCGCTCCTTCGCCAGGTGGCGCCCGGAGACGGGACCACCTCGGCCGAAGTCGAGCATCCTTCTGTCGCCCCGCCGGTGTCCACCCAGGAGGGGTCCACCTCGGCCGAGGTCGGCGCCTCCCCCGCTCCCTCGCCAGGTGACACCCTGAGACGGTCCCACCTCGGCCGAGGTCGAGCCGGGCCCCTTCGCTCCTTCGCCAGGTGGCGCCCGGAGACGGGACCACCACGGCCGAAGCCGAGCATCCTTCTGCCGCCCCGCCAGGTGTCCACCCAGGAGGGGTCCACCTCGGCCGAGGTCGGCGGCTCCCCCGCTCCCTCGCCAGGTAGCACCCTGAGACGGTCCCACCTCGGCCGAGGTCGAGCCGGGCCCCTTCGCTCCTTCGCCAGGTGGCGCCCGGAGACGGGACCACCTCGGCCGAAGCTGAGCATCCTTCTGCCGCCCCGCCAGGTGTCCACCCAGGAGGGGTCCACCTCGGCCGAGGTCGGTGGCTCCCCCGCTCCCTCTCCAGGTGGCACCCTGAGATGGTTCCACCTCGGCCGAGCCGAGCCCCTTCGCTCCTTCGCCAGGTGGCGCCCGGAGACGGGACCACCTCGGCTGAAGCCGGGCATCCTCCTGCCGTTCCGCCAGGTGTCCACCCAGGAGGGGTCCACCTCGGCCGAGGCCGGCGGCTCCCCTACTCCCTCGCCAGGTGGCACCCTGAGACGGTCCCACCTCGGCCGAGATCGAGCCGGGCCCCTTCGCCCCTTCGCCAGGTGGCGCCCGGAGACGGGACCACCTCGGCCGGAGTCGAGCATCCTTCTGCTGCTTCTGCCAGGTGTCCACCCGGGAGGGGACCACCTCGGCCGACGTAGGCCAGCTCGTACAGAGAAGGTCCCAAAGAATGGAGGAGCGGGCTCCGAGGTTGCCCCTTGAGCCGTGCGCGCCGTACCCCGAGAAAGGCGCCCCGTACGGACGACGGCGACACGCGAAATATCACTTACGTTGGCCCGACATGTTCCGCAATCGAGAGACGAGGCCTTGACAAAACAGGACCCGATAACGGACAGCGTCAGTGCATGGGAATGAGAGCTCTCACGCTCGGCCCGAGGTCTGGTCAGCAGTCTGACCAGCGCCCCCCTCCCCTACTCTTTCCCCGCTGGGCTCGGCAAACGAGGCCGGAAAGCCGCCCGGCCCTCTGATCGAGAAGGGGAAAGAGAAAGGGGCGGAGGGGAGGAGATGAAAGCGACAAAGGAGCCTCCCAGGAGCGGAAAATGAGGGGGCAACAGGAGGAGATAAAAGGAAGGAGAGGATAGACGACAAGGTAAGTGAGGTGAAGCCAGAAACAAAGGCTGGAGACTCCGCTTGAAGAGCAAGATCCAAGGTCCCGAGAGGGGGCCCCTTGGCGTGAGCTCGGCAAAGGAATCCAGCCGGGTTTCTGGTCTTTTTGACACCTTTTCTTCCTAACACATTCTCTGAGTCTGGGACTCCTTCGGGGGCCCATCCCAGAGAATCTGTTCCCTCTCGCCATCTACTAACTTGACCGTCGGAGCTCCCTCGCCGGAATCCTCGGCCAGGGTTTCTGACCTTGCCTTGCAGGTCCGACCCAGCTAGGAGGCCCCAGAAGCGAGATGGTCTAGTCGGATCGGCGATTCTGAAGTCACAGGCGCGGCGGCGGGATCGGCAACAGATTGGCGCGCCGGGTAGGGGGGCAGGACAACACCCCTAGTGGAAGCTAGCTTTCTGCAGGCAAAGCGCGTTCCGGCATGGTGGTCACTCGTGGACGTGAGGCGTCCACCAGCCGTGTAGGGGAGGTCCCCTCCCCTCAGGGGGCCCACAACCCGGAGAGGGCTCCGGGTGCTCCCAGCTCCCCCTCCACTTCCACCACAGCCGACCTCGGCGGACGGACCGCTCGCGGCCGTCATCCAACAGCTGCAGACCTTGACCACGGCGGTCCGGCAGCTACAACATCAGCAGCGCTCCTTAGCCACGCAGCCTCAGCCAGGGACCCCCGCAGCTCAGGCCGCGGGGCCGCGTGGGAGCCTGCGCTCCATTCAAGGCAGGCCATCCCAGTCGCGGGCAACCTCCAACCCCCGCGGGAGCCATCAAACTCCCGCGAAAAAAAACTACTCCGGTTCGGAAGATCACGAGAGTCAATCCCCGGCCGATGAAGCCGAGACAGCACATCGCAACAAGCGACGCCGAGGCGTGACCCTGCGCCGAGACCGATCGGCGCCCCCTTCACCAGCGACCTCGGTGGAAGATTCCACCGACGAGGCCATCAGGCGCCAAGCCGAGAGGCGCCTGGAGGAGCACGAGCACAAGCTGGCGGAGTTCGCCCGTCGATTTGCCGACCTGTAGAACTCTTCGGCGGACCAGGCGGGCTACGACTCCCGTCCCCCCTTCTCTGAAGAAATCCAGGCGGAGCCAATTCCGAGCCGGTTCCATATGCCGCAGGTGGACCCCTACGACGGGACCACCGACCCTCTGGACCATCTGGAGATCTACAAGGCTCTCATGAGGGTCCAGGGGGCCACGGACGCTCTTTTGTGCATCGCCTTCCCCGCTACCCTTCGGAAGGTCGCTCGAGTCTGGTTCACCCGCCTCGAGCCCGGATCTATTTTCTCCTTCCATTAGTTGGAGGAAAAGTTTGTGGCCCACTTTGACGCTTGTCGGAAGGTGTCGAGGGAGGTGGACAGCCTCTTCTCCATCCGCCAGCAGGACCAGGAGCTGCTCCGGGACTACATCACCCGATTCAAGACCGCAGCCCTGGAGATCTACAGCCTAGAAGAGCCCGTCGCCATGCTGGCTTTGAAGCGCGGGCTCAAGACGTCCCGCCTGACCTATTCTCTGGATAAAAAGCCCCCCAGGACGTACTCCGAGCTCCTCCTCCGTGCCCACAAGTACATCCGAGCGGAGGAGGCCGACCGCACCCGCCGAGAGTTAGACGGGAAGACTTTGAAGAAGCCGCCCCCGAGGGACGTCCCAGGAGCTCGGAGGCCCGGGCCGTCTGCCGACAATCGCCCGAATTCGAGGCCAAAGGGCGAGGCCACCTCGGAGCGAAGGTTCACCCCCCTCCTAGCTCCCCGAACGAAGATCCTCATGAAAATTGAGGGCGAGAACTACCTCCGCCGACCTCCTCCTCAGAACCCGAGAGGTACCCGAGACAAGTCAAAGTACTGCCAGTTCCACCACGAGCACGGCCATGACACGGAGGAGCGTCGCAACCTGAAGCGGGAAATCGAGGAGCTCATCAAAAGAGGCTACCTCAGGAAGTTCGTCAGGAACGAGGTCCCGGCGGAGGGACAGCCGCTCGCGGCCTTACCCCGGTTCCTGCAATCGACAACCGCCTGACGAAGAAGCCAGTGGGCATGATCTCACGTGAGATCGGGCGGGCGGCGAAGAGAGCCCGGGAGGTCGGGAACCCAGAGAATGTACCCCCTTCCAAGAAGGGGAATGAAAATGAGAATGTAAACAATGATGCCGTGGTGGTCGAGATGACCATCGCGAAGCATCCTGTACACCGAATTATGGTAGATAGTGGGAGCTCGGCTGACGTGTTTTTTTATGATGCTTTCTCCCGAATGAATTTGTCTCATGATCAGCTGAGGCCGGTGCACACCCCCTGGTAGGCTTTACTGGGGACTCGGTGGGGGTCGAAGGAGAGATCACTCTCCCGGTCACCGCTGGATCCCCACCTCGGCAGACAACCGTCTTGATGACGTTTACCGTCGTCAAGCTTCCTTCGCCTTACAATGCGATCCTCGGGCATCCCGGGCTCAACCAACTGGACGCCATGATTTTCACGAAGTGGTTGATAGTGCAATTCCCCACAGCTTCCGGATTCGAGGTGATGAGGGGGACGACCCAGCTAGTCCCGCATTACCTCCAGACGGTCCTGGGCGCCCGGGGCGCTGAGCTCGCCCCCGACGTCGACGACCTCGACCTAAGGGAGAAGGAACCCAGGGGAGGACCCGTAGAGCGCCTGTTGACTTATCCCCTCGGTTCGGACCCACAGAAGACGGTGCAGGTGGGAGCACAGCTCCCAGAAGAGGAACGAACCCGCCTGCTGGAGTTCCTCCGCATGAACGCGGACGTGTTCGCCTGGTCAGCGGCCGACATGCCGGGCATTCCCCCCGAGGTCATTAAGCACAGGCTGAACGTGGACCCGAGCTGCCGCCCGATCCGCCAAAAGAAGAGGAGCTTCGCTGCGGAGAGGCAGAGGGCCATCAACGAAGAGGTGGAGAAACTCCTCGCGCCGGCTTCGTGCGGGAAGTTCAGTATCCCAGCTGGCTGGCGAATGTGGTCATGGTAAGGAAGAGCAGTGGTAAGTGGAGGATCTGTGTAGACTACACCGACCTCAACCGAGCTTGCCCGAAGGACAGCTTCCCTCTTCCAAAGATTGACCAGTTGGTCGACACCACCTCGGGGCATCGCCTCCAATCCTTCATGGACGCCTTCTCCGGCTACAACCAGATCTGGATGAACCCGGAGGACGAAGAGCACACTGCCTTCGTCACCGACTGCGGAACTTTCTGTTACAGGATGATGCCGTTTGGCCTCAAGAACGCCGGGGCCACGTACCAGCGTCTGGTCAACAGAGTCTTTAAAGACCAGATCAGCCGCAACATGCAGGTGTACGTGGACGATATGCTGGTGATGAGCAAGCCCCACTCGGATCACGTGGCCGACCTGGCGGAGACTTTCGGCAACCTCCGACTTCATCAGATGAAGCTGAACCCGGCGAAGTGCGCTTTCGGCATCTCCGCCGGGAAGTTCCTGGGGTTCATGGTAACCCAGAGAGGGATTGAAGCCAACCCGGAGAAGGTCCAGGCCATCCTGGACATGGAGCAGCCCGCCTCCAAGAAGCAGGTGCAGCAACTCACCGGCCGGATAGCCGCCCTGAGCTGGTTCATCTCCAGGTCAGCCGACCGCTGCCGGCCCTTCTTCAAAGTGTTGAAGAAGATGAACGACTTCGCATGGACCGAGGAGTGCCAGGAGGCCTTTGAAGAGCTGAAGAAGATGCTCGCATCACCCCCACTGCTTTCCAGGCTCGAGGAAGGAGAGGAGCTCATCCTCTACCTGGCAGTCACCCCAGAGGCCGTCAGCTCGGTCCTAGTTCGGACCGACGACCAGGGGGTCCAGCGACCGGTGTACTACACCAGCAAGCTTCTCCGCGATGCGGAGCTCAGGTATTCTCGGCCCGAAAAGCTCGTTTTTGCGTTAATAGTGTCTGCTCAGCGTCTCAGGCCCTACTTCCAAGCGCATCCCATTGCCGTCCTGACGGATCAGCCGCTGAAAGCGGTACTCAGCCGGCCCGACACATCGGGGCGATTGGCGAAGTGGGCGCTCAAGCTCAGCGAGTTCGACATCGCTTACAGGCCGAGGTCGGCCATGAAAGTGCAAGTGCTGGCCAACTTTTTGGTCGAGTGCGCGGGCCTAGGCAAGGAGTCCGAGGAGGACTCCTCGCACCAGCAGCTGAAACCGGGCCCCGAGGAGCCCGGAGAGGACGTGTGGATCCTTCACGTAGATGGAGCCTCGAACTCCGACAGGAGCGGAGCCGGACTCATTCTCGCCAACGGCAGTGGGGTCGTCGCCGAATGCGCGCTCCGTTTCCAGTTCGCCGCAACCAACAATCAGGCAGAATACGAGACGCTCCTCGCCGGGTTGAGGGTCTCCCGCGAGCTGGGCATGGCTAACCTCAAAGCCTTCACTGACTCCCAGCTAGTGGCGGGACAGGTCTCCGGAGAATACGCCGTGCACGACCCTCAAATGGCGAAGTATTTGGAGCTTGTCAAAAAGGGCGTGGCCGGGTTTCGGCGCTTCAACATCTTTCACATCTCCCGCGGGGAAAATGCCCGTGCGGACACTCTTTCCCGGCTGGCGACCCTGCCGGACTCGATGCTGGGCCGCGCTCATGTGGAGCGCCTCAAGGCCCCAAGCTACGAGATCCCAGTGGAAGTCCATCAGGTCAGCCGTGAGCCCAGCTGGATGGACAAGTACGTCGAGTACATAACCAGCGGTACCCTGCCAGAGGACCGTGCAGCGGCCCACCTTATCAGAAAGAAGGCCGCGCGGTTCGTCCTGATGGATGGGCAACTATATCAAAGGTCCTACTCCTACCCCCTCCTTAAGTGCCTGGGACCCACGGAGGCCGCACTCGTGCTCCAGGAGATTCATGAGGGCATCTGTGGGAATCGCGTGGGGGGCGGAATGCTAGCCTATAAGGCTCTCCGTCAAGGCTATTTTTGGGAGACGATGAAGGATGACACCGCCGATTTCGTGAAGAGGTGTGATCGGTGTTAGCGGCACGCCGTGGTGCAACGGCAGCCCTCCACCCCAATCTCCCAGCTCTCAGCTCCGTGGCCATTCGCCCAGTGGGGAATGGACCTCCTAGGGTCATTTCCACCAGCGTCCAGACAACGGAAGTTCCTGATTGTGGCCATCGACTACTTCACGAAGTGGGTTGAGGCCGAACCCTTGGCGCGGATCATCGAAGCAAACGTCGCCAAGTTCTTCTGGAAGTCGATCATCTGCCGCTTCGGCCTCCCCCACACCGTGATCACTGATAACGGGTGTCAGTTCGACTACCGGGAGTTTGAAGAATTCTGCAGCGACCTCGGCATCCACCATCGCTTCACCTCCATGGCTCACTCTCAGACCAATGGAGAAGCCGAGGTCACGAACAGGACTATTTTGCAGGGCCTCCGCATGAGGCTGGACCAGGCCAAGGGCAGGTGGGCGGAGGAGCTCCCCAGCGTCCTCTGGGTGTACCACACCACCCCGAGGATGGCAACCAACGAGACCCCATTCAACCTCGTCTTCGGAGCCGAGGCGGTTATTCCGATTGAGCTCAGTCTACCCACACTGCGTGTGGAACAATACGACGAGGCGGAGAACCCCGCCAGAATGATGCTCAACCTGGACCTTCTTGAAGAGACGAGGGACAAGGCCCGAGTCCGGATGACGGTGTACAGGCAGCGAGTGGCCAAGTATTACAACTCCCGGGTGCAGCCGAAGTCCTTTCGCCCCGGAGATCTGGTGCTCCGGCATGCTGAAGCTTCTCAGCCACGAGAGTGTGGGAAGCTCTCCCCGAACTGGGAAGGTCCGTACAGGGTAGCGGAAGCCCTCCCTCACGGGGCCTACTACTTGGAGGAATTGGGAGGGTCCAGGTTCCCTCGGACGTGGAACGCCTCGAACCTAAGGATGTATTATCAATAATGTAAGGTTCCCCCAACTCCTGCAATAAAGTTTCTTTGCTTCAAACGCTTTTTCTCACCTCGTAGGGAAACGGGCGCATGTCTCCGAGTTCGGCAAACATGACTGTGGCCGAACCTCGAGGACGTAAGAAGTCCCGGACTTCGATCTGGAAGGCGGGGCAGAGCCCAGCTCGCCCACACAATCATGGAGAACAGCTCGGCAAGCCGCGCAAGGCTTGAACAAAGCCTGCGGCCCCGGGGTTCAGTCCGGAAGTCCCGGACTTCGGTCTGGAAGGCGGGGCAGAGCCCAGCTCGCCCACGCAATCACGGAGAATAGCTCGGCAAGCCGCGCAAGGCTTGAACAAAGCCTGCGGCCCCGGGGTTCAGTCCGGAAGTCCTGGACTTCGGTCTGGAAGGCGGGGCAGAGCCCAGCTCGCTCACGCAATCACGGAGAACAGCTCGGCAAGCCGCGGAAGGCTTGAACAAAGCCTGCGGCCCCGGGGTTCAGTCCGGAAGTCCCGGACTTCGGTCTGGAAGGCGAGGCAGAGCCCAGCTCGCCCATGCAATCACGGAGAATAGCTCGGCAAGCCGCGCAAGGCTTGAACAAAGCCTACGGCCCCGGGGTTCAGTCCGTAAGTCTCGGACTTTGGTCTGGAAGGCGGGGCAGAACCCAGTTCGCCCATGCGATCACGAAGGCAAGCCCTAAGAAGGGCCCGTGCAAGGCCCACTCTACTGCCGCCCAGTCCGGCTCGCTCCGAACTTTGATCTGAACGCCGGATGGAACCAGGTCCACCCGCGAACTCAGCCCGAAGCAGGTCCACCCTCGTCTCGGTACTCCACACCAACACCTCAAAAAAAAAAAAAGAAGAAGAAGAAGAAGGAAAGGAGAAAGAGGAAGGCGAGGTCGAGACTTAGCAAAATTAAATCTTCATTGATTCGAAAGCAAGGATTACAACAAGGGAGTCCCGACAGGCCGGGAGTCCCAAAAAAAAAACAAAAGGGAAAAGAAAGGGATACATCTGCAACTTAGTTCGGTGCGGTGGCAGGGTCCTAGTCTGGGTCGCGCGCTCCCCGTCCTCGCCGTCGACGGCTGCTGGCTCGGAGGACCGCTCTGGAGCTACGGCCGTGTCACCCGCTGGGGCCGCAACTGTGTCGCCCGCCACACCGGAAGCCCCGCCGGCGGGTCCTTGCCTTCTACCCCCGAGCGCCACCCCACTGAGGTCAAGCTCGGGGTAGAAGGACCCCACCTTCTCCCGGCACACTTGGAACCCCTTCAGGAAGGAGTCCACAGCGGCCTCCCGAACCTCCGAGACGTACTCATCGGAGGCCCGGAACCTCGGGACGGCTTCCTGCGCCTCCCACTTCGCGGCCTCCAGGAGCCCGTTGATGTAGGCGCTCCGCTCTTTGGCCGCACTCGCCTCCCGCCGGGCCTCCTCCAGCTGACGCTCCAACCACTGAAAATGGGCTTGGAGACGAGCCCTCTCCGCAGCATCCTCCTCCGTGCGCCGCTGGTGGGAGATCCTCTCCTCGGACAGAGAGGACTCCAGGTCCTTGACGCGCTCCTCGGCGCATGCTAGGTCCGCCTGAAGGGCCTGGTTGCTCCCCCGCAGCTCGACCCCCTTCTCCATGAGGTCTTTCACATCGGCCGCAAGCTTGCCGAGCTTCTCCTCCTTCTCGGCGTCCTTCTTTGCGTACCCTGCGAGGAAGTTCCTCAGCAGGAGCACGTCGATCCCAATCTGCACAGCAAGAAGAACGGGTTAGTAGAAAATCCAACCGAAGTAGCAAAGGAAAGGGCTCTGAGTTCAGACTCACCATGAAAAGCTGCGGGAGGATCCCGAGCAAAGCGTCGGCATAGTCCCGGCCGCCTCGAGATTGGCGGTCCCGGGAGGTGGAGGCGAACTCCATCACCTTCTCCGCGAGCCCCTTGTCGCGGATCACAGAGCACCGGTTGGTGATCACCGGTGGCGGAGCCGTCAGGTCGGCTGCAGGGGAGACCAACCCCCCGGGAGGAACCGCCACCGCTAGAACGGCTGGAGTCGCGGGCGGCGCCATCGGCTCTGCGGTGATGATGGGGCCAGCGCAGGGTGGAACTGCAGCCGGTGGACCTCCCTCGTCGGCAGCACCGCCAAATCGGACGGCTGGGGCATCAGTGGCCCAGGCCCGAGACGGCCTGGGCGGGGGAGCAGCGACTACCGGACTAGGCACGGGCACCGGCACGACCTCCTGGCTCACCTCGGTGCGAGCCCTCTTCGCCGCAGGCTCGTCCACCTCGGCGGCGTCCCTCTGGGCCGCGCCCTCCAGAAGGTTCTCCAGTGAAAACTTCATACCTGCAATAGAAAAAGAGTCGGTCAGCTCGGCTAAAAGAAAAAGAACGGAAAGGCAGAATAAGAGAAGAGCTGAGCCTCACCCGGCTCGCGGATGGGGCTGATCCCCGCCTCGAACAAGTTCTGCTCCGAGAGCAGAACCTCGAGCGCTGTGACCACGTCGCTCAAAAGCTGGGAGTAGGCCTCTTGGTCCGCCGGCTCAACTTGGGAGTTTCGGTTCGGGGACCGATCCGGCTCGCTCCAGGCCCAGTCGACGTCCTCGACCGAGGCAAAAAAGAACCAGTTCTTCCAACCCTTGATAGAAGAGGGGAGGTCAAACCGGAGGCACCTGGGTCGGGGCGAGATGTACCACCAGCCGTCGTCGGTGGAGTACCGCTTCAGGATAAATAGAGCCCTGAAGAGGGAGAAACGGGCAACAAACCGTGGAAGTGACAGAAGACAATGAAAGAAAAGATGACCCGGATGGCATTGGGAGCCAACTGGGCCGGGACTAGACGGAAATGGCTAAGGAAGGAAAGGAAGAAGGGGTGCAGAGGGAACCGAAGACCCCCAGAAGGAAGTCCTCGTAGAAAGCTATGCGGCCGGGACCACTCATGGTGACGCGGTCCCCGGGCCACGGAACAGAGAGACGGATTGACCCCGGGATGCCATAGACCTCCCGGAGCAAAGAAAGGTCACCTTCGGTCATCGTGGAAATATGACCGGAGGGACCGACAGAAGGAAGGGTCGGAGGAGGAAGAGAAGAGATAGGAAGTGCGGGCACGATGGGAGGAGACCTAACACCCCTGGGGATGCCTATGGTGATACCCCCAGGCTGGAGTCGCCAGCGGGTCTCCTCCGGGATCACTTCCTCCTCCGAGGAGGAAGACGATGGAGTCCTCGGCCGGGACGGACCGGCCTCGTCCGGGTTAGAAGAAACATGGCGACGTCGCGCCATGGCAAAGAAAGTAATGAGAGAGAGGGACTAGAGGAAAAGGGAGGAACGAAGAAGAGAACGGAGGCGCTCACCGAAATGCACTGTGCGACGCGGGGGAGTGGGAGATAGCCTGCAGCAAACCGTCGACGGAGCAAGGGAAAGGGCCTCGTTCCGGAAAGTCCCTTCCTTTTCAAACTCGATCGACAGCAGCCGTACCCGTCATTCTGCTCCGGGCCATCGGGTGATTGCCGCGTGGACGCACGCCCGACACCGACGCCTCGTTCGCAGGGAAACGGCCTCTGTTTCGAAGCGACGCAATAATTACGGGCGAGTAAGCGACGCATGGCGGCCTCCTATAGGGCTTCGGGCGTACCGAGAAACGGCGACGAGGATCGTGGCAATTATGACGCAAGATCTTCAGCCCCCCACATCATCTCCGCATTTAATCCCCACGTCCCGTTCCACAACGCCGCAACGGAACGGTGGGTTGGGGGGCAACTGTTACGGCCGTAACGATGACGTGGCATGTCTCAGATTTCGTTGGGCATGATTCGAGCCACGTGGAGTTTTTTTTCGGCTGAGTCAGATGCAGCCCATCCCGGTCGAGGTCAAGCCGGACCCCTCCGCTCCTTCACCAGGTGGTGCCCGGAGACGGGACCACCTCGACCGAAGCCGAGCGTCCTTCTGCCGCCCCGCCAGGTGTCCACCCAGGAGGGGTCCACCTCGGTCGAGTTCGGCGGCTCCCCCGCTCCCTCGCCATGTGGCACCCAGAGACGGTCCCATCCCGGCCGAGGTCGAGCCGGGCCCCTCCGCTCCTTCGCCAGGTGGCGCCCGGAGACGGGACCACCTCGGCCGAAGCCGAGCGTCCTTCTGCCATCCCGTCAGGTGTCCACCCAGGAGGGGTCCACCTCGGCCGAGGTCGGCGCCTCCCCCGCTCCCTCGCCAGGTGACACCCTGAGACGATCCCACCTCGGTCGAGATCGAGCCGGGCCCCTTCGCTCCTTCGCCAGGTGGCGCCCGGAGATGGGACCACCTCGGCCGAAGCTGAGCATCCTTCTGCCGCCCCGCCAGGTGTCCACCCAGGAGGAGTCCACCTCGACCGAGGTCGGCGGCTCCCCCGCTCCCTCACCAGGTGGCACCCTGAGATGGTCCCACCTCGATCGAGGTCGAGTCGGGCCCCTTCGCTCCTTCGCCAGGTGGCGCCCGGAGATGGGACCACCTCGGCCAAAGCCGAGCATCCTTCTGCCGCCCCGCCAGGTGTCCACCCAGGAGGGGTCCACCTCGGCCGAGGTCGGCGGCTCCCCCGCTCCCTCGCCAGGTGGCACCCTGAGACGGTTCCACCTCGGCCGAGCTGGGCCCCTTCGCTCCTTCGCCAGGTGGCGCCCGGAGACGGGACCACCTCGGCTGAAGCCGGGCATCCTCCTGCCGCTCCGCCAGGTGTCCACCCAGGAGGGGTCCACCTCGACCGAGGCCGATAGCTCCCCTGCTCCCTCGCCAGGTGGCACCCTGAGACGGTCCCACCTCGACCGAGGTCGAGCCGGGCCCCTTCGCCCCTTCGCCAGGTGGCGCCCGGAGATGGGACTACCTCGGCCGGAGCCGAGCATCCTTCTGCTGCTTCCGCCAGGTGTCCATCCGGGAGCGGACCACCTCGACCGACGTAGGCCAGCTCGTACAGAGAAGGTCCCAAAGAATGGAGGCACGGGCTCCGAGGTTGCCCCTTGAGCCGTGCGCGCCGCACCCTGAGAAAGGTGCCCCGTACGGACGACGGCGACACGCGAAACATCACTTACGTCGGCCCGACATGTTCCGCAGTCGAGAGACGAGGCCCTGACAAAACAGGACCCGATAACGGACAGCGTCGGCGCCTAGGAAGGAGAGCTCTCACGCTCGGCCCAAGGTCTGGTCAGCAGTCTGACCAGCGCCCCCTCCCCTACTCTTTCCCCGCTGGGCTCGGCAAACGAGGCCGGAAAGCCGCCCGGCCCTCTGATCCAGAAGGGAAAAGAGAAAGGGGTGGAGGGGAGGAGATGAAAGCGACAAAGGAGCCTCCCAGGAGCGGAAAACGAGGGGGCAACAGGAGGAGATAAAAGGAAGGAGAGGATAGACGACAAGGTAAGTGAGGTGAAGCCAGAAACAAAGGCTGGAAACTCTGCTTGAAGAGCAAGATCCAAGGTCCCGAGAGGGGGCCCCTTGGCATGAGCTCGGCAAAGAAACCCAGCCGGGTTTCTGGTCTTTTTGACACCTTTTCTTCCTAACACATTCTCTGAGTCTGGGACTCCTTCGGGGGCCCGTCCCAGAGAATCTGTTCCCTCTCGCCGTCTACTAACTTGACCGTCGAAGCTCCCTCGCCGGAATCCCCGGCCAGGGTTTCTGACCTTGCCTTGTAGGTCCGACCCAGCTAGGAGGCCCCAGAAGTGAGACGGTCTAGTCGGATCGGCGGTTCCGAAGTCACAGGCGCGGCGGCGGGATTGGCAACAATGACAATTATCCAATATACAACAAAGTTTGAAGAACTGTCCAGATATGCTCCAACACTAATAGTAAATGAGGGGGTCTGGGCTAAAAAAATTGAGAATAGACTTAGAGGTCGAATCTAACAACAGGTGAATACTTTCAAGCTATCCACTTATAAACCACAATATACCGGTAGCCAGATGAAAGGGAGACATATTCGGTGGTAGAAGATACCAAATCCCTTCTCGATCAACCATTTCTTCAAACCCTTGCCCTAACACCCCGCGTTCTCTTCCACCTCTCCCCGTGCTAGCAGCGACATTGGTCTTCCCCTCCACTGGCGTCAGCGACAACAATGGCAGCCCCTCTCCTGGCAATGGCGATAGAGGTCAAAGCTTCTCCCCTAATCCCCTACCGAACCTTTCTTCAAACCCTTGCCCTAATCTAGACTGGAGAGGGGGGGAGGCATCGATGGTCTGCGGTCGACCATCAAGGGAGAGGGACAAGATCAAGGGGGAGGCATCGGTGGTCCCCGATCAACATCAAAGGGAAGGGACGGGACCGAGGGAGGATTCGGGATTAGGGATTGAATGGAAAATATTTAGATTTTAGGGCTGGCCTTTTATATTAAAACCACTATTGATTTTTAACCATTAGATCAAATATCTAACGGTTCATAATAATATTAACATATATAAATAAATAAATAAATAATAAAATATTATTTTATATAATCGGGTCCTGGGTCTAATGGGTCTGGAAATATAATATCTAGATCCGGATCCATTTAATTATAGTTAAACGGGTCTGGATCTGGATCTGGATAAACGGGTCTAAATTTAATACCAGATCCAGACCCATTGGATAAATACCCGTGGGTCTTGAGTCCGGACCCGATCCATTGATAGCTCTACTTGGCCTAACTTGGCTTGTAATAGGAGGGCCTGTTAGGTTTGCTTATAAGTAGGCTAGATTTCCTCTCTACTTTCAATATTTTTTTTGAGATTAGTTTTCATTGCTTGCCTCATCGAATAGCCGCCTGTAAAAAAAATGTTGAAGAGAAGAACTTGGCTTTAGATATTCATATGAGCATCTATGATTGAAGGTTTGAAAATTAGACAGATACAGATATGCATCCTAAATATAAAATAATTATTTATTCTTGATTTATATGAGATTTTCAGGTTTGTTCAGATTCATTATTGAAATGATATGATTTGGTATTCTAGCAATCATGCATAAGATCTTGAGATGATAAAATCTCTTACAAAAGGTTCTATTTTAATTATAATTTTAGGAGAACGAGAATACCCCAATCTCTCACAATCTAATCCCTATTCTCTCATAGTATTCAAATCACATTCCAATTCTGATTTCATTTCCAGTCACAAACTAAATGCATCAGAGGATATGACCATCTAATTTCCATTCCAATCCATTTTGATTCCATTCTAATTTCCATTCCAGTCCATTTTAATTCCAATCGTGAATCAAATGTGCCCTTATTCAAATTTCCTTGAGAGCATGTTTGGTAGGTAAAGTAGGGGTTGTAATCAAATTGGGTTGGATATAAATAGCATGGGTTAGAAAAATCCAAAACTAAACCCTACCTATTTATTAAACAAGTTAAATTTTGAAAACTGAACCTATCCTATTTAGTAAACAGGTTACCCCATTGAATCCATTTAACTTATCAAACGAGTGTTGATTTACCTAATCAAATCATCTGACCCAATTTTTTAAAAAAAAAATAGATGGAAAAATTATCAAAGATGGGAGAAAGACTTCACTGGTGATCCTTGATGATCTTTTGCTCTGGTGATTGATGGTCATCCTAGCCCTCAATGACTCCAGCACCAAGTCCCCCGACCTCTCTAACCACCTCCAAGCCCCATCAATGTCGTCGTGCGATTTCTCCGACATGATGCCGGAAATCTCCATCATAATCCCTGAAGTGGCCTAGTCACCTCTTGTAAATTTGAGCTCTCCATTGTCCTCCACGCTACCAAGTCTCCCAAATTCCCCATCCCCACATCCCTCTAGCCTCCGGATCCTCTATAAACCCTAACCCAAAAAAAGTTAAAGAAACAGAAAGCCTAAAGATTCTTGAAGATTTCAGAGACTGGATTCAAGTCGTGAATCGCGACACTCGAGCCATGCACGATGGACCATGTGCGCATCGATATGCACATGGTTTTAAAATTTTAAAAAGGACTCAAAGGATCAAAGCATGAGGGGCTTTTAAATTTTTATAATTTATTTCAGATGGATATCTAATCTGGACTGATCTATTTAACAAACAGATAAATAGGTCAGAAAATAAAAATCCAAATACAATTCAAAAAATTAAACAAGGTCGATCAATTTATAATTCAAATCTATTTAGATCAAAGCCAAATTTGCTTAAGATCGGTCGAATGCGGGGTTGGATTGATGGATTGGATTGTATTTTGTCACCTTTCGGGGGTTGGAAGTAAAGATTGCATATGCAGTTGGTTGCAGTCGCTTAAGAATGATTAACAAAGATTAGTTTGAATTCCAATCAATTTGCAAATGTTATATTTGTTTTGTGATTTATTTGAGTTAATAAAGCTTGCTAGTGGTTCTCCATTCATCTTGTTGTTCTGATGTGGTTGTCATAATAGACTTTTTATCAGCCTTTTTACTGGATGTTTTAACAAACAGAGAAAAATTTACGATATATCCCACAGACAGCTAAATCAAGCATAATCTTGAAAATTACTCTTTCCTTGGCCATAAAAGGGTTCATGCTTCATTCAAAGCAACGAAGGGAGAACCACCATGACATTGCGACCAGCAAAGAGCCTCAACATAGCAGAAGAACAAAGTTTCTGCAATAATCTTTGCTAAAGAGTACAATGATAAACATGACCAAAGCCATCAAACCATATCCCCTCTACAGATGTAAACATAGATAATTTTTCTGATATAATTATGTGTTCTTCTTTCTGAATGTCTAGGTTCATTAACAGTTCTCTGGATAATCCATTCATCTCTAGATTAAAGTTTGTGCAACAAAATAAGAATAACAAGAAGGATGGCCATCGATCATAACGTCAATGCCTTAACAAACAAGCAGTCCTTCGGCATGGAAGTACAGGTACATGTTGAAAAAGGTGAAGCAAATGAATCGGATTTATTCATGCAGGATCACAGTATATATATAGAGAAATACAGGTCTTAAAAAAGGCAGGACAGTAAAATTAGAAAGAAAAAAAATAGCATGAGATCATGCATACGAAGAACTTTCAACAGTATATCACTCAAGCCTCCGTCCAGCAAGACCCGTACATAAGAAAGACAAAAAATTGCAACTCACCTGGGATACTCGAACAGCATGATGTGCAAGGCATGGCCAGGAAGTCTCCATACAAGATGAGTGACATATGCTGCTGCCCGCTTTCAGCATCAATTTTACAGTCATCTTATTTGCACCATCATACCAACGTTTTTTCGTCAGCTCGCCGCTATACAATCAGCATCAATGGTTTGGGGAGGCAACATCATCAACAGTGAAACGGTACCTCTCGCCGATAGCTCTCAGAATCTGGTATACTTCAAGCATCGTTGGCCTCTCCCTGGGAGCAGACAGCACACAAGCACGAGCAACTTTCATAACTTGGAGAAGCTCGCCGTCACGGTCCTTGCCAATCAAGTACTTATCAACAGCATCCCGAAGAAGGGAATTGTTTGAAAGATATGCGACCCACTCCACCAAGCTGCCCTCGAAGCTTTCAGGAGCATCGGACACATGAGTGGGTCTTTCACCGGTAACCAATTCAAGAAGCACGACTCCAGAGCCGTAAGCATCGATCACCCTTCGGAGTGGCCACCAAACGTGCGGGCATACTCGGGGGCCACGTAACCGAGGTCACCAAACTGACCGCTGACAAAAGTGCTGAGATGGGTATCGATTGGATTCATAAGCCTTGCAAGTCCAAAGTCCGATATTTTGGCTCATAATCCTCGTCGAGTAGGTAGGATGCATTCAGAACCGGTGAAGAATGCGAGGATTGCAACCGTGGTGAAGCCATTGCAAGACTTTTGCTGCTCCAATACCGATCCTCGGCATTGATGACCATTCCAAGACTTCGTCTTTCGTATCTGGGTGATGTAGCTGATCATGGAGAGTCCCATTCGGCACGTGTTTGTATACCAACAGCCGCTCTTTATTGGCAGTACGGTAACCTACAAAGGGGAACCAGGTTGGGATGCCCGACGCTCCCAGTTGTTGCCATCTCGGATTCGAACTGGCTTGCGGAACGCTGCAGGGAGTCTCGCAACCTCTTGATGGCAAGGAAAGTGCCATCCGGAAGTGTTGCCTTGTACGCAGTCCCAGTTCTAGCTGAGCCAATGATGTTATCATTGCTGAAATCATTGGTTGCTTTCATGAGATCGCTCAATTTCATTTCTGAAACTGAATTTTCGATCATCGAAACCTGCACACCAGAAAACTGCATCTTAAGTTTTTTTTGCACAGGGGATGCACAAGAGGAAAAGATAAACCGACACATCGGTTCGGTCTTTAAAAGATTAAAGATCGATAGCAACGTAGTAGATAAAAGAGAGATAAGGTTAGCTTGCCTTGATGCCTTCGGTTCACTCGATAGTTTTCGTCCATTTATTTTCTTCTGCATCCTTTTCCTTCTTCTTGACAGGCAATTTCCGCGGGCGGAAGTACGGTGTAATTGTAATCATTCCGAGGCCGATGAACATCCATAGTGGAGTATGGAAGATCCACCGAACCGCCCGCCGCAATCCCTCCCTCATGATTCCTCGGTGAAAATGGAAATATATTATAATAGATTTTATGACGGGTTTGTCCAAAACCTTGGAAGAAAATAATGTAATATGGATGGTTGTAGATCTATTAACAAAATCAGTCCATTTCTTATCCTTTCAGATCGATCTTTCCTGACAAAGATTAGCAAGCTTGTGCATAAAATAGATCGTACGATTGCATAGAATTCTGGCTGCTATTGTATCCGATTGGGATAGTAGATTTATTTTACAATTTTGGAAGAACCTTTACGAAGCTCTTGAAACCAAATTAAATTTTAATATGACATTTCATCTCCAAACTGATAGACAATCAGAACGAACTATCTAAATTTTCGAAGATATGCTAAGAGCTTGTATTATGACTTGGATGGTGCTCGGGATAGCTATTTGTCATCGATAGAATTTGTTTATAATAATAGTTATCAAACCAGCATCCAGATAGCACCTTTCGAAGCATCGTACGGCAGGAAGTGTAGCTCTCCTATTTGTTGGGACGATGTAGGAGAAAATAAATTATTAGGTCCAGAGATAGTACATCAAACTATGGACAAGGTATAATAATCGAATAATGTCTTTGTACAGCTTAGAGCAGGTAAAACAGCTATGCTGACAAGAGAAGGATGAAGCTAGAATTTCAAGTAGGCGACCACGTTTTCTTAAGAATTTCTTCCATCAAAGGCATCAAAGGTGTGATGAGATTCGAAATGCGTGGCAAATTAAGTTTGAGATATGTGGATCCATTTAAAATTTTGGATAAGTCGGGGAGATGGCCTACCAACTAGTACTACCACCAACCTTATCAGGTGTGCATAATATATTTCATATATTGATGCTATAAAAGCATATTCCAGACTCGAGCCATGTAATAAAGTATGAGCCATTGCATTTTCATAAAGATCTGATCTATGAGGAGGTTCCCATATGTTATAGCAACTATCCTCTTAGCCTCGAGGCATCCACCGGACCACCAAATAGGATGAAGATAGTCACCGCCAACCATCTCCAGCGCTTGCTCCGAGAGATCGCTCGATTAGGTCTTGACTCTCGGCCTGGCCCTCTCTTGGACAAGCCTAGACTCTTGGTCTGGCCCTCTCTTAGTCAAGCCTCGACTCTCAACCTGGCCCTCTCTTGGTCAGGCCCCTTCAGCACCCAAACCCGATAACAATCAACATCGACTACCTCAGCTATCCCAATCAACCCACATGTCCCTGCAACGAACATGGTCAGCAAGGTCATGGCAAGCGAGTTCATGGGGGCAGTATTTTCATAGGATTAGCAGACCTAACAGAAAAGATGCCAATAGCATGGGCCCCAGGAGACAAGATTCTAACAACCTATCAGAATCCATTATTCATATCAGAGACCACTTCTTTGGTAGCTTTTCGTTACCCTGTGTAATGCTATACTAGGTACGAGAGACTTTCGATGAGGTATATTTACACACTCCTCACATTTGTGATATACAATCACTAGGGCTCATAGCTCCGGCTGCTGTTGCCCTCTTCATCCTGCCCTCACTGACTTAAGCATTGGAGTGTTCCCATTAGAAACCCTGGTCCAGGGACCTTCTTGCAGGTCTCTGCACCAAAGCCATCAGGAGCAGAGAAAACTAGAGGACTTCCCGGCACCATCTAGACACACCGAAGGGTGATCTTGTAGCAATACATGAAGTTTGGGTCCTCTAAGTTTTGGTTAATTAGATAGTTTGGTTTCAAACTTATGGCCATCTATATCCTGAAAATATTAGGAGATAGTTGTGATGAATGGGTGCTCATGCGATAATAGCAGCGTTTGCAACCCATGTAGGCTAGATGCATGCAGGATACGCATATCATTCTGTTATATTTAAGAAACAAAACCAACAAGTTCGATCCCCATTATAAGGCATTTCAATATGCTAATGATGTGATAAAATTTTTGTTTTGATCTATATTAGTTGTACAAACTAATTATAATTGATATCATGATATACCTATCAATTTTGATGTAGAATTATTAATTAAAATTGTATATTTTTAAAATATTTAACATTAATGTTTTGAATATAGATATTCAGATTACTTGATTAGGATTGAAATTAATCATGATTTAATATAAATCAAGATCTTCAACTCTCAATTCTAATAATATTATCTAAATATGGGATTTTCTTTCTTTCTTTTCCTTGAACTATCTGCCTTGATCTAGATAAACAGAGATCACATCTTGATATTAAACACCTTATGAGATAGTCGAGAACTTGATAATAAAAAACCTTTACTAATATTATGCAGATAGTCCCAAAATATTTTTTTTATTTTAGCAATTTAAAAAGGTTCTTCATTTCAAGGTGTACTCAGCTAGTAGAGTCAACATGCCAAAAAAAAAGATAATCGGGTTAACTTTAGTCTACATAATTTTTTCTTCTCTCTCTTTCTCTCTCTCTCTCTCATTTTATTCACTTTTTTAAAAAAAATTATTATAATTTTTTAAACTTCAATCAAGTCTGTTTTTTTTGTCACTAGAAAAGGAATCAAGAATATAACACTGTGAAAGGTTTGGAAGAGCTAGGATTAGTTATTTCAATTTTTAGCATTATAATTATATAACATGTCATTTCATAGGTCCTATTCGGATATGAGAATAATTTTAACAACCTGATAAGATTTTGCATCATAGATCCACTATATTAAAAAGATGATGGAACAATGGAGTGAGTTGTCCAATAGATGAAAGGAACAGGGAATGTTGTCACATATTCCATATATCTAAGTTTCGAGACATGATACTATGGTTGACTCGAATAAATTCCAAGTTAATTCCTAGGGCCTAGACATATGGGCCTAGACATATGTATTTAAGTTTAACTTTGTTAAATAATTTTGTCAGGGATATTTTTGGTATTAGATACCTTATGATCTTCGATTCATATAATACACCAAATAAGTTACTCATACATACTCGAGAATCTTTAATCACTTCATCATGATCTTAGATCACCAAAGATCATATTATCTCAAGATTTGAATCACCTATGATCCTCAATCACCATGGTAATCAACTTGGATCACTAAACACCCCTTAAGTGATTGTGCCAAGAAGAGAATTAGAAGGAATAGGAGTGCCATGGGCACAAAAGTCATGATACACGTAGGAAGGAAGATATGGTGAACAATTAAGTATTTTGACCATTCTTAGGTGTTAAATAACAAGTTTTTTCTTTAGATATTATATACATTATACAAAAAATTTTGACTGTGGTTAGATGTTAAATTGAATTAATTATTTTGACTATCAAAGATCTTAAAAGTCACATTCTTTATTAAATTATTTTGACTATTCTTTTTTTTTTATTTTTGTAGAAGAATTTATACCCGGTAGATATGATCTTTTCTGAATTACTCAAAAAAAAAAAAAAGGGTTTAAAAGTCATGATATGCATGGAAAAAAAGATATCATGAGAAATTAAGTATTTTGACAATTCTTAATTATATAATAGTAAGGTTTCCTTTAAAAATTGTACACATCAAGCAAAAAATTTTGGCTATTCCTAGGTCTCAAAATTGTTAATTTTTTGGCTATTCTTGGGTGTTAAAATTATTTTGTATCTCAAAAACCAATATAAAAATATAATAATTTTATTAAGTTTATATAATAGTTAGGATCATATTATATAATTAACAAAAAAATAAAATAGAATGACATTATGTTATATTTGTTTTGTGATTTATTCGAGTTAATAAAGCTTGCTAGTGGTTCTCCATTCATCTTGTTGTTCTGATGTGGTTGTCATAATGGCCTTATTATTAGCCTTTTTAGTGGATGTTTTAGCAAACAGAGGAAAATTTTCGATATGTCCACGGATAGCTAAATCAAGCATAATCTTGAAAATTACTCTTTCCTTTGCCATATAAATGGTTCATGCTTCATTCAAAGCAAGGAAGGGAAAGACCAACTTCAGATAACTATCATCATGGATATATTGGAAGTCACACAATAAAGAAGAGAATTTTGTATGCCAAGTTCTGATTTTAACCAATACTCCATTCCATCATCAGCCATGAACCGAGCATATCATCGGAAGAAAGAAAGAGATTTCAGCAACATTCCTTATGACATTATTTGTCTTGATAGTGTGGAATGTGGTTGCCTTCAGGGAGAAACAAGTGGGATATGAGTGCAGTGTTTGCTTTTGATACTATTTGGAGTGCAGTCAGTGCATTATATCCAATATAAGCTGATCTTGGAATATTTGTTCACTTTACGTACTGCAAAGAATATGAAGTTATCAGAAGCAATAGTAAAATAAATAAATAAATAAATAAATACCCCAAGAGAGAGAGAGGACGAAGGCAGGGGAGACAAAACTACTCCTCGAGATACTCCTCCCAAATATCTTATAATTAATTTAAATTATCAAAAAATAAATAAATATCTTAGAAGAGAATATTAAAGTATTTTAGGATTGCTAACTACTGTTTTGAAAATTATCAAATGGACATGAAGGTTTTTTTATTATTGTTAAATGTTGGACTTCCCACGCCGGATGGCCATCGCGGTCCTCTGGCTTCCGTCAGAGCTGATGCTCTTCCATGGCATTGTTTTCGTGTTACATCGTGATGGAAGGTGACATGAAAATCCGTCCAAATTCAATTTTTATATCTAAATATATCGAAATATAAATAAAAATTTAAATATTTGATAACATTTTATATTTATATCTCATTTATATATTTATACCTCGATATTTCGTAAATAATGAGATATAAATATGAATAAATATATAACGGTATCCGAATTTTCGATCTATTTATATCATTTTTAATTTTATATAATTCTTATTAATTTAAAATAATACGTAACTTTATTAATATACTATTAAATTAATTTATTATTATTTAGTGATATTTTTATTTATAATTAAAAAATTTAGTAATTTAACTTATATCTATATTCATTCGTATCTAGATTTACATAAAATAAATATAAATTATTATATTTATATTTATATTATATTTATCAGATAAAATAAATATAGATGCAATCCGAACCATATTAGTTAAGTCTTGCTAAAATCTATGGCATCTCGCGTCCGTTGACCATTTTGGCCCATGGCTTCCGTAAGAGCTGATGCTCTTTCGCGGGTTAGGTTAAAAAAAAAAAATAAAAGAGAGAAATAAATAAAGAAGGCGACCGTTATCCGGTGCGGCCAACTTTCTTTGAATGCTACTAAAAAAATTCAGTGGATAACATCAGAATATATATTTTTTCCTTCATATTTTTTTATTTAAAAAGAGAGAGAGAGAGAGAGAGAGAGATGAACCTATAAATAGCCTTGTTTGGCTTCGAACACAAAGCACGAGAATTTGGAGAGGGATGGAGAGAGAGATGAGGCCAAACAAGAAGGTGGTGCTCAAAGATTATGTGAGAGGGTTGGTAGAAGAGAAAGACATGGAGGTGGTGACGACAGATAGTGTGGAGTTAAAGGTCCCCGAGGGATCGACATCGGTGCTTCTCAAGAACCTCTACCTCTCGTGCGATCCTCATATGCGCGCACTGATGGCCAAAAATGATGGGCGTGTTGCCATGCACAACTTTCTCCCTGGCTCTGTAACTAATTTATTTCTCTCCTTCTTTCTTTCTTTCTTTCTTTCTTTCTTTCTTTCTTGAGTTTGAGACCATGCTTCTTATCTCATGGTTTTCTTACTATTATGGAGGTCATGAGTGGTTTTGGTGTGGGCAAAGTTTTGGATTCCGGGCATCCAGACTTCAAGGTAGGAGAGTATGTGTGGGGTGTGACAGGGTGGGAGGAGTACAGCCTCGTAACAGAACCTGAAAGGCTTTTCAAGATCAAGTACACCGATGTGCCTCTTTCTTACTATACTGGAATTCTAGGTGAGTATTTATAGATTATAATAGTTTTAATTGCATGCTGCATGGTTCCATTCAATGGTGGTAAAATTTATAAGCACTTGATATTCTTGGTGCACAGAACTGGTCGACCATCCTTCATGATTGGAAGCCTAATTATGATGTATGCCATGTGTTCAGAATGACTGTACTTGACTTAAATTGTGGTAGGGAGGCTTTTGGATTGATTATCTAGAGGAAAGTTTATGCACAGAGAAATAAATGTCGATGCGAGACTGCTAAAATTAGGAAATACAGAGAAGGAATTTTGGCAAGTGTCGTTGTTTAATTTTGTTTTAGTCTATTTAAATTACCCCATGAAAATTGATATTGATGATAGAGTTTGCATAGAAATAAATCCTACTTGTCTTCAAGCTTTCTTTTACTAACCAAATTTATGATGCCCGCACAAACTTGCATGTAAAGGACTACCTAATTGCACAGGCCAACTCCCATGTTCCAACAATCATATATCATTGTTTCTTCCAACTGACAAAGTCCATATATATAGTTCCTGCGCCACAAAGGGGGAAAAAAAAGAATGAATTGAACCTTTGATTCACATTTTTTTTTTGGTCACTCGATGGGCCAATGTCATTTAATTTATGTAAGCTGGTCTGCAGGCATGCCAGGATTAACAGCTTATGTGGGATTCCATGAGATCTGTTCACCTAAGAAAGGGGAGTATGTATTTGTATCAGCAGCATCTGGTGCTGTCGGCCAGCTTGTAGGGCAATTGGCCAAACTAATGGGTTGTTACGTGGTTGGAAGCACTAGCTCTGATGAAAAGGTGAGCGTTTTAGACAATCATCTCACTAAAATAAGAGAGAACAAGTGGAGAGACTGGTAGTGTCCAAAAGAATTAAGGCCCCTTACCTTGATGAAGTGTTTTACTTCTATGGTCCACCAATATGACATCTAAAATAAATTGTAAGCACTTCTGATGTATCTGTTGCCTTCTTTTTTTTGATGTAAGATATTCTTTTAGCTGGACATGGTTGCATGCTTATGGTTTCAGACTTAATAAAATTAGCATATAGGATCTTGTGTTACCATTTTTTTTATGGAACAATGCTCTCTCTCTCTCTCTCTCAATGTTTATTGCTTTTTCCTATGGTATGGAAATTGTTGGATGTACATAGACATGGTATTTTAGAGAACTGAATTAAATGAGGATTCAGATTCAGCATTTCACAAAATGTGGCTACCCAGTCATGTTGTTAATAAATTTGAATGCAACAAGCTCATATACTACTTTTTGTCTTTTGGCACCATGACTCAGGTGAATATGCTGAAGAACAAGTTTGGTTTTGATGAGGCATTTAATTATAAAAAGGAGCCAGACTTGAATGCAGCTTTAGAGAGGTCAGCAAATTACCTTTCTCATAAAAAAGCATCAAAGTTTACTGCCATCTTGCATTAATTTTCTCCTAGTTATAAGGTGCATCAACCATAAACTTCAGATTCTGATCAATAATTCTCTCTGGTCCTTAAAAATTGTGATGTTCAGGTGCTTCCCTCAAGGCATAGACATCTACTATGAGAATGTTGGCGGTTCCATGCTTGATGCGGTCCTTCTTAACATGAGGGAGCATGGCCGCATCTCAGTGTGTGGGATGATCTCTCAGTTAAATCTTGAGAAGTCTGAAGGTGTGCACAACTTGATTTTCCTTATCTCAAAGCGCATCGAAATGAAAGGATTCAATGTGATCGACCACTTCCACCGCTATACTCAATTTGTCGAGACGATCATACCATACATAAGGGACAAGAAGATTGCTTATCTGGAAGATATAGCTGAAGGGCTTGACAGAGCTCCTGCAGCTTTGGTGGGGCTCTTTGCTGGTCGAAATGTTGGGAAACAGTTAGTTGCAGTTGCTGATGAATAAATGCATATATCAATCATAATTCCATTGCAGTTTTCAAATGGTTATGGTTGGTGCATGATTCATTCTAGTTAGAGTAATAAAATTTGCAAGCAATCCCAATTCATTTTCCTTGTATCGAGGTGCATTGCACACTTCAAATTGTTGCTGAATTGTCCATCACATATGTGAAAGGTATGGCCAAGGGTCTTCGATGGTCACAATATCAGGAAAGAGTTTGGTTACAATCCACCATGAGTTAATATGAATCAGCTACATCAATTATCAAATGACAATTGGTGTATCATTCATTCATATGAGGGCATGGCTGCTAAGACTTGCATGTGATCCTGAATTCAAACATATTGAATATCAAACTTTAGGTGCTGGGTGGCCTATCAAAATCGGTGGTATTGTTAGCACAAAAAACAGAGAGAGATCAGATGCATCAAAGATCAATCAGTCAAGCAAATAATCAACCAAAGTATATCTTTTGACTTGTTACTTACGTGTATTCTCTCTCGTACTAGGGCAGCTTTAACTGGATGTCAACTAGCATCCTCGGATGTAATCCTCTTCATGGTTTACATCGAAACTGCTACAGTGATCTTAGCAATAAGCTTTGTTCAAAACCTTACTTCAAAAGAAATTATGAGATGAAGTCCAGCTCGCTGGCACCAAGCAAAAGAAAATACTGATGCATCGAAACCAGGGAGATGCAAGACTAAACCTCCTCAGATAATTACAATCAGTCGAGTCAGCAATAATTACATGATCAGAAAAATATGAGAAGGGGCAAACTGATTTGAGCAAGTCAGCTACTATCGAAGAGTAATAAGATCTCATGATGAAAAGATTCAACAGTGCAAGTTGAAAAGCTTACTCTACTCATGCATCCAGTAGCGAGACCTTTTTTTTTTTCCCATGCCATTGTATGGTAAGGCCTTAATACTGTGCCATCATTGAACATGAACAAAGATTAACAAAAACAAGCAGAGCCATAATTTGAGTACCAAAAGATGACAAGAACTCAAGCTGTGGAAAAGATGATTATCAAGAAGGTACGACGTTCTCATTAAGATATAACACTATTTTAACAATATAAAAAAGATGTCATATACATCAGCCAGTAACAAGCTTAGATTCTTTCCATGAACTGATCACAACAACTACACTAGCTACTCTGTTCATGAAGCAAATGCTGATCAAGTACATTAGTATAACTCTAGCCACTAATAACAAAAAAAAAAAAAAAATCCCTGACAATGACTTGAAAAGAAGCCAACAAGTCATGATGCATCTTTGAAACATAAGTTGGCTTCATGGAGACAATGCAGTTCCAATTACAATGAGAGAGAAACTGCATAAATATTTAGAATCCACCCCCGACTCAGGAACCAGTGCAATCCGGCCAGTTTGTGCCGCCTGCAATCATTGTCCAAAAAACAAAAGGTTTTGATTAAAACTGCTTCTTTATGGAATGATAGCATTAATTATATGATGAATTTGCAATTTCCCAAGCACAATATAGTCTTACCCGAGCAGCAGGAAAAACCAAAGGTCTCAGATATATTTCAAATGCATCATATCCCGTAAAAGCCAGAATAGTAAAATGTGATACACATAATCTGATGCCAGCAACTGGCCCTACAATGCAGTACAATGTACAATACACAAGGTTCAAGGATGCAGGAATAATAGGTTTTCACAAGATAAGGTAATCATGCAAACACGAGAGCCATATAGACATTGGTAGTTTGTGGAATAGTCAAGAAGAAACCAAGTTTCAAGGCAACATTAGTTCACAAGGAGATTAAGATTTAAACAAAATTCAGGTGACCAGACAACTCTGATATAATTCTTACACAGTGAATTCAAGAATAATCTGAAGATTGACTGCAGCATCTAGTATATTACAGATAATTTGAGACTAAAATTATTGCTGACTTTGCCTGCCTGTAAAGAGAAGGTCAGCTCATCTGTTACCATATGAGGTTTGGCATCAGTCTGCTAGGAGTTACAGGTGGATATATAGCAACAAGAGTTATTTCGGGCCACAGAATGGCAGCTCACAAGGATGAGTTGTGCAAAAGGCATTATATTAAAGTGTTCCACAGGATGAAGACAAAGTAAGCCTGGCTTCTGCTGAGTTCTTCAAGTGGAAAGGGAGTCCAACAGTGGGTTATCCCAAAGGGCATGCACTATAAGAGTTGAAAGACTCCACAATTCACACATAATCTTGCACATGGTTCATTGGATATTTGTTCAATGGACATCAATGAATGCTAAGCAAGGTACTCAGATACACCAAACTTGACAGTTTTGACATTGAACTAGTACTAATATACCTGTATTCCTGGTTGAAGACATTGACCGACAGTGAATGATATGCTGGATGGTCTCCCAGGAAGACAGAATAATTTTTAAGAGCCAGAAGACCTTGGAAATTGAATTCAATCTGGGCCCTTTTGGTATTAACTTGATACGCGTTACCATGACCAGAATATTCTCATCTTGGAGGATGCTGATAAGAAAGCTCCAACAGATCACCCCAAAGAACTAATTGTTGGATGTCAAAATCTTCTCCGAGGAAACACAAATTAGATATTTCACTAAAATTGAGTTGCATAAAATTGAGATATAACGGAAAGTAGGCGTGGCCATTGAACAACAATGACATCCACAAGTTTATGCAAGTCCCTCAAGATGAGTTACCAAAAATAGGCTAAATAAAACGGTCACTTCAAGAATTTAGAAAATCGAATAGGTTGAACATCAGGAAAGACAGTGAACCATTGAATATGGTACAGCACAAAACACTTGATTGACTAATATGTAGGCTTGCCATTTACTTCCCTTTGGTTTATGATAAGAAAAAATGTTACATAAAAATCAATTTCTACATGAAAGCAATCAAGAATTAAAAAAGAAGTTACATCAAGGAGGTTTCTTGTATTTGGACCATCAATCTTGGTATGATGCTGACTTTACACAACTAAAGTCTTTGTCGTCGGTTTTAATAAAATAAAACAGAAAAGAAATTAGTGAAAAAAGAGCTTTGTTGGGCTGCAAACTGGTCAATGAAATCTTGGCAGCATCATTTCAAGTTGAATTTTTTTTAATCCTGGAAGCATAACATGTGAAAGCATTGAGTCCAGAAACAAACCTCACAAATGCCTTAGGGCTCCAATAACCTTTCCAATGCAACCATCTTGTCCAAAGCTCCAGTTAGCTAGATTCAATTACAGAAGATCAAATGTCAGATATTTTGAGAATTTTAAAATAAGTGCACGCAACAAAAATGGGTCTTTCTCAGCAAGACCTCCATAAGCTAAACAAGTTGGCTAGGCAAAAAGGCACCAACTCTTTCAGGAGACCCACCCAAACAATTCCATATTACTGGTTAACATGCTTCTTAATCAAGGGCTGCAAGTAGACTGGACCACATGAGTCTCATATTCTGCCAACTTGTAGTAGAATTCTATGGATTTGGCTGTAGTGCAGATGTAAACTTGGTTGATGGAGAGCTTAGGTTTGAAATACTGAACATATTGGGCCCATGAGCCAAGCTTCATCCATTTACAAGTTTGCACTTGTCATAGGTCTGAAATAGTTTGCACAATTTGTTTGGTATGAAGTTCAAATTTATGTACTGAATTTATAGTAACCATTATGGACAAAGATGCAATGCCCAAAGAAAAGTTCCTTGAATGAAATGTTTTTAGTACTTATCAGCAGCGTCTTGGGAAAATATGAACTTGATGACCTGATGTAGGAAGTAGGATAGCAAAAAATAGTATGTTTTTCTGTTCTTCCATTGTTTTTCCTCGGCAAAATGTGTTTCTTTTAAAAGTTCCTCTCACAACTAAACTGCAGCACCCAAAAATTGGGAAACGAAAAAGTATGGTCTGTTTGAAGATAACTTTAGGTGTTACATTTTGATCCTGTATTAGAATTTTGGCCTTCAAAAAATCCAGTCCTACTTGTCAACAAGTCTAACCACAAGAGATTCCTTGGCTACCTGATAAATTACTCTCAAGATTACTTGAGAGGATAGTCATACCAAAATCCAGGATTAAAAATAGAAAAAAGAAAAAAAAGAAAAAGGAATTCCTGTATGCATGTTTGTCCTTTATAAGACAGATGGGAAGCAGCCACTAGCCCTACAATCACCCTTCACTTTATAAACCTCTATTATACTTTTTCTTCAATAACAAGAAAGAATAAAAAAAAAAAACTGAAAAGACAACTGCTAAAAGTGAACCTGATCTTTTCACACTGTCTAGGAGCGGTTGGAAATATTTTCCTTTAAATTTGAAGTTCACAGGATGCCGCTTACAATACCACTAAGTAAAGATTTCTTTGAACTCATACATGGTTACCGCAGGTGCAGGAGTTCAGGTACAGGAAGTAGCTCTCAGGAAAAGAAAAAGTAATAAGAAATGCTTAGGAAGCAGGTACGGAGATGAGTTCAAAGAAATTCTGAAGCAGATACACCACCATAATTGGAAGATATTCTGCTACTCTAGTTTGGAAGCAAAAGGTTTTCCAAATCCTTAGAAGGATTACCCAAGTGACGGGAAAAGAGGGCAAAGCTGGGGGTCTGCATGCTAAGGAGAGAGGAATGTTTGAAATTGTTATAAGCTGGGCTTCCTTTAAATTGCTGTGTGACAAAGAACAATGTTTCAAACATGTGGTAACGTAGCTTTAAAGGTGCTACACCAGATAGCTGCTGACATATACATTATTGTATGTATGTATACATACAATGGATTATAGGAAGTTCCAAAATTCAAAATAAGGTTATCTTTAGTTATTCCATATTTATACATGTCCCTTTAGCTTTCAAATTTGTTAGCAGGTCCATTCTCTTTTGCAGACAAGGAAAAGTTAGTAAATTGGTCTAAATTCAGGAGAAGGTAAAATAGATTAGACTACATTGTAAACATCAGAAGCTCAAATAACTCATAACAAAAAAGCTAAAATAGATTAGACTACATTGCAACCAAATTCAGAAGCTCAAATAACTCATAATATATTTGAGAAAATCATGAATTATTCACAATGTTCAATATGAAAATGTGATTCTTAAAATGTCATGACAAGTTCTATATAAAAATTTGAGAATTGTACAATTGGAGGAGCAGTTAAGTACCAGTGACTGCCACATCAAATTTCATCAACACATTAAGTCCATTTTGTAATTGTAATTACTCAATTATTAAGTTTCCAGACCGTATTAATCTTCAGCACCAGAACACATTTACTAAGCATGTCTGCGCTGGAAAAGAGTGCTAAACTAGAATTGTAACACCAATTGACAGTGAAGAATTGTGCTGAACCACCTTCGGTTTTGGCTTGATTTAGGCAGCTTCCAATGCATTGAATACAATAATTGGCTTGCATTTAAAAAACACGAGAGTAAGCTAAATTGACTGCAGTCTTGATTTAGTTAAAAAGAGGGGAAAAGAGCTTGCTGAACTATAAGCCATTTCCTATGCTACTAAATAACTGATTCTAAAAGCAATGCTATTGGTTTGATACAGAGAGAAATATTTGGAAAACTCATAACCCCCATGAAATTAATAAATAAAATTATTAAGAGGAAAAGCACTACCTGAAGTGTGATTGTAAGATCAGATACATCAACAGCTTTGGCTCGAAAGATGTCGGCCATGTCCAGGATGTCCCTTCGGGCAGCAGTATTTACAGCAACTTTTAAAGCATCAGTCTCTTTCAGCAAAAGGCAAGTGGATTATATCCTGAAACTGAGGTCCATATGATTTGCTTTTAGACATGACACAAGCTTATAGTTGCTCAAGCAAGCATCACACAAGATTTACCTCACGAACATCAATAAGCTTGTATAGCTGTTGGACTAACTTGCTAATTAATTCATCAGTTCCAGGAACAACGGTGGTAATGCGAGAACTACGTTCCTTTTCAGCTGGAGCAACAGCAAGACTCTGCTCAGGAAAGAAGAAATTGAGAATGCAATTTGTTTGGTTAAATCAGTGGAAGGAAAAGAGAATAGAAACCATGAATAAAAAAACCTGAATATTGTAGCCCCTATGAGAAAAAAACACCTGTTACAATGTTGCGAACCCCAGGAGAGTCATTTACTAGCTGGATGAGTATGTGAACAACGACCACTTGACTAGGGCAACCCAAAAAAAATCAAGCATTAGATCAATAGTCCAAATAAGTTGCAAAGTTCATTTCCAAGAAAAAGCCGAAGATTCTGCGGTCAAATATCTAGACAATCATTCTCAGCTTGTATGTTAAGGATTCAAGACATGGTGGTTATAATCTGAAAAACAACTCAAACAATTTATCAGCAAACTTGAACGAGACTTGCATCACATGAAAATAGGTAATCTTATAAATGAAAGACATATTTGATATGTCACTCAAAAAGTTGACTTATTACAATGAGACATCATAAGAACCATAAAGGTGAGAATTAGTTTGTCAAATCTCCAAGACACTATCAAAATAAAATCATTTATTATCAATAGAGGCAAGAATTGTATTTCAGAAAGCAAGGAATGCCAGAGAGCTTCTAGAACTTACCCTGAACTATAACTGGGAAAAAAACAGGGAAAAAACATAGAATTAATGTTCAGTAATATAATTATAGATATCCAGATCAATTAGTTTATTTGGAAAATAGACAACTGGAAAAGTAGATCCATCAAAACAAAAAGCATTGGAAACTTACATCTTCATCATTGAGAACGCGTGCATCAAGAACCTGACTCACCACCAAGCCCTCATATGGCTCCCACGGGTAGACACCTCCCTTCACACAAATATAACTAATAAAAGTCCATACAGGGTACTCGAATTGGACAGTGACATAAGAAGAAAACCAGATATCTTGATGTTTAATGCATGAATGAAGTGATATGAACTGGCAAATATTCATAAACTTTACTAGGTAATGTTATTTTAACAACAAACAAAAATGTCAAAAATAAAACAACAAGTGTTATTCAGGGAAATTCCTAATGAAGGAACTTTCAGATTACTATTTATTGGAACATGCATTATGGTTAGAAAAGAGAGTAAAGAGAATAAAAAGTGGTGGATAGTGATTTATTAGCTCCAGTTAATCTATGAATAATTGAGATACTTCAACTTCATGTGTACTTATATCTGGAAGCTAACAAGTGATTTGAAACTAATATGGATCCGATCAGCCCATGAATGAAAGATCATATACAATACTGGTCACTTCAATTAAAAATCTCAGTCAGATATCAAGGGGGAAGAGCTTTTGAAGAAGATATTGTTGTTCCGATTTCTTAAGTTGCTAAATTTTAATTTAAAGCACAGCAGTATTTCCAACATTAGGTATCTACAGATTATCTGTTAGAGACAAGGGACTGTCACTTGGCATAAGCAACATCACACCACAAGTTACAAATAAAAAAATTCAAATTTCCTTCTCTTTTTTACTGCCATTTGAAATGATCACTTATTATTTATCAAGTTGGATAAAGCAATGAATTCATGAAGAAAACCAGGCCACAAATGTAGCGTCATATAAGTAAGCTCTTTGATGCATCCTAAGAGCCATTCCAACCAAGATCTGCTGAACCATGCTAGTTCGGTTGGAGCATATCGGACCAGACGAGTTCATTATCAGCATAGTTTATCCTGTCGGTTCAAAACATAATCCTTACAGTGCCTGCAAAGGGAAAGGGAGAAGGAGAGGCGGGGGAGGGAGAGAAAGGGAGGGAGGGAGATGAGAGGGAGGGGAAGAGAGAAAGTCCAAAAGAGAGAGAGGGGAGGGGGGAGCGGTAGCATGAAAGCCTCATTACAACAAGGGATCCCTGATTGTTTTTGCAGATTTTGAATTGAAATTAGAAAATGGTTTGCCAATTTCACTTGATGATTTCAATTTGAAATCAGCAAAAACAATAAGGGATCCTCCATTTCAAATGAACGATCGAGAGATCCCTTGCTCCAAGGAGGGCTTTTGAGCCCTATCCCTCCCTCTCCCTCTCTCTCCCCTCTCTCTCCCTCCTCCCCCTCCCTACCTCTCTCCCTTTCTATCTTTTCCTCTCTCTCCCTCCCCTTCCCCCTCCCTCTTCGGCTCTCCCTATGTCGGTGTGCCCCAAAACAACACAATATGAACCCATATCATGCCAAACGAGTCGCCAGCCAATAACCCCTCTAGTACCAATTTGGTCAACCTTGATTCCATTACTATCAACATATAGAAAATTTTGTATAAATGTAATTTTAAGAAAATAGTAAAAAGGCTAGCATAATGGCAGATTTAAAGATGCATTCAACAACTAAAAGTCATCTACTAATATCCACTAGCAGAAGACTCATACAGTGTTACTTGATCTTTCATATGCCTCATAACACATTTCTCCCTAGTTCTTCATGTTTGTATGTCAATTATTAGTAGGTTATTGTACGATAAATCTATACATTTTTGTCACAAACAATTAGATGATTACATTTTGAGACTTCTCAATCTGAAAGTGTTAAATTAATCAACAAACTATTAATGATTGTAAAGTCTGGTATTTATCTCTAACTTCTATTATGTCACATTATGTAGTTCTTTCATATTTCCTCATTTATAAATAATTTTTAAACTCTGTTTCTAAGATAAAAAGCATTTAACCTGCAAAAGAAATTAACCACTTACCACCAGCACTGCAAACTTTTCATTTAGGCACAAATCATGATAAAAAACAATACTGTTTTTTTTAAAACAAAGACTCATCAGAAACTAAAGAGCCTCTTGGTGCACCACATCACTAGCTTGAACTTCTGAGTTGATTCTTGACGATTGCAGGCTACAAACAAACCTAACCCCAATGGAGTGAGACAAAAGCAAAAGGATGTCTCTTCTCATCAGAAAATAAACTGGAGAAACTGCAATAGATCTGAATTTGAAGGAAGTCATCTATCAGGCATTTAATGGATGTGCGTAGGGCTGATCTGGGGACTAGTGTGGAGATAAAGTAATAAGGATAATAGTCTGTTGCAGCAGGTGACTAACAAAGGTATTATAGAGATAAAGACACATGGCATGCAAGGAATAGAAATATAGAATTTTTGTTCCATATGGATCTTGTAATATCTCATTGAGGGAATTTATTTTCCTGCTATATGAATATTTAAAACCTAGCTTTGTGTGAATTCTCTTAATGTCCATGCAGTAATTACATGGACATGAATCCATTTTATAATTCAAGATATAAGAATCAAGCTTTTCAATGATAAAATGCCTTGCATTGCTATTCTTAACCAAAAAGTCCACCAGAAATAAGAGGTACATACTTCTGTTGATTGTCCCGGTTCACCACTAAATGCTCTATTAGGAAACCTGAGAAGAGTACTTGCAGGCATTATGCTTTCCAGATCTGGATAAGAAGATGCAGAAAACTGCCAGAAAGGGGCATCCTTTCCCATCTTCTCGCACCTCAAAGCAATCTAATGGACAACAACAAATTCAGAACCCACTAATTACCTTGCACAAGCATGAGATTGCTAAGTCTTAAATACTATTACCGTGCCGTTCTTGCTATTTCTTTTATTCAGAACTTGTTCAGGTTTCTCTGAACTGCAACCATTTTTCCATGATCTCCAGTTACCTGCATTCTTAGCCAAAAAAATATGTTTCAGTATTAAGTTTTGTGTGCATAACAGTCAAAAATAGTAAGATCCAACACCGGTTGTCAATGAGAGAAGTTCAACAGGTGTCACCTCAAGTCCTCAATGATTAGTGAATGTTCTGAAACATCAATTACTTTTGCTCTGAATATATCAACCAGACCCATGACCTGCAGATTGGAAGTGAGCAGTATTAGAAACAAAAGTTAACTCATCAAAGAAAGAATAGCTGATTTATGCTCAGACAAAGTCAAAATGATGCTAGGAACCTAAAAACAAACATGCTACGATGTAGCAAAACACCCTCAAGGCCCTTAACTTACATTTTTAAAAAAAAAAATCCCTTTGCATTCCTTTTTTTCGAATTAAACAGGATCCATCCATCTTTACAAATTAAAGAAGATTAAAAGACATAAAGAAGAATCAATCACTCATAAGTAATAGCTGCTTTAACATTATATGATTCTGTGTACCACAGCTGTTTTAACATTTATTGGACTCTGCGCACCATTTGAAACTTTAAATTTTTCTGCCATGTTGAACAAGTCAACCTCTACCTCCTACTAAGTTCCAACGTCAAGGCATGGAAAATTGATGCAGTTCACCAATTTTGACCTACCTGTTCTGGTGTGTCAACAGAAATACAGTGACCTACCTGTTCTGGTGTATCAACAGAAACACGGTTTTCTACAAGTGCACAATCACTTGTGATCACCACCTATCCATCAATGAGAGTTTTTCACAAATCATCCAAATGAGACTTCCACAGAGTATTGAAACTAAAAGTCTGACCTTCTTTAAAGTGCTGAGCCACCACAGCCCACAACCCAATTTGCCATCCCCTAAACAAGTAACCTGAAAACCATAACACCTCTTTGATGGAGCATAAAATCTGATAAAATGGCTTTCTAATAATGCTTTCTTTATTTCATCCGATGCAAACATTTCGACATGTGGCGTTAAGTTGTCATAATATAGATTTGCATTTACCATCAACAAAATTTAAACTAACATAATGTTTAAAATGCAAAACCACATAAACAATAGGGATAGGCTGTGCAGTACCTCTTGGCGCCTTTCAGGACCCACATTGAGTTTTATTAGCATCAGCTCTCGTTCAACTTGTGGTTCCTTTGATAGATCTTCAACCTGGTGGTAATATCAGAGACATGCAATACATCAACTAAAAGAATAAAAAGCCATGCAGAGTTGTAAAGCATCCTTCTGAATCATTAGATGATAATATACAGTGCTGTTCAACTTCAGTATAAATTAACAACCAGAAAACTAAGAAAGCTAATGGGTACCCACAACAATCGTAACAAGTTTCTTAGTATTGATGCTAGACAAGCCTCGCTAATTCTGAAAGTGCTCCTTTCTACCCATAGTCATTGATTATTGAAATATATAACATAATTTATAAGTTACCCTCCAGATTAGCACGTGGGTAGTAATTATAGCAGCTGTTGTCTCCATTTCTCCATCTCATCTCTCTCAAAAATCATGCTCTGCCATAGCCCAAACTGCTACATTATGGGTGATTGACAGCACCATTGAACTCTTTGAGTAGGACAAGGCCTTTGGATACAGTAGACATCTCTAGTTGTTCTAGTGACATATATTTTGGTAGCATGACTTGTTGATTGAACTTATTCATTAATCAGTTCTAGAATTAACATGGGGGCTACATCAAGCTTATGATTATAACTGCTTGGACTCCGGTGAGATAAAACATATAACCTTTGCAATGAAGGTAAAGATGTAGGGTAAAAAGAGTTAGTATTACATTTGTTCGTCAATCATGGTAGTATAGGCTTATACCACCAAATCTTGTCTTGAAATAAAGCAAAGAGATAACTAATGCTCAAAATCGGGGAAAAAGAAAAAAAAAAAAGAGCATGTTGATGTTCAAAATACTACAAACGGGAGACTTGCCTTCAAAACATTCACAAGTTTATGTAGCTGCTCTACAACCCGTTGCAGTACTTTGCCAGTCCCTGAAAATACAATGGTGAACAACGCCTTGTCCTTATTCAAGACAACTGCAAGCGACTCAATGAGTCAATGTTGTATCCTCTCCTAGCAAAGACTCCAGCAATTCTGATGATCATTCCACTTTCATCTCCAACAAACACCTAAATTGTATGGCACCTCACCTACACTTGCGATAAATGCTTATTAGAGGACATTAACGTATGATGTAACAAAGAACTAGAGTAAAGAAAAAGACCTACCGTAAATTGGACGATAAATAATGCAAATTGGAATGTAAATTCAATGGAGGGAAAACTAAATTTCCAGAATATCCAAGTACATTTAGAGGGGGGAGCAAAACCTTTTAGATAGATAATGCCAAAATTACATATTTATATGTGCGTAAAAAAAGAAAAACTAAGATGCAGACCGAACTCAAATTAAGAGAGACAAAACACCATGTTGTGAACTATGCTAAACATATTTATGCCATAAAAAAAAGTTTTTAACAGACTGACAGAAAGCTAAGATCAAAGAAAGCATTTTTATCAGAGAAACATTAAAGAACTACCAAATCAAAAGAAGATTAAACGGGTGAAAAACAATGCTTCAGCGTATCCCCAGGTATATTAGGGGGAAAAAAGACATCTGTACATGGATAATGCCAGAACTACAGAATACAGCTAAAGACCAAGCGAACAACATTCATAAAACCACCTGATTTAAATCACCAACAATCCCCATTACGAAAATCTAAGGTAAAAAAGGGGCATTGTGGGGAAAGGGGAGAAAAGACGAGGCCTTACGAGTTCCTGGACCTTGGGGGCGGCGGCTCGGGGACGGAGACGGACGAGTCCTCGCTGTTGGGCCTCTCGACGCCGCTCGCGCCGGCGCGGATTTCGAGAGCCCGCGGCGGTGGCCTCGACGCGAGCGCCACCGCCGAAGCTGAAGCCCACCTCGCTAGGCGATGGTATCGACCGAAGGAAGTCGCCGCCGCCAGCGTTGAGGGATGGACCGAAGCTCCCGCCACGGCCGGATGAAGAGCATTTAGCGAAGGAGCGCTCGGAAGCGAGGTGGCGAAGTGAGGGCATGGCAAGGCTTATGCGGAGTTCCCGGTGATGCCATTTCCCTTCTTCCTTAAAAAATGACGAGGTCCTTCTCTCTTAAAGCGACGAGGCGGCCTGGTTTTGGCGAAAGAAGACGCGGATGGGTAGTCGGGGTAGAATAGTCATTTTGTAACGGGCAGCGGGGCTTGGACGGGAGCTGGATTGAGATTTTTTTTTTTTTTTTTTTTTTAAAGATGCGCCCGTAGGGGAGTTCATTGTTCGCCGTCATACACCGTCCTATCCCATTAGTCCAGCTAAAATATTTTTTTTATTTTTTATTTAAATTTTATTAATAAAAATATTTTTATTTAAAAATTATGATATTTTATAGTTTATTATCGTATAATAAATTTATAACTTCACGAAAAAATAAAGTTATAAAAAGAAAAATATTTTGATCATTAAAAATTTTCGTTGAGCTTTTTCATTTGAGATTTTAAATGATAAAAATATTCCTTTTTATTATGATATCATGTTACCGTATTATAAAATTTTATGATAAATTATAATTTTCTAGAAATAATGTTTTCATTATTTAAGAATTTTAAAAATTTTATTTTAAAAATATCTTTCTCTTATATTTTATGGAATCATAATTTGGCCACAAGTTATAATATAGTCACAAGGTATCATAATTTTTGAGAAAAAGTAAAATATTTTTATTATTCAAGATTTTAAAAATAAAGAATAAAAATTTCTAATAATAAAAGTATTATTTTTTTCTTTATAACTTTTTTTTCCTGGACGGTAAAGTTATTATAGGTAATCTGGAATGAAAAAATTAATCACATATCATATTATTACGTTTGATATGAAAAAATAAAAAAAGAGATGATAAAAAAAATGATGGATCCTATGCTTATTTTTGGAGAGAGAAAATAAAAATATCATTGGATAGTGGTATTTGACAAATTTTTAAATGATGATAAATAAAAATATTTCTAATAAATATATTTACAATTATTATATTTTTTTAATATCTTTCAAAATTATTTAATAAATTTTTTGCATAAAATAATTAAAATACAAATGATATTATATAAAAGATTATATGATTATATCCATTATATAAAATTATTGAAGCTAACGATGCTATCTTAATATTTAAAAAAAAAATTGAAAAGTATGTGTTGCCGCCTAGATCGCCGTGGCCTGCAGCTTCTTACGTGGCCGGGTGAGTGGATTCCTTACCAGCATCACCGGGCTAGTCGGTCGGAGATGATCAAAGGGAACATAGTCATAGTCGTGGGGATGAAGGGGCTTGATACTGCATCGTGGTCTTCCTATGGGCCTCTCCGGTGGGAGAAATCTTCACCGTATTGTCCTCTGTCGAGCGGACCTGCAAAACAGGAAAGACCTACGCCGGGAATTCTGGCTAAGGCACTCCGACGATCAAGTCAGTGGGACGATCGAGGGAAATAAGAGACCTCTAAGGCCGAGAGCTTGGGGGACTCTCTGCTGCCAGAGGGTAATAATGAAGAGAGTGTGTTGTTACTTACTTACCTCCCCTTACCTCTATGCCGTTTTTGTGTAGACAAATGGCTCCTGGGGAGGCGTGCTGGTCTTGATGTAGACTTGTCATGCTGGGATAGCCTGTGAGGCCATGATGGGTTGGTGAACCTTCTTCTTCTGGGTGGTTCAGGAAGTTGGTGCAGAGGTACAGTACCTTGGGCATGGCACCATTCACTAGTTAGGGTAAACAGTAGCTTAGAAAATTTAAATGCAAACATTCCTTGCAGATGGCGTGTCAGGCGGCGTGCCATAGGGCCCACGTGGAGGGGATCCTTGGAAAGAGTGTCGGGGCCATGTGGATGGGACCCTAAGGAAACGCGCTGGGCCCATGCGGGAGAGACGAACTGCACGGTGTATCCGATGACCGAGCTGGGCTGAGACACTACTCCAGGTTGCCATGCAGGTACGTGGACCGAGGGAGGGCCCGTGGGGGCTTCCACGCATGCTGATCGAGGCGAGGTGCAAGACCACATGCACGTGGATGCGAACCCACACGCTACGAATGCACACGCTCCTCCTGGTTGAAACAAGACCGGGGAGAGAGGAGCTGGACCGTGGGCGTGCTAGGGCGCGGAGCAGGTGCGGACGAAACTGGGGGCCACGCGGGCGTGCCGAACATGGCACCATGTGGCGCACCGAACTGGGCACGCGAGGGCATGCCAAACTGGGTGCCATGCGCGGGCGGAGCGGGGTGAAGCCGGGTGTGCCGCGAGCATGCAAGCCGGAGCCGGAGGAGTCAGTCCCGGGCATGATGCTGCCGAGCCGGGGTCCCACCGGGCTAAGGTGTGGGCGTGCCAGGCGGGCATGCCATGGTGCCGAGCTGGGGGAGCCGGTCCTGGGCACGATGGTGCTGGCCTCCCGTAGGTGGACAAACGGAGCAACGCGCGGGGGTGCGCTGCCCTGGGCATCCCGCGCCGGGCTCGGAGGCAATGAACCGGACGCGGGCGGAGCTAGGGGCGCGCCGGCGAGGTCGGACGAGCCAGGGCTCGGGGCTGCACTGCCATGCGGCGCGCGCCGAGCTCGGAGGCGTCGAACCGAACGCGAGAGGAGCTGGGGGCGCGCCGGCGAGGTCAGACGAGCTGGGCCCCTCCCCCGCTGCTGGAGAGCGAGCCGATGGAGTCGGCGAGGACAGAGCGGGCGGAGTGGTGGGTGGGGCTCCAGACCTAGGGGGTCCCGCCGAGCTGAGCCGGAGCTGGGCGAGACACGCGAGGAGCGGTCCTGGGGCGCAGGGAGGTCGGGCGGAGCCGTGCTGCCGATGCGCCGGCCAGGGCGGTGGCGAGCTTGGGCCGGTCTTCATGCCGTGGGCGAGATCGGGCGGAGCCGGAGGCGCCGGACCTCGGAGACGAGGCCTTCGGCGGGCGAGCTGGGCGCCAGCTCGGGCGGAAGCCTCCCGCGAGCCTCCCACAGGCGAACTGGGTGCTGGCTGGGCGGAAGTCGAAGGGGGGTTCGCTCGCCGGAGAACCATCGGGAGGAGCGATGGAGCCGCGCGGGACCGCCAACCTGTCACAGGGGGCGCGCCATGTGGGCGAGGGTCGGGCGGAGTGGAGCCATGGATGCCACGTTCGAAGGGATGCAGTACCTTGGCACGGTACCCTAGCATGTGCACGATACCTTGGTACGGGCATGCTGTGCTGTGCTGGGCAAGAGCATGCAGAGGCACTGATCTGGGCACGGCTTCTCCCTGACGTGCTTGGGCTGGGCGAAGTGGAGCCGGGCCGATTCGGAGAGCTTTGTAGGCCAAAGTTGGCTACTCCTCATGCCTGGCTGAGCTCCAGGCCAGGCTGCCGAGCTACCGACCTAGTCGAGGTGCCTGCCCGGCCGAGCTGGGCTCCAGGCATGATCGAAGTGGGCGACCGAGGTGCCGACCTGGCGGGCCCATGTATGCCTGAAGTGGACTAGTTTCTTCAAGTGGACCCATCATATGTCTGGGCCGAATGGGTTAGTCACCACTGTAATAGATTCCCCCACTCCCTGAGTCCAAGGCGATGCTTCTCCTCGTTTGGGTGAAGGGATAGTTTTTACCCATTCGGCTCTATGTCATAGCATGCCTGCAAAACAAAAAATAGGAGGTGGTGTTTTTGAAGCTTACTTGCCTGTAAGTATCTTGACTGAAGGTTAGTTGCATCATGATGGTGCTATCACTTCAATAGGACTCCTCTTTGACCGGGAAGAAGGCATTGCCATAGAGGAAGAAATGGGTGAGGCGCACAACTTGGGTGCACACATGTATGACCGGGCACATGGTTGGTCTCAGAGTATCTTTAAAGCTTTGATGAGGCTTTTGGCATGGGACTTTCATCATTTTCCATTTTAAGGTGCCAGTATCTTCGGTCTTGGAGTGCCGGGATTTCCAGTCTTTAGGTGCCGGGGTTTCCGGGCTTTAGATGCTGGGGTGTGGTCCTTTAGATGCCGGGGCGTCAGGTCTTTAGGTGCCATGACTTCAGGCTTTAGGTACCCAGGTATCCGGTCTTTAGGTGCCGGGATGTCCGGTCTTTAGGCGCCATGACTTCGGGCTTTAGGTGCCGGGGTGTCCGGTCTTTGGGTGCCGGAGAGCCCAGTCTTTAGGTGCCGAGGTGTCTGCTCTTTAGGCACCGTGACTTCGGGCTTTAGGTGCCGAGGTGTCCGGTCTTTGGGTGCCGGGAGCACGGTCTTTAAGTGCCGGGGCATCCGGTCTTTCTTTATCGAACTCGGAGTTAAGCAGATGAGCTCCTGTAATGATGAAGAGCAAAGTTGCACCAAAGGGTAACTTTAATTATTGGGAAGAGATTCTTACATCCTTCATGAGGTGGCAAAGCCACTGGTTTGGTATGCTAGGAGGCAAGCCGCAGATGTTTGGACCCCTAGAGCTACCCATGGACACCTCCGGATGATAGGTGCGGGGCTCAGTGAAGAGCCTGGCCTCAGCTCAGCTGGATCAAGGGGCATGAATCCAGCTCGACTTAATTTGAGCTCAACTCGGACGAACTGAGGAGCTCGATTTCAGCTCGACTTTGTTTGGGTTCAGCTCGGCTGAGCTGAGGAGCTTGACCTCAGCTCTTAACTTCGTCGGACTTGGAGTCAGACGGACGAGTTCCTGCATTTTTGGAGAACAAGTTGCACCAGAGGGGAACTTTAATTATCGAGGAGGGATTCTTACCTCTTTCTTGAGATGGCAGAGCCACTGGTTGGCCATGTTAGGAGGCTAGCCGTAAACGGTTGGAGCTCCAGAGCTTCCCATGGACATCTCTGGACTTTGAGCACAGTAAATGCCAAACTGTCATTTTCTCGGTAGATGGCGGGACTTCTTGGAGTCTCTGCGAACATCTCCGGACTGTGAGTAAGGCAAGAGCTGAGCTGAGAGTCATGCGGTAGATGTGGGGCTCAGTAGGGAGCTTGACTTCAGCTCGGCCGAGTTGAGGAGCTTGATTTCAGCTCGGCTTCATTTAAGTTCGCCAGACTTGGAGTCGGGCGGATGTGTTCCTGTGTTGGTAAAGGACAAAGTTGCACTAGAGAGGACCTTTAATGATTGAGGGGGGATCCTTACCTCCTTCTCGGGATGGCAAAGCTGCTGGTTCGTCATGCTAGGAGGCGAGTCATGAACGATTGGAGCTCCAGAGCTTCCCATGGACATCTTCGGACTTTGAGCACAGCAAATGCCAAACTGTCAATTTTCTCGGTAGATGGCAGGACTTCTTGGAGTCTCCGCGGACATCTCCGGACTATAAGTAAGGCAAGAGCTGAGCTGAGAGTCATGCGGTAGATGTAGTGCTCAGTGAGGAGCTACAGCTCGGCTTTATTGAGTTCAGCTCGGCTGAACTGAGGAGCTTGCTCTCAGCTCTTAACTTCGTCGGACTTGGAGTCGGACGGATGAGTTCCTGTGTTGGTGAAGGACAGAGTTGCACCAGAGAGGAACTTAATTATTAAGGAGGGATTCTTACCTCCTTCTTAAGGTGGCTGAGTCGCTAGCGCATGCACGGATATCTCCTACTCTAGCTGGTGGAGGTGCAGCCACCGCAAGCTTCCACGGTGGTTAGCATTATGCATCCCAGTGGATGTGTAGAGGGGCAGGATTACCCTTTTCGTCACGTTTGCATGGAGTGGAGGACAAGAACCCCACCCCATAGTCTTACATGGTGTGAGAAGTGAGTGGGCCTTCACAACTTCCTCCTTTTGGGAATCGTGCTTCATTTGTTGCCTTTCCTAGCCATAGTGGGGGTTAGTTTTTCTCATCTCAAACGGGAGTGTGATCTCAGCAGGGAGCTGGGTCTCATCAAAGAGCTTGACTTTGGTGAGGAGCTCGGCTTCATTAGGGAGCTGGGCCTCAACTTTGTCTCATTGAGAAGCTTGACCGACTTCTGGCTTGAGCACAGAACTTTGGAAGCTTCTTGGCCTTGGTGGTCCTTGGCCGGAGATCAGAGCTCCGGTCTTGGGCTGGCATCCTGGAGCTGGGCTCGGTGGCATCGATGACTGAGAGCTGCATGGCTTGAAGGGTTGGTGCCGAAAGTCTGAGCTTCGGACCTTGATGCTTCGGAGCTGGGCTCGGAGCTTTGGTGCCGGAAATCTGAGTTCCAGACCTTGGTGTCTTGGAGCTGGGCTCGAAGAGCTGGGTGCCTTGGGCTTCCCAGGTCCTTTGCCGGGGAGCTGGGCTCGCCGATGCCGGAGGGTCATCCAGTCTTTGGTGCCAGAGGGTCGTCCGGTCTTCGATGCCGGGGAGCTAGGCTTGCCGGTGCCTGGGGGCTTCCCAGGTCTTTGTGCCAGAGGACTTTTCTCTAGGCTTTGATTGGCGACGATACTGCCCAGCCCAGGGGACCTGAGCTCGGAGGGGCGCCTCGTGGCGAAGGAGACTGAGCTCGACTCCTAACCACGGGTCCCGATCTCGAGGGGTCCGCCTTGGGTGGAAGTTCGTGCTCGGCTCGGCCTAGGCATCCCGGGCTTGCGGGAGCTGACCTGGCAGAGGACGGTGCCCGGCTTCGGCTGGCCCCATTGTGCCGGGCTCAGGACGTGGTGGCCGGAGGGCTAGTCTCCGGGACTTGATGTTCCGAGGTCGTGCTTTAGGAATTGTCATCTTGGAGCTGGGCTCGAAGACGGTGATAGCTGAGGCAATTCCCTTGGCGGAGATCTGAGCTCCGATCTTGGACTGGCGTCCTGGAGCTGGGCTTGGGACGTGAGAACTTGAGATGGCGCCTTGGAGTTGGGCTCGTAAGTGCATTAGTTGAGAGAATTCCTTTGGCCAGAGATTTGAGCTCCGGTCTTAGGCAGACGTCCTGGAGCTGGGCTCGTGACGTGAGAACTTGATGATCTGAGGACATGGCTCAGAGGATGTCGCCTCAGAGCCAGGCTCGGAGACGTTGAGTGCCTGGGGGCTTCCCAGGTCCTTCGCCGAGGAGCTGGGCTTGTCGGTGTCGGAGGGTCATCAGGTCTTTGATGCCGGGGAGCTGGGCTCGCTGGTACCGGAGGGTCATCCGGTCTTTGTGCTGGAGGACTTTTCTCCGAGCTTTGTTGCCGAGGGCTAGGCTCGCCGGTGCCTGGGGGCTTCCCAGGTCTTGGAGAGGTTCAACCTGGTGGAGGGCATCAGCGGCCCGGCTCCAACTCAGGTGGCTCTAGCCTTCGAAGGGCTCGCCCTGAAGGAGGAGGGCTGGGCTCCGGCCTGGGCGTTCTAAGCTTGCGGGAGCTTTTCCTGTAAAACTGAAACACAGTTTTTTATTTTATAAAGGTGGTGGAGAAGGAGTTACCTGTTGAACTCCTGTTACATGAATAAACAAAGATATATTTCTTCCTTGTGCAGGCCGGAATTAGGTTCGTCGACTGCCATCTTGGAGAGAGTGAGACTCCTGTTGTATGAAGGAGAGTTGGAACTCCATTGGATGGAAGCGGAAGGCTCCTGGTACATGGAAAGGTGGAATCCTGTTGCATGGGAGTGTTGGAACTCCGTGTTGCATGACGGGAGGTGACTCCGTCGCATGGAAGAAGAAGGCCTCGTTGCATAGAGGAGACGAGATCCTGCTGCATGGGAGAAAATGGGGCTCCTGTAGCATGAGCGGGTAAGCTCCATGGCATGGGAGGAGGCCCCGTTGCATGAAAGCAAACTCCGTTGCACGGGAGGAAACTTCATTGCATGGGAAAGTTGGGAGCCACGTTGCATGGACTTCTTCCTTCTTCACGATGGCCAGCCCTCCCTCTTCTTTTTCCCTTCTTCTCTCTTTTCTTTTCTCTCTCCCTTTTCTTTTCTCTCTCTTCCCCTTTTTTTTTGGTGTGGCTCCTGGATAGTAGCACCGCCGGGAGGTGGCTCCATCCTTGGCTTGCTACCTGCTGCCTTGTCGAGGGTGGCGATGCACCTTCACAGCTCAAGGTTTTTGGTCGAGGCTGCTCCTTGGAGACTCGAGAGAGAGGGAGAAGTTCTCGTGCCCCCATCCCCGTGCCCCCGGTCTGCCCCCAGGGGACTAAGGACCAAGGTGGAAACCGTCATCCCATCTTGTTAAGGAGCGTGGATTTGCCCCCCTACCAGGCACACCAATCTGTTGACACCTAGATCGCCGTGGCCTGCAACTTCTTACGTGGCCCGGGTGAGTGGATTCCCTACCAGCGTCACCGGGCTTGCGGTCGGAGAAGATCAAGGGAAACATAGTCATAGTCGTGGGGATGAAGGGGCTTGATACTGCATCGTGGTCTTCCTGTGGGCCTCTCCGGTGAGAGAAATCTTCACCGTATCGTCCCTCTGTCGGGCGGACCTGCAAAACAGGGAAGACCTACGCCAGGGATTCGGCTAAGGCACTCCGACGATCAAGTCAGTGGGACGATCGAAGGAAATAAGAGATCTTTGAGACCGAGAGCTTGGGGGACTCTCTGCTACTAGAGGGTGATAATGAAGAGAGTGTATTGTTTCTTACTTACCTCCCCTTACCTCTATGCCTTGGGCGTCCCGCACTGGCCTCGGAGGCGTCGAACGGACGCGAGAGGAGCTGGGGGCGCGCCGGCGAGGTCGGACGAGCTGGGCTCCTCCCCTGCTTCTGGAGCGCGAGCCGGTGGAGCCGGCGAGGACGGAGCGGGCGGAGTGGCACGGGGGCGCCGGACCAAGGGAGGTCCCGCCGGGCTAAGCGGAGCTGGGCGAGATGCCGCACGGAGCGGTTCTGGGGCGCATGCGAGGTCGGGCGGAGCCGTGCTACCGATGCGCCGGCCAGGGCGATGGCGAGCTTGGCCGGTCTTCATGCCGTGGGCGAGATCGGGCGGAGCCGGAGGCGCCGGACCTCGAAGACGAGGCCTTCGACGGGCGAGCTGGGGCCGGCTCGAGCAGAAGCCTCCCCGAGCCTCCCACAGGCGAACTGGGTGCCGGCCTGGGCGGAAGCCGGAGGGGGGTTCGCTTGCGGAGAACCGCCGGGAGGAGCCGATGGAGCCGCGCGGGACCGCCGACCTGTCGCGGGGGGGGGCGCCATGCGGGCGAGGTCGGGCGGAGTGGAGCCGTGGATGCCACGTTCGAAGGGATGCGGTACGTTGGCCCGGTACCCTGGCACGTGCACGGTACCTGGTATGGGCATGCTGTGCTGTGCTGGGCAAGAGCATGCGGAGGCACTGATCTGGGCCCGGCTTCTCCCTGACGATGCTTAGGCCGGGCGAAGTGGAGCCGGGCCGATCCGGAGAGCTTCGTAGGCCGAAGTTGGCTACTCCTCACGCCTGGCTGGGCTCCAGGCCAGGCTGCCGAGCTACCGACCTGGTCGAGGTGCCAGCCCGGCCGAGCTGGGCTCCAGGCATGGTCGAAGTGGGCCGATCGAGGTGCCGACCTGGCCGGGCCCATGTATGCCTGCAGTAGACTAGTTTCTTCAAGTGGACCCATCATTATGTCTGGGCCGAATAGGTTAGTCACCATTGTAACAGTATGTATATAAATTTGTTCATTTTTTTATATAAGATTATTTCTAACCAACATAGTAATTTTTTTCTAATATCATTTTTTAAAAAATAATAATAAAATTATTTTCTTTGAAATTATTTTTTAATAATAAATTTTTAAAATCATCATATTATCACATACTCTAATATATCACAATCAAAAAATTCAGAAGATCATCATAAGATATCATAATATGACCACAAAATTTTATAATTTTTCAAGAAAGAATAGATATTTTTATCATTTAAAATTTTAAATAAAAATAAAACTATAAATATTAAACATATATCAAAAAATAAAAATTTATATATAAGTCAATCAAGTGAAATGGTATATATATATATTTTTTTATTTTATTTTTTTCGTCAAGGATGGTGTTTAAAGAATTTCTCGTGTGCATAAGTTAAATAAGGTGATGAGGACCTTTTTTTTTTTTTTTTCTGACGGATGAGGACCCTCATTTGCAATGTGGGATGGATGATATTGAATGTGAGGAGCGAACAACTTTTCCAAGAGGATGTAATGGATGCTAACAGGATCTTTGATATGGCCTGTAGACTTGCAGAAGAGTTTACAGCTGCTATAGATTTAATAACCTCTAATTCTCAATCATGGCCGAGGGGCACCGTTGGCTCTTGAGTCCCTGCAGTGTTCATCCAACCATTGTCCATGGGAAGGGCTGCAAACGTGCCGGTTCGGACTGGGACATGCTGACCCAACTTAACCCGATTTTATCTACAGTCTTGATATTAGACCAAACCCAATAAACAAATCCGAAATAAATGAACCTATAAAGATTTTGTATTTTGGGGGATACATACAGTGGTAATGTGCTACCCATAGGCTTGAACCCTTGGGTGTGCACAACTAGAACAAACCAACTTCATTCTTGGTGAAAAGAATTATTTTACAATTAGTAGGCCATTGTTACCCTGCACCTTAAACTTCTTAAAAGAACATGTCCTACATGCAAATCAACTCGTGTATGTCTGCATCCTTTGCCACTTTGATTGCATCAACCGGGAAAATATGAGCCATCATCAAGAGGTAGGCCACAATGATCCACTACACTATCAGACTCCAAAGCTAATTCTTTCAGCAAAAAATTTAAACAGATATTAATTTTTGTAAACATGTAAAAAGTTATTTTGTGCGTAAAAACAATCGATGTGCTTATGTATTTGTCAAACAAGGTTGCTTTAAATTATTCTTTTTGTTGCAATGGTTTATATTATTGTGAAATATTCACTTGGCTGTACTAATATATTACTCGGGCTTATGACTTGTTAACTATGTGTATTCTCTCTCTTGGGCTGAGGCAGGTTAACAGGATGTCAACTAGCATCTTTCGATGTAATACCCTTCGTCATTTACGTCAAAACTGCTATAGTGATCTCAGCAATAAACTATGTTCAAACCATCATTTCAAAAGAACTTATGAGATGAAGCACACTTCACTGGTACGGCGCAAAAGAAAAATATGTGATGCATTGAAACCAGGGAGATGCAAGATTAAACCTCCTCGGATAATTACAATCAGTCAAGTCAGCAGTGTAATTATATGATCAGAAAAATATGAGGGAGATGGCAAAATGATTTGAGCAAGTCAGCTACTATCAAAAGAGTAAAAATATCACATGGTAAAAAGATCTAGTAGTGTAAGTTGAAAAGTTTGCTATACTCATGCATCCAGTAGTGAACCCTGGGTTTTTGTTTTTTCGCATGCCACTGTATAATAAGGCCTTAATGCTGTCTCGTCATTGAACATGAACAAAGACTGACAAAAACAAGCAGGGTCATAATTTGACTACCAAAAGATGACAAGAACCCAAGCTGTGGAAAAGATGATTATCAAGAAGGTACATTCACATTTAGAGATAAAATTATTCAAACAACATAAAAAAGATGTCATATACATCAGCCAGCAACTAGCAACAGGCAAAATATGCAATAGATTCTTTCCATGACCTGATCACAACAACTATGTTAGCTACTCTGTTTATGAAGCAAATACTGATCAAGTACATAGTATAGTTCAAGAACTCTAGCCACTAATAACAAAAAAAATAAATAAATCCCCGAGAATGAACTTGAAAAGAAGCCAACAAGTCATGAATCATGATGCATCTTTGAAACATAAGTTGGCTTCATGGAGGTAGCGGGCAGTTCCAATTACAATGGGAGAGAAAAACCACGTAAATATTTAGAATCCACCCCTGACTCACGAACCAGTGCAACCCGGCCAGTCCGTGCCACCTGCAACCAATGTCAGCCGAAACAAAAAGGTTTGAAATAAAACTGCTTCTCTATTGAATGATAGCATTAATTATGTCTTGTAATTGCAATTTCGCAAGCACAATATGGGCTTACCCGAAGAGCAAAAGGAAAAAATAAACCAATCAGTATGTTCCTAAGGTAAGGCCAAAGGCCTCACATACTATTTCAAATGCATCATATCCCGTAAAAGCCAGAATAGCAAATGTAATGCATATAATCTTATGCAAGCAACTGGCCCTATAATGCAGTACAATGTAGAACACACAGGTTCATGGATGCAGGAATAATAGGTTTTCATAAGATAAGGTAATCATGGAAACAACAGGAGCCAACTAGGCGTTGGTAGTTTGTGGAATAGACAACAAGAAGAAACCAAGTTCAAGGCAAGAAACCAAGTTTCGAGGCAACATTAGTCCACAAGGTGGAATTAAGATTTAAACAAAATTCAGGTGACCAGACAACTCTGACATAATTCTTACACAGTGAATACAAGAATAATCTGAAGACTGACTGCAGCATCTAGTATATTACAGATTATTTTTTGACTGTAAAATTATTGCTGACTTTGCCTACCTGTAAAGGGAGGTCACCTCATCTGTTACCATACGAGGTTGGCTCCAGTCTAGGGGTTCCAGGTGTACATATAGCAACAAGAGATGTCTTGGGCCACAGAATGGCAGCTCACAAGGATGAGTTGTGCAAAAGGCATTATATAAGCCTGACTTCTGCTGAGTTCTTCAAGTGGAGAGGGACTCCAACAGTCGGTATCCCAATGGGCACGAAGGCCTGAAGTAGTCCGTAACAATTAAGCAATGGTCATGCACTATAAGAGTTGAAGGACTCCACAATTCATTGGACACTTGTACAACGGACATGAATGAGTGCCAAGCAAGTTACTCGGATACACCAAACTTGACAGTTTTGACATTGAACTAGTACTGATATACCTGTATTCCTGTCTTAAGACATTGACCAACAGTGAAGTGCAAAATCATATGCTGGATGGTCCCACAGGAAGACAATTTTTTAAAGAGCCAGAAGAACTTGGAAATTGAAATCAATCTGGGCCCTTTGGGTCTTAATTTGACATATATTACAGTCACCTAAATATTCTTATCTTGGAGGGTGCTGATAAGAAAGGTCCAACAGATCACCCAAAGAACTAATTTTTGGATGTCAAAGATCTTCTCCGCGGAAACACAAATTAGATATTTCACTACAATTGAGTTGCATGAAATTGAGATATAACATAAAGTAGGCATGGCCATTGAGCAACAATGACATCCACCAGTTTATGCAAGTCCCTCAGGATGAGTCACTGAAAATAGGCTTAATGAAATGGTCACTTCAAGAATTTAGAAAATCAAATAGGTTGAACTTCAGGAAAGACAGTAAACCATTGAATATGGTACAGAACAAAACACTTGATTGACTAACATGTAGGCTTGCCATGTATTTCCTTCTTGGTTTATGATAAGAAAAAATATTATATAAAATCAATTTCTACACGAAAGCAATCAAGAATTTAAAAAGAGTTCATCAAGGAAGTTTTTGTATTTGGACCATCAATCTTGGTATGATGCTGACTTTACACAACTAAGTCTTTGTCCTCAATTTATAAAATAAAACAGAAAAGAAATTAGTGATGAAAAGAGCCTTGTTGAGCTGCAAACTGGTCATTCAAATCACGAAAGCCTCACTCCAAGTTGAATTTTTTTTAATCACGGAAGCAATAATATGTAAAAGGTTTGAATCCAAAAACAAACCTCACAAATGCCATAGGGCTCCAATAACCTTTGCAATGCAACCATCTTGTCCAAATCTCCAGTAAGCTGGATTCAATTATAGAAGCTCAAATGTCAGATATTCTGAGAATTTTAAAATAACGTACATGCAACAAAAATGGGTCCAAGACCTCCATAAACTAAATGAGCTGGCTAGGCAAAAACGCACCAACTCTTTCAGAGACCAACACCAATTCCATAATGTAATATGCATATTATAGCAACTGAATGAGACAAACAAGGCCACATAAGTCCATATTCTGCCAACTTATGGTAGAATTCTATGGATTTGGCTAGTGCAGATGTAAACTCAGTTGATGGAGAGCTTAGGTTTGAAATACTGAACATGTTGGGCCCATGAGCCATGCTTCATGCATTTACAAGTTTGTACTTATCGTAGGTCTAGCAGTCTGAAATAGTTTGCACAATGCATTTGGTATGAAGTTCAAATTTATCTACTGAATTATATGATAATCATTATCAACCAAGATGCAATGCCCAAAAAAAGTTCCTTGAATGAAATGTTTTTAGTACTTATCAGAAGCATCTTGGGAAAACATGAACTTGATGACCTGATGTAGGAAGTAGGACAGCAAAAAATAGAAATGTTTTTCTATTCTTTCTTTTTTTTCCTCAGCAAAATGTATTTCTTTTAAATGTTCCTCTCACAACTAAACTGCAGCACCCAAAAATAGGGAAACAAAAAAGTATAGTCTGTTTGAAGACAACTTTAGGTGTTATATTTTGATCCTGCATTAGAATTTTGCCCTTTAAAGAAATTCAGTCATAGTTGTCAACAAGTCCACCCACGAGATTCCTAGGCTACTTGATAAATTATTCTCAAGATTACTTGAGGAGAGGATAGCCACAAAAAAATCCATAATTAAAAATAGAAAAAAAGGAATTGTATGTATGTCTGTCCTTTATAAGACAGCCGGGAGTCGGCCACTAGCCCTGGAATCACCCCTCACTTTATAAACCTCTATTATACTTTTCTTCAATTACAAGAAAGAAAAAAATAAAAACTGAAAAGACAACTACTAATAGTGAGCCTGATCTTTTCCCACTGTCAATGAGCAGTTGGAAATATTGTTGCTTTAGATTTGACGTTCCCAGGATGTTGGGAGGGGGGAGTGGAGACAGGCCTCATGCTCGAGATACAGGAGCAGGTGAGGCTGTAGAGGCAAAACAGCTGGTGGGATCAGGAAGTCCTGCAGCATACAATCCTATCCCATACAATCTAAACAGGCCTCAATAAGAACACAGGACTACCTGGTTGGTTAGCAGCTGCAAAGTAGCAAGTCACAAGTTATTGCTGAGAGGAATAGATGTTGCATAGCAGACATCAAGTTGTCAAAGACAGTATCAGTTTGTCAAATGGAGCGTGAAAAGCTATGTGGAGAAGACTTCTCAAGGCCTTTAAATTGTTGTGCAACAAAGAACAATGTTTCAAACATGCTGTAACGTAGCTTTAAAGGTGCTACACCAGATAGCACCTGACATTTACATTATTGTATGTATGTATACATACAACGGATTATGGGGAAGTCCCAAAATCCAAAATAAGGTTATCTTTAGTTATTTCATATTTACACATGTTCCTTTAGCTTTCAAAAGTATTAGAAGGTCTATTTCTCTTTTTGCAGGTAAGGAAAAGTTAGTAAGTTGGTCTAAAATCAAGAGAAGGTAAAATAGATTAGGATATTTTGTAAACATCTTGATCATGGCACATAATTCAACCAGATTCAGAAGCTCAAATAACTCATAATATATTTGAGAAAATCATGAATTATTCACAAAATTCAATATGAAAATGTGATTCTTAAAATTGTCAAGAGAAGTTCTATACAAAACTTTGAGAATTGTACAATTGGAGAAGCAGTTGAGTATTAGTGACTGTCGCATCAAATTTCATCAACACATTAAGTACATTTCATAATTATAATTACTAAAGTATTAATCTTCAGACCGCATTAATCCTCCGCACCAGAACACGTTTACTAAGCATGTCTGTGCTGGAAAGAGTGCTAAATAAAATTGTAACACCACTTTGATGGTGAATAGGATTGGAAGTGGGCTCAGGCTAGCCCGATGGGCTTCAGGCCGGATATAAACTAAATCAGGCCGGGCTTAGGCCCAAAAATAGGGTCCATTTAATTTTCAGGCCAGGCTCGGGCACCCCCTTTGCCCGGCCCGGACCGAACTCGACCCAAAAGTGGCCCAAACCAACAAAGCCCGAACAAGGCCCGGCTCGGTTCCTTTTATTTAGATAGGGTCCCGTTCTACAGATCTTAGGATTAACTGGTTAAGGGTTTACAAAGTCTTAGCCTCTCTGGTTCTTCGTTCTCTCCTCCCTCCTCACCGGTGGTAGGGGAGGCGTCCATGGCGATGCACGGCAAGGCAGGAGCTAGGAAGACCTGAGCCGACGATGGGGAGTGGGATGATACCTCGGCGAGCATGGGATCCGGCTCCGATGGGGGCTGATGACAAGGGCGGCGGGGGTGGGGAGGCGAGGGGGAGGAGGGAGTGGGCTAGTGGTGGTGGGCTTTGGATGAGACGGAGTAGCACCAGGCACTACCGTCAGAGGAGACATGGGGGAGAGAGGGAGAGGGTGGAGGAAACAGAGATGGTGGTCTCGCGGCACTTGCGATGCTTGGATATGTGGGGTTGGGGCTGGGACTAGGTTTTGAGGTGGAAGGACGCTGCCATCCAAGTGGGGCGCGCGAGGACCTTTGATTAGCACCCACTGCAGTGGTTCTGGCATCCTTCCGACTCTTCCAAATATTATCTCTCGTTTCCCAATTCCCAGTCCACCACGAATTGCCCAATCCAGGCCTCGGCCCCGATGCTCGCACACCCAAACCCCCCCCCCCCGTGCGACCCGCGACCCCCCTCCAGCTCCAATCTCCCTCTTCCAGCCCTGGTGCCCACACCCGATGGCCCCGGCCCCCCGTGCGACCCTGCGCCCCCCCTCCAGCTCTGATCTCCCTCCCAGCCTCCCCGGCCCCAGCGCCCACCCGACGCCCCCAGCCCTATGCGACCTCGTGGCCCCCTGTTCTGGTGCCCTCAAGCCTCCGGTGCTCCGGCGAGGCAAATTTTTTTTTTGGTCATTTGGGTTTTATTCAGGCAAGTCCAATATGGCTCGGGCCGGGCGCGAGCCCGGGCTCAGGCCTGATGCTTTGAAAAAATTTCAGGCCTAAGCCCAACCCGAAGCCCGAAATAATTTTTCGAGCCAGGCTCAGGTAAGGATGTGGCCCGATCCGGCCCGGCCCACTTCGAGCCCTAATGGTGAAGAATTGTGCTGAACCACCTTCAATTTTGGCTTCATTTAGGCAGCTCCAATGCATTAAATATAATAATCAGCATGCATTTAAAATAAACAAGAGTAAGCTAAATTGACTGTTGTCTTGATTTTAGTTAAAAAGAGGAAAAAAGAACTTGCTGACCTATAAGCCATTTCTCATGCTACTTGATAACTGATTTTAAAAGAAATGCTATTGATTTGATATCAAAGAAAACTATTTGAAAAACTCATAACCACCATGAATAAATAAATAAATAAAATTATTAAGAGGAAAAGCACTACCTGAAGTGTGATTGTATGATCAGATACATCAACAGCTTTGGCTCGAAAGATGTCAGCTATGTCCAGGATGTCCCTTCGGGCAGTAGTATTTACAGCAACTTTTATAAGCATCAGTTCTCTTTCAGCAAAAGGCAAGTGGGTTATATCCTGAACCTGAGGTCCATATGATTTGCTTTTAGACATCAATAATTAACATAAGCTCATAATAGCTCAAGCAAGCATCACGCATGATTTACCTCATGAACATCAATAAGCTTGTACAGCTGTTGGACTAACTTGCCAATCGATTCATCAGTTCCAGGAACAACAGTGGTGATACGAGAAATACCTTCCTTTTCAGCTGGACCGACAGCAAGACTCTGTTCAGGAAAGAATAGATTAAGCACACGACTTGTTCGCTTAAATCAGTGGAAGCACAAGAGAATAGAAGCCTTGAATAAAAGAAACCTGAATATTGTAGCCCCTACGAGAAAAAACGCCTGTTACAATGTTAAGAACCCCAGGAGAGTCATTTACGAGTATGGATAGAGTATGCGAACAAAGACCACTTGACTGGGACAACACACAAAAAAAAAAACAAGCATTAGATCAATGGTCCAAATAAGTTACAAAGTGCATTTCCAAGAAAAAGCCCAAGATTCTGCAATCAAATATCTAAATAACCATTCTCAGCTTGTCTGTTAAGGATTCAGGACATGGTGGTTAGAATCCTGATAAACAACTCAAACAATTTATCAGCAAACTTGAATGAGACTTGCATCACATTAAAACAGTTCATCTTATAAATGAAAGATTTGATATGTCACTCAAAAACTCGACTTATTACTATAAGACATCAAAAGAACCAAAAAGGTTAGAATATTAATTTGTCAAATCTCCAAGCAACTATCAAAATAACATCATTTATTATCAATAGAGGCATGAATTGCATTTCAGAAAGCAAGGAATGCCAGAGAGCTTCTAGAACTTATCCCAAACTAAAACTGGGGAAAAAAGGGGAAACAACATAGAATTGATGTTCAGTAATATAATTATAGATATCCAGATCAGTTAGTTACTTGGAATACAGACAACTGGAAAAGTAGATATATCAAAACAAAAAACATTGGAAACTTACATCATCATCATCATCGAGAACACCCCAATGTGCATCAAGAACTTGACTCACGACCAAGCCCTCATACGGCTCCACTGGGTAGACATCTCCCTTCACACAAATTTAACTAATAAAAGTCCATACAGGGTACTCGAGTTGAACAGTGACATAGAAAGAAAAGCAGATGTCTTGATGTTTAATGAATGAATGAAATGATATGAACTGACAAATATTCATAAGCTTTACTAGGTAATGTTATTTTAACAACAAACAAAAATGTCAAAAAAAAAAAAAGAATTGCTTCAAGTGTTATTCAGGAAAATTCTTAATGAAGGCACTTTGATATTACCGTTTATTGAAACATGCATTATGGGTAGAAAAGAGAATAAAGAGAATAAAAAGTGGTGGATAGTGATTTATTAGCTGCAGTTAATCTATGAATAATTGGGATACTTCAACTTCAGTGCTTATATCTGGAACCTAACAAGTGATTTGGAACTAAAATGGATCTGATCAACTATGAAGGAATGGTCATTTACAATACTGGTCACTTGAATTAAAAATCTCAGTCGGATGTCAAGTGAGAAGAGCATTTAAAGAAGTTATTGTTGTTCTGATTTCTTAAGTTGCTAATTTTAAGCACAGCAGTATTTCCAACATTAGGTATCTACAGATTCTGTCAGAGACAAGGGACTGTCACTTGGCATAAGCATCATCACGCCACATGTTATCAATAAAAAAATTTCAAATTTCCTTCTCTCATTTTTACTGCTATTTGAAATGATCACTTATTATTTCTAAGTTGGATAAAGCTATTAATTCATGAAGGAAACAAGGCCACAAATGTAGCATTACATAAGCCCTTTCATGCATCCTAAGAGCCATTCAAACCAAGGCCTGTTGAACCGTGCAGGTTCAGTTTGGGTTGTACCAAAGGACCAGTTGGTTACCGGCACGGTTCATTATGCCTGTTTGAAACATGATCCTCACAATGCCTGCAGAGGGAGAGGGAGAAGGAGAGAGAGAGGGAAGGAGGGAAAGGGAGAGGAAGGGAGGGAGAGTGATGGAGAGGGAGGGGAAGAGAGAGAGAGAGAAGGGGGGGCATGAAAGCCCTCATTAGAACAAGGGATTCCAAATTGTTTTTTGCTGATTTTGACTCGAAATTGATGATTTCAATTTAAAATCAGCAAAAATAATAAGGAATTCCTGTTTCAAAATGAACAAGAGATCCCTGTTCCAAGGAGGGCTTTCAAGCCCTGTCCATCCCTCTCCCTCTCTCTCTCCCTTCCTCTCCCTCTCTATCTTTTCCTCTCTCTCCTTCTCCCTCTCCCCCTCCCTCTTCGGGGCTCCCAGTGTCAGTGTACCCTAGAACAGCACAATATGAACTCATACCATGACAAACCAGTCACCAGCCAATACCAGTTTGGTGAACCTTGATTCCATCACTAACAACAAATCGAAAATTTTGTATAAATGTAATTTCAAGAAAGCAGTAAAAGGCTAGTATATGGCAGATTTAAAGACGCATTCAATAACTAAAAGCCATCTACTTCTTATCCCCCAGCAGAAGACTCTTACAATCTTGATCTTTGACATGTCTCACAACACATTTTCCTTAGTTCTTCATGTTTGTATGTCAACTATTAGTAGGTTATTGTAAGATAAATGTATACATTTTTGTCATCAAACAATTAGATGATTACATTTTGAGGCTTTTCAATCTGAAAATGTTAAATTAATCAACAAACTATATAAGATTGTAAAGTTTGGTATATATCTCTAACTTCTACTATGTCACATTATGTAATTCTTTCACATTTCCCTAATTTGAAAATAATTTTTAAATTCTGCTCTCTGGATAAAAAGCACTGCGCCTGCAAAAGAAACCCCTTACCACCAGAACTGCCAAACTTTTCATTTAGGCACAAATCGTGATAAAAATAATACTGCATTTTAAAACAAAGACTTATCAATGAACTAGCGAGCCTCTTGGCACATCACATCAACTAGCTTGAACTTCTGAGTTAATTCTTGAAGATTGCAGGCTACGAACAAACCCCCAATGGAGTAAGACAAAAAGCAGAAGGACGTCTATTGTCATAAGGAACTAACTGGAAAAACTGCAATAGATCTGAATTTGAAGAAAAGTTATCTAACAGACATTTAACGGATGTGCATAGGGCTGTTCTGGGGACTGGTTGTGGTAAAAAGGATAATAGTCTGTTGCAGCAGGCAACTACAAAGGTTTTATGGAGATAAAGATGCATGGCATGCAAGGGATAGAAATATAGGATTTTTCTTTCATATGGATCTTGTATTCTCTTCATTCGAGGGAATTTATTTTTCCTGCCATACGAATGTTTAAAACCTAGCTTTGTGTGAATTCTCTTAATGTCCATGCAGTAATTACACAGATATGAATCCATTTATAACTCAAGATATAAGAATCAAGTTTTTCAATGACAAAATGCCTTGCAGGCTATTCTCAACCAAAAAGTCATCCAGCAATAAGAGGTACATACTTCTGTTGATTGTCCCAGTTCGCCACTAAATGCTCCATTAGGAGACCTGAGAAGAGTACTTGCAGGCATTATGCTTTCCAGATCTGGATAAGAAGCTGCAGAAAACCGCCAGAAAGGGGCATCCTCTCCCATCTTCTCGCGCCTCAAAGCAATCTAATGGACAACAACAAATTCAGAACCCACTAATTACCTTGCACAAGCATGAAACTGCCAAGTCTTAAATACTAATTACCTTGCCAGTTCTTGCTATTTCCTTTATTCCAAACTTGTTCAGGTTTCTCTGAACTGCAGCTATTTTTCCAGGATCTCCAGCTACCTGCACTTTTAGCCAAAAAAATATGTTTCAGTATTAAGATTTGTGTGTACAACAGTCAAAAATAGTAAGATCCAACACTGGCAGTCAATGAGAGAAGGTTCAACAGGTGTCACCTCAATGGTTAGTGAATGTTCTGAAACATCAACTACTTTTGCTCTGAATATAGCAACCAGATCCATGACCTGCAGATTGGCAGTAAGCAATATTAGCAACAAAAGATAACTCCTCAAAGAAAGAATAGCTAATGTATGCTTAGACAAAGTCAAAACGATGCTAGGAACCTAAAACAAACATGCTACAATGTAGCAAAACACCCTCAAGGCCATTAACTTACATTTTTTTAAAAAAACTCCCTTTACATTCCTTTTTTTTTTGTGAATTAAACAGGATATTCCATCCTTACAAATTAAGGAGGATTAAAAGACATAAAGAAGAATCAATCACTCAAAACTAATAGCTGCTTTAACAATTATATTATTCTGTGCAGCACAGCTGTTTTAACATTCATAGGACTCTGCGCGCCATTTGAAACTTCAATTTTTTCTGTCATGTTGAACAAGTCAACCTCTACCTCCTACTAAGTTCCATTGTCAAGGCATGGAAAATGATGCAGTTCACCAAATTTTGACCTGCCGTTCTGGTGTATCAACAGGAACACAGTTTTCTACAAGTGCACAATCACTTGTGACCACCATCGATCCATCAATGATGATTTTTCACAAATCATCCAAATGAGACTTCCATGGAGTATCAAAACTAAAAGTTTGACTTTCTTTAAAGTGCTGAACCACCACAGCCCACAACCAATCTTTGCCATCCACTAAACAAGTGACAAGAAAACCAGAGCACCTCTTTGATGGATCATTAAATCTGATAAAATGGGTTTCTAGTAACATTTTCATCATTTCGGCTGATGCAAACATTTCAGCATGTGATGTTAAGTTGTCATAATATAGATCTGCATTTACCATCAACAAAATTTATACTAACATAATGTTTAAAATGCAAAACAACATAAATAACAGGGATAGGCTGTGCATGTACCTCTTGGCGCTTTTCAGGACCCACATTGAGTTTTATAAGCATCAGCTCTCGTTCAACTTGTGGTTCCTTTGATAGATCTTCAACCTTGTGATAACATCAGAGACATAACAATGCATCAACTAAAAGAATCAAAAGCCATGCAGAGCTGAAGACCATCCTTCTAAATCATTAGGTGATTAATACACAGTGCTGTTCAACTTCATTAAAAGAAACAACCGAAAACTAAGAGCTAATGGTACCCACAACAATGGAACACGGTTCTTACTTCTTAGTATTGATGCTAGAAAAGCCTCACTAATTCTGAGAGTGCTCTTTCCTACCTCATAGCCATTGATTATTGATATATATAACATAATAAGTTACCCTCCAGAATTAGCATGTGGGTAATATTATAGCATGCTGTTGTCTCCATTTCTCCATCTCAACTCTCTCACAGAAATCATGCTCCGCCATAGGCCAAACTGCTACCTTATGGGCGATTGACAGCACCACTGAACTCTTTGAGTAGGACCAGGCCTTTGGATATTGTAGGCATCTCTAGTTATTCTAGTGACATATATTTTGGTAACATGACTTGTTGATTGAACTTATATTCATTAATCAGTTCTAGAATTAACATGGGGCAACAAGTTTATGATTATATTCTTGCTTGGACTCAAGTGAGATAAACATATAACTTTAGCAATGAAGGTAAAGATGTAGGGTAAACATATACTTCTTGTTTTTATTCAAGAAACAAGTTGGAAAGGTTTGACCATATTGCATTTTGGGACGTGGGCAACCAGCACCCTAATTTGTTTGAATTTTTCAGTGCTAAATGAAGAGCCAGGAAGGTCACTACTCACTTGTTTAGTTGGACTCTTGACTATTGGGGAAAAAATTGTTTAAAGTTCAAAGAATTGCATTGGATTGGCCATGCCTGTGCTTCAGTAATAATTATAAACATTGTTGGGCATTATTTTGCCCAAAAAGGAAAAGAAAAAAGAAATGAATAGAGGGAGGATCAATGACATCTACCAGACACATTTGCTTAATTTATCATGTGGCATGACTTGTTGGAACAGCCTTTTTATGTTAAAAGTTGGACCATCAAAAATTTGATTCTCAGGTATTATTTTGTTACCTAGTAATTAATCACCATTTAACTAAAAACAGTGGTGATTTCTTTGACAATGTAAATTCTACTTGTAATAAGAGTTAGAAGTTTTGAATAGTTACTTTTATTTTATTCTTCCAAACCTATTCAAGTCAAATAGTTAGAAGCTCGAGCTCGATTGGATTCAAAATACTCGAGCTTGAAACTTAGCTCAAGTTCAATCAAGCCTTAGTATAGTATTCCAAGCTCGAGCTCAGCTCGATAACAAAAAGGGAATGCTTAACTCGGCTCGACCCAGCTTGAATATCATCCCCATATTGAGCTCGAGTTCAAACTCAAAATTGAGCCTTAACCAACATATAATATATATTAATATTTTTATTATAAATAAAAATAAAAATATTAAAATATATATAATTCAAGTAGGCTCGCAAGCTTTCGAGTTGAGTATCTTGCTACTCGAACTCGACTTGAAAAGCTATTCAAGCTACTCGAGCTCGGCTCGAGCTCGATAATAATTGAGCCGAGTCGAGCTTGACTCGAGCCAAGCTTGAGTAGCTCACGAAGAGCTCAACTCATTTGCACTCCTAACCGCAACGACCAAATGCATTATCTTCACACATAAGCACAATAGTTTACCAAGTAGAAGATATTTCAAAATCAACTCAAACACTCAATTTTCTTTTTTCATTCCATGAGTCTCTTTCTTTTTGCATATAGCATCACCAATTCCTCTGGCAAGATAATGTGGAACTTGATCTAAAAGCCATATTTCAATGGATCAATTGCATAAATCTACCATTAACAGGTTGGAAGTGAATACTAAGAGGTTGCAAACCTAAGTTTTCTTGTGTTTGGATAAGGATTAAACAATGCTCAATATCCCAAAAAATTAAATGGAGCATGTTGATGTTCAAATACTACAAACAGGAGACTTGCCTTCAAAACATTCACAAGTTTATGTAACTGCTCTACCACTTGTTGCAGTACTTTGTCAGTCCCTGAAACAACAATGGGGACAATGCCTTGTCCTATTCAAGCCAACTGCAAGTGACTCAATGTTGTATCCCCTTCTAGCAAAGACTCCAGCAATTCTGTTGATCATTCCACTTTCATCTCCAACAAACACCGAAATTGTATGGCGCCTCACTCTACACTTCCGAAAAATGCCATATTAGAGAACATTAACGTATGACGTAGCAAAGAACTAGAATAAAGAAAACGACCTACTGTAAATTGGACAATAAACACTGCAAATTGGAAATGTAAATTCAATGCAGGAAAAACTAAATTTCCAGCATATGTACTTTTAGAGGGGGGAACAAAACCTTTTAGATGGATAATGTCAAAATTATAAATTTATATGTGCGTAAAAAAACAAGAAAACAAGATCAAGACCGAACTCAAATAAGAGACAAAACACCATGTTGTAAAATATGCTTAACATATTTATACCATAAAGAAAGTTTTGAACAGACAGGCAGAAAGCTAAGATCAAAGAAAGCATTTTTATCAGAGAAACATTTAAGAACTACCGAATCAAAAGATTAAAAGGAGAACAACAATATTTCAGCGTATCCACGGGTATATTAGAGAAAACAAAAAGACATCTGTACATGGATAATGCCAGAACTACAAAAATATACTTAAGACCAAGCAAACACATTCATAAAAGCAACTAATTTAATTCACCAACACCCCATTACGAAAATCAAAGGGGCCATTGTGGCGAAAGGGGAGAAAAGGCGAGGCCTTACGAGTTCCTGGACTTCGGGGGCGGCGGGCTGACGGCGTAGGCCTCGCTGTTGGGCCTCTCGGGGCCGCTGGCGCCGGCGCGGATTTCGAGAGCCCGCGGCGGTGGCCTGGACACGAGCGTCGCCCGGGAGAGATCGACGGTCCTCGAGAGCCCGAAGCTGAAGCCCACCTCGCGAGGCGATTGGGATCGACCGAAGGCAGTCGCCGCCGTAAGCGTTGAGAGACGGACTGGAGAAGCCGCCATGGCCGGAGGAAGAGCACTGAGAGGAGGAGAGCTCGGAAGCGAGGCGGCAGAGTAAGGACTTGGTAGCGTCTATGGGGACAGGGTCGGGTTCACGAGGCGGGCATGGAAAATCGAAAAACCGAACCGAACATGGAACCGGTCCGGTCCGATTCGAATTTTCAGTTAATCAAGCCGATCGGTACGGATTCAATTTAACATTTTCCAAATAAATAGATTGTTGGGATACCTGTTCAGCTATACACCAAACCCCGATTTGTCTGATCGAAACCCGTTTCTCTAGACTACGGACTTCATACCAAGCAGAGGATAGGCCAACTGTAAGTAACCCAAGACTTCATACCGGACTACAACATCCGGAGGCCAGTCCTTCGGTAGCACCTTCGGCCCTAGCCAAATCCGAACTACTCATCGATTTCCGAAGGCACGTACTTCGGTCCCCGTCGTATACACAATCTCCGCCTTGGAGAAATGCCAAGTCTTCGCTTACGCAAGGGAAAATCCGAAGTTTGAACCACAATCTGTTCCAGAAAGGAAACTGTAATCAACGGTTACAATCGACACTCATCATGCCATGATCATGGCGCACAACTCTTGCAGCCACGCCTCCGATCTGGTCGGAACCGCTCACTGATAATCCACAATCACCAATCATGGGAGAAATTGGCTCTCCATGATCACCGGAAAAAGAACGGGCCACAGACCGGATGCCATCTTTTAAATATGGGTAAGAAGGGTAGCCGGAGAGGTACGCGAACATTTCGCTGATACACACTTATATTCTTCAAGAACTTTTTTTCTCTTCCACTCTCGACACCTTTTCCATTATGTGACTGGAATTCGTCACTGACTTAAGCATCGGAGGGTCCTCCACCGGAACAACTCCAGCAAGGAACCTATTTTGCAGGTGAATCAGTGAGCGGTCCTGCGATACAGCGGCTCCGACTGGCTGATTCAGGGACTCCACGCCAATACAGATTATGTGATTCGATTTTGGTTCCATGGTCTTAAAACCAATTGAATAGCCAAACCAAACTTTATATATATATATATATAATACATATAATTAGGTCTAATTATTTTTTTTATTATTTTATATTAAAAAATTTTATTAGATCAAAAAAAAAAAAAAAAATCATCTCCATCTCTTGCACGAGCCTACCCTCCCTCTAAGCCTCTATGCCTCTCACTTCTGCTCTCTCTATTTTAGATGTTAAATTTATCTCTATTTGAAAACCAAAAATATTTTAAGATATAACTTTGTTCAAGATATTAGGTATATAATTTTTTTAAAAAAATCTAATATTATTTTGTTAAATCTTTATTTGGTTGTTCTTTTTTATTGTTTTATTAACACGGTAAAATTAATATTAAATTAGATGTATATAGACATATTAATGAATTTCTATGGCATCCAGAAAATAATATATTTATAAATAATAAGGGCTAACAGTAAATGTGCATTTGTTATTTAATAACATTTTGATATCTATTATTGTGATGGGCCGGTCAGACTGATCAACCAAAGGTTGTATGGTAAATCCAAAGACTGACATGCTGATAATATGATATTCGGCCAACTCTTTTCATAGCTCATTAATCCGATCAACTTATAAAGGCCGACCAATTCATAAAGGCCGACCGATTTTAAAAAGAATGAAAATGGCAAGAAAAGAAATAGTTATCCTACCATAATAATAACCAACTGTTATAGGGTTCGGGTTAGTTCTTAACTAACTACAAGAAGCCTCTGCTAACTAAATTCTGTTAAAGCAGATGCACATAAATATCGATAAGAGGGAACCTTCGATGATAAATAAGAAAAAATAGTTGGAATATTCTTATTTTTATTGATCTTTTCTTAGATTCTGTATCTGTTACTCGAATCCTTACTGACTTAAGCATCGAGTATCTCCACCGAAAATTCTCCGATGCGTCGATTTGTTTTGCAGGGCCGAAAAGAAGCCCTTGGTGAATCTTGATGGTGCAAAAGGACCGCTTGAATTTGGTGACAACACCTATTATAAAAGGAATTTAGTAATTAAAATTATGCTATAAATTTATATAGAATTATTTTTTATATTTATAATAAATATATGGTTAGATTTCATCTTTAAAATTATCATAATTAAAAAAAATATTTAATTTTTAATTTGATAATAAGATTAATGTTGGAAAGGTTCTTAGTTCAATTCATTAATTTCGTGGATTATAATTTGAAACATATTTTATAAAAAAATTGTAAAATTGAATCGATCAAGTCGATGAAAGGATAGAATAGTCATTTTATCAAGAGCTCGAGAATTTGCATTACCCGAGGAGGGACGACAAATCTAGCTATCCCCACTAGGCATGGTCATGAAAGGCCCCGCTCCACTAAAAAAATACGATACAGAGCGATAACTATGATAGCTCAATCCCATCAAAATAGGTGATGGACCTCAGCCAAAAGGCCCGACAATCCATACATCCATATCTAGATCCTAAGATTAATCCTGGAATTATTCAAATCCTCTATGATTTCATTTCTCAAATCTAAGGAGCATGAAACATGGAACCAGGGCTATTCCATCCGCACTGCATCGTGGTGGTGCTCGAGTGAGATTTTTTTTAACAAAATGGAGGGAATATCCAACATGGGAATTTAATTAACGTATTCGCCCCTGGCGGCACTTTTTTTTTTTTTTTTTTTTTTTCCGGGGCCCCGAGGGCGGGTTGTCGCTGTTTAAGAGGTTTCTGAAGCGTGTCATGCATGAAAAAGGCCTGGACCAACTGTAATGGTGGAGGTAGAGATAGGGATAGAAATTTCCGATAGAGATCATGCATTTTGGATCACTAATTTCTCCAGATCGATCGGGATATATCTTCCACTCGTCTGATATGGCATCCAACGCTCCCTTGCATCTCATCAACCCTGTCTCCCTCATGGATGCAAATCTAAAGGCATGGATGAGATATATGCAGGACCCTCAGGTCTGACCCTTAAAGCAATCGAGTGGGGCTAGTATTTCACTATTTCTCCACCTAGAAAACCTTATGTTGGCTCACTGCAGAGATATATGAGACCAAGTTAAATGGTAACCATATTTATCCAATTCACAGTTGAGTGAGGAGAATAAGAGATCAAAAAACGACATAAATGTTGGAATAAGTTTTGTCGATATACGAGAGTGCTTTTTGACGGTTTTTCCGAACATACAAACTAGGCTGCATCCTTTTGTTTTAAGTTCTGTCATATCATTTCCAGACTCGGACAAAATGGAGGTTTATAAAAATTGAAAGACTAATTTATCCTGTAGAGGTATAAAGGGTGTTTTCACTATACCATGACAATTTTAAGACTCGCACCAATACATCCACGAAGGCATAACATGATTACCTTAATTCATTTCTCATCATCCCAAACTATTATTCCTGATATATATTGCTGACCCTCCTCCATCGTCAAGGAAAGAAACAAAGAAGGAAAAGAAAGGAAAGAGAAGTGAAATATTATTCTTGTTTGGATAGTCCTCGTAAGGAAAAGGAAAGCAAAACTTAGCTATTAGAAACTTTTTTTTCCTCCCTAATTTTTCCAAATCGAGGATTGAAAATTAGCTTAATCAAGAAAAGGGAAGGGAAAGGAGCATCCTTTCCTTCCCTTATTTTTTCTAAAAATTAATATCCAAACAAGAAAAAGATAAACCCTTCCTTTCCTTTCCATTTTGATCCCTCCATCCAAACAAGACCTTGAAGTCCATTGATTAGCTAACATAATTATGTACGGATCAAGACATTTTCTTTTAAGAAATCCTGAAATTTCTGAACAATGATGACGTGAAATTGTATAACAAGATTATTTAATTTAATTAATTAATTTACTTATTTTTTTTGATGATCAGAGAGTTGCACCATATCCATCGAGAAAGGAAGGGCCAGTCTTTCATGAGGATCATGATCATATCTTTTTTTTTCCGAAAAACGGATGTTTCAACCAACGGTCCTTGAAATTCTAGAAACGAGTCCTCCAAACAGATCCACGACACCATCCAAAATGAGAGGCGATAAAAGAGATCATCCGGTCAGCAGCCATATCGGCCACGTTCTTTCGATTCCTCGAGATTCGTTGGTCATCGCACGTGGGCGGTAGAGAATGCCATGCTATGCGCCCAAGTGCAGGGCTAAAAGGCGGCTTTATCGTGAAATAAGAGAAAGAAGGTTTTACTGGTTCTACTATGATGACAAGGAAAGCCGCCGCGTCAGCATTTTTCTTAAATTTTTTTTTTAAAAAAAATTGTAGGTTCCATGATCTCGCAACAAGTGCATCCAAGCTTTTCTTCGTTAGCTTAGGAAGACGACACCGACGACTATATTGACACAAGACAAGGGGCAATGCCAAACAAATAAGATCCGTGAGATGCTAAGATACCATGTTTAGGAGGGAAAAATAGTGCAATATAATTTACATATCTAAAGCTAAACTATTTATCTTGCATTGTGATGCAAATTAGCTCTTTATTTACATTTAATTTTTTTTAAAAAAAAAAAAATTGAAAAAAGCCACTTATCAAGCTCTCTTGCAACTTAACTTGTTGGAGCATTAATCTTTCAGTAAGTTCCTTGATAAGTAGGATTCATTCACTTCCTTTTAAATTTGAAGCAGGTTAGTATAAGAAGAGTAATTCTAATTTTAGTTTTTCTTTTTATTGGAAATTCATCCATCAAGAGTTCTACGATACGATGGATATGCTAATTTACTTCAAAATTCAGGATATGTTTAAAAAACAAATTAAAGCTAACCAACAATGGTTGCATATAATGCACATGATTAAGTGAAAGGAAAGATACAAACCAATTTTATCTACTTATGTATACATGTATATATTTTTTTATCATCATGTATAGGTATTGTTGTTATAGATTTCGATTTAAGGTCGAAGCTGGTACTAACTAGCGAGAGTCGTTCCTGGAATGACTTGCAAAATAAAATTCACAACTAGAGTTGGCCCCATCAAGAACTCTATGATGTTCAAGTTAGAGATCAAGAATAAATAGGAAGTAGTAAGCGTGGAAAAAAATTATTTACTTGGAATTCTCAAGATATAAAACCCATATCTGGTAGAGAACTGAAAAAATAGGCAACTCTGAAAGTATCGGGCTATTAATCAATATGATATTGTGATATAGCAGGCCTTCATCACTTCGGGAATAAAGGAGTCCGTTACGGTGATATCATCGACGCGAGATGATTGTTTCCATAATTCAAGTGATTGGTTATTTGAAATCTTGAAGACGAGTCACGTGACAAGGATCATGTCAAAGTACCGCACCTGATAATAATTAAATAAAAATTATTTCGGCATTAAGTTCGGTGCTACTGATAGATCGATAAATGGATCAACAGACAAGATCGCAGCAATTTGTTACTGAACTGCAAAGATATCTTTGTAACAAGCTCTAGCCGACAGATAGGTTGGCGGTTAAATCAACAAGATAAGTATCTATCTCCATAGCCACGTCCCGAAGGTATATCCAAGGCATCCGATTATCCCATAACATGCATGAAGTTCAAGAGTTTTTTTAGTTTTACCTCCATTGGAAACTTGGGGAATGGAATTGTCGCAGCCCGACCACCGTGGCCTATAGTTGGAGACAACCTCGGATCGCACCCTCGTCGCTTGGGATCCTGCTCGCGCGCTCGGACCTGCAAAACAGAGAAGAACCGGACCGATGATCCCGACGGGGGTACTCCCGATACTCAAGTCAGTGACGATCCAGGGAACAGATCCTCCTGGTCGAGCCTTGCAGGTGGATTCCATGCTAGGAGGAGAAAACTATGTACTCGAGAAATATGAACGAGTTGAGAATAGAGCGAGGGAAGTGATAGGGAGGAGAGTTCGAGCTGAGTGGCTGTATCCGTCGAGACCTTCCCAGTAGGTCTCCAGTAGCCCAGAGCGGTTGTTCTCCTGTATGCCGTCCCTTTTGCCCGTTCGTGACTTACGTCTTTTGGAACCTTGGAGAACCCTCTTAAGCTAGGACAGCTGCATGCCGCCTACCTTGGGATCCTTCCTCGCTTGCAGGCGCGTGCGGCGACGTCCCGTGCTGTGCATGAGGTGCCTTTTTTTATTTGTGATAAGGCTACACCGTGCACTCTGACCCTCCTCTGGTCGCTCCACTTTAGAAAACCTGGCAGAGCCTCGATCGGGGTATAGCCGCCCCCTAGATTTGAATCTTCTAGGTTGACTTCCTCTTTTGGGTGGTACAGATGGTCGGTCATGAGCACAGTGCCTCGATCGGGAGACCCCTTCTCCTTCGGTGTAAGTGGTAGCTGGGGCAGTTATTGCGACATGGTGGGCGTCCCTTCGTGGTCTTGGGCAGCTTACCACCACCCAATGAAGGTGGCGACGCCCCGTAGCTGCCGGTCCCTTTGTCCGAAGTGGGGCTGGTCTAGGAAGGAGAAACTCGACTTTGGCCAGGGCATCTCAATCTCGAAGGAGTGGCCTGGCGAAGGAGTCCGAAGAGAAACGGAGCTTGACTTTGGCCAGGGCGTCTCGACCTCGAGGGAGCCGACCGGTGAAGGAGTCTGACAAGAGCAGAGCTCGACTTCGACCGGGGCATCTCGACCTCGAGGAGCCACCCAGCGAAGGAGTCCGAAAAGACCAGGAGCTCAACTTTGGCCAGGACGTCTCGACCTCAAGGGAGCTATCCGACGAAGGAGTCTGAAAGAGTAGGAGATCGACTTCGGCCAGGGTATCTCGACCTCGAGGGAGCCAGCCGGCGAAGGAGTCCGAAAAGAGCAGGAGCTCGACTTCAGCCAGAGCATCTCGACCTCGAGGGAGTCGCCTGGCGAAGGAGTCCAAAGAAAAATGGAGCTCGACTTCGGCCAGGACGTCTCGACCTCGGGAGCCACCCGATGAAGGAGTCTGAAGAGAGATGTTCGATGTGGCATCTGATTGGTCTGACATGGGTTCCATGTCAGCGATCTCGCCACATTATTTCCCCCCACTCCCAAGTCCTGTTAGTGCGCAGTGCTCGGGGCAAAGGGAGTAAATGCGGTGCTGACATGGAAAGGATAAAATCTTGTGCCATTATTGCCAAGATCGCCGGCCTCACAAGATAAACCTCCAAGCCATGCGGAGATGGCACATGGATCGTCTGAGGAGGCTTATGGCTGACATAGAGTTCGAAACGGTCGTGAGTGAATCGAAGCATTGGCCCTTGCCGATTGCCGACACGTGGCATAGATCTGATGGCGGTGACGGGACGGTTTCGGTCTGGCCACTTCGAAAGGAGAGAAAAACTCCTTGCGAACATCATTTCTTTCGAATTTTCTATGCTCGCCGACGAACCAGAGACTTCATCTTCTTCCCCTCCGGGGTATTTTTGACTTCCCAAAGCCACCAGGTTAGTCTTTCGCAATCCTCTTCTGCCCTTTGGTTTGATAGAGCCCGTCCTCAGAGCTTCTTTGGAGTCCAAATTTCCTTCTTTCATCCTTCGTTCTTCTTGCTTCTCCCTGGTCTTTGCTTAGGATGGCCCCTTCCGGCCGTCATTTTCGTTTTTCCAGCAATCCTGACGAGGTGGGGCCCTCTCGACGAGGACTCCCTCTTCTTCTGATGATGATGAGGAGGAGGTCCCGATTGAGGTTCGCAGGAACCTCCATCATGGTAGGATTGTGATAGGAGAGCCTAGGGCTCGCCCTCCTCTTCCTTATGTTCTTGAAGTTCCCCTGGAGTCATTCCGTTCGTATGGTCCCGGGGGGTTGTCTTGGTGATAACGAGGGAGGATCTTGCCACAATCCGGGAGGCTTACGTTGTCCCAAGCTTTGTCTGGCTTTTGGTCCCTTGACCGGGGGAGCGGGTCACCTCCAGTGGCCTGGGTCGGATAGCCCTCTACGAGGAGTCCCTCGCAGGGGTCTTCGATTCCTTTTCACCCCTTCTTCCTCTCTATTCTCAGCAACTACTGCCTGGTTTTGGCTCAGCTGGTTCCAAACGCGGTTAGAACTATTTTCTACTTCATCGTCATGTGCTACTTCCATGGGATCGTTGCCCGTTTTTTCCTATTCAGGGCTTTTTTCACCTTGATGCGCTACCCGACCGAGGACGGGTGGTGGTTTATTTTCACCTCGCCCAAAGGGCATTAGGTTCGAGCTTCCCTCTTCCATCAAGGGATGGAAGAGTAGATATTTCTTTGCTTCTATCGAGGGGGTTGACTGGGTTTGGAGCAACCTTGATCGAACCCCGAACAGGAACTCCGTTGTCGAAGCGGTTGATTTGGAAATTTACGACCAGCTTCGCACCGACCAGGTCCCTTCCTTGGAGGTCCTGCTAACAGAGCAGAACCTCTTCGAACCTCTTCGAACCTCTATGAAAGCTTTCAATAGATCAGATAGTTCAGCGCGCCCAGAGGAGAGGTGCGCCAAGGGGGCCCAGGGAGTCCCCCCCGAAGAGGGCCCGAAATGAGCCCAGCTCGAGGCCTGGATTGGTCGCAGCTCTCAGCCCAGGCAAGAGGGAAACTGACCAGGTGCACGATCCATCGAGGCGACAGGCTTCGCCTCTGGCCTGGGATTCTGTTGCGGATGCGTGGGTTCGTTTTGCCGCCGCCACCGTTGTTGCCGTGCCTCCACCTCCATAAATCGTCAAGGTGGAGCAGGTAGGTGAGGAGAGGGGGACGCTGCCGCTGATGGCGCCATCTGTTGTGGCAGCGAGCTCGACCAGGGGCTTAGAGATGTCCTCGGCCACCCCAGAGGACTTGACACCAGCTGGGGCTAGGAAGAAGTCCAGCTCCCGGATGATGCCCTTCGAAGTGGCACCGAACTCCTTGGTGACTCAAGATCGGTCATTAGCCGAGTGGATGATGGACTTCGCCATCCAGTCACGTGACTTGTGAGAAAGGGGAGGGAGGCCTTTGCCGGATGCAATTCTTGGCACCTTCTCCCACCTCTTCACAATAAGGCCCCCTGTCCCTTTTCTTCTTCCGTCTGCTGATGTCGTCGTTATTGCAGCTTGGCACGGACCTTCTTTTTATTTGCGACTACTGCACCCACTGGCTTAGGAGGGAGAAGCTGAAGGAGAAGGAGTTGGCGACGGCCATGGCCGAGACCAGAGAGAAGACCGCCAGAGCCTAGGAAGCCAAGGAGAAAAATTGGGAGCTGAGGGAAGAGGCGGCTGCACCGTAAGGAGGATCAAAGACCTTGAGGCATCTCTGGGGGAGAAGGACCGGGTCAAGCACAGGTCTGAGGAGCTCAAGGCTAAGGCATCTCATGCCAAGGAGCTCAAGGCCGAGGCTGCCCGAGTGGCAGAGCGGACTAAAAGTCTCCGGGCCCAGCTCGAGGCTGCGCGGGCCGGGCTGTCGCTGTTGAAGAAAAGGCGCAGGCACGGTGGCCTTGATGGAGGCTGCCAAGAAGAGACCACCGAGGCGGTCCCTAAATACAAGGCCTCAGAAGCCTACATCGACGAAGTCGAGGAGGCAATCCTTGACTCGTTCGCCAAGGGCTTCGAACATTGCAAGTCTAGGGCTGCCCAGATATTCCCGGACTAAGCCTGGATGGCAGGTCTTCCTAGTAGCGCCGGGCGAAGCTCCCGATGAGGCTGTGGCCGCAGGAGCGGACGAAGAGCCCTCGGCCACCGCGGAAACTGCTCCCCTGACGGAGATTGAGGCAGATGATGCTATGCCCCAGCTTCACCCCGGGAAGGAGCCGGCAGAATAGGGACCTTCGATCTTTGGGTTTTTCTTCTTTCTTTTCTCTTCGGACCGCCCGGCATGTCGGGGGTCCTCATCTAATATAACATTTCTGCATTAATGAAGAGCCCTTTTTTCCTTACTGAGTCTCCCTTTTCCTCATCTTTTCCCTCCTCTCTTCTTCTTCCTTTTCTTCTTTTTCTTCTTCTTTTTTTTTTTGGGGGCCGTCGAGGTGCATGCCTTAGTTGTAGCGCCGTGTGACGGGATGTTAAGCAGCTAGCTCTTCTCGGTAGAGCTCCAAATATGCAAGTAGTTGAAGAGAGAGGTCTAGGTTTTCGTTTATCTCCGCCACGTCGGGGACGAGGTGGAGATACTTCGCGCATCTCCCCCAGGCAGGTTGCGTCTTCAAGCCTGCTGTAGCCCGAGCAGGGAGTGGACGAACGCTCGACCACGGGGGAGGCACCGAGGTGAAGGTACTTATGGGATAGGAATCCAGCCCTTTCGTGGAACCCATCTTCAGCTTGGTGCTCTACCTAGCGAGGAGCTCGGCCCCGGCTTTTGACTTCAATGCGGGGCTTTGGAAGTTTCCTGGCTTGGAGTGCTAGGCTTCAGGAGTTTCCGGGCTTGAAGTGACGGACTTCAGGAGTTTCCAGGCTTGAAGTACCAGGCTTCAGGAGTTTCCAGTCTTGAACTGTGGGGCTTTAGGAGTTTTTCCGGGCTTGATCCGCCAGGCCTGGGGCGGGCGGCGATATTCTTGCGAGGCAAAGAGGGTTTGCATTGAAAAGAATTTTATTATTAATGGATAAAGGTCTTACATCATTGGTAATACATCCTCAAATTATCGGTGCTTCAAGCTCGAGGGAATCGGGCGCCGCCGAGCTCAACAAGGTAGTATGCTCCATTGGGGAGGGCTTCGACCACCTTGTAAGGGCCCTCCCAGTTCAAGAAGAGCTTGCAGCCCTCCCGAGTTGCGAGGCTTCAGCTCGACGCAACACCAAGTTGCCTGGGTGGAAGATCTTTGGCCTTACCCGCATGTTGTAGTACCGAGCTACGCGCTGCCAGTAGGCCGCCATCCGGAGTCGAGCTTTGTCTCTCATTTCCTCGAGGAGGTCCAAGTTGAGAAGAAGGTGGGCTGAATTCTCTGCCTCATCATACTGTTCCACTCGTAGTGTGGGCACACCAAGTTTGATCGAGATGACGGCTTCGACGCTGAAGACAAGGCTGAGGGCATCTCATCCGTGGCCATCCTTGGTATTGTGTGGTAGGCCCAAAGGATGCTGAGAAGTTCTTCTGCCCACCTACCCTTGGCCCGGTCTAATTGGTTTGGAGTCCCTGGAGGATAGTCCGATTGGTCACCTCGGCCTCTCCGTTGGTCTGGGGGTGAGCTATTGAGGTGAAGCGATGCTGAATGCCAAGGTCGGCGCAGAACTTCTCGAACACTTTGTTTGTTAACTGCCATCCATTATCAATGATGATATTGTGGGGGAGTCCCCAAATGGCAGATAATTGACTTCCCAGAAAACTGTCAGACCTTGGCTTCAATGATCCGCTAGTGGCTCTGCCTCCACCCATTTGGTGAAATAGTCAATAGCCACTATCAGGAACTTACGTTGTCCGACGCAGGAGGGATGGATCCAGGATTCCATCCCCCACTTCTGGGCAAATTGCCAGGGTATGGAGAGTTGGGAGAGTGGCCCCAATGGTTGATGTTGTATGTGGGCATGGCTCTGGCAGCGATCGCACTCTTCATGAAGTCGGTAGTGTCTGCCCTCATAGTTTACTAGTAGTACCCCCGATGGAGGGCCTTGTATGCTAGCATCCTCCCTCCGACGTGATTCCCACAGAGGCCTTCATGTATTTCTTGAGCACAAAGCTACCTCTGCAGGTCTCAGGCACTTCAGGAGCGATAGGAGTAGGATCTACGATAGAGCTGCCCATCCATCAGAGAATCGCATGGCCTTCTTCTTGATGAGGCCAGCCTCTGCTCGATCTACTGGTAGCATGCCATCAGTGATGTATCTGATGTACTGGTCCATCCAGCTGGGCTCCGGGGTGACCTGCTAGACCTCTCCAGGAGTCTCGTAGCTTGGATTCTCTAGGTACTCAATGTGGGCTCGCCCCAGTGACGAGTCCAGCAAGGTCACGAGCCTTAACAGAGCATCGGCGTGAGCGTTTCTCCACCAGGGATGTGGAGATGCTAAGCGCCAAAAGCCTGTCGTGCTCGAGTAGACCTACTCCAGGTACTTCATCATCTGGGGATCTCAAGCCTTATACTCTCCTGAGACCTGTCCGGCCACCAGCTGGGAGTCGGTGAAGACCTTCAGGTTGGGCACACCCAGCTCATGTAAGACTCCGAGTCCCACGAGGAGCGCCTCGTACTCCACCTAGTTGTTGGTCGCCACTAATCGGAAGTGGAGTGCACATTCAGCCATGACCCCATCCCCGTTGGCAAGGATGAGACCTGCTCCGCTCCCTCTTGAGTTGGATGCACCATCCACATGGAGGACCCAAGTCTCCTCCTTAGCTACGGGCTCCAACTAGGTTTCCGAGTTGACCTCCTCGGGCTCCTCGCTCATGCCGCGCACTTGACCAAGAAGTCAGCCGCACTTGGGCCTTCTTGGATGGCCTCGGTCGATACGAGATGTTGAATTCGCTTAGCTTCAGAGACCACTTAGCCAAGCGCTCGGAGGTTTCAGGGCAGCTAAGTGTGGCCCTCAGTGGCTGGTCCGTCATGACTATAATAGGGTATGCTTGAAAGTATGGCCTGAGGTACTGGGCAGACATTATAAAAGTAAAAATTAACTTTTCTGAGCGGTGTACTTGATCTCCGCATCTCGGAGGATTTTGCTGGCGTGGTACACCGGTCTCTGGGATCCATCCTCATATGTGCAGACAAGAGCCGAGCTGACGACCCTCAGGGTGACTGCCATATATAGTGGGAGTTCCTCTCCTTCCTCCGGTCTGGAGAGCAGCGGCGGTGATGCCAAGAACTTCTTCAACTCTTCAAAGGCTGCCTTGCACTCTTCAGTCCAGGCGAAATCGTGCACTTTGCGTAGCACCTTAAAAAAAGGCAAGCAGTGGTTAGCCAACCTCGAGATAAATCGACTCAAGGTGGCAATCCGGCCCGTCAGGCGCTGGACCTGCTTCTTCGAGGTGGGATGCTCTATGTCGACGATTACTTGGACCTTCTCAGGGTTCGCTTCGATTCCCCTCTGGGTGACCATGAAGCCAAGGAACTTTCCTATGCTACGCCGAAGGTGCACTTCGCCGAATTCAACTTCATCTAGTATATCCGGAGGTTGTGGAAGGCCTCTGCCAGGTCGGCGACATGGTCTGACTTTGGCTTGCTCATAACGAGCATGTTGTCCACATATACTTGCATGTTTCGGCCAATTTGGTCCTTGAAGACCCGATTGATCAGCTGCTGGTATGTGAAACCAGCATTCTTCAAGCCGAAAGGCATCATCCGATAGCAATATGTCTCTCAATCTGTGATGAAGGCAGTGTGCTCCTCGTCCTCCGGATGCATCCGAATTTGATTATATCCGGAGAATGCATCCATAAAGGAGAGCAAGAGGTGCCCCGAGGTGGCGTCCACCAATTGGACGATCTTCGACAGAGGGAAGCTATCCTTTGGACAGGTCCCTTGAGGTTGGTGTAGTCCATGCAGATCCTCCACTTTTCATTGTTCTTCTTGACCATGACTATATTCCCAGCCAGCTGTGGTACTGTACCTCATGGACAAAGCCGACTGCGAGGAGCTTATCCACCTCTTCATTAATTGCCCGTTGCCTCTTCGGGACGAAGCTTCTCTTCTTTTGTCAGATAGAACAGTACTTCGGATTGATGCTCAACTTATGGGTGATGATGTCACGGGGAATCCCTGGCTTATCTGCCACCGTCCAGGAAAACACATCCACATTTGCTTGAAGGAATTCCAACAGATGGGCCCGCTCCTCTTGAAGTTGGGCCCCAATTTGCACCGTCTTCGTCGGGTCGGCTCCGAGTGGATACGACAGCAGGCACTCGACCGAACCACCTCTGGGATCATACTCCCTTTGATCAAGGTCATCGGTGCTAGGGTTTTCCTCGGAGGTCTTGGCCGTAGGGATGGCTTGGAAACAGTGTTCGATCGGCTAAGGTGCCCCCCTCATTTCTCCAACACCATAAGGAGTGGAAAACTGCACCAATAGCCGCTTGGTAGAAATGACTGACTGCGTCGAGCAGGTTGAGCTCGGGACATCCAAGAATCACGTTGTAGGCCGAGGGAAGCCTAACAACTATGAAGGTTATTATGACGGTGCTCTGCCGAGGTAGCGTCCCTATAGTAATAGGAGAGTGATTTCTCCCTCGACTCTCACGGAGTCCCCTATAAAGCCAACAAGGAGAGGTGCACATGTCTCAGCTGAGCAGAGGACAGGTTCATCCTGGAGAAAGCATTGTAAAAAAGGACATCAGTCGAACTTCCACTATCGACCATAATTCGTTTTACACGATGCTTGGCGATCGTCATCTCGACAACCATGGCATCATTGTTTACATTTTCAACCCCAAATTATCTCTCTCACAAAGGGAGTACATTTTCCAAACTTTCTCCATCCCGGCTCTCTTGGGCGCGCGCTCGACTCCCCAACATATCATCCCCACAAGCTTCTCGATGGGCATTGTCGACTACATGGACTAGAGGGAGAGTGAAAGCCTGGGGTTCCACCGGGTCTTGCTCCCCCATGAACCTTCCGAGGTAGCCCATCCTTATGAGGTCTTCAATCTCCTTTTTGAAGTGACGGCACTCTTCGGTGTCATGGCCTTGATCGCAGTGGAATGGCAGTATTTCGTCTTGTCGTGATCGCTAGACAGCCTTAGTGGGGGTGGGTGATGCAGGTAGCACTCGCCCTCAATCTTCATGAGGATCTTTGCCCTCGGGGCCACGAGAGGTGTGTATCTTTCTTCTGGGACAGGGCTGCTCTTCAGCTTCGACCCCTGGCGGAAGTTCAGTGTGGCCGATTTGGGCTTCTGCACCCTGGACGTCTCCCCGGGAGCTAGCTTCTTCAGTGGCTTCCCGTCCAGCTCCCTCCTCATACGGTCTACCTCTTTGGCATAAATGTACTTGTGAACACGGAGGAGGAGTTCATAGTATATTTTCGGTGGCTTTTTGTCCAGCGAGTAGGTCAAGCAAGAAGTCTTGAGCCCTCTCTTTAGCGCCAGCATGGTAACTGGCTCGTCCATATTGTAAATCTCCAGTGCGGCAACCTTGAAGCAGGCCACGTAGTCTCGTAAGAGCTCGTGGTCCTGCTGCCTGATGGAGAAGAGGCTGTCTGCCTCCTATGGCACTTTTCGATAGGTATCAAAATGGGCCATAAACTTCCCTTCCAGTTGAGCGAATGAACTGATGCTTTCAGACTCGAGGCGGGTAACTAGACTCCGAGCTGCTTTCGGAGGGTGGCTGGAAAAGCAATACAGAGGAGAGCGTTGGTCACCCCCTAGACTCTCATGAGGCCTTGTAGCTCTCGAGGTAGTCCAGGGGGTCGGTGGTCCCGTCGTAGGGATCCACCTGTGGCATGTAGATCTGACTCGGGATCGGTTCCTCTTGGATCTCTCGGGAGAAAGGGGGACGAGCGTTGTAGTCCGCAGGCTCGTGGGGGCCATGTAGATTCACAAATTAGCGGGATAGCTTCGCCAGTTTGTGCTCCTATTCCTCTAGGCGCCTTTCTGCCATGCGCCTGATGGCCTCGTCGGTTTAGCCTTCCACTGAGGCCCATGGAAGAGGTGAGGTAGCAACTAAGGGGGTCGCGACGGGGGGCCTTGCATCTGCGACCTCGGCGATGCTTGATAGTAGACTGCTCAAAGGTCGAGGATAGACTCTCTCCTGTTGGCAGACCCGGTCTATTGCCTCTTCGTCGGGGTCCTGTGGCTTCCCCGACGGTCTGTTGTGGCTCGTAGTTGCGAAGGCCTTCCTTGGAATGACCACAGGCTGTTGCGGGTACGGTGGCTTGGGCCGCGGGAGTCCCTAGCTGTTGGTGGGTGGCTAGGGATCGATACTGGTATTGCAATTGGTGCATCGCTATGGTTAGAAGCTACATTTGCTAGATGAGCGCGGCCAGCTGAACGTCTGATGGAGACGGTTGCGATGGAGCGGGGAGCTCCCTCTCTGGACTGTGCGGATCCCCATGGAAGGGGGATCCCTCGTGCGGCTAGTGGAGACCTCCCTCGCACGGGTCATTACCATGCTCCTGGTGGGGTTGCTCGCAAGGAGATTAGCTTGGGTCGAAATGTGTCCTGCCCCCCTACCTGGTGCGCCAATCTATTATCGCGCGACTGTCATTGCTTGTAGCTGGAGACGACCTCAGACCGCACCCTCGTCGCTTGAGATCCTGCTCGCATGCCGGACCTGCAAAACAGAGGAGACCTAGGTCGGTGATCTCGGCGAGGGCACTCCGATGCTCAAGTCAGTGGCGATCCAGGGAACAGATCCTCCTGGTCGAGCCCCGCAGGTGGACTCCATGCTAGGAGGAGAAAACTATGTACTCGAGGAATGTGAACGAGTTGAGGATAGAGTGAGGGAAGTGGCAGTGGAGGAGAGTTCGAGCTGAGTGGCTGTGTCCGTCGAGACCTTCCCAGTAGGTCTCTGGTAGCCCAGAGCGATTATTCTCATGTATGCCACCCCTTTCACCCATTCGTGACTTATCTTCTTCCTAGAACCTTGGAGAACCCTCTTAAGCCAGGTGAAAGGAACTGTTCCTAGGGGCGATGCATGTATTTTAAAACTTTTCTAAAAGCATGCAGCAGCGGAAAACGATAAAACTATTTTATCAAGATGTTAATCTAATTAACATAACCTCTTTACCAGGATCTAGATGCATCTAGAGGAATATAAATATGAAATCATGCATCCATAGTATGAAATACGGAACTATTCATATAACCATACAATGATGCGGTATAGACAGTTATATCATACATAAAACAAGTACATACCTCGATGGCGTTCACCAGGGTGAACCGGAAGTTGCAGAAACGCCCACTCTCAGTCGTGATTCTAGGGATGGCACAACCATGTAAAAAATCTGAATCTGCAAGCAGCACTCAAGTACCGCCTATACGGGTGGTTCACACCGTGTAGCACAATTTCTTCTTCTTCCCTTTGAGGTGCTAGCCTCTACGGAAGCTTTGTCGGATGGACTCCTTCTCTTCAACTCCTTGAAGATGAGTGGGATACCTTCAACTCCTTGAAGTGCAAGTTGCTACAGCAATGCTGGAATAGAACGAGGACTCTCCCAGTTCTCTTTATCCCAAACCTTCAATAGAAGGTATGCACTCAGAGATCCCATCCAAAACTCACTCTATTCCAAAGATCCAATCTTTCAATCTCTAAGAGGTCTTAGAAGATCTCCAACACAAGGAATGGAGAGAGTCTCGACCTCAAAAATGGTGGAACAGCAAATCTGATCTAATCTGCCCAGCAAATAAATAGTCCCCAAAACCATTAAGAAGACTAAAGAGAGATTATTGGAAGTTATGAGTCTCTCGGAATTCATAGGACCTTTGGAATTCAGCAACAACCCAGCATAAAAACAGGAAACTTCCCATTAATTTTGACAATAATAACAGCAATTAATGAAGCAATTTCAGTTTTTGCCGTATTCCGTCATTTGAGTCGACTCGTTCAAGGAGAGTTGGCTCGATTAGAAGTTTGACAATATTTTGTGAAACGATTCGAGTCGACTCGTTCAAAAAGAGTCGGCTCGAACAGAAATTTGACAACACTTTGTCAAACGAGTCCGGAATAATTCCTAATCGTTCGCATGCCAACAAAGTAAGAAGAAATCATCGCTGTGTGACCCCATAGGTTCAAACACTAAACAGTAGCACGGGAACATTTTCAGTACTAGCAAAAGTCGCCATCTAGCAATGACACCCGCGTCCGGATAGGTTGAATGTTGCAGAGCAACAAGAACTTGTCGAATATGGAATAGCATTGAACTTATTCCCTGCACCTCCTAATGCTCCAGATGGTATAGGGTTAAACTACCCAACCCTAAACAGTCCATCAGAATATGTCTCAAAGAATCCCTGCAACTCATTACAAGAAATGCCCTGACCAAGATCTTACTCAATTGAGGCATATAAAGCATTCAACCCAAATCATTTGGAGAGGTCAATTCTATCTTGATCCTACCACCGCTACACAAGTACTTGACTGTACCCAGCAACTTTTTCCATCACCAGATTAGAAATCTGGATAGTCCGGCACCAAAGCACAGTAAGTTGCTTGCAAGCTGCCATAGTGATCTCAAGTCAAAGGAATAATTCAAGTCCACATTCTAATACAAGACTCTTCTTCGGTAGCAAGAGAACCTCGCATGAGAGTCACATTCAGTGAAGTGTCAAACACAACATCCGATGTCATATCAGCATCTGCATGCTACTTGATTAAGAAGACAACAAACAGATATGACATCAATGACCTACTCTTGATACACCATCATCCCGAAATAGTGTATCATTTGGTCGTGAACTAATTTATGAACTACACGATGCATCATCTCTACATCGCATATAAGGTAGCTCAAAGGATATCATCACAAAATAGTTTAAATAAGAAAAATGCACCTGTGATGAACAGCCAAAATATAACTTTTATTTATATCAAATTCAAATACAAATAGCACAACCGTCTACAGCCTAGATGATTGGCTTTGGGACATAATTCCCAACACCAGGACGGCTGCATGTCGCCTACCTCGGGATCCTCCCCTTGCTTGCAGGCATGTGTGACGATGTCCCATGCCGTGTGCGAGGTGCCTTTCCTTATCCGTGATAAGGAGCTACACCGTGCACTCTGACCCTCCCTCTGGTCGCTCCACTTTGGAAAACCTGGCAAAGCCTCGATCGGGTGCAGCCGCCCCCTAGATTTGAATCTTATGGGTTGACTTCTTCTTTTGGATGGTACAGACGGTCGGGAGCGCAGTACAGCGCCTCGATCGGGGGACCCCTTCCCCTTCGGCGTAAGTGGTAGCTGGGACAGTTATTGCGGCATGGTGGGCGCCCCTCTGTGATCCTTGGGCGACTTACCGCCGCCCATGAAGGCGGCAACTCCCCGCAGCTACCGGTCCCTTGTCCGAAGTGGGGCTGGTCCAGGGAGAAAAAACTTGACTTCGGCCAGGGCGTCTCGACCTCGAGGGAGCCGCCTGGCGAAGGAGTCCAAGAAAAACAAGCTCGACTTCGGCCAGGGTGTCTCGACCTCGAGGGAGCCGCCCGGCGAAGGAGTTCGAAAAGAGTATGAGCTCGACTTCGGTCAGGACGTCTCGACCTCGAGGGAGCCGTCCGGTGAAGGAGTCCAGAAAGAGGAGCTTTGACTTCGACCAGGACGTCTCGATCTCGAGGGAGCCGCTTGGTGAAGGAGTCCGAAAAGAACAGGAGCTCGACTTCGGCCAGGGCATCTCGATCTAGAGGGAGCGCCTGGCGAAGGAGTCCGAAGAAAAATGGAGCTCGACTTCGGCTAGAACATCTCGACCTCGAAGGAGCCGCCCGACGAAAAGAGTCCGAAAAGAGATATCCGATATGACATCTGGCTAGGTCTGACATGGATTCCATGTCAGTAATTCCGTCACATCAGGAATCAAATCAACATCCTTAACGATCCTTTGGTCTGTTCTCATCTCTGTTATGCATCTCGGCTCATCTCTATGGAGAGCTCCTGTAACACTTACCCGTGAGAATGAAAGGATGATATCAAAGCAAGGGATACTTGCAGGCTAGTTGTGAGGAGGTACGAAAACAATTCTAAGTCTTGAATGATGTGATGATGACCCTCGATCATTGGCTATGTGGGATGGATGTTATGGAATGCGAGTGACAAAACGGCTTTTCCTCGAAGTTGTAATGGATGCTAACAGGATCTTTGATATGGCCCGTAGACTCGCAGAAGAGTTACAGTTTGCTATGGGTTCAAGAATCCCTAATTCTCGTTCATGGCCCAGGCTGCCGGGCACCATTGGCTCTTTGACTCTCTACAGTGTTCATCCAACCATCGATCATCATGGGTAGGGCCACAAACAGATCGGTTCGGACCGCAGCATGACTCCAACCTGACCTAATTATAGGTAAAGTCTTGATATCAGATCCAAACCCAATTAAGTAAATAATAGGATCGGATTGAGTAAGATTAAATCCATGCATGAAAAATATTTTAGATCCAGCGAATTATTCGGAAGTCTGATCCGGATGCAATCCAAAAAATTAGGTTCAGATAAAATCGATTCAGGTTCGAGTTCACATTTGTATACTACGCAAAATTCAAGAAGAATAAAATATTTTTACGTCCAAATAAAATTAAATTTTGACTGCCATAAAATTATTTATCAACATGATCAAAAACTCATGAGTTAATAATTATCTAGAATTGCAATCCAAGTCAAGAGATTGATAACCTTAATAGTCAACCTTTCTTAATGTACTAGGATTAATTCGAGTGTTTTTCTCTTAACAAAGCAAATAAAGAAATAACTAAAAATATTTCTTCGGGACAATTCATGTCGGCTCGAGCTAGGTCAAATAATTAATAGGAAGGGTTAAATAGATCCGTATATCATATGAATCGGGTTTGATCATGTCAAATTTAAGGCCTGATTCGAAATGTTGAATGAATCTAGTATTTAAACCCGACCTAGCTCTATGGGTCAAGTTTGAATGGATCAGGCCAGTCAAGTCATAGACAAACACAATCCATTTGCAACTTTATCCAAGGATGCCCCTGGTTAGGCCGAGGGTTGCTTGGAAAAGATTAATGGTTGCAATTAATATGCTGGATCCTTTACCTTCATTGCTGGGACTACTTGGGAAGTATTAATGGTTGTTATTTATATACTTCAGATCCTTTACCTTCACTAAAAGGGGTTGAAGCCAACCAATCACATTTATTGACTATCAGCTGATATTTGAGACATAAAAGTTCTCTTCTCATCTTTTGTGTTGTTCATGCAACCAGAGGGCCCAATCAAAGGCAGATCGGCTCACCGAGGATCATTTCAATCATTTATTCTCCACGCAGTTTGGGATCTCTATGGTACATGCTTTGCACCTTAAAAAATCTTGGAGCATTGGGCTATGAGTTTCTCCATTGCTCCCCTCTCTGGGACTCCTTGATAAAAAAAAAAGAATCCTGCACTATCAAGTTGGCATTTTGGTGATAACAAATTAACAAATTTATTTTTAGATGAAAGAAGCTTCATACATTCAGCATCTCGTGTTAAATATTTTTTATAAAATAAAAGTTTTCGAGAATAGCTATATTATATTTATCCTCTATCTTTTTATAAAAAATAAAAAAAATATATACATTTCTCGTATATATGTATCATCTTTGTTTCATATCCATATACCGTCTTGTTTATACATTTATTATATACGTTGGTGCATGACGTTCACTAATGATCAGAGATTCATTCTTGATGACATTAAAATTAACATGATATTGAGACGACGACACACATCGCATCGCATTACGATTAGCGATTCTAGCATCGGCATCGTATCGACATGCTCGCACCAATCATCCCACCGCTGCCAACCGTCCCTATCCACCTCTCATATAATATTATTTTTATCAAAAAATTAAGATGCATGCAAGATCTGGTTATGTTAATCCACATGAATCACATTATTTTATATTTATTTTAAGTGCACCGGATGTACCCGGACACGTCATGATCAACTTTTTTTTATTATTTTTTTTTTGGGTTGGGGGGTTTACAAGGTTTAAGCTTTCGTCATATTTCGTATGTTTGACTTGATTTGCCCGAGAAGAGAACATCCACTATAACGAATCACCTTAATCTCTTTGGTGATGTTTGGATGTTAAAATGTTAATCCTGGAATAGGGATAGTAATTTCTGAAAATTAATTGGTATTCTCGTTTTCTGTTTGATTGGAAGTATAGAATAAGATGGTTATTCCAATGCAATTAATGCAGTCTATTTCAATTTATATTTGGTGACATGAGAATAAGATTTTATTCTTGAAAGATAGTGGATAAATTTTATTAAAATAATAAAATTATTCTGAAGATTATATGTAGAAAATGTTAATTATTTTTTTAGTAAATATATTTAAGTTGGCAAATTTTCATGTAACATGGATAGGGATATCAATTTAGATATGATTATCTCCAATAAAATATTATAAAATTGTTAATATTTTTATTAAAAAAATTATTATCAATAAAATGAATAAAAATAATTTTAGGCATTAATTTTAAGAAAAGTAATATTAATTAAATTTTTTTATTACTTATTTTGATAAAATATATTATTAAAAAAATATGATCAAATAAATTTCACAAAATACAATTATTATTAGTTATTTCATATTTCACAAAAAAATATGACACCGGAGCGAGACGGAAAATCAAGACCTTTTCTTCAAAATGAATCGGGACGAAGAGGGTTCGAGAAGAACACCGATCGGTCATTTACATGATACCCTTGGAATACCAAATCACGAATACGTATTCCATGGGAATCCATGAAATTAGAATTCGTGAATAAGGTCATGTTGACCGTAAAAAATCATCCTAATTTTCTCCGTTATTTGGACCATTTGATATTTTAACCGCGATAAGAACTTATTCTTCGCTGTATTTCCAACCAAACATGGCCTTTTTCTCTTTCTATATTTTTAACACGTAAAATCTACCTAATAATTTCGAGATAGGGTACATGCGAGTTGGGATCTCCTCGTGGGTTGTTAGTTGTTGCAGCCTAATTCACAAAAAAAAAATATAATAAATGTTAAAAAATAGCATTGGATTTGGATCCCTTGGTGCGCCGATTTGATGTCGGCACCCGAATAAAGTTTTTTTCGAGATTTTAATATTAAAAAGTTGGATGTCGGCAAAGACTTGGCTCGCGACTTGGAAGATAGGAACGTGCCCACCGCGTAGCCATCACCGTCGCATTCTCGAGGGTGACGGCCACGTACCCGGTGTCCCAACTTTTCCCTGCCATCGACCGTGTCGTGAGAAGCTCTGGCTTCCAGGCGCTCATGACCTGGCCGGTTTCCCCCGCACGACCGAGTCAACTCATGACCCGGTCATTAGTCGTGAGTGGGACAGTTGGTTCACTTCGTAGTCGAGCCAGTGGCTGTCTGCTGTATCTTGCAAACAGATCATCCCACTTCGTAGACGTCTCTGATTTTTTTTTTTTTTTTTCGGTAGAAGTGCTTGATATATTTGTTTGTCTAGATCCTGTTGTCCCTTTCTGAAAGCAAGGGTCTACCGTTTAGTCTCACCCACTAATTTTTCACCACTCGCCTTATCTATTTCATACAAAACAAAATCATGGTTCTAGGAATAAAATAATCTCTGTATTTTGCTGGATAGAATCTGATGATGGATCTGAATCAGGGATTCAAAATTTTTCTTTCCTCGACCACAATCTTAATTCAAGAAAAAACTCAAAAATATGATCCTGATGAACTTTTAAAGATATCCAAGCATCTCAAAAAAAAAAATATAAAAAAAAAATGATGCACACAAATGCATGGCGATGAAATGAAAGTGATACTTCATTCAAAGTATGCATTTTTTTTTATAAATATTTAAATTAAATATATTTTAGTTATGATTGCATGGAGATAAATATAAAAAGTTGATGCGATTGATGGAGAACTTAAACTAGAAAAGTTAGTTGGCTGTATAGATGGCTTGTCAAATATTGGTTCAGCTTCTAAATAAAGTTTTTTATTTTTACCTTAAATCTCGATATCATATATAATGTATAGGTCTATATACAATAACTATAGGCTTGTTTTTTTCTATGTGAAAAAATAGTTGTGAAGCTTCCGTTGATATGAAAGTTGGTGATTAGATGAGCAAGTAGATATGATCCAATAAATATCAACATCTCTTAAATCAAGCACAATACTTATAATCAATTGCTATAAACCTAGTGGCGATATGATAGGTGATCGACAAAATACTATTCATGTGACGACTAAAATTTGCATGGGAATCTCTAAAACCGCATTTATCCGGCATTCATCAACCTGCGAAAGAGACGTGTCGTTGGCAATTGGTAAGATACATTGTCCGACCACGTTGAGGATAAGACCTCACCAACTTAAAGTCATTCCTCTTGATGCCTGCCGTTGCTATGGTCCATGATATATTCCCAACTAATGATGCAATGGATCGGATTTGGATTGAGTCATCCAAAATTTATATATTTTGTTAAAAAATTATTCGTTCCATATCCATCTCGGATTGGATTGGATATAAAAAAAATCATGTATGGATCGGATCGGATCGAGTATACCCGGTCTCATAAATTTAATTTATTTAAAAGCTAAACGGATCGGGTTGAGTCGGATCAGATCGATATATCCGTTCCCTATCCAATTTATTTAAATATTTTATAAATATAATTTTTTATATATATAAATCGATTCGATTTGGATCGGGATCTACTACTACCTGTATGAATCGGATCGAAATTTTTTTATATAATTTATATCTATTTATAAATTGTTGGATTGTATTTTATCCGTTTTATTAAAATTAAATTGGATTGAATATTCTCGAATCGGTAAAAATTATTATCCCAATCCCAGCACGGATAATTGATTACCGTCACCCGATTTCCACGTGCGACTCCCCCCCCACCCGGGAAGGTGACACTTCTTACCGTGGGCCCATCTCGGAGCCCTTTCCATTCGTTGGAGAGTCGGAGACCGTGGTCCAGTTCCAACCGTCGGATCAGTTGTTCAGCACCTGATCTTCCCCATCAAGTGGTCCTCCTCGTTTTCTCGATTTTTAAATCTTTTTCCACTCCTCCCCCGCCCACGGAGATGCGAAATTGGATAAAAACCTCACCTTGCTTCCGTCCAAAAGGTTCTCCGCATCGTAACCCGAAAAAAAAAAAAAATCTCGGAATCCCACTTCCTCCTATTTTCTCCCACTTTTTCTGAGCGATATCGGCGTCTCGAGATCTCCAACTCGAGCGCTCAATCTCGGATTCTAACGCTAATTTGGTTCGAATCGCGGTGGTTTATGCAAACGATCTCTACGGGCACCAGTTTTTGATGTAGTTTTGATGCTTTTTTTCGAAGATCGCTCTGGGATATGATATCTGATTTGATTTAAGTTTCGAGGGATTGTTGGTGTTTGATTTAAGATCAGAATATTTGGGAGGGATGGATGTGGTGGCGAAGCTGAAGCGGGAGATCTCGAGGAAGTTATCAGCGGGGTCGCTGGGGAAGAGCGGGAGGTTCAGCTTCCGGCGGCAGGGGTCGCTGGATCTGAGGCCGGGAAATGCGAGCCGGTTCGCCTTCGGGCGGCAGTCGTCGCTGGACCCCAACCGCCGGAGCCCGCTGAAGGAGCTCGCGGTGCCGGAGAATCTGGACTCCACCATGCAGCTCCTCTTCATGGCAAGCCGAGGCGACGCGAAGGGGATTGAAAACCTCCTCAAGGAGGGGGTTGATGTCAATAGCATAGATTTGGATGGACGGACTGCGCTCCATATTGTGGCGTGCGAGGGGCACGTTGATGTCGTCAGACTTTTGCTCAGCTGGAAGGCCAATATCGATGCCCGAGATCGGTGGGGAAGCACGGTGAACTTTGTATCTTTTCTCCTTCTTTTACGTCGAAATCGTTTTGTTTTGTTTTGTTTTTGTTTTGTTTTTGTTTTTTTTTAAGATTTTAAACTCTGATATGATTCAGTCTATCACTTGCTGCAAGTTTGCTCGACCTTCTGGTAAAGATCAAGTGTCGATTTTTTTTTTTTTAATAGTCAGGGACCAAGTCAATGATAGAATTTACCACTTCTTCTTTTGTAATTCAGTTTCTTTAAGATGTATCTGATTTTTTTTTTTTTGAGTTTATTTCAATGCAGCCGGCTTTAGATGCAAAGTTCTATGGCAATGTCGAGGTCTTTAATCTCTTAAGAGCTAGAGGAGCCAAAATCCCGGTACTATGAGGCGCTTCTTTGTGAATTTTGATGATAACTGAGAACCTGCTTCTTCTTCTTCTTCTTCTTTCCAGGGAGCTTCAATTTGTTGCTGACTTGCTTTTTTATTTAAAATCCGGTTTTCCTCTTCAGAAAACTGGAAAGACTCCCATGACTGTGTCAAATCCCCAAGATGTTCCGGAGTATGAGCTGAACCCATTTGAGCTTGAGTTTCGGCGAGGCGACGAGCTTTTAGAGGCATGTTTTATGTTTATTATGTGGCTCTTGTATCTGGACTTCAATACTCTCCATGCCAGCACCTGATAAACTTGAATTTTTGGGGGAAAAAATAAAAAGAACTCAAAATTATAATCATTAAAGCTTGACGTCAAAATTTTAGCTGTGCTTTTTTTTTATAAAAATAATGCTTTTCAAAAACCTATTTAATTTGTTTTGGGTAAAACTAGGTTCAGAAGACTCAGACATATCTCCTAATAAGGTCTGAAATAGCATGGTATGGGGTGTTCCGGTCATGGGGCAGCGTGGCACATATCATAGCATGCCTCTTTATCTAATTATTTGATGTCACAGATGACGCCCCATGCCAAAAGGATGGTATGGCATGTGGTGCGGTACAGTATGTTTGGCTTTAAACCTTGCCTAAGACCGATCATATGCTGTGAACTTTTCATGAGAGTTTACTTTTCTCAAAATATCTGATGCATGAATAGTGCTAGTGTGCACATATGCGCATGTGATTGTGTTCATACATCTTTATATTTCTTATATGTGTATATGTACTCTCTCCAATTTAAATATCTACATGTTTCCATACATTCTTATCATGTAAGGATTACCATTGGCTACTGTTTATTCTTAGGATGTACAAGCTTTGGTGGAAACTATCGTAAGGGAGTTCAAAATCTCCATTGAAATGCACACGGAGCACATGGGCAATCATCCGTGCTCCGCGTGCGAGGTGATCATTATTTCCTTCCATTTGTTCTATTTTTTTTTTTAATTCCTTAATTATTTTTTAAAAATGATTAATGGCTATTTTATTTATTTCTTATTTAATGAAATAATGGCTAGTTTGAGAGTATTTTTAAAAATTTTTTCTGGAATTTTGAGCCTTAAATAGGCCTCTATCTCAGCCCTACAAGACATCCAAGAATTCCAAGCTCTCCCTCTCTATATTTCTCTATTTCAAAATTTTTTAAAATTCTTTTCTTACCCTTTTTCTATTTGAAAATTTTGGGCTAAAGATGAGCTGATCGGTATTCGCTCGAGATCGTGCCACCGACAGATGTTGGAGTGTTGACTTCCAGATTGTACCTTGGAGGAGAGCGTGGGGTCTAATCATTCTTTGCACGAGAAGTGGATCAAGTTTTTTTTAGGACAGTGATTCATCCACCTCACAGACCAGACTTCCAACCTTATTTTGTTATATTTGAAATTTTTTTTATTATACTAAAAATTATTCTACCACACATATCATAAAAAATATTTGCAAATATTTTTAAAATTATATAATATATATATTTTTTCATACATTACAAATAACAATCTAAATGAGATTTGGGGTATAGTTTGTAATGCATGTATATAAATATAATTATTTGTACATAATTATAGTTTATTTACCTTGCATATTTTTTAAAAAAAAATTATATTTTTTGGTTATTTATAGTATAATATCTATTCCTTTTGTATTGTACAAAATTAATGAAGATCTCCACTAAACCTGTACTGCAACATGCTAATAATTTTTAAAATATTACATAAATAAATTAATCAAAGCTTTTAGGTTAGAGATAAATAACTTAATTTAAAAAAAAATTTAACAAATCACAGGTTCGATCACATTGGTGATCATTTTAATTAAATTTTAATTCAAAAAAGAGAGACTTTTTAAAAAATATATATAAAAATAAAAATATTTAAAATATTTAAATAAATCTTTAATAAAAATTTTTATTTTTTAGATCTTTCTTTCTGAACCTGACTTGGATCCAATGGCAATCTTTAGGGATGACATCATTAGTCTTAAATCCAAAAAACTTGACGGATACCATTTTAAGAGGTGGCAAAGCCAAATCAATTTTAACAAACTATCGTAGAACTTTGGTCATTGACCAGTTTATTCCTCTAATTCAACCATGCCAACTATTCTAGAAGAGAATTATCTATGTAAAGATAGAATTCTTAGTATCCTTTCTGATTCACTCTATGATATTACTTGTTAGCCAAGAGTGTGAAGGAATTGTAGGATATCCTAGAGTCTAAATATGGCCTGATGATACTGGGATTGAACGATTCAATACTGCATCATTCTTTAGATTTAATATGGTAGTAGACAAATCCATCAATGACCAACTTCACCAATTCCAAGAGTACCTTAGAAAATTTCAAGCTAATGGAGATAATTTTTTGAAGGATTTAAGGTCTTTGGCCTTCTAGATAAAATGTCTTCTTCTGGAATGACTTTGTCAAAAATCAGTTCCAAAAGCAAGGAGAGCTAATCCTAATCCAACTACTAAACTCAATTAGGATAGAAGACTAACATAGGTCTAAAACCCAACAAACTAGAATTACAAGTATCCAAGCTAACTTAACCAACTGTACCAGGTCAACAACAACATACACTAAAATCAAAGCCTAAATTTCAATCAAAGCACTAATACCAGTCAAACCAACCTAACCGGCATAATCCAAATAAGTTTAACCCAAGGGTAAAATCTTTAAAGCCAATAATACTAGATCCAACAAGCCTGCCCAAGGTTCAAGCAAAAGATATATTTCATGTGTGGGAGGACAAACCATCTTGTAAGAGACTGCTATCATCGGAAGAAGGAACCTCATCGCAAACCTTCTGTTTCCTCCGGATTCCAAGCTTATGTAGTTGAAGATCCAAAAGACTTCTTATGAACTTGGAAAGGAAAGACTCCTAACCTTGATATTCTCAAAGTACGAGGGTGCCTAGTTAAGATTAATATCCCTGAACCCAAAAAGAAAAACTAAGACTTAAGACATAAATGTTGTATTTATAGGCCATGTCCAAAATAGTAATGCCTATATATTCTTAGTAATAAAATCAAAGTTCAATGATATAGCAATTTTTACAAAAAAATTTCAAAATTTCTTTAAACTGTGATTGTGGAGCTCTAATTGATTTGTTAAATCAACAGGTAACTAATAAAAAGATGAATAATCATATCCTGATTAGGTATAAACTATAAGATACAAAATGAAAGAAGTGATATCACTACAATTTGTAAGATTAAAAAATAATCTGGTAGATCTTTTGATCAAGGCTTTTCAAAGGTGCGATATTTGAGACATCAAGTAGGATGAGGCTTAAGTCCATTATTAGTCACCAGAGTGGATTCTACTGTCATGGCAATCCCATGGTTAAAGTTCAAAGACAAACGATCTTTGAGGTGACGTTTGGGAGCATCAATTTGAAGTCTGTCTCCATTTCATCCCAATAGTATGGTACTCTATTATGATGGTTAGGTTGAGCATAGCTCTTAATAAATTCAAGATTATGAGATCAGCGAGGTACAATTTCGTTGCACATACCCTGGAGGATTTATCTTACTAAAAATAGTCATGAGGTCGCGATTATGGGAGCAGGACGAATCTCTAGTAACTCTCATGTAAATCAAGACAAGCGCATGGCCTAGATAGCGCTACCCGTATTATGATCGGTTCGTCTTTATAGTGTCTGTATTTATACTAAATACAAGTTCAACCTAAAAAGTACTTACACTAAGCATCGTAAAAATCCAAAAATTTTATTATTTAAAGTTTACTAATTTAAATATTTTATAAGTTTTGAAACTTAGCGTAACTGCTCCGCGCTTTGCGTGCGAGGTAATTGTTATTTCCTTCCATTTGTTTCCATTTTTCTTTTTATTCCTTAATTATTTCTTTTAAATGATTTGACGGCCATTTTATTTATTTTTATTTAATGAAATAATAGGTAGTTTGAGGGTATTTTTAAATTTTTTTCTAGGATTTTAAGCTTATAAATAGGCCTCTATCCAGCCCTACAAGGCATCTAAGAATTCCAAGCTCTCTCTCCTATATTCTTCGGTTCTAAAATTTTTAAAATTTTTCTCTCCTACTCTTTTTTACTTTGAAAATGTTGGGTTGAAGACGAGTTGATCGGCGTCCGATCGAAATCGTGCCACCGATGGGCATTGAAGTGTTAGCTTCTGGGTTGTACCTTGGAAAAGAGTGTGTGGTCCAATCATTCTTCGTACGAGAAGGGGACCAAATCTCTTTTATGACAGTGGTTCTATCCGCCTCCCAGGCCAGATTTCCTAACCTTATTTAGTTGTATTTGAAATTATTTTATTATACTAAAATTATTCTGCCACACTCGCTACAAAAAATTATTTCAAATATTTTTAAAATTATATGAATATATATATATATATATATATATTTTTTTTTTTTTCATACGTTAGAACTAACAGAAATAGGTGTATGACTAGTCCATACCACTATTATTGCATAATTTAGATTGTGGAAATGCATTCATAACATCCTAATGTAGCCATAACAAAAGTCAACATCTTGAACAGTACACACTATTTTTGTCAGTGCCTTTAGCTCTAATTTGTGCTTTTGTGACCCATAGTTCATATGAATTATTACCAGCTAATTTATGCTATCACAAAGATGGTGATTTTACTCAAGGTGAGGAGAACCTCCATATTATTTGTGACCAACATGATTGTTTTTTCTTGGGCTTGGTTTCTAGTCAACTTCCATTTTGCTACAAGATCTGCTTCACTTGTTGATTTCCTTCCAATGCTTACCATGTATTTCAATTAGGTATTGCTGATGCTCTTAAAGAAAGTTATCTTTTCTTATAAGTTGATTGGTGATTGTTATTTCTCAATATTGACAGGGCACAAATCAAGTAGCTAAATGGAATGGAACAAAGGTTTCTGTGAAGATACTTGGCAAGGAAAGCTATTCAAATCCAGATAGCATGTACTTGCTTATTTATCCTTCTCATTGTTATCTTTCTCTTCTTCTCCTTCCTCCTCTTCTTCTTCCATTAAAAGGGTTCTCTAGGAATGCCTTTGTTGAATTTTAAATTGTTTGGAGGGCATGCTGCAACTGATATAAAACAATAGGTTTTTATGAAATTGTGATATTGTAGTATTATACTTTCATCTCTCATTTTTATTTGAATTTCCATTCCTGTCACAATTTGTGAGCATCTGTGTGAGCGTATATTTAGTCCTATATTAGTTATACACTGAGTAGATTTTACATACTTATATAGAGCTAAAAAAACCCATATAATACCTTTTGACTAGCTAATTTCGGGTGAGGTCCTAGGTTGTTATAAATGCTATCAAAGCAAACCCAACTCATGGCCTGTCGAGGGGGCACTGCAACACAGGCTCATTTGGGTTGAGCATGAGCTGATCATAATAGTTGTGATTCGATTTCTATTACTTGTGATGGATTTAGATCCTTAACTTGGCAAGTATGCTTGGACTTAAATAAGATGAGTATGTGAGCACCTTCGTGGGCATATGTTTAATCCTACATTGGCTATGCACTGAGTAGATCTTAGATGCTTTTATAAAACTAAGGAACTCAAATAACATTTTCCAGTTAGCCCTTTTGGGTGAGGTCTTGGATTGTCACATTGTCCCTTTCAATGATGAATTTGAGTCATGTTGCTACATTTTGTATGTATTCTTACATATGCCTTTGGAGACATTTTAACCTGCTACGCCACAACCTTTAAAAATATTGTAAAAATAATTAACAAAACTAAGCAGCTTTTACTTTCCAATTCTAGCTACTTGCTCATGATAAATTCTAATTTATTTCATCATGATGATGAATGTGATCTGTTTTGCCAAATTGCTTGCTATAATTGAAGTGATTAGATTACCTTAGATTGCTGATCATGACTGAAAAGAAAAAAAAAACTGAATAATTAAGAATCTGATCCAAGTATCCCTTAAGTTTTAATCCATTATGAGGGAATTGATTTGAAGCTATTTGTTGCCAACATCTCTAAAACAAAGGCTTCTTGCTAAACTAATTGCAGTAGGATCATGTCAGAGCACTTACTTACAAACATAGACTTTATATGTCTCTCCTCATGAGCATCAAGGTTGATTTCCTCCATCACATTGGCATAATCTAGTACTCTTGGTAAATGATTAAATGTGTTTAGCAATATTATGCTTGCTGTTAAGGCTTTTAAATCCTTATGATTTTGATTAAAACATGTGATGGCCTAGTTGGCCAATCCTACATTCCATTTTAGATTTCAATAAAGAGCTTTAGATCAGACATAGTAATTTAACATGTCCAGATTTGTAAGGGAAAAAGGGTCCTTGAAAGTTAAGAACTAAGGAGAAGTAAAAAGTTCACACATGCGATAATACAACATATTGCTACTGTATTATATTACACCTCCTTATGGCCAGTGAGTAAATTTAACTTCATGTCAAGTATTGAACTTCCAAAGTGGTGAGTATTAATTGAAATATCTCCATTTCTGACCAACTGTTATCCTATAATATGTAGAAAATAATTGATTGCATTGTTAGGTTTAGTTCATGGTAATTTGTGTTAAGGAGTGTATAAGGCCAGCTAGCTAGGCTGAGTTGTTATCTAGTTTGTTATGGAATGATAAGGGTATATCTCTATTTAAAACCACATAATAAGAGAGCGTGGGAGGATCAACGATGAGAAGTTGACACCTTTTTTTCTTTTCTTCTTTCTTTTCCTCAGCTTCTACATGGTATCAGAGCAAGGTTCTGATTTTATCCTGCCACTCATATCTCTCTAGCATCTTCTACTCTTGATTGTTGATCCTTTTTGGTCATCTGCTGCTGCTGCTACTTTTGGTTTCTGCTGAAGTCCACTCAGTTTTTTTTTTTTTCAGTTTCAGATGAAGGGGTGTGTAGTATCTGGTTGCTGCACAACCCAAAGACTTATGAAGTAAGAGATCAGTCTTTGCAAAATATTCAAGGTTGCTTAGTCTGTGGGTGGCTGAATCATATCCACATCAGGTTCAAGTATGGCATAAAAGGAGTCAAACCAAGCAAATCCTACCACTGTGCAGGTTGTTCACGAGAATGTAGGTATGAAGATATCTACAGTTCTCTTAGATGGAGACAATTATCACCAATGATCTCAGTCTGTAAGATTTTTCCTTGGTAGCAAAAGGAAGCTAGGATATATTGAAGGTAATAAGAAGGCACCTGATGTAAAAGATGCCACTCACGATGATTGGATGTGTGAAAATTTGACTGTTGTGACATGGCTGCTTAATTCTATGGAACCTAAGATTAGTAAGAGTCCTATGTTTCTCAAAGCAGCAAAGGAGATATGTGATACAGTAGCCTCTATGTACTCTTATAAATCAGATATTGCTCATTTATACAATATGAGACAAGAGATTAATAGTTTGAAGCAAGGGACTATGAGTATAGAAGACTACTGTAGTCTCATGAAGACTAAATGGGAGGAACTTGACTACAACCAACCTCCTGTGACCAAAATAGAAGATCTTCAAGAACAAATCAGACAACAAGGGTTGTTGAGTTTTTAACTGGTTTAAACAGCACCTTGACTCTCAAAAGATTCAAATTCTAGGTAGGGAAATACTTTCTACATTGGAATCTATTTATAACTACATGAGGAGAGAAGTTTATAGAAAGAACCAGTCTAAAACTGATCTTGGTTCATCTTTGATTGAAAGATTAGCCCTGGCAGCAGACACTTGCATGGTAAACGGATGAGAGGGTCTAGAAATTCTCTGTCTAATGCTGAAAAAGATAAAATGAAGTGTAGTCACTGTGGAAAGACCAGATATACGAAAGACAATTGTTGGGAGCTGAATCCCCAATTGAAAACGAGGGCTCTTCATAGATCAATAGCAAACACTGTTTCCAGTCAGGGGGGAGTAGCAAGATTGGTTCAGAAGTTAAATCTGATCTCAGCTTGCAGGATTTAAAAGAACAACTGGACAAGCTAACTGCTAAGCTTGTTCAGACTACTACCAGCACCTTCACAGTAGCTAACACTGCTACTCATGTGCCTGATGATTCTTGGATCATTGATACTGGTGCAACAAATGGATCTATTGGGATGAAGCTGTCCTAACAGCAGCTTATTTCATAAATAGGATGCCCATGGAAAATCTAAATGAACAATATCCTCTCTACATTTTGAAGCCAGACATTAACATTTTTTTCTCTATGTCTTAAGGTATTTGGCTGTGTGGCATTTGTCCATGTTAGAGGAACTGAACGCTCTAAGCTAGGTCACCAATCAATTGAATGTGTTTTCTTGGTTATTCACAATCTCAAAAAGGTTACAAATGCTAGTGTCCTACTCAAAAAATGCTTCATCTCTAGAGATGTAACCTTTTTTGAGGATGTTCATTCTTTGGTGATCTGGGACAGCAAGTTCATGAAGTTAGAGATTATGTGCCCTTGCCAGTTATTGATATCCATCCAGAATTTGTTCTTGGTCCTCAAAATTCAGATCTCTTAGTTCTGGTAGTGAGAACAGCAAGCAAATAAAAGTATATCAGAGGACTACGAAAAATTTTGTCTACCCACCAGCATTCTGTTGATCCAGCACTAACCAAACTGTTTTTCAGGTCCAGAATGACATAGCACAGCCAGAACCTAAACCAGCACAAATGGAACCTGAACAGCAAGTCCAGAACCCTTCTATTGACCTTCCTATAGCCCTCCGAAAAGCCAAAAGATCCTGTACCCAGCATCCTATCCAGAAATTTGTCTCCCATGGCAACCTATCACACACTTATAAATCTTATCTGTCTACCATTGACAAGGTCAAGATTCCTACCAAGGTATCAGATGCACTTAATGATCCAAATTGGAAGGAGGCTATGGAGACTGAAATGAAAGCTCTAGAGGATCAAAAGACATGGGAGCTTGCTGAGTTACCCCCAAGTAAACATGCAGTTGCAAATGGGTATTTACTCTTAAATATCGTATGGATGGGACTGTAGTGAGGTACAAAGTTAGACTTGTCGCAAAGCAGTATACCCATGTGTATGAAATAGACTACCAGGAAACTTTTGCTCCTATTGCAAAGCTCAATTCAGTAAGAGTTCTACTATCAATTACTATGAATCAGAATTGACCTTTATTTCAGCTAAATGTTAAGAATGCATTCCTTCATGGTGAATTAGGAAAAGAAATTTATACGACTCCACCCCTCATTTTCTTTCAAAGAATAAGTCAGGTGTAGTTTGCAAGCTAAAAAAGGCCATTTATGGACTTAAACAGTTCGCACGGGCTTGGTTTAACAGATTTTCCATTGTTTTGCTAAACTTTGGTTTTAAACATATTTTTAGATACGTCTGTTTTGTGCATCACAAAGATTCTTCTATTACAATTCTAGCAGTTTATGTAGATGATATTGTTATCATTGGAAGTTGTATAGCTAATATTAATCAAGTAAAGGAATATCTAGCTTCTGTATTTGCTATCACGGATCTGAAACCATTAAAATACTTCTTAGGCATTGAGGTTGCATGATCAAAGAAGGGAATTTTTATCTCTCAAAGGAAGTATGCTCTAGATTTGCTGGAAGAGATTGGATTATTAGGGGCTAAACTAGCTGCAGTCCCACTTGAGGTTAATCATCAATTGCATGAGTTTTATAGATATTTTAGATGATCTTAGTACGTATCAAAGACTTGTTGGCAAGTTGATCTATCTCATATTACCTGGCTAGATATCTTCTATGCTGTTAATGTTCTTGGCAGATTTATGCATAAACCACATTCTGTTCACTTGGATGCAGCTTATGGAGTTCTTTAGTACTTGAAAACTGCTCTAGGCAAGGGACTTCTTTATCATGTCAATGACCATTTTGATTTTTCAGGTTATTGTGATGCTGATTGGGCAAGTGACAAGTCTGATCATCGTTTCACTAGTGGATATTGTGTATTCTTAGGAGGAAACTTTGTAACATGGCATAGTAGGAAACAATCAGTTGTTTCTAGATCAAATGTTGAAGCTGAGTATAGAGCTATTGGCGGTGCTACATGCGAGCTATTATAGTTAAGATCTTTAATATGTGAGCTAGGTTTCCATGCTACAAAACCACTACAATTTCATTATGATAATTAAGCACAGTTTTACATGAAAGGACTAAACATATTGAGATCGATTATCATTGTGTTTGAGAAAAAGTTATATCAACGCAACTCTCATTTTTATATGTTCAATCAGCAGATCAAGTGGCAAACTATCTCACTGAAGCAATTCCCTTATCACGTCTCTCAACTTTGCTTGACAAGTTCGGCATGACTGATATTCGTGCACCAACTTGAAGGGGGTGTTAACAGAGTGTAAGGGCCAGCCAGCTAGGTTGAGTTGTATCTAGTTGTTATAGGTTGTTATCTAGTTTGTTATGGAGTGATAATGATGTATCTTTATTTAAAACCACATAATAAGAGAGTGTGGGAGGATCAACAATGAGAAGTTGATGCCCTTTTTTCTTTCTTCTCTCTTCCTTACCTTCTACAATTTGTAAATAGTATCCTGGGAACAAATTACTCTTTATAAATATGTTGGTTATTTCTTATTTTTGGTGCCTTTATTTGTACATACTTTTCATTTTGCCTTCTTCTGATTTTAATGGAAACTTTTGCTGTCACTATTTAAAAACAAATGTTGATCTTTGGGTTAATCTTCTAATGTAATTTTCGTGATATGAGCCTGTGCCCAACAAAATTAATTAGAGCTCATTTACCACATTGTTGTAGCTCTGTTTGCATATCGAGTTATGAGCAACCTAGTCCATCTTTTTCCTCTCAGATCATAATTATATAGCTTTTAAATTTGCTTCATTTAGTTGGTTTGTTGTTAATTGTCCTTGCTACTCCATCTGCTACAGAAATGCTTTCAAGCATGAGTTGACTCTACTACAGAAGGTTCGGCATCCAAATGTGGTTCAGTTTGTTGGAGCTGTAACCCAACATGTACCTATGATGATTATTTCAGAGTACCATCCAATAGTAAGTTTTATATGCCATTCTCTTATATGAATTTGAATTACGAGCATTATTTACCCAATCCTTACCATTAATAATTTTTAAGAACCATTCTGTTCTCCAATAATTTTTGCAACTTTTTACATCTATAATTTGCTTCTTTTTTCACATGTCAATTTCTTGAAATGCTTAGAAATTACTTAATTTTCTAAGAAATGGTAAGAAGTTGCTATTTGTGTAGATCAACACAGTAACTTCTGGATTTATCTGCTGCTCTTAAACTCAGGGTGATCTAGGAAGTTATCTTCAACAGAAGGGACGTCTAAAGATCCATAAAGCACTTAGATATGCCCTTGATATTGCCAGGCATGTATTAATGTGCTTTTAAGATGGTACTGCTTATCAAATTGATGTGATCATGTTGATCTAATATTTTGCTTCAAAAGTTCATTTTTATCTTTGTAGAAATCTAGCTACATGGTTTTTACTTATGTTGAGAGATGTCTAGATGCAAATTTCTTATTCATTTGCTTCTGATTAACCCTCTTGCTTGATGGAAAGAAGGGTACATTTCATTATTACTTAATCTCTTGCTTAAGCAGCAGCTATTGTCTTGTCTTTTTCATTATTTTACACATGATCCTAGCATATCTAAACAAATGTCTTAAGCTACCTAACTCTTGCTGCCTGAAATTCTCATGTGTTTCTCTATGTGTTATGCTTCATCCACTCCCATTTTAGTTTCCTCTTCACAGCTGAAAGGATGTGAAGGTACAAATAGTTGTTTCATATTCTTATATGAGTCAGCATACCATGTGCATTATTAAGTATGTAATAGTCTCTTACAAAGTGAGAATATATATCGCCTGCTTTTACCAAAATGATGTCTTACTGAAGTATTGGTTCTCCTTTGGATCCAGGGGAGTAAATTATCTTCATGAGTGCAAACCAGACCCAATTATCCATTGTGATTTAAAGCCAAAGTAAGATTGATCAAATAATGAAGCTGTCTCACTATTGATGATAAAGCAGTTTCTAATTGGAATTTTTTTCTACCTTTTGGTTATGCACTGTACTTTATGATATTTGGTAAGGTGCCAGAAATATTTTGCTGGATAATGGTGGCCAGTTGAAGGTGTCAGGATTTGGCTGGATTGAGATAGTAAGAATATCACCAGACAAATTTAAATTAACACATCCGGTGGCTCATATTGACAGTAAGTTTTGTTTTCCTGTAAATTTAAATTCTGCTGTGCCTAAAGTTTACTGGAATTTATTCTTTGTTTTCCTAGTACAAGTATCTGCTAACACTATTAAGATATTAGTCATGATTCATAGGGGAGTATATTGCATTGTACGCATGCATAATAGGGAGGTACTGAATTGTCATTGATGTAGAGGTGGAACTTTTAGTGATTTTGAATTTCATAATTTGGAAGAACAAAATGACTAATCAAACTTATTAATTTCTAAGTTGATCTTGACATCTCAGTTTTCACATTGTTAATTTGCTTAGTAAAAGTTCCCCTTGATAAGTCTGTTCAGTAATCCAATCTTTGTTTCAATTTGTGTTATTTATGGCTCAATTTTTATAGATGCTACATTACTGTCTTTTGAGATCTAATCATTGCAACTTGTTATTCATGTTAGGTTTGTATATGGCACCTGAGATTTGCAAGAATGAATTATTCGATAGAGATGTTGATGCATTTTCTTTCAGTCTAATTCTTTATGAGGTATGTCAGACTTATTGACATATTGTAACTTTTGTTTACTAATTTTAGTGTTTCCTTTCTGCCACGGTGCATTTCTTATAATTGAAACATCACTCTACAAGTGGAAAAGCAATCATTTCATGAACTTCTAACATCTAGGTTTTTAGTTAACATTAATGGCAGTGATTAATTTATAAGGAACCACTTGACAATTATTTAAAAGTATATAATTGTATAATGGAGTTTGTTGCCTAGCTAGACAATCCAAGGAGTGCTGTGAATTGGGTTTTCAAGAATTTCAGCAAGTATATGTACTTTTGAAACCTTTAAGTTAGTGAGCTAAGTGTTGTGTGAGTTAAGTTAGATACAAAGATAAAGAATACAAGAACACATACAAACAATCAAGGTTTATAGTGGTCGGTGCACTCCCAGCACCTACATCCACTTTCCAAGCTTCACTCGAAAATTTTTCAATATATTCTTCCACAAATACAGCCAGATTATTTTCTGGTCTCATAATTCACAATCCAATTGGCTTTCACAGGGTAGCCAATCAAAACTTTACAACTCTTTAAGGTTACAAGCTCACATCCTAAGTTTCAGTCTCTAATAAAACTTGTAACAAAAAAATAACAAATTAAAAGAAACAACAAAAAACAAACTCCTCGAGAGTAGGTTGTTACCATTGAAGCTTAAACAAAAGGTTGCTTGAATGCTTCAATGAATGCTTTTTAATCCTCCTCTAATTGCTCACTAAATGCTTTCAAGAGAAGTAGTTGAATTCTCTAGAGTTTCAATGAATGTTCACAGTTTTTCAAGTTTTTCAATAACTCTTTCTTGTGTCTTTTTTTTTCTGAGCTTAATTCTTGATTTTATATGTCTCTCATATATGTCTCTCATAATTTTCATCAGTTCAGAGGCTTTTTTGATCATTTCTAGCAATTAGAATTTAAAAAATAGCCATTAGAATCACTTTTTTCTGAAATCTAGAAGTTTGCAGAACTAGCCATTAAAGCTTATCAGAGGGTCATGAGTCAGCTCACCTAGTTCGGAGTCGGCTCGCCTGAAAGATTCAAAAAATCAGTCTTCTATTCTAAGAGAGTCAACTCTTCTACTTCAGGAGTTGGTTCTTCTGTCTATTAGGAAAAACTGTCTTTCTATATCTATTGAGAGAGTCGGCTCGCCTATCCAAGAGTCGGCTCATCTGTTCTTTCCCGAGAAAGTCGGCTTGTCTTCACAGAAGTGACTTGCCCACCTGAGATAGGAAATCACTCTTCTATTTTCACGGAGAGAGTCGGCTCATCCTTGCAGAAGTCGACTTGTCTGCATGCCAAAACTTTGTGCCATTTTCAGAATGTGCTGGAGTTGGCTCTTACTTGCATGATCGACTCTTCTTTTCAAACTTGGATTCTAACATCTCTTCCTCTTCAAATAGTATTTTTTTGGGCTCACAAAATCTTTCAATGGCTATGGAGCAATCTTTATAAATAATTGTTTTCTACAAAAACATTCTTAAACAAGTTGAAGGATATTAGTATACTTTTCATGTTCCAATATTTTGTAATCATCAAAATCATTCCTGGGTCAATGGAGTTGCTGGCTATATTTTATATAATCAGTTTATTTTAGTCCTCCAATATGGGGATGCTTATGGGTTAGAGTAATCATTGGATCAATGAGCTTTAGATTAGTAGGTCTAGTCATCTCTACAGTTTTGACATTTTCACATTGTTACCTAGACACTTGCATGATTCATGACCTGCAAACAGAATTACCCTAAACAATCCAGATCTCATTGTTGGATCAGGATTGATTAGGAACATAGGATCTTGATCTGTATTATAAATCATGCCACCCTTTGGATCATAAGATGCAAATTTTTGTATATTTACAGTCATATATTAAAATCTTGTCCTTGCTTTTTCCTAAAACATTATAGCTAAAAAATATCTTGGTAAGTAGTATATATAAATATCTTGAATAACCAGACAAAATGTTTATTCCATCAAACATGCCATATGTGGGCATATGTTAGTGGAAATCAGACTTCTATGTATGGCTTTTTATTCTTATCATTGACTCAATATTTACTCATATTTCAATTTTTTCATTTCTATATGTTTTAAAAATTTGAAAGAAATTAGAAAAAAAAATTACAATCTGCATTTTGATCTAATCCTACCTATTCTATGATTTATGACTTATCTCGATCTTAACAACATTGCATTCATGCATGTACAAGGGGAAAATAATCAAGCCTTTAAAATTATATAAGCAGTGATTGATGTCATTTCCATTTCCAAATTGCTCCATTCAATTCAAGATTGGTGAATATTCAAAGTTTTAGCCACAATGTTAATGCATTATTTCAGTTTGTAATAGGTTAGTGGGTGCTTGTTATGCCCTACTGCGCTGATAACTGAAGCCTAAAATGATGTATAAACTGCAAGTTACTGGTCAATCACATATGGGGAAAATCTGCTGCTTTAAGAAGGGTCAGGACTTTGTTTTAAGATTAATATTGTTTGAAGTTATCCAAGTCTTAATTGGAAAAGGATTGGGATATAATCATAATAACAGCTATTTGTAATGCTTTATTAGTATGGACAAATGATACTCACTTTCCTAGTTAGTATCTGAGTTTTATGCTAGAAAAATAGAAATATTTGAAAATGGACTTCTCTATCTCCTATAATTTGCAGAACATTGAATGCCAGTGCTGTAACTTTACAGAAGATCCATTTGATTGCTTTTTGTAGGAAACACTTTGATTCTACTTTGTGATTTCCTTGTTTGATTTTCACAGACCCTACTCTTTCCATCTTCTCTGGTGGAATTGATATGATTGGCAAAGTCATATTGTTATTTGGGTATTGATGCATGCCCTGTTTCTGACATGTTCATGCTAGGGATTTCTTTGCGGCACAATATATTGGTAAAATACATAGGAAAAGGTGGAGGGTGAAAATAAATATGGTTTTCTTTTTACCATTATTGTGAATGAAAGTTGCTTTTTCAAGGAACATGACTTACACTATGGCTTGTAATTTATGTAAACAAAAGAAATTTATTTATATGTGTCACATCCTCATTCTTTGGAATATAAAGACCTTTAATGATTTCTGTTTCGTATCAATTAGCTTAAGTTATGCAGATCATATTGAACTTTGACTCTGACTGACCATAAAATAAAATCTTTAATCATTTACCTCTTAAACTGTGTTCAGATGATTGAAGGAGCACCTCCTTTCCACCCCAAGGCTCCTGAAGATTCTGCTAAAATGATTTGCTTGGAAGGAATGAGACCACCATTTAAGAACAAGTCTAAAAATTGTCCTCCTGAGCTAAAGGAGTGAGTTTTCCTCCCACTAACTTAACAAGTCTATATTCTGTAAGGTCTAATCTGTTTGAAATTGTATGGCTTGTTTTCGATAGTTTTGATGGACTTTGTAGAATGATGTTAGAATTTGAGAACTAGACATATTTTTTTTCTCTGTAAGAATCCTCGAGCATCTTTTTTTTTTTTTTTAATGCACAGATTTATGCATTGTTAAACTGATCGACAATTGTGCACAATTAGTGACACTATGGTCTTTCAATTACTTTTCCATTTTTCCATGGATTCTTTCTAGACTGTGAATATAAAATATTCTAGGTGGAAAAACAGTGTTATTCTGTGGTCCTCCCTTCGCATGTTGACAACTTGTGCCTTTTGGACTCTAGCCCAAAGTAAAGCTTCTTATTCTTCACTATCATTATGGAAAAATATTGAGGTTCTCTTTACAGACTGATATTTGTGGTGTTTCTGGAACTGTTTGACTGAATCGAATGTTGATATGAATATTTAAATTTATAATTGTTTCCATTGGCAATAAAATCAGTTTGATCAGTCTCAATATGATCTTGAAATCATACTGGGAACAAAACTCCCAACTTCAGATGCATGACTTGTCTATCAAGTTTTTTCTTTCTAAAAGGTCATGCTGGCCAAAGATTTTCATAAAATTTTGGGTTCTTTTTAAATTTGAAGTTTGGAGGCACCATCTGATAATTTCTGATCCTTCTAGAGAAGATATTATAGATGAAGGGGCATATTCTTCGAGTATCAAACTTGGCTAAAGAGATCAAGATGCTGTTGCCTTTTTGTAAGAATGGACTTGGCCATGTGCAGCACATGTGAAAGCATAAAAAGTGGAGACAAATTGTAGTGGAGGCAGATACAAAGGCAACCAGAGCCGCAGGAACATGACTCACCGAGTTTGAGTATACTAGGAGAACAGACATGGACAAATTTCATGAAATCACCTTTAAATTAGGCTGTGAAAAGGAATCTTCCAAAATGTTCCTCTTGTGCAATGAGTAATCTCCTTTTCATTGATAATTGGTAAGCAGGAGAAAGTCCAGTAACTGCATTGTCTTCAAATCCTATATAGTCACTGCACTCAACTCATCTCAGACTTACAGCCTTCTGAGACAGATTTTTTTCCTTAGATTGTTCTCCTTGACCACTGTGTATACAGTCTTATCTGGTACCAAACTTCTACTCTATCATAACAAGTAACAACATTCACTGTATGATCCTTGACCAACTTTAAGGACAATTATCGTGTGGAGCCACATATCCAGGTCTATGTAGGAAGGTGTTCAACTAGTCATGTAATTGTGTGGTGGTTCTATACTTTGGATGGAATGGACTATGGAGAAGGCACATGTTTCCCATATTTTTCAAAAAGGTTAGGTTGCTGACTTGTTATCTGGACAAGGAAACTACACCTGGGATCATGGTTTAGTTCAGGGTGTTCAAGGACTTGAAAGGGAATCCCTGGACTCAAAGACTCTATTGAGAAAGTATTGAATTATGTGGTTTATAAGGTAAGAAGTTTTGTGCACGAAAACAACTCTTCAATTTGCACTGGAATTGAGTTGAACTTGGAACAGCATTGAAAAGTATCCAGATCCAAATTCTGTCAAATCATTGTACTAACCTAGTTGTCAGATCAGTTACAAGGTTCTAGGTCAACTGGGAGCCACTTCTTGGAAGTGGAAACAAGAGCACTTTTTAATATCTTTTATATAAGAATTTACACCTTTCCTAATATGAATGGATTCTGAATTACTGGCAAACAAGTTTTGTGCAAGAATCTTTCTCCAACCCTGGAATGCGAGTTGGTCCCAAGAGAAGTTGACTTTACCGTCTTGTATTAAGTTCATGCAACTAGCCTCTAAGATTATTCTGAATTCCACGTGTTTTACAGAACCTGAATTCATCAACCATTTTGCTTACTGTTTTAACTATACAAGCTTTGCTCAACCTTGTTGATCTGTTAAACTCCTACTTATTTCTGTCCATGTCTGCTGCAAGTAATCTCTAATCACAGAGGACAGCAATGTTTTACACTAAAATTTCTTTGCTCCTTGTGTTAGTGATTCTTGCATTCAATATTTTCAGTTTCCTGGTTCACTTGCATATTTGCTTCATATATGCACATTAGAAAATTTTATGTTTATTTTATTTTCTTGATATACAAATTATTTATACATCTCTTCTGTTGTTCTGAGCAGCTTTCTTATGCCACTGTCAACAATCTACATTCTCTTTTAAATGAATATGGTTTTGGCATTCTGGTGCAGGTTGATTGAAGAGTGTTGGAATCCACAGCCCACAGCAAGGCCAACATTCTCAGAGATAATTCTGCGACTGGACAAACTGTATACTAAGCGTGCCAAGAAGAACCAATGGAAAGACAGCCTTAAGCTTCCTTGGTATGCAGTTATTTGTGAAATTATCCTTAAATTAACCTAGCCATTCTCAAGTAATGATGTTCTCTAGTTTGTCAACTTTTTGGGGAAACACATTGATCATTTTCCCATCTGAAATGATAATGTTCATGTTATCAAGTGTATTTAAGAATGCTGTTACAACAAGAAATTTAGGATTTGGCAACAGTATCCATAACAGGTCTTTTGATAGTGGAGTGGAAAAATGGTCAACTAACTGGTTAACCGATCCCAATTATATATAATAAGTGATTTAAGTTTAGATGTACTTGAGATTCATTGCTTAGTATTACAACACCTCCTGATTCATGATCAACTTGGATATATTGTGAGTAGTACAGAGCTTGAATTTCAGGTGATTTTATTTATGAGAAAAAACTCAACTTTCTGATCTCTGATATATATATTCTACAGCTTATGGGCAAGAATATTCTGTCCTCTCAGTGATCCTTCACCCTGCTAATGTATGTGTTTTACTTTTGATGCATATCACTGATCAACTAAATGGCCACAGTTGTGTATTTTGGACACTTGGTGTTGTAAAATCATTGTGCTTTGGTGGAAGCACACAGTAGTAGCATCATCTTTCAATATTTTGTTCGATTTGATGCCTATTTGTACCATTTTATTTTTAACTGCATATCCTCTACTGCTTCACACCCAGATATGTTCCTCGAATTGCCATTTTGTTGAACCTCAGTTTCAACTGTTCTACTAATTTCAGGATGTTACCACTGTCAGGAGTTAATATGCTTACTCTTTCCTTAAATTGTTTACCAGTAAGCTTCGCTTTGCTTGCTCTTTAGACTCATTTCCTTTACTAGTTTCATATTTCTCGTTTCCTTTCCCCTTATTTTTGCTGGTGGTATGATATAAGGTCTACTTATCTGAGGTCCTATCCATGTTACTCAGTTCTTTTATAAAAAGAAAAATCCTTCCAACCTATTTTCTGCTGCTAAGAGAACCTGGTGCCTTGTTAGTCACGTCACGTGGATCTCAATCTTTTGTGGTAACTACAATCCAAATTGTTTGCAGCTGGGTAGACCCAATGCCGCTATTCTTAGTGTTTTCTTCTTTTTGACTGTGTTCCTTATAGAATTATGAAGATGTTCATGATTAACCTCATACATGACAATTTTAAGTTCTTGAACTTCTTCATGAAAGTGAGAATACAAGATTCTACCGAAAAGTAGTGTTTTCTGTGCAGTTAGGAGTCAATGCTTCCATGACGTTGGGAATCAGTTTTCATTGTTTTTTTTTTAAATGTTGAATATGTTGTTGTACTCATCTATTTAGTTTCTCATGGGAATACTTTCGTTGAGTGTCCTTTAGGCTCTTGGCTCTTGCTAAATTAGACTCTGAGTTGCATAAAATATTTCAGAAGATCTTTCGATTTTGTTAAGGAAAACTCAAAGTTTATATCTCTTCATGATTTTTTTTTTTCTTTTTCTTTTCCATGTTAAAACATGTTTAGTTTGCCTCTACATTTGTCTTTAATTCTGAACTGTATACCTTGATTGTTTTGCAGGAAATAATGTGGAGACAAGTGGGTTCTCAATTTCTCATTAAACAATCCCCTGATATTTGTGTGTAATTACTAAGAAATAAATGCTTTCATTTATGAACGCTCAGATAATAGACAGATGGCCTTCTGGTTAAGAAACAGGAACAATTCATTTTAATACAACCAGATTGTGTCTAATCAAACCTCTATACTGTACTTCTAGTCCTTTTCTGTTATAAGAACTTCCTGTCGCGAATGAACTATTGATTTCCTTTTTTTTTTTTTTATTCGAGGTTGTTTGAAATTCTTTATTTTTCCCCACCATTTTTGCGTCTTGTGGTCTTCTGACTTCTGAGCCTTCATTAGATTTTCTAATAAGCAAAGTAGATTCTATTTGAGTATTGTTCGACTGGTAACTGATGAACATGTACGAGGCACCATTTACTGGAGGCTAGAACCAGATTGAAAGGTGAAAGTCTTGAGAGTTTGCTAACTTGTATTAGGTCAAGGTCCAAGCTTTGTCTTTGGGCACTTTCTTGAAGTAGTTTTGGATTACTCAAAGTTGTACCTGGAGTCATTTTTTAGATACTCCCATTTGTAATAAATTCACTTCCTAGTCTTCTTGGATTAGTTAATGTCCCCAAAGATGCTTATAGTTTAACCTGCTTTACTGGTAAATTGTGATCTTAATACTCGGTTGCAATGGAAGTGCCAGTCTCTGCCAGCCCTCAAGTATTCTGGATTGTTTGGTTTCCAAAGTCCGCAGAAAGTCTCTCCCAGCCCTCAAGTATTCTAGATTGTTTTGTTTTCAAAGTCTCCAGAAGGATATTTTTCCTTCTGGTAAAGAATTTAATATTTCAATAACGAACTTCTTTTCACCATCCAATTTTTCCCTTCTTTAAATCTTTTTTTTTACTACCATAAAAAAGAGATAGGTCCGTAACTTTTGGACGTTAGGAAAGTTACATTAACGTATAAATTCTTTATTTGTATATGGATATGATCAAGATGATGATGAATAATTGCCGGGACGTGGAATATCCTGGAATAACTTGTTATTCCAGGGATGTTATTCCAGGGATGGGTGATGCTTCTATGCCCATCACAAGTCTCAAGTCGGAAGGGGCATTATCAAAAGTATGTGCATTCACATAAAAAAGTATGCATTTATTGTAAAAAATATATTTGGTATAACTTCAAATGAACGATTCGAAAATTCTAAAACTAGGCTTCTCCCTGCGAATAAAAAAAGGTGGGGGGGGGGGGGGGGAAATTAGAGGAAAAGAAGAGGAAAAGAAGAAAAGAAAAATTAGATAACGAAGCAACAACTAGTAGTGTATTAAGAGAATTAGCTAGAGGTTTTATCTTTTACATGTTTTAGGGCTTTGATAATTTAAAATAAGGCTATTGCAAGCTATGTGAATCATTACGTTAGAACCTCCGCTACTAATAGCAATAAAAAAAATTAAAAAATGTTAATTTTAAATAGAAAATATTTAATTATTGATCATGGATGGAAAATATCAGATTAATTTTTTAACAAAATAATATGTATTTAGAAACTATTGAACAATTTTTTTGCCTTTACATCTAAGTACAAGATGGGGGTAATCACAGTGTTCTCATCTACCCGTCTGGGCTCTCGTTTGAATCAGAATCCTTATGCATTTAAAATTTTTTAACTCAATCTAATAGTCTACTTATCAAATGCCAATTAAAAAAAAAATCTAATTTCAACTCAAAGATAAAGGAAACCCCCGTTGAGAAGTTCCCCGTTGGGGTTATCACAAAAAGAAAAGAAAAAGGGCTTTTCGACTGCAAAATTAAATTGACCGGCAATTCCACAAAGTTCCGTATAAGATTATGCAAAACTCATGTAGCCTTTTGCTTTTGTGTGCGGGGGATGGAGATAAGCGAATTAGTCACGTTTTATCTACAATTTCCTTACCAGTAATATCACACCAATTAAACAGTCCACATTTTATTCATTGCATAGAATTGTTCCCTAACGTTAATGTATATATATATATATATATATATATGAATGGATTAGGAATTAAATCCGGTTAGTTATTATTCACCATCTAATTTTCACAAATTTTCGTTACAAAAGTAAAATATTAATGCTGTATTAATGGTATAAAAATAAATACAAATATAAATAAATAAAATACTTTAAAATAAATACAAAATTTTCAAAATAAATACAGATATTTTAAAAATAAATCTAAATATTTCAGAATAAATAGAAACATTTTTGTTTGTCTGGGTTTGTATTTATTTTGAAGTATTTATGTTTACTCTGAAAATATTTATATTTATTCTGGATCGTTTGTATTTTTTTGAAAAAATACTATCCATCATTAATAGTTCCAGTAACTATTACTACGAGTGAAAAAAAATATTTATTCTGGAAAGTTAATGTTTATTTTAGAATATTTTATTTATATTTATTCTACATCAATAATATAGTATTAACTTTTTATTTTTATTATATAAAAATCTATACAAATTAGACGATAGGGGATTGGTGTGGGACGTGCTGACAAATTTTAAACCTAAAATAATTTGATTCGGGACCGTTGATCGTTAAGGAACGACCACTAGGTTAGGGCTGTCCAATTTAATAAAATTAGATCTAGTTAAATAAAAGATAATCCATCAATTGATTGGTTCAAGTTATCGAAGTGGACTCACCCAAAACACGGAATATCATGAATTCTGGAAGAGTGAGATCGTCTAGCGGTAGTCAAAATCCGGACCAGTGGTTCGCGAGCGAGATAGATCTGAAGCCGTCGGACCTGAATCACCAAAAAACAAGCAATGTCAATCCTAAATTAAACAAAATAAATAAAAATAATAATAAACCCAATGCTCCGATATCTATGAGGCTTTGGGAACCGTGTGGCTCTGAAAATTTTGCTTCACAGATCTTGGAACTGCTCTGAGATCCGTGCAGCTCAGAAGTTGGCAGCAGGAACGTGAAATGCTTTCACGTTCGTGCTGAGCCCTTTTTCTTCTTGGTCTGGTGCAGGGAGGAACTGTGCAGGAGGAAACAGAGGACGGCTTTGGGCGAGGGAGTCGGTGCACTCGCCGTAGGCTCTCTAGCGATGGGCTAAGATTGTGGCGGCTCGAGGAGAGGTTGGCACGAACCTGTTCGGTGGTTGACGGTGAGATCTCCTCAGACGGCGACTGGATGGTGGAGGGGGAGAGGCGAAGTCGGGTGGGATGCTCGACTTTGAGCTGTGCGTTGGGTGGTGACGGCGGATCAGCCGGCAGTGGTCTCGGAGGGACTTGCGATTCGGTGGCATAACAGCGGCATGGACGGCACGATGGGGTTCCGATCGGTGGCGCGGCTGAAATGTAGAAGGGGCCGGACCACGGGGTTTAGGCGACGGTGGCTTCCAGCGGTGTCGATTAACCGGAAGGTAGTTCCTGCGGCATGGTTCGTTTGCGGTCGCGCGGTGGCCGTGGAGGGCACGGCAGCAGGGAGGGAGGTCCGGTGGCACAGGAAACAGGGGCGATTGGCGGTTCGGAGCTTGACATTGACGAGGTCGGTGGCCGGAGGTGAGGCTCGGTTGAGTCACTTGGAAGAGAAACAGGGGAGGGAAAACACAGAGGAGAGGAGGAGGAGAGAGAGGGAGAACCGGGAAGAAAGACGAGCGAGAGAGGGAAAAGACAAAGAAGGAGAGGGGGGAGGAGTCGGGACACACCCTGATTTTTCTTAAAATAATCTTCGCTATCTTTTTATTCAATGACAAAACATATTAAATAAGCAAGAAGAAAATACCGATAAAGTTAAATATAAATCCTAAAACAGACTCAAAATAATCGGAACTACTAAAGGATTCAATAACTCTAAACAGAAATAAAAATTGATATCCGATTCAGAGATATCCCAAATCCCTCGTACACCCATAAAATATATCAAGACTCATGTTGGCTGGCACCGAGATGGACTGGACTGGCTGGGATTTGGATTGGCTAGAATCAGCTCAATGTCCCCATCATTTTCCCTGGGGGGGGAGATCTCGACTCCGTCGAGTCAGGCTGGAGGTACTCAAATATATTTGGATCAATATTCTGTAGCTCCTTTTCAGTAATCCAGGAATCCTCTAACTTCGGTCTGCCTCGCCAGTGAACCAGGTAGCGGTAGCAGTTTCGACTCCTCGAAGACTTGATCAGCTCATCCAAAATACGTTCGATCTCATCATTCTTTCCTCTCATTTGGGCTAGTGGGCTCTCAAGAAAAGGGTCACTCTCAAAGGAAGATGTAGGCTCAAATAAATCACTAGGGGTCAATGCTGGTTCTTCATATTTAATTAGATCTAAAATATTAAAAGTAGGAAAATTCCCATAATCAAATAGTAGTTCAATAACGTATGTATTCAGTCCAATTTTCTTTAAAATTTTGAATGGGCATGCTGATAGAAACTGTTCAGCAAAATCCTTAACTTACTGGTGAGAATATGCTAGTTGTTTATTCATTTGATTACTTATATTAATCAAATTCACTCCTAATCGTTCTTCAGCTCTAGCCTCATGGTCATATTCTTCGTAGGCATCAGCTAATCCTGGGTTAGCAGTGTAGACTTCCTCTTCAAGGACATCACCTAGATCCTCATATTCTTCAAGTGCCCTATATGCAAGGTTCTAGATGGACATTGACTAACCATATGACCTATTCCGTTACATCTAAAGCAGTGGATCTTAGAGCTACTTCCTCGGGAAGTCTCTCCTATAATCCTTTTTCTTTTTCATCTCTTTTAATTGGTGGGGTTGTAGACGGGGGTCGACTACCAGCGGTCTGACTCATGTTAGGTTGTGGACCTAAAATTCCTGGTCTAGAAGGTTCAGGTCTACGTGTGATAGACATTCTCTGGAATCTTTCATAGTCCTGGACTAATTGATATGCTTGCTCTAGACTATAAACCTCTCTCAAAAACAGTTCTTTTTGGATATCCACTCTCAAACCAGCTCTAAATCGGGATAAAGTGACTGATGGGTCTTCACTCACATTACATCGCATAAGATATTCATCAAATTATCAATGTAATCATTTACATATCCGGTTCCTTGGGTCAACCTTTGCCATTGGTCCAGGAGTCGTTGTTGATAAGATGCAGGAAGAAATTCTCACGAACCTTATCCTTCATCTCATCCCATGTTCCAATGGGATCCTGTCTCCTATGAGTGGCTAATCTCTGGACATTGTGCCAATATAATTTAGCTTGACCCAACAACCTCATTTGGGCAAACCTAACTTTCCTATCCTCAGACATGTCATACCAAGTGAAATAGTGATCCATATCGGCTTCCCAGTCAATGTATTCTTTGGGGTCCAGGCGACCTACAAATATCGGAGCATCAACCTTAATACTCCTCATGATTCGTTCATCTTGATCAATTGGGTTGCGATAAGGTCTAAGTGTTTGATGACTACCTACATCAAAACCTGGATAATCATGTCGATTCCTAGGGTTAGGTCGAAGGATACGAGTACGACCACCCTCATAACCCGGGTAGTCATTTCGGTCTCTAGGATCTCTAGGATCTGTAGCTCTTAGTGAAGAGTTCCTAATAGGATGATTTGTGTTCACTAGTTGTTCCTCCTTAAGGGTTCCTACCCTTGCATCCAAAGATCCTAACTTGCTATTAATTGCTTCAAGTTTACCAATGATTCCTTGAAGGGCAGCTTCTAAACTGGGATCCATTTTGTTAACTAAGGAAGAAGGTTCTGATTGATACTTGATTCCTGACCTAGTTGTCATGCAAAATTAAAAATTAAAAATGACCCTAACCTAACCTATTGCTCTGGTACCAATTTGGTGCGGGACAGGTCGACAAATCCTTGACCTAAAATAAATTGATTCGGGACTGTTGATCATTAAGGAACGACCACTAGGTTAGGGCTGTCTAATTTAAAAAATTAGATCTAGTTAAATAAAAGATAATCCAGCAATTGATTGGTTTAAGTTATCGAAGTGGTCTCACCTGAAACATGGAATATCACAAATTCTGGAAGGGTAAGATCATCTAGCGGTAGTCAAAATCCGGACCAGTGGTTTGCGAGCGAGATAGATCTGAAGCCGTCGGACCCGAATCACCAAAAAAATAAGCAATGTCAATCCCAAATCAGACAAAATAAATAAAAAATATAAAACCCAATGCTCTGATATCTGTGAGGCTTTGGGATCCGTGTCGCTTTGAAAATATGTTTCACAGATCTTGGAACTGCTTTGAGATCCGTGCAGTTCAGAAGTCGGCAGTATGAACGTGAAATGCTTCATGTTCGTGTTGAGCCCTTTTTCTTCTGGTCCGATGCAGGGAGGAACAGAGGACCGGCTTTGGGCGAGGAAGTCCGGTGGACTCGCCGGTAGGCTCTTCGGTGATGGGCTGAGATTGTTGACGACTCGAGGAGAGGTCGGCACGGACCCGTTCCGGCGGCTGACGGTGAGATCTCCTCGGACGATGATTGGATGGTGGAGGGGAGGTGGCGAAGTCGGGTGTGACGCTCGGCTTCGGGCCGTGCGTTGGGCGGCGACAGCGGATCGGCCGGTAGTGGTCTTGGAGGCGACTGGCAATTCGGTGGCACAGCAGTGGCACGGACGGCATGATGGGGTTCCGATCAGTGGCGCGGCTGAAATGTAGAAGGGGCCGGTCCACGGTGGTTTAGGCAATGGTGGCTTCCAGTGGTGTCGATCGATCGGAAGGTAGTTCCTGCGACAGGATTCGTCTGCAGTCGCACGGTGGCCATGGAGGGCACGGTAGCAGGGAGGGAGGTCTGGTGGCACATGAAACATGGGCGATTGGCGGTTCGGAGCTTGACGTTGACGAGCGTCGGTGGCGGAGGTGAGGCTTGTTGAGTCACTTGGAAGAGAAACAGAGGACGGAAAACACAGAGGAGAGAGGAGGAGGAGAGAGAGGGAGAACTAGGAAGAAAGACGAGTGAGAGAGGGAAAAGAAAAAGAAGGAGAGGGGGGAGGAGTCGGGACACATCCTGATTTTTTCAAATAATCTTCACTATCTTTTTATTCGATGACAAAACATCTTAAATAAAGCAAGAAAAAAACCGATAAAGATAAACATAAATCCTAAAATATACTCAAATAATCGGAACTACTAAGGAATTCGATAACTCTAAACAGAAATAAAAAACTAATCTTCGATTCGGAGATCTCCGATTCAGGAAGCATCATATGTTACATCCACAGAAATGCCGAAAACTAGAAAATGAATGAAACAAAAACTTTACAATAGTTTCATAAAATTTCTTTACAAAGTTTGAAGTGTTCTCATTTATGAGGGTTACATCGACCAAGAAAGGAAAGAAAGAAAAGAAAATAGGTAAACATCTATTTCCTCCTTCTCTTAGATCTCGGAGCTCTCGAGGGCTTGGGATATAAGGAACTCGAGCTCTTACCTTTCTCAACACCCGAAGCTTTCAAAGGAGGATTGTCTTTGACTTTGAAGTTAGCATCGATGATTTCCATCTTTATATCCAAAATGGTGTTTGTAGCCACTACAAAAGAATAAGGGTCTCTTCTCAGTACCTCATTAATCAATGATTGAGCATCTAAATCTATTAAGATCAGAAAGTTCGTATCAATATTTGGAAAGAACTCCTTAGCCTTTCGAAATGTATCTGTTAAAGCCCAATTCAAAGGCAAAAATGAAGGCTCCTGCATTCTTAGCAATAACAATAAATCTCCTAGCTACCATCTTTTCGGCTTTAGAATCAATTCTTTCTCTGTCTGCATCATTACTGACTCATTTCTAGGCGATCATTCTAAGTCAACAGTCGATGAAGACTCATTGAGCTCTTTTCTGGGCACTTTTTTAGTCAGGTCAGCAACTGTTGATGGATTGTTGACCACATTCTCAAGGATCTCTGGAATGATATCTGGATGTTCTTCAGTTTTAGATAAGATGCTCACTGTTCCATTTGCCACAATTGCTACCAGATTGCTATAAAATCCTGCCAGTGATCTCACATAGTTGCAAACATTTAAAATATCAAAAAAAAAAAAAGCACCATTTGATAAAAAAAAGTCCTATTACTTTATATATGATTTTACAAATATAGAGTCTTTTCAAACTCCCGATGGGAGGAAATAAAGGTACAAAAAAGAAGGAAAACAAAAGAGTCAAAAACATATAAGAGGAAAAAGGTCCTTATACTTGTGCCATTTGGTCAATTTGGGCCTTAGGCTAGGCATCCACATGTGTTGCTAGCATCTCAGCTATTGTCGTAACTTCGGATGAGATCAAAGGAAGATTCTCTAAAGTGGTTGGAGGAGTAGAGTCAACTTGAACTCCATAACAACATCCTTAATGACTGTTGCTGTCCTTTCTGGGGCTAACTCCAAGACTCAAGATAAGAAGAGCAATGTTGATATTCAGAAAGGATTTCTTCATCCTCTTCTTACAATCTTCAAATCCTTGGAAGAATACTCCCAATGACTCATCAGCTAAGTTGTCTGAGAATTGCTCAAACGATTTGTGTTCTTTGATAGCCTTTTCCTTGGCCCTTGCCAGTTCTTTTTTCATTTTTCTTCTCCTCTTTCAGCCTCTTTGACCTCTTTATTCATATTAGGGACGTCAGAATTTAGTTTATTCATTTTGATGGAGGTCACAACCTCCAGTTTTATATTCTTGGCCTCAGCTATGTTTTTCTGGGCCATTACAGCATCTCATATGGCTTTTACTATATTTTTCAAAGCTTATGTTGCTTTTGCTTGAGCAGTAGCTGCTTTCACTTCGTCAATTGCTTTTTTGGGGTCTTCTAATCTCTGATAATTTTGGGTAAGATCTTTCTTCGCCCTCTCAAATGATAGAATGTAATGCTTGATGTGGGTAAAATTTGACAAAAGCTAGAATTGATATAAAAGGGTTAAGGAAAGACCAAGGGAAGGAGAAGCAAAAGAAAAGAAAATAATGAATAAAAAGTTACCTGATAAATTCCCAGGTAGCTGTCATCAAGTAACTCAGAGATTCGATGTTTCTCCTACTCTTCCAATCAACAAGAAGAAAAATCATGTCTATAAGCTCTCCAGCAAGCTTCAAATACCGCGAGTAGATTCAACTACCCACAACTCCTTATGAAGAATAATTTTTTTCGAATACCTAGGATAGTGTCTACATCAACATGTCAAAGGAGAGATTGAGCAACCCTTGATGATTCCATTGGACTTATCGACGAAGCTGGCTAAGCACTTTTGATGACTTGCTTGGCTCGGACATTGGAGGAGCAGGTTCAGATACTAGAGCTTCTACTAATTTAAAAGACCTGCAACCCTCCTCAGTAAGAGTTCTCTCTAAAGAGGTAGGGGTAGAAGTTTTCCAAGACTTCTTCTTTCTGATTTTTGGGACATTATCCAACCTCTTTCTCTTCATAGCTTGTCGAAGCTTATCGAACCTAACTTTTTCCATTCTTGCAGATATGATGATATATATCATCAGGTCAGTTAAATCCGATGACTTTGCAAAAAAAAAAAGAAGGGAGAGCTCAAAGAGATCAGACATACTGCTGGAGACTACCAAACTTATACCTGCATCATACAGGACTAGATTGGTTAAAAGCTCTTTGAACTTTGAGATATCAACATTAAGCAATTTGAAAAGTTTTTGTCCAGAGGGATTTTATTATGATTGGGTGTAGTCCGAGCATATCTCCAAGGAAACCTAAGTTTCAATTTCTGACTATAAGACATAAAGAAGTATCTATTTTTTTACCCATAAATAATAGAAGGAATGCCTCTACGAGCTTGCAGTTTTTTCTATGAATGAAGTAATACCAATTCTTGCCATAAAGATAGGTCTTCAACATAAAAGTAGCTCTAAATTAAGATAGCCTAGGCACTATCTTACAAATATCATAGATGAGCATGAAGCTTACATTATCCTAAAATCATTTGGGATGGATTGGGTCGGAGTTATAATGTAAAAATCTAAAATGTTGGTGATGAAAGAATGGAGAGGAAACCTTATACCCATCTCGAATGCATTTTTATAGAAAGCAACACATCTGGGCGAAGGAGACACTACTCTATCTTTTGAACTTGGAACTATCATCCTAAACTCATCAGGGATAGCATATGTGCTTCTAAGCCTATTGAGGTCCACTTTCTGGATCACGGACCTCTCTAACTCAGGTCCTAAAGAAGCCCTCCTATGATGAATTGCTGTAGCAGAAGGGGCAGCAGAAGGAACAGTAGGAGGAACAATCAGAGGAACATGGTTTTCTCCTTAACCAGACGGGTGTCTATTACATTATTGATCATATCTACAAGATGCACTCTAGCATTCACTTTCCTAACAGCCCTCTTTTCTACAGGAGCCATGGCTACTAAGAAAAGACTAAGGGAAAGGGGAGGAGTCCAACCTAAGTTGAAAGGAGACCAAAGCTTGAAGAAGAATCACAGGGTAGTCTGTTGAAAGATGTAAGTGGAAGAGCAAAGGACCAAAGATCTGAATTAAAAAGGAAAAATTATATTATAATAATCTTTGATGACTCAAATCGAGTCAATCCCACTGTTCGATGGCATCCACGTTGCACAATCATTGACTGAGATATGGGCTAGCCCCTTTTGACATGTGGAATGCCCTCATTGGCTAGGGGCCAGACCCTACTTGACAAGTTATCAATATCATTTATAAAAGCCACATACTGTAGAGCGCAATGATAGCCTCCACAAAAAGTGCACACCTTATTTATTATCGTACAGTAGATGGCAATTTAGAAAGATGTCATTTATCATTTTCTGCAAAAAAATCGAAGTCTTTTTGGTATACTTTCAAGCTAAGTTAAATAAATCCCTTGAACTTAGAAGTGAGAGACATCTATTATGTAGATGATTCGTTATATATAGAAAGGTATAAGGCACATATGCCGATCTCTTATTATTGGCACAGGATGTTGATTTCTTCCTCTAAAGTACATGTTGCTCAATAACTCATTGGACGAATATCTAACTCATTGGATAGACCATCGATTATCTGCTTGAACCAGGTACAAAGTTCCATAACTTCATTTCATATAAAGCATATATCTTAAAGTCATTTTAGCTATTATGACAAAGTTGATAAAGTGGTTACCTAGAAGTATAATAGACTATTTAACTGACCACTTAGCTAACTGATCTTTTAACGATCTAACCGACTTAACCACTTTCTTAATGGTATAACTATCTTATAAATGTTATAATCGCATAATTAACTTGGCTCTCTATTTCTATAAATAGGGGATCGAGGATCTCCTAGGGATAACTTTTTGAGTACTCATATACACATTCTCTATTTTTTCTTACTATTCTCTCTCTCAAAGTTAACTTAAGCATCGGAGTGTCTCCACTGGAGAATTCTATCAATTTTTCTAGCACTGAGAACTTTTTTTAAGGACAAGGAAAGAGATCATATAGCTTTCAAAGACATTAATAAGTCCTTAGCTAACATTCTGATAACCATCAAGGGCTTACCCAACTCTAGCACATCTTGATTGATTGGCCTGAAGAGGTGCAGCAACAGATTTGTAGATTGAATGATCAAGTTAATTGTTCTCTATTTATTGAAATCATCACAAATTAATCTTGGCCTATAAGTTTTATACAACTTCTTTCTAACATCAATCATGTATACTCTGTTTTCTTTATTAGAAGTTCTTTACCATCTGTTTGAACTTTGATCTCCATAGATTATTCAATTTTTCCCACCTTTTAGTAGTTGAAGTATTACCAAAATTTTAATCAAATTGAATGAAAAAGACTTCCATCAATGGGTGTACAACATCCACCACGCTCTAATGGCTCAAGACTTATGAGATTTCTTGACCTCCTACCAAATCTAATGGTATCTTTAACAAAGAATACAACAAAACTTGTAAGCAATGGAGTATTCATAATTCAAAAGTTTTGTTAGGAATCTTTAATTTATTGGTATCTTTAACAAAGGTCATTGTCCATATAATACCAAATTTATCCTTAATATATTTCATAAAATATATTATTAATGCTATAAATTATTAATTCTATAAAAAATATTAATTATTATTATAGGATTAATATTAATATTATATTTATAATATATTATTTATTAATACTAATATTTATTTTGATAAAAAATAAGGTAAATAGAAGTAATATATTAAATAATTATATTATATAAATATAAGGTATTTCTATTTTAATTCAAAATTATCATTGAATTATAATATGACAATAACATAATTAATAATATAATATAATATAATATATCATGAATATAATACATAATATTAGATATATAATATTAATATAATATATAAATGATATATAATATATTATTTTTTTGGTTAGATTGGATATATTTTATTTTAAATTTTATTTAAAATATTTTCTAATGATGATCTTGAATTTCTAACCTCAAGGAAGAGCATTGCGATCAAATATAATGCCTCATAATCTTCGCTCATACCAAACGCCTCTCCGACAGAGAAAAAAAAAAAAAAAAAATGCTGTACACTCTATTGTTCATATTAATATAAATTAAGTGCCTGCTTAAAAAAAAAAAAAAAAAAAAAAAAAAAAAAAAAAAAAAAAAAAAAAAAAAAAAAAAAAAAAAAAAAAAAATGGTGTCGTTCGCGATTTTGGTTTACGTATTTTTGAGACGCGAATCCGTTTGGGTTGTAATCCTTCGCGATTTTGTTTGTTTGAGAGGCGGATCCGCTTCGGTCATACCCGTTTCTTGATGGAAACCAGGTCAATCTCAAATTTTGGTTCAGGCGCGGATCCATTTGGGTTAGAACCCGTTTTCTTTTGAAACCACATCACGATTTGCCGTTTGGGGCAGCGGATCAAAACCGAACGGGACGATTGGAGGAGAACAGGAAGCGACGACGGGAGAGCGCGATCAAAACCGAGGCTCCAAGAGGGGTTTTCTCCTTCCGGGTTCTCTTCCGACCGCAAAGAGGGTTGTCCTCCCCCGGTCTCCCCGTTGGAGCGCTCCGCTTCGTCGGCCTCCCGTGGCGATCGGATTCATCGCCCTCATCATTGGCGAGGGTGAGCGTCCAACTCCGATGAGGCCCTGATCAGAGGCAGGAAGCGGGTACGCGGTAGTTAACGGGTCCCGGCGATAGCCGGTGGGGTCTCTCGATGGGTCCGGGTTTTTTTTTCCCTATTTTTTCTCTCCCTTTTTCTTGGATGAACGCGGGGAGCAGCCTCCGTGAGGGCCGGTTTCGCTGGAATTGGCGACGTGTCGAGCTTCGACAGGTCCAACGTGGTGGACCTGGTCCGTTGTGGTCCGACGCGATAGCGATCGCAGGAGTCTGCGAGGTAAAAAAAGGGGCATCCATGCAGCAGCCGCCGCTAATGCGGACCTCATGACTTGGACTCGCTATCGCGTGGAATTTCCCGATTCTTGTTCTCGGTCCCTCTTTCCATTTGAACTTCCGAGAATTCCGAAGCTTACTCGCCCTTCTTTCTTTCTTCCTGACCCATAGAATTTTTCACCGGGATTGGCGGTACGAATTCCTATTTCCTTCCCAACTCGCACGCATCTTGATTTTATTATAAATACCAAACGAATGTTGGTTAGTTGGTTGCCTCTGATTCAAGAAACATTGAGGAATCTTCATTTAGGGTTGATAAATGAATCAGTATCTGCTTTAAATTATGATTTTGTTTCTATATTTTTTACTTAATCATTGTTTTTGAGCGTTGGTTTTTAGCCTATTTCTTGTAAATTTTAAGTCGAATTTAAGTTAGTACCAGCTCCAAGAAGAAGATAAATTCATTCTTTGTAGATATGAACAAGAAATACCCATTGAAATATTGTTGATTTGATACAAATGATACTTCTTTGATGGGGGAGTTTGAGAATATGAGCTTTTTCCTTTTTCAGGGGGACATAAGGATTAAGGATGAGGCTGTTGAAGGTGGCAACTTGCAATTTGAACCAATGGGCAATGGATTTCGACACCAATCTGCGGAATATCAAGGAATCGATCTCTCGGGCAAAGGAGGCAGGAGCTGCAATTAGAATGGGTCCGGAGCTTGAGATTACTGGTTATGGTTGTGAAGATCATTTTCTCGAGCAGGATACTGTGATGCATTCGTGAGTTTTCTGTTAACTAGAATGTTCTGTTTTGCTTATTTCTTATTTTTTGCCGTATGCACTTTCCTTTTTTATTTTTCTAGCATTTTTTAAACTGTAGAGAGGAAAGAAACTACAAGTCCACCAGTATCAGGAATATATGTCCATGAATAAGATTGGGAAGAGCATGGGCAAAATGGAAAACAAAGGGACTTTCAAAAAAAACTTGTTGTGTAAATTGCAAAAAATTAAATTATAGATTGCCATACACTAGAAAATAGTTAATGCCAAGATCAAATTTATTTGATATATAATTTGCAAAAAAAAATATTGAACTTTAAAGGATCTTTATAATATGTTAAAGACAGAACTTTCTACAAAACGGTGTGACTCATTTGAGTTTCATTCAATCTTTTAATAGAAGTATCACAATTTCCTGTCAACTTAAATAATGCCCAAATTTACCCTCTATCAAACATTCATTCTTGCCTCTTTGTCCATATATTTCAAAGTTTACAGGAGCGTGCTTCGTGGTTGCATGATCTTAAAACTTTTAAACAATCATGGCTGGTGACGATCCATGTTAATTGACCTTCTTATGTTGATTGGTGTAGCATGGGAGCTTTTTATGAATCATTTTTATATCCATGAACTGTCTCCATGTAAATGAATAGATTTTTCATGAATGTTAATCCTTGTTTTTTACCCTAACTTGATGAGATGTTTTGGAAGATCAATTGACGATTTTATGAGGATCAAGATAGGTCATATCATACTTACAGTCCAAGCCTGAGCTCTACACAAGGCATCTTAGGGGATCACCCTAAGCTTGACATGTTGCAAGGTGACTTTACAGGCTATTTTAGAACATTGATAGACAGTGAATCAGGAAGCATTTGGACCTCACAGGAGGGATGAAAAAAGATATTCTATCGAGTGTTCATAGGCCTTTACCTTATTTCTTAAAAATTTAAGCTAAGTAACTGAAAGCCCCAAGGGATCTAATGTCTTGTCACTTACTTTGCATGTAATACTTTAGCCATGATCATTGTTTATACTTGCTCCACTGGCCACTAGGCAGTTATCCCATTAATCTTTTCATGTTTTTTCCCATTCTTTGGAAAACATAGCTTCAACTTCACTTACCAAACATCATGCTGTATAATTCCGCTGCAAGATTTGCTGGCTGGTAATCTCAAATACATGTAAGTCTAGATTCTAGCTGAGACACTTAATATTTTTGTGTCAAATTCTTGTAGTTTATTGACTGATACATTGCAGTTTCATATCATAATGTGTGGCTAACCTTATATCTTACATCATTAATTTTTCTATTAGTGGCCTTACTCCTTAGTATGATGATTATTTCTTTTGCCTAGCACAACTTAAACTTTTTTTTTGACAGTTGGGAATGTTTGAAGGATATCTTGTCAGGTGATTGGACCGAGAACATATTATGCAGCATAGGAATGCCTATTATTCATGAAAGTGTGCGGTACAACTGCCAGGTTTTCTGTTTGAACCGAAGGATAGTTATGATCCGCCCGAAGATGTGCCTTGCAAATGATGGAAACTACAGGGAATTCAGATGGTTCTCAGCCTGGACATTTAAAGACAAGCTTATTGATTTCCAACTCCCGACTGATATTGCTGAGGCTATGTCACAAAATTCAGTACCTTTGGTTATGGATATATTCAGCTTCTGGATGCGTAAGCACTAAGTATTTAACTAATATTTGGTAGTTCAGTAACAGATCCTATATGCTTTACTTATTTCCTGCTGTGTTCTCTTGAAAAAAGGGAAAAAATGGCTTGTAAAATGAAACATGATTAAAACTGTCTTTGATGTAAGTGCTATTGTCTCTATCATGAAGTCCATAATGGTTCTAACATTACTTGCAATTGATTTTTTTTTGGTTTTCTGATTCTGTTCTTACTCAACTCTTTGGCTTTAGTTTGTGCCTTAAAAAGATGGCTGTGTTTCTATAATCAAGCCATGCCTTCTTCTCTTTTCTGATGGACTCATCCTAAGTCTGATTGCTCTATGGTTGGACGAGCTCAAAACCTATGACCTATAATGTAGATCATCCCATGTACACACCATACCATACTGAACAAGTAGTTCGGGGCATGCCGTACCGTGCTAGTTCGGTACCAATACATGATACAAAGGGCATACCAACACTCAGTATGCCAAATCAGCCTCTGTACTGTCAGTATGCCAAATAAGATTGTGTACCTGGTGTATTGATACAATGACAAGGTGGCACTTGTATGGGGCCTGGCACCAAGATGTTATTCCTTGAATCACCTTTCTTGAGAACTAGCCCTTATAGATTTCATGGTAGGGGTCTTCATGTGTAAAGTTGCTTTTCTTAAGATTTTGACATCAAATCTTGAGTGCTGTTGTCAGGTTCAGTGCTTGTCAAATTAAGTCTAGGGAAAATTAGTATTAAAATATATTGTGCCCTTCAACAATCAATTATACTCGGTATGTCATATAGATTATATTTGGTACTCTCTTCATGGTTGCTATTAAGTATTAACCTTCATTTTGGCACTGAGACTGCATACTTCGTGACTTACTTGTAAGCTATGCTTTTCCTGTACTTCATGCCTACCTTGAGATTGCCCAAAGAGGACTCTCTAGAAAGAAGCATCAACTTCACATCTACTAAAAGGATTTTTTTTGTTGGGACATGATCAATTCTTAGTCTCCTCCACTCTATCCATAATTTAGAACCTCAGAAACCCTTTTTTTTTTTTCGCATTGCTAAAATTGCTCCATCACTTTGCCCTCTTCAAATTTGTAATCTTGATCTACGACTTCATGTTATGAAAGGCACAAGGTAACTTGACTCATATCATTTTAATTTATTAATGTTGTTTAAATCTTTTGTTTGCATTATTAATTAACTAATATTTAGTGGTTTGTATGTAAATAGTAAATGAAGATATGAAGTAGCTTTCTGTGGCCTCTAAACATCTTCATGAACCCATTTTCTAAGCTATATCCTTTTTATTATCAGATCTGTTGCTGCTGAAACATGTGAAGAGCTCTTTACTGCTGACGCTCCTCGCATTGCACTAGCATTGAATGGTGTCGAGGTCTTTATGAATGCAAGTGGAAGCCACCACCAGCTAAGAAAGCTTAATCTACGGCTTGATGCAATAAAAAATGCAACCCGTTTCTGTGGAGGTGTTTACATGTACAGTAATCACCAGGGATGTGATGGTGGCCGACTTTACTATGGTGTGTAAATTTTTATTTGATTGGGTAGTATTCGTTCAGTTCCTTATATCTGGTTCTTTTCATGATTTCCTGTTGCTGCTGCATGCTTACAGAGCATTATTTCAAATATTTTGAGCTTATATTGTATTTTTTTGGTTGGTGCAATTTTTTCTTTATTAGTTTAAAATGTTTTCACACCGTATAAATTATACTTTACCGTCCTATATTAAAATATTATTTCTACCCATAATCAAGTACAATCATTTTTATTTTTTGTGGGGCAATGTTGCTTTCCTAACAAATATGGACAATGCCCTAATCTCTAGTTCTCAAATGTATTAGTGTGCAGTGGAAAAAGGAAAAAGCTGCACAAGTCCAGAGACCTTGCTGTTTTATGTTTATCATGCCTTTACCAGTGCTTGCATAGTAATGATCATTGCTCATGTGAGGTATTTGGTGTGTTTGATTCCACCCATACTTATGTGGTGCAATCTCCACAGCTGAAGTGGATCTGTCCAGTTTTCACCAGAACTGAAGAGGATCCAAACCGCTCCTTAAAGCCAATTGTCATGAAGATTAATCCCTTTGCTTCCTGTTAACAGTAGGTGGAGCACCTCTTAACCCTAGCATGTTGGAGTTTTGCCATCCATAAGTGCTTAAAGTGGCATGCCATACATTTATATGAAAGAGAGGGGAAAAGGTATGACATGATGGAAACTAGGCCATATAAAAAAGTCCAAATTGAATCCATAGAGGGAACAAATTACTGATGCATTTAAAGCTTCTTGGAAGCTGATGGTTCAAGGGTATTCTTCATTGGCATCATGCCATTTAAACACAGTTTCACATTGACATATTTTCTCTATTGGGATTTTTTTAATATAAAAGCTAGGATCTAGATTGATAGGGCTTGCTGTTGTTATTCGGCCCTTACTATAGTATACGAGAGAAATCAAAAGGGTAAAGAAATTGCAAATGGTAGGAGGTGCGAAACCCATAAGAAGGTGTTCTTCCTACTGTGGATAAAAGTAAGGATTTTGTTCACTTGGAAGCATCTATAAATTTGAATTAATTGATGTCGAGCCTTGCATCATCAATGGAGAAACTTAATTTTTTATATCCCTAACATCTTTTTTCTAACTTATTGCAAACTGCCAATTTTTTGGGCTTATCTATAAAATATAGCAGTGGTTTTGCTATCAGTGAAGAAATTAAATTCTTGAACTAGGATATATTTCTGATTTGATAATCAAATTGGATACCCTCCTCTCATAGAACAAATCATAGTTTTTGCCTGAATTTATTATGTTCATTTAGTTATTGGATGGTGTCTGCTACAGACTGCTCAGGTCCAGCAGAGTTATTGTAATGTTTATTTTGGACAGATGGATGTGCTTGCGTTGCCGTGAATGGAGATGTGATTGCTCAAGGATCTCAATTTCCATGAAGGATGTTGAAGTTTTGACTGCCCAAGTAGATCTAGATGCGGTGAGCTTTTGATAGTTGATTCTGTCCTTGTTTTTTTTTTTTTTTTTTGTTGCACTATTTCTGTACCAGAATTGGTGCAAAACCTTGCTAGAACCTAGATCTAAATCATGCATGTTCCTTGCATATGAACCATTATAACCTAAAATGAATGTTCCATTATGTGAGTGTTGTTTTCATAGAAAGTAAAAGGTAATATGAATTCGTGCAAGTGCATGGGAAATTTGTATATCTTGATTTTATTTAAATATTCTTGAAGGTGGAGGAGATATTAATTTGGGCACAGGTACTAGTGGTCAGTGCTGAAAACCACCTGTCATCTGTACTTACAGGTTTCAAAATAAACATTAGAAAAGATATTCTGGTTACAGTGTTTAACTTTATTAAGTTTCTTTATGTCCTTATTTAACTTGACAAAATATCTAAACATTGATCATTCTGCAAAGATTAGTTTAAATTCATTATTTACATATTAAATATTAGTATATACATTTTTCTTTGGAAGGATTTTGCTAATTGTTCTAAATATACTGGGTTTTGTTAGTTTGCTTGACAAGTGATTTGGTTAGCACAAGTAGCCTAGCAGCTTGCAATCTCAACTTTTTCTCTCGCTTTTCTTTTACTCATTTTTTTTTTGGGTTAAAAAAAACTGTATGCACTGTTTCACAGAAGTTGAGGACTGAATTATTGGCTAAATCTAGTGTTGATGATATGGTGTGCTTAAGTGCTGTAGCTTAGGCAGTTGATATCATTATAAGATATATGACAAGTTTTTTCAAAGCTAAATCTTTGATTGCGTCCATTATCATTGGTGTTTAGTTCCAAAGAGCAATCAGATCTTGACAAGTTATGTCTCAAACTGCAGTTTTCATTTTGAAGGGATGTTTTCATCTTATTTATCTTTTTTTTCACTCTCTATGAATGTCAAGACTCAAGAAATTAGCTCTATAGAGAGCATGATCTGCCCAACATCTTTCATGTTTGTAGATAACTATCATTGGAATTTTAAAGCCCTATTTGCTTGTGTAATCATTTAGCCAGAATAAATGGGCTAAACTATCTCAAGCCCTCTTTGACCCAAATTAAACTATTTCACCCTACAGTGGAAGAGTGTACCTGTGGTTAAAGGAAAAGGATGGTGCCATAATGTTTCAATAGACCTGTTCTAACATTGAGAAAATGTGACTTCTTAAAGTCTGTTTGGCAAGAATAGCTGGATCAAAAAGGTTAAAGCATCAAAAAGGTTAAAGCATGTTAAAGGTATTTCTGTGACCAAACAATGCATAATGGAATTCAGGTGGATAGTGCCGATGACATACATTATACATCACATACCAACTACCTGTTTGTACTCTCATATTTAGTTGTCAACAAGAATTTTCAGTTTATTTTGAATCCTTGTGCTAACTCAAGTCAGCGTTTTTTGCACTTGTGGATCAGTTATTGAACTGTTCATTTTTGGACCATAGTCTTCTATCTAGGTAATGCTCATGATTTTGCAGATGTCACTTCTTGAAGGTTTCAGAACTTTTAACTCATAACTATTAGCCCTCTTATCCTTTGTTGAATATAGTATCAGTATCTTATTCTTATGTTTTGCGAGTCATGTTTATCTAGGCCTAGTTGTTTTGTCTCATGCAAGTTGAAAAGTTGAGATCATTTTCTTTTACATATACATATACATACATACATATATATAGGCATATTGATTACCTTATGTGGACTTCATTGATGACTTTGTAAATCATACTTTGTGCTTATTTGTTGTGTCTTCCAATTAGTCACAATCTTTCATGGTAAGCAGGTTTCTAGTTATCGAGGATCGATAAGTAGTCTTAGAGAACAAGCAAGCCACAAAGCAAAGGTTTTATCAGTGCAGGCACCCTATAAACTTTGTCAATCATTTAAGCTTGGAGTGATTCCTACCAGTCCCGTGGAGGTTAGCTTTAGTTTCCTCTTAAATTTTGATTCTATTATATGCTGTGAGATTTAATATATTTTAACAAACATTTTCTGCTTGACATGTCTCAGTGAGATGCTTCCAGTTATTTTTTCAAACATTCAAAGATGCAGTAAATATTGAGCTTTGGCTATTGGTGTTTTCTTATGTATATTAATTTGAGTTGTGGATTATCTTTCGTACTTCAGTTGTGATGCTAAAACTTTTACTCAAAATTCCAAAAGCAGCCACCATTTATTATACAAAAGATGCAACAAAAAATAAATATGCAAATCTATTGAAAGTTTTATGTAAATAGAAAGCCAAAAGGTGCTACTAATGTTTGAACCAAAGTTTTAAATTATGGCAGGATAGGAGGCATCTTGACTGTTCTGTCCTGTTCCTGTTAGAAAATGGGATTGGGAGGGGGTCGGGATTCCGAAACCTATTTGTGCAAGGAGAAAAGAAGAAAGAGGAGGAGGAAAAAAAGGAGGAAAGATGAATAAAAGGAAAAAGTGAAAGGAAAGAAGAAGAAAAAGGAAAGAAAGAAAAGAAGGGAGAAGAAAAGAAGGAAGAAGAAAGAAGAAAAAAGAAAAAGAAAGAAAAAAAAAAAAAAAAAAGGAAACAAGAAATAAAGGAAGGGAGAAGAAAAGAAAAGAAGAAAAGAAAGAATAAAGAAAAGAGAAGAGAAAAAAAAAAAACAAGAAATAAAGGAAGGGGTAAGAAAAAGGAAAAGGAAAGAAAGGTAAGGAAAGAAAAGGAGGAAAAAAAGAAAGAGGAAGGAGAAAGAAAGAAGAAAAAAGAATGAAAGAAAGGAAAAAAGAAGGATAGAGAGATGGAGGATATCTATTGGGATGCATGATCAAAACTACTGTCAAAATGTGGCGGGATAGTAGAGCATCTGCTCCAGGGAGAATTTGGGATATCCTTGTCCCACGGGATTTAAAACCTCAGTTTGAACTGGTTAAAATAACAACATAAATAAGAGATTAAATTGTCAATTCACTATGAAATGGTTACCAACTGATTGCTACTATTTATTAGGTTAAACCATAAACTTGAGGTTGTTTGCAAGTGTATACATATTTTTAATCAAGCATAAAGAATAAAAGTTGTAAACATATTAGGATGGTCTTGTTTGTACATTCTCTGGCCCTCCTATTATATAGTTTTTAACTTAATAGAGTTATTTAACTGATTCAGTCTCTAGTTAATTGTAAGAATAAATTGTCTTTTATATTTTCTTAAACTTTGCCATGTTGACTTGGTGGCACTGCAAAGTGAAGTCACTGCAACATTTGCGGGCAATAAATATAATCATTCTCGCTCCTACTAATATTTTACATGTAAATGTGAAGTAAGAGATACCAGTCCCAACATCCTTATACACATTACACTAGTGGTTGGCAATTTGAGTTTCGAACTTGACAAGGTTGCCATGGTAGCTAAACTAGCTATAATCTCCATCCGAACTATTGTGGTGTGTGTGTGTTTTCAGCAATCTTTTGATGTTAGACTACTGTTGTCTGCACTTGTGTATTGCTTTGATTGTTCTTATAGCAACTTTATTAGTATGTTAAGTTGTTAACTATCATGCGCATGGTTTGCTGATTTATTTAACTTGAGTATTTGTTATATGCAGGTTAAGTATCACTGTCCTGAGGAAGAGATTGCATTTGGACCTAGTTGTTGGCTTTGGGATTATCTACGAAGAAGTGGAGCATCTGGGTTTTTGCTTCCTCTTTTCTGGTGGGCAGATAGTTCTGCTGTTGCTGCAATTGTTGGCTGCATGTGCCAACTCATAATAAAAGGTCAGTTCTAAGAAAAATATGTGACTTTTTTCAGGGTTTCTTTTGTCTTGTTTCTGATTTTTCCCCCTAAATCATTGAGCAATAATCAGGTAGTCTAAAGTGCCAAATGTCAGATTTCTATCTTTAAAATCATCACTGGATGGTCTTGATAGATTCAAGCGCACTTGCCAGTATGTCACTAGACAGTAATAGCCCAAGTGCAGACAGTCTTTGTATGAATCTCGATGAATTTTAAAGTTGTCTTATTCCTAGGCATCGTATGATCTCGTGAACCTTGAATCATCAGTCAGGACCACCAGATAGCCTGTATGATAGCAAAGTTCACAATAACACACATGTTGCTTTCTAATTACTCATGGAAGACTCACTCCATATCTATAAAGCAAGCAACGGTTTGTTAATTTTCACTGAATCCATCTCCGCTTTTCTATTCTACATGATGACACATCTTTCAATAGAAAGAAATCAAACCTCTGCTGATTCTTCAAATCCATTTCAATCAGTCAACTTGAACCTCATCCCAGCCTCTATGTAGGTATACTGCAGAGGCGCACAGCTAATTACATTAATCTCGTTGGCAAACCATACTTATTGTTTTCACTTAAATGTCAGCAACCCATTCAAATTCTAACCTTCACATGTTTTACCTTGGTCCAAATTCCAAACTACTTATGAGTTATGATGATCCTCCATGTCCTGACCATCTCTACACCAAGGAACTTCACATAAGTATTTGTTTCTTCCTTGATCTGAGCTAGAATGTTCCTTCAAAGTTATTACTTCTCTTACATAATTTACTCAGCCCCTGTGAAGTAATTAGTTCTCATACATATGACTTCACACCAAGGTTTTAAATCCTGTGGGATAGGACTGTCCCGGTTTTTCCTTGAAACGGGACGTGCCGGCATCCAGCCCCGTCCCGACACTTGGGACAGGAGATTCCCAAGATGCCCCGATTGGGATTCTGGGATGCTGGCGGGATGTCCTGTCCCAACACATGGGATAATACTCTGTCCCGGTTTCCTGTGGGATGTCTTGCCGGGACATGAATCCTTGCTTCACACAGGCCCTTGGCTTTTTAATACTAAAATTCTGATACTGTATTTCCAGCCTATACCTGAGAAACGCATGTATTCTTTCACATGCACATGGTCATCAGGATATATCTTGCCTAACAGTTATTCCAGAATAACCAACCATGGTTCTCATTTCTCAAAGCTAAGTTCCATCATCCATGACCAGTGGCGACCTCCAGTTGGGTGATGCCTATGATTTACTGTGCCTTGACCCAAGAAATCTAGCATTCCAATCCTGTCCTATTACATCTAAAGCACCTATTCCCCTTGAATCAGATCTCATTCTGTGCTATTTAGTTTACAAAGTGCCCAAGTTAAGCCAAACATAAAACCTGTCTCTAAAATGCCACCACCAAATCAACCAGTAGCATTCCTAGTGGTGAAGTGGGATTATATAATACGTCATAGAAAAACCAAAGTGGTTTGCTTCTGAAGCTAAGCTAATTGAATGTCCAACCCAAGGATTCATGTGTTGGTGCATCCTACGAGTATCTTACCTTTTCAATGAGACAATGGTACCCAGGACACTGGTTTGCTCATGAACAAGGATGACCATCCCGATTGGTACCAGCTAGTATGGACCAGGATGGTCTCCTAACACTTGGAACAGCCTGGCATCCCAAGACAATTTATACATACATATATATATATATATATATATATATATATAATGGTATCAGACTCTAGATTTTAGAATGCTTATTGACTTCTTACCCTTCTCAACAAATCCATTGCGTGAAAATAATGGTATCCTTGAGCCAATCCTTTCTACCATTAGAATATGAACACTTGGAGCTGTCTAGGTGAGAGAGAGGAGCTTCTACATTTATCCTAAGCCATAAGTGTTGTTTTGAAAGGTTTGTCTTACGTGTATAAAAAATTGGAAGCATTATCTGTGGCTAGACATCCACCAACTTGCCAATATGGGTTCCCTATTGATCAAAATATAACTCGGATGATGCCATCGCCTCTATGGCTCATCCTTACCTCCTGCCTTTTCCCCATTCAATTTTTTTCCTTGCCTTCCTTTTAATCATGGCCATCTTTTTTGATGTGTCTCAACTTATTTATTCTCCTGGGATTATCACATGACTGTTATCAAGCTTTTTAGAAACCACTTTCGTACTTCCTAGCAATCATCTTAGATGTTTTGACATTTTATTGCAATAAAAATAGTCATTCTACCCTTTTGACTGTAGTGATCAATGGTCAATTTTTCTTTTTTTATATTTTTCCTCCTTTTGAAATTAACATGACATGGGTTGACAACTCAACCCCTTGCAACTCTTTTTGGTGGGGGGACATGATGATTACCACCAAAAAGAATTTTGAGTTGTTTGATGCATTGCCCAATATAATAGGTTGACCTCTTATTGATAATAAATGGTCAAGCAGATGTAAGCATTCCAACAAATATTAAAATTGCCCTTCAAGCAAACTTGTATTCATAGGTGAAACTCTTATCTTTTTTTTTTATACCTTTCTTACATTATCTTTCATTACCAAATCTCTTATAACATTAATTACTAAACATGTGCAGATATTGAAAATGGAGATGAACAAGTAAAAGCTGATGCACTACGGATTGGCCAATACAAAAATGGAGAGTTCCCAACTGACAGCAAAGAATTTGCCAAGCGAATATTTTACACTGTTTATATGGGAACTGAAAATAGGTAGATAACTTGGTGCAGAGCAAGAAACGTTATAAGGAATCACATCTCATGAGTGTATCCATCAACTTCTTTTGATAGGAAATATCTGCAAAAGCCATGCACACTGTTACTGGCCAATTTCTTTTTTGGTGCTATCTTATGTTTCAATGCTATCTACTAATGGGACATAATCAAAAGTTTCATGAACTTTTCTTCATTTTATTCTATTGAACTTGAATGTGAATGCTGTTGTCATCTATGTCTATATCAATTCTATGGTTTACATTCATTCAACAAACAAAAGGTTCAACATTTAATTTCCTGCCTGTTCTGTTCCTTATTAAGATGGTGCTGCAACATTGGCGAAGTTTGACTTGGCCACATGAAGTCGATTCTTTTAAGTGGGAATTTAAGATTGCTTTGAATTTTCTAATAGTAGATAATACATGGAAAATAAATCTAATGTGTAAATTTCAATTGAGAAATTTTATGATTTCTTTGCTGGCTTTCTTCACGTGCACTGAGTAAGCTACCTATTTTCTATGTCCATATCTGCATGTAAGATGCACTTATGCTTTGGCTGTCTTGCTATATTGGTAACATCTGTTTTGTTGTTCTTTGCAGTTCTGGATACTAGATCACGTGCTAAGAAGCTAGCAGATGAGATTGGTTCAAGGCACATAGATGTGCCTATAGATAGTGTTGTTTCTGCTTTGCTTTCTTTGTTCCAAACGCTAACAGGGAAGCGCCCACGTTACAAGGTAATTAGGTGGTAATCTGTGTTTATATGACTTTTGTACTTGCATAGTTAAAGGCATAAGATATATGTACGAACAAATGCACTCAAACTGCAGTTCGACCACTCTAAGATGGTGAAAGGTGCAGGCGATCCATTAAAATTTTATGAGATAACTTTACCATCCATTAAAATTATACAAGATAACCTTACTCCGAGTTTTCCATAACAAACAGATCTATTAAAGAGCAAACACATGTTTGCATTCAAAAGAGTCACATGTGTAAAGTTGACATCATAAGATTCAATATGGAGGGAAAATAATACAACAGGGCAGGAAAATATAAATTGGTTACTTTATCATGTAAATCAGAGCTTTCTCAACCAAAGAACTCTTGAAGAAAAGTTTATTCTGTTGATTCTCTAGTACTAAATAAAGAATTCACGAGAAAAGGATTGCACTTCAAATGGAAGTCTCTTCGACACCAATTTAACAGAAATTTTAGTTATAATTCTGCATCAAAAAGATCCTATTTAGCTCAACCCAGTGCTGTATGGATTTTATATTACACCATATTCCGCATCAGGGGGTCATTGATCAATTATGGCTTCAAATTGAATCCAGTCTGATTTTTCACTCGGTCATTGTGTTGTTTCACTGCTATATGCTGAACAGAAACTTCGGAAGAAATGGTAACCTATAAGATCATGATTTTTATTCAGTGTGTTGAAGCTTACAGTCATGGCTAAGTCTGGTTTTTGACTGAAAATCTTGAGGTCCAATCGTTGAACATTGCATAAATGGTGCAAGATATGATAGAAACATTAAAACACACTACCGCAACCACCTTTATATCAGCACACAACAATAAATCATGCAGTTTGATTCTTCACCAAGTCGAGTTGGGAGATGGTTTAGTTCGGAGCTGTTCTGCAAATTGAACTCTGAAAGAAAAGTTTGTTCCACACTAGCAATTTTGTACAATCTCTAGGAACTCAAACTAATCTTATTTAATATTTTTAATTCATTGATTGACCGAGTTAGTTTATAATTATATGCAACTTTTTAAAAGTTCATGTGTAAATGCTGTGATCTCCAACAATTTTTGCTCCAATCATTATAAGACTAAAATTTCTTATTGTATACTCATTAGGTTATGTTCAAGCAGCTCAAGGAAAAAATTTATTCTACTTATATTTCAAAAGTCCACAAGTTAAAGGCTGTTAGACCCATTTTTTTTCAATCATGTTGTAATTGGTCTGAAACCAACAATTGCCTTAATTTGCAAGATTCTCTTTTCTCCATCATCAATAAAAGTATAGTAAGTACTTAATATGCAATAAAATTTGTATTATTTCTACTCGGTTGGACTTGTTAGTGGTTTTTTTTTTATGGGACATTGCAAATGCCCTCCCATGTTTGTTTAGTACAATCTAACAATCTATTCTAATTCTTTTTTGAACATGTTGCCAGCACTCTTCTTAGAGGATGAGCTTGGCACGACTATAAGGTTGCTCCATTTGTGACCTAGAAGAGTCACTAGTTCAAAATACTAAAATAACCTTTCAACATAGGGGTAAGGTTGCGTACATCTGAGCCTCCCTAGACCTATAATTGTGGGAGCCTCAAGCATTAGCCACCCTTTTTTTTGCTAGAACTCTTGAATTTGATTGCCATAATGTCATTTAGGGACTTGTAATTGCCATAGCTCAAGCTCCTTTTCAACTTCCTAGAAACACTAGGGAGCTCCAAAACTTAAGAATTGTTAAGGAAATTGGCACAGACTTGCTATTCCTCAAACACACCGTGTGGCACTTTGAAGTTTTACTTGCCTACACTTGATTACCAAGCTAACACCACAAGCTATTACACTCAGAAAGCTAGGAAAAACACACAGGAGAGTTTGAGTAAAAAAAAGTTGTATTGCACTAGAGAACCTTTACAATGTTACTTGTTGGTTTGGCCAAATGAGGCGTCCCTTATATAGGCACTACTATGTACAATGGATGACTATAATTATGTACGAGTGTCACAAATCTAATGGGCAGAATCATTCTAGATCACTTGCCAGAACTTCCCCACCTTCTGACAAGAAAGGCCTAGAAATATACTAGAAAGTAAAATGGAGAAGCAAGAATGATAGCCTTATGTTTTAGATCCCATATGAAAGGATGGAGAGCCTTAGTGGGGGTGTTTCTGTCAACCAAGTGTGAAAATTTCATTTCTTCCATGTCAAAGTCTCAAAGATGGCATAAAATTTGGAGTGTTGCGAATATACACGGTCCTGTAGCGAGAATAGAGACAACGAGCACATAAAGAGAACAAGAATGTAGCCAAATTTTGGTCATGCCCCAAATCAGCTAAAAAGGAATGGCCACTCTTTGGTGGTCCCAAGGAACAAGCAACAAGGAAAAAAGAATTTATGTTATTTGCAAGTGGTTGCCCGAATCTCATCTAACTATCATGTTGGAGATCTGTGTAGGAAGTGGAGACCTCCAATCTAAGAAAGCTTTTATCAGGTGTCTTCTAACAAATTATGAAAAATGATTAAGTTCTAGTATTTCCCATCATTTCTATCACTAGAGAGAATAAAATGAATGATTCTCATGATCTCTACATGTACCATCTTTGACCAGGGATGGATGGATGAGAAGAAGGGGGGGTGTGGGATGCAAGGCATGAAAATCTGAAAGAGAGTATGTGCTGTGCACTCCTACCACAATATAGTGGGGTTAGGTCTGGAGTTGGACCTAACCCCACCACCAATTCCTTGGCTAAAGGATGAGGATATGTGTATATTGACTTAGAAGGTACTCTGCATAAAGAAAGATATTTGAGGAGTTAGTTGCCTAGTGCCATGTCTATTTAGAGACAATGTTTAGTCATGTGCATAGATTTTGGAGTAACACCTCCAACACTGCTTCCCATGGTTAAGTCATTCATGTTTCTATTATAAGTTTAACTCATTTGCCAATTAAAAGATTGTGGAGTGGCAGTATTGCAATGGTGGGTCTAAATGTGTGATGCTTAGACATGGCTGACTATAACATTACAAGATCATTGTAGGAGGCGATAGGTGGACATCCTTGGTAACTTGGTTCACCATTTGTACCTTGTAGATATCAATAACATGGATTTGGGCTCAAGGTTTTAAAAATTATGAGCTGTCTGATTTGCTTCTTGCATCCCGAGTCATGACAACTTGACTTTTCGATACAGTCCTTGAATGCCTTGGTTAGGACTTCTGGTTTCAACCTGTCTCAATGATGTTCTTTAACATGTAAAGGTCATGTCCAGATTGCCCATTAAGCCTCTGCGAGGACTTTGTTAGACGGTTTTGCTTTCTGTCCGTAGTAGTGTTAAAATTTGATTTTATATTGAATCCTAGCATTTCATCTTATGTCATAACCAATGATAGTTGCAGTTCTGCACTCTGTTAGGTCACAACTTTTGTGTATTATTTTCATTTATTCTTTAATTCTATTATTAGGCAAATCATGCTTCAAAAAGGATGACTATAACATATGTACCAAATGTTTGAGATATTTAGCTGGGTTGCCTGTCCTTTTTCTTTATCCTAAGCATGTAGATTTTAAGCCTAGGTGCCCTAGTGATGCTTGATTTCCATGATCTTGGAAGGAGCTTTCTGCATGCTGTTATATTCTTGTATTTCCATGAATAATGTCCATTTATTTGTCCTAGTTATATGTTGCTTAATAAAGATGTGCTGATGCTGGTTATCAAGTTAAAAAGAATGTGTTGCTACATGTCAAGTTCACAGCTCATGTGTAGCTTGTCATGCAAATTCTAAAGTTTGGACATAATTTTATTGATTACCAAGTGCTTCTGCCCTAAATCCACAGCCCACTAATTGCTGCGATGTAATTGTTAGTGGACAGCTCTTCAAAGAACATGGCATTATTTGCCTTAAAATTTATCTTTTCATAATTGCAAAGTGCATATCAATGTCTAGTACATAACATTACAACCATTCTGTTATACAGGTTGATGGAGGATCGAGTGCAGAGAATTTTGGGTTACAAAACATTCAAGCTCGAGTTAGAATGGTGTTAGCATTTATGCTAGCATCTCTTATGCCGGGGTTCATAATAAGTCTGGATTTTACCTTGTATTAGGCAGCTCTAATGTGGACGAAGGACTACGTGGTTACTTGACCAAGGTAAAAAGCTGAAATTGTATTAACAAGTTACAAAATGCATATAAATGTCCATTTTTTTCACTATCTAATTTTGTCGAATTTTACAAACTGATGACTGCAGTTGGATCAACTTGGAAGTATAAGATGCATTGCAATATTTAAATTTTAAAGAGTAAAACAGGTTTTAGTTTTTATTTTCTAGAAAATGCAGTGCTACATGAACTATTTTCTTTAAGGAATCTATTATTTAAACTCATCAAACACATATTGACATACTATTCCCTCTAAGGAATCTATTATTAACCTCATCAAATGCATACTTCTCAGATGAGTGCATTTTGCCTCAATCCTAACTATCATAGTGGTTTGATTTTTCCAGTTGTAAAAAGGGGGTACCAATATATTTGTGTTTTGCACAGTATGATTGCAGCTCAGCAGATAAAATCCATTGGGAGTGTAAGCAAGCAGGATCTTCGGTCTTTTCTGCGCTGGGCTGCAATTCATCTCAACTATCCCTCTTTAGCAGAAGTTGAAGCAGCTCCTCCAACTGCAGAACTGGAACCGATACGTTCAAACTATAATCAGGTATTGATGTTTAATCACTAATTAACATTCATTAGAATTGTGAAATGTAAAATCTTTATCTAGATCTGAAGTGTGCTTCTCCCATGGTGACCAGTATTGATGGATTTTACGGGACCAGTCAATGTGAAATACAGTAACTTGATAGTTTGGGTTTTTTTTTTTTTCAGATGCAGATTTGGATTTGATTCTACAACAACATCTTGTGTTCTTTTATGCTGATAACTTCATGTGATGTTGGCATGGTTGAATATTTCTATAGGTTTTCTAACAAATGCATAACATAGAGAAAACATGAGGATGGTCATAATCTTATTCATATTTTGTTTAAGTCATTATTGGACTGATCTCATAAATCTGAGTTATTAACATGTCTCTGCAAATCAGTTGGATGAAGTGGACATGGGGATGACATATGAGGAATTGTCAATTTATGGAAGGCTGAGGAAGATTTTCCGTTGCGGTCCTGTGTCAATGTTTCAGGTCAGTCCCCCAAACCTTTTTTTTGAAACTCGAGTTCATAAAGATTTATTTGGCCTGAACAACAACAACAATAATGACAATGCTGACAACAACAAAAGCAACAGGAGTCAGCTCCTCAAGTGTTGTTATAATCAGTGATTTGAAATCATTCTTCAAAAATTCTCTGAAACAAATTATAGCAATAATGATTTTATTATTATTTATTATTTATTTATTTATTTGGGGGGGGGGGGGGGGGGGGGGGGGCGTTGGTGGTTAAGTCTGGCCTCTGAATGCTAGAGTTTTGAAAACTAGAACCTGCAATCTTGCTTCATTGCTTAAAATGCATAACAACTCATCTGAGATTGCTATCGTTATTTGGTTAAGATCTGAGATTGCTATTCATTTTATACCAATTCTTCATCTTGTATGTTTCATATGTCATAGAATCTATGTCACAAGTGGTGTGGGAGATTAACACCATCAGAAGTAGCAGATAAGGTGAAACACTTCTTCAAATATTATTCAATCAATCGGCACAAGATGACTGTCTTGACACCTTCATATCATGCTGAGGTATTTTTTATCCTTCCCACCATGCACAAAATAAAATCTCCATCAGGTTTCTTGACAGAAGTCTTGTAGGTTATAACTATATTGAGAGAATGCTCATGGTTGTAGAGCTATTCACCAGAAGACAACAGATTCGATCTTCGCCAGTTCCTATATAACTCAAGATGGCCTTATCAATTCCGCAAGATTGATGAACTTGTCCAAGAGATGGATGGAGATTACAAATCTGGTAATCATCCAGAACTCCTGAGACAGGAAGATTCAGATATTGTCTCAGGCCAGGGGAGTGGCATGGGAGTTGTGGCTGCTGGATCTGACAATCCAAGTGCTGGCCGTTAGTAAAGAATAAGATAGGAATGAATGCAATTGACTAGCAGGTTAGTCTTCTGCTTATCCCTACACGATTTTTTTTTATTGATCATCTAATAATTGCGTTCTTGCATACTTTATATTGTCTATTTCTTCTTTCAGTGTTCGTTTGAACTTTAAACAATTCATGTCATCTAGTTGATTTGAATTGCCCAGTTTAAAACTCAAGGACAAGTTTGACTTGTGCTTTTGACAGCTCCCTTGGATTTTCTAAGATTATAGAATTTTTCTCAGATATTTCCTGACAAGAACTAAATTTTGGGCTGCAGAAGTGGCATAGTATTTTAATAGCTAAGATTCAGCCTGAATGTCTGATGGAAAGGAAGCTTCAAAATAAAATTCTTTCAATACTACAAGAAAATATCTTCAAGGTTGGGAACTGCTGGATGTTCACATATATCACATTTGGCCTGCCCAATCTTATTCCTGGTCAAGGCCCGTTAAAATAAATCGCGTGTAAGTAGTTTTTTAATCGTAATCATAAGCATATAAAGTTTTACAGAACTCTATGCCAAATGTCGTTTGTATTTATTTGAAGGACGTTTATGTTAAGCATTTTTTTGGGGGGTAGAATGTCAAGCAAATTTCAGTGCAAGATGCACATGTACTTGTGCAGTGCAAGTTATGTTGGACCACAAGAAAATTAAGTTGCATTCGCAATGGTGATCATTTACAATTTTAGCACACTTAAGTTTTCAAATTATATGCGACATAAGATGAAGACATGCAGGTGCATTAGATCATTAGATTTCCAACAAGGAGGAAGAGACTTTGGAGATGTGTCTAGATTGATGAATGATTCCATTCCATTTCTACATAATAAACCTATTATATTTGCATAATTTGGCAATACTTCAGCCAAATCATGAAACTATAACTAAAAAGTAATTATTGTTTCAGACCTGGGACTCATTCTTTATAGAGCGCTTTGTTGTTCCCCGTAAGTGATTCAGAAAGGATTTTGTGTTTTTCCCCTCGGTATGGTACGTGGGTCGAGAAGGTGGTCAGGCGTGTGTTCTAGCCAAGGTTCCTATGACCCCCATCACACTACTATTTATGTTATATCTTTTTTTTTTCTTTTTTTTTCTTTTTTTTTTTTTGGTGCAGCTTTGCCATGGATTGGGTTTTTCTTGGGTAACAATAATGTTATAATGGTATCAAACTTGATTGTCATCGTTGTTTATCGTATTGAATACGCGGTGTCAAGGAATAGGTTCAGTTTAAGATTCAATGACAGTCTATCCAAATAGTCTTTAACATTTCAATCCAAACCATTAAAGAGATTTGGTTGGGACACTCATGTAATAAGAATGGGAATAAGTAACTCCTACTCTAGTTCTTTGGTTGGCAAGAGCCTCATTCTCATTCCTATTTCAAAGAAGAAAAGGGATATAGCGATCGTCCAAAATCTAATTCCAGCTCTTTCTCCAGCATTCAAATCTTATCTCAGCACGCTTACCATAAAAAAATTAATTTTTCAAAATACCTCACTATTTAATTAATTTTTGAAAATATCTTACTATTTAATTGATTTTTAAAATTAGTTATTTCAATTCCAATTCAAATCACAAACTAAACATGTTTTTATTTCATTCTAATTCAAGGATCAAATGCATCTTAGGGAGATATTTGGTTCACAATTAGAATCGAAATCAAGATCGGAATGGTTATATTTTCTTAAGCATGACTCTGGACCGGGATCAAAATTAAAATTAAAATAAAATGGATGATCTTATTGTTATTGTTTAATTTATTTAAAGATAGATATTAGAATCAACTTAATTTTAAATTTTATTTTAAATTAAAAATTATCAAAAATTAATTATTTTTATTTTATTTAATATTTTATTTTATTTAATATTTTTGAATTTATTTATTTTATGCAATTTTTGATGGAACATCATTCGACATGATTTATGATGGTCAGCATTAATCTTCATGCAGATGGATGTAATTTTTGGATATATCTATGGGTGTATGGGGTATGGAATATTTTATCTCGGATTCATGCACGAATCATAGGAAATAAAGTGAGTTGGGGTTTTTTTTTAGGATAGTTTATTTCAAAGATTAGTTTGTTTTAAAATTTGTTTTTATGTTCTGAACTTGTTAGGATCGGGATCTCTCAGTCTGTTGAGGTTAGTTCCGGTGTTTGGAATCTAATTTATTTTAAAAGGATTGTAAATCTCATGAAGAGATCATCGATAATTGAATAAAAAATTTTAAGTATTTTTCTTTCTTTCGATTACTTCTTCCTCTCTCTCTTCCTTCTACTACTCTTTCCCTTGTGTTCTTCTTCCCTCTTTCTTTCTTCTTCTAATCTCCTCTCCTGCTTCTTTTCTTCTTTTTTCCTGATGCTTTGAGGTCCCGCCACCACCACCTCCTCACCACTAGCCATTGTGCCATGGCTCTCGCCTCCCAAGACCCGGTGTCCCTCCATGATTGGTCGTCCTAGACCCTGTTGCTTGGGGTTCCCCTGCCCTTCATTCGTGAATCCCTCTCTGTTCTATCTTTCCTGATCATCCCATCTCCCAATGACACCACCATTGGATAGTTGTCACTCCACCATCGCACCATCCGCTGTCACCAACCATCATCTTCTCATCGCCATCCACTTTCGCAACCCCTCTCCTCCATCGACACCTAACATTGGCGAGACCCTTCTACCTCTCCTCTAACAATACCAAATCCCATCGCGCGGTAGCGCCCCCAGCTTCGCTCATCACCTCCTTTATGATCCCTTCCTTGCTCCTTGCCAGTAGCCATTGCCCATAGCCGTACATCGTTGGGTATTCCCCAGGTCGAGCGCACCACGTCGCAGAGAATAACAGCATCGTCGCCTTGCTATCGCCTGCTCCACCAACACCCTCTTCCTATCGTCCTTCCTTTGTCGTGACCATCGCTGCCCTATCGGACTCCTCAGAGTGCTCGTCCTTCGAGTTCGCTACCTCCCTCCCGTTTGGAAGATCCACGACCAAGTTGACCCACGATGCCAATCTTCTCTAAATCCATCCCCGACTTCGCCTTCTCCCTTATCGGATCTAAGGAAAAAAACCATTGCAGCCCGTCTCCCTTCCACCGTTGCCAGCCATAGTCAAATCCCTCTTCTTCCCTTTTTCCTGCCATCGATGAACACTGGGTCGTCGTCTCCAGTGTGCTGCCCCCTCTCCCCACTTGTGTTGCCATCAATCGCCGGAACAGGATCGCGCCACCCTCTCCCTGTGCCATCGCCTTCATTCTGGTGCCATCGCCTTCATTCTGGTGCCATTGCTGGTGGCGATCCCCGTTGGATTTCCATCCTCCATCCCACTATATATCAGACCGTAGGGAAGAAGCGCACGCACGAACATGAAAGCAAGAAGGAAGCCCTGCATGGATCTCAAAGTTGCCTCCAAAGATCAATCTTTATGTACGAACTTCAGAGCAGATCAACTTTATACACGTATCTCAAAGCAAATTCTAATATTGATTGTTGGCTTCTTGCATTGAGATTATCTGGCTGATTTGACTTCATTTACTAAATTATTTTATTTTGTTTTGCTTTGTAATTGTGATTGGCTGACCCTCTTAAATTTGGTGATCCAGATCTGACGGCTTCTAATCCACTTTACTTGTAAACCACTGGTCTGATATTTGACCGCCTTCAAGATCTCTCTCTTCCAAGAATCGTGACGCTCCATATTTCGAGTGAGAACTCATCAATAATTAGTATAGATATTGATCAAATGCTGGAAATATATTAATATCCTATCTTTAATTTAGTTAGATGTGATTTAATTGAGATTGACTAACCCTAACCTAGTGGTCGTTCCTTAACGAACAATGGTCTAAATTCTTGAAATATTGACTATGCATGCCAATCAGGTCGCTTCATAGATTGGACCTAATTTTGACTAAACCATTTTTTAAAAAAAAATTCTTTCTCACTTTGGTGTCTGCTAATATTGTCTTTAGTTACTTAATTAATTTATTTGCTGATCTTACTAGAGAATCCTTAGGTCTAGGAATTATTGGTCCGTCCTGCATTAGTTTTGGTATTAGAACCAGATTAGGTTAGGATTAATTACATTTTATTTACATTTTATATTTGAGTTATTTATGTTAAAAAAATTAAATTAAAATAAAATCTTTGATTGTATGTTAATGTTTGGATACCTTATTTGATGCATTGCATTTTCATAATTGATCTAAGAGAACTAATCCCTTAATCAGATAAGGTGAGGAGTTGATTACCCTTTCTTTGCTTATAAATCACTACCCTCATCTGCATTGACCCATGCCTTAAATTAAAAATAATTGACATTGGATCTAAGGAATTCGAGCTCAATAGGACAAGCAAGCCCTGGAGTTGGACCGAACTCAGATTGATTAATTGTTCAGTATCTAAGGAAAGGGATTCAAGAATGATTTAGCCCTGAAGAAATATGGTTTTAATTGGTTCCATTGATTGACCTGTCCAATCTTTGATTGGTGTCTAAGGAAAGTAATGGGAGGACCCCCATCGATCTTACCCTTACCTGGCCAAGTCAGTTAGTCAGTCTTGGGCCTGGAGTGTTTAAAGATAGTCTTGGAATAGTTAAGAGCTGTCTAGGCTAATCCTAGGATAGAGTTGATTTGTTTGTGTCACTTAAAAAAAAAAATCTACAGGAATCTGTATACTCTTGAAACCTACTTCACCTCCAGAATCAGTGCATGACAACTAGGTCAGGAATCAAATACCAAGCAGAACCTTCCACTTAGGTAACATAATGGATCCCAATTTAGAGGCTGCTTTACAAGGAATTATTGGTCGACTTGAAGCAATTGATGGCAAGTTAGGTTCCTTAGATGCAAGGGTAGGAGCCCTAGAAGAGGAACAATTAGTAAACATAAACCATCCTGTTAAGAACTCCTCATCAAGAGTCATGATCCTAGAGATCGAAATAATTATCCAGGTTTTGAGGGAGGTCATACTTAGACACCTCGACCCGCCATTGACCCTAGGGATCGACCCGATTATCCCTGGTTTCGAGTGGGTAGCCATTTAAAACACCTGACTTTATCGTACTCCAATCGACCCGGATTGATCATATCATGAGAAGTGTTAAGGTTTGAAGCCTCGAAAACTCGAGTTCGTAGGTCGCTTGGATCCTAAAGAGTACCTTGATGGAAAGCTGACATGAATCATTATTTCAATGGATGAAATATCTGAGAATAGAAAAGTAAGATTTGCACAAATGAGATTATTGGGTCAAGCCAATTATATTGGCATAATGTCAGCGATTAGTACCCATAGAAGACAGGAGGCCCATTGGAACATGGGATGAGATGAAGGATAAGCTTCGTGAAAGGTACCTCCCTGAATCATATCAACAGCGTCTCCTGGACCAATGGCAAAGGCTGACCCAGGGTACCGGATCTGTCAATGATTACATTGATAAATTTGAGGAATATCTTATGCATTGTAATGTGAATGAGGATCCGTCTGTCACCTTGTCTCGATTTAGAGCTGGGCTAAGAGAGGATATCTAAAGAGTTGTTTATGAGAGAGGTCTATAGTTAGAACAAGCATATCAACTAGCCTAGGAATATGAGAGATTTCAGAAGATGTCTGCCACCCGTAGACCTGTACCTTCTTGACTAGAAATTTAGGTCCAAGACCTAGCATGAGTCAAGCCCTAACTGGCCCAAAACCTAACATGAATCAGGCTCAGGTTAGTCGACCCCCATCTACGACCCGACCAACTAAGAAGGACGAGAAAGGCAAAGGAGTTATAGAAGAGACTTCTCGAGGAATTAGCTCTAAGGTTCAATGCTTCAAGTGTAACATAATAGGTCACGTGGCTAGTTAATGTCAATTTAGAGCACTACATGTAGGGAAAATTGAAGAACATGAAATCTAGATAATGTCCATAAAGAGGAAGTCTACATTGCCGACCCAGGATAAACCGACACCTTCGAAAGTATGACCCTCTCCAAAATGAGACTACACATACGAAACGATTAGGAGTAGTTAGGTGTATATTGATCCAATCGAAAGTGAAGACTAGCGCAGGACCACCATCTTTCATACTTTATTGGTCAAGGTGATAAGGTATGCAAGGTAATCATTAACAGTGATAGCTACATCAATGCCATCTCCACCGATACCATTTCGCGAGTCTAGGACTATCACATGTAGACCACCCGAGTCCGTACAATGTGGCCTGGGTAGATGCTTCATTTATCCCAATCAGAATAGGTGCCTAGTTCTGATCAAATTTAGTCATACTAAGATAAGGTCTGGTGTGATGTGTTACCAATGAAAATAGGTAGCATCATTCTTGGTAGAACTTAGCTCTTCGATCAGGATGCACTCTTCATGACCGATCTAATACCTGCACATTCATGAGCCAGGAAAAAAAGATTACTATTTACCCTTCACCTCCCAGAACTACCAAGAAAGTTGTAGAATGTAATCCTAATATCCAAAAGCAGAAGAAAAGCTACACATAATCAATGCTAAGGAGTTTGAAAACGAACTGAATGATGGTTTCTAGTTTAGGTTCTAGCAGTCAAAAAATCTAGCGACAATATTGTCCATTTGCACTAGTATCCCCAGGAAATACTCACCTTCTTACATGAGTTTAAAGATGTTTTTCTCGAAGACCTCCCAGACCATTTGCCCTCGATGCGAGATATCCAGCATACTATTGACCAAACTCCAAGAGCCTCCCTTCCCAATCTCCCTCACTATCGTTTGAATTCTACTGAGCATGCAGAGTTGCAGAGACAAGTTACCGAGTCCTTAAAAAAGGTTTTGTAAGAGAGAGCTTGAGTCCTTGCACATTCCCCGCACTCCTGATCCCAAAGAACGATAGTATATGGAGGATGTGCATGGATAGTAGTGCAATAAACAAAATAACTATAAAATATCGATTTCTCATTCCTAGGTTAGATGATATGATTGACATGATATCCGAAGCTAGTATCTTTTCCAAAATGATTTGAAGAGTGGATATCATCATATTAGGATTAGACCTGGTGATGAATGGAAGATCGCCTTTAAAATTAAAGATGATTTGTATGAATGGCTGGTCATGCCATTTGGTCCTTCTAATGCCCTGAGTACCTTCATGAGAGTTATGACTCAAGTACTACGATCGTTTATTGGGTCATTTATGGTCGTGTATTTTGATGATATCCTGATTTATAGCCAGATCAAAGACGACCATCTAGATCATCTGCAACAAGTCTGTCAAGTCTTGAGGACCGAAAGCCTCTATGAAAATCTAAAGAAGTATGATTTTCTGACAACTCAAAATTTTCTTAGGATTTGTAGTAACCCCTGATAGTTTGGCAGTAGACCCTGAAAAGGTTCGTGCTATATCCAAGTGGCCTGTAACCCAAGACGTGCATGAAGTTCGAAGCTTTCATGGCCTCGCAATTTTTTATAGGAGGTTCATTAGGGGTTTCAGCACCATCACAGCTTCGATCACTGATTATATACAAAAAGGGAGCTTCGAATGGACTAGAGCTGCTGAATGAGCTTTTCAAGAATAAAGAAAATAATGACCTACACTCCGATTTTGTGATTATCAGATTTTTTAAAAGTTTGAAGTTGCATGTGATGCATTTAGAGTGGAAATTGGTGGAGTCCTAGGAAGGTATCCTTCCTTTCTTTTAGTGAAAAACTCAATGACTCAAAGTGCAGGTATTCCACCTATGACAAAGAATTCTATGCCATGGTCCAAGCCCTTAAGTTTTGGAGGCATTATCTGCTTCTACAAGAATTTGTCCTGTATTCGGATCATGAGGCTCTCAAGTTTCTCAATTCACAAAAGAAATTAAATTCGAGACATGAAAAATAGATTGAGTTCTTTCAGGCCTATTCCTTCGTGATAAGGCACAAACCAGGCATAGACAACAAGGCTACCGATGCATTCTCTCGAAAGATGTACCTATTAACGATAAAAAACTGCTGAGTCGGTTTTGGTTGCTGATGCACTTTCTTTAGGATGAGCCTTTTATCAGCAGTAAGTGTGAGAGTTACTGGCTTTGAACAGTTAAAGGAAGAGTATAATGAATGCCCGGACTTCAAGAATATTGTTACCTCCTTGAGACAAGGATCGTGTAGAGAGTTTAGTGAGTATACCCTTCAGAATGGTTATCTTTTTAAAAAAACAGGTTGTGTATCCCATGGACTTCAGTGAAAGATTTTTTTAATTTGGAAAATATATGCTGGAGGATTATCTGGGCATTTGGAAGAAATAAAATAATGGATATCCTAGAGGCCCAATTTTATTGGTCTAGCTTGAAGCGCGATGTAGCTAGGATTATTGCATGCTGCCGGACTTGTGCCATGGCTAAGCAACGAAAATAAAATACTGAATTATACATCCCATACCTATACCTGACTATTCGTGGCAAGATGTGAGCATGGACTTTGTTTAGGATTGTCCGAATAGTTAAAAAAAATGATTCAATTGTATTGTAGTAGACAAGCTTTTCAAGATGGCCCATTTCTTACCATGCTCCAAGATCTCTGATGCTTCTAGAGTTACTCACCTATACTTTGATGGCATTGTTAGATAACATGGATTGCCAAAATCTATTGTGTTAGATAGGGGCATTCGATTCACTAGCTACTTTGAAAAATCTTATGGCACTTAATGGGGACAAAACTAAAATTTTTATCTACCTATCACCCACAAACAGATGGACAAATGAAGTCGTAAATAGAAGTTTAGGGAATTTACATCGATGTTTAGTAGGAGAACACGTTAAAAATTGGGATTTACTTTTATCTCGAGCCGAGTTTACATATAATAGTTTGGTAAATAGGTTTATTGGTATGAGTCCATTTAAAATTGTGCATGGTTATCATTCTAATAAACCAGTAGACTTAATCCCATTGCCTATGCATGCTAGAGTCTCAGAGTCAGCATCATCTTTTGCAGAGCATGTTAGGAGTCTGCACAAAGAGATCAACGATAAAATTAATATAAGTAATCAACTGTATAAACGATTAGCATGTTATTACTAGCGAGTTAAGAGTTTTGCTGAGGGTGATCATGTCGTGATTATGGTCAGATTTGAACGGTTTCTACCAGGAACTATTCGGAAATTACATTCCAGAGGAGCTGGCCATTCAAAATTTTAAAAAAAGTTGAACTGAATGCATATGTTATTGATCTATCGCCTAATTATAGGATTAGTTCTACTTTTAATGTATCGGATCTAATTGAATATGAAGAACCAGCATTGATACCTAGTGATCCATTTGAGCCTGTACCTTCTTTGAGAGTGACCATCCTCCTGAGTGTCTATAAGCCCAAATGAGAGAAAAACATAATGTGATCGAACAAATCTTGGATGACTAGATCAAGTCCACGATGGGTCGAAACTACTATCGCTATCTGGTTCACTGGCGAGGCAGGCCAAGGTCAGAGAATCCTGGATTACTGAAGAGGAGTTGTAGAGAATTGATTCAGATATGTTTGAGTACCTCCAGGAAAGTATTGAGCCTGACTCGACAAAGTCTAGTTCTCCCCATCCCAGGAGAAATTGATGGGACATAATCCGACATGATTTTGATGCATGGTCAGCACTAATCTTGATGTAGATAGATATAATTTTTGGATATATTTATGGATGTATGGGATATGGGATATTTTATCTCCGACTCATGTACGAATCATAGGAAATGAACAGAATCAAAGTTTTTTAGGATAGTTTGTTTCAAAAATTAGTTTGTTTTAAGATTTATTTTATGTTCTGAACTTGTTAGGATCGGGATCGCTCAGTTTGTGAGGTTAGTTTCAGTTGTTTGGAATCTAAATCTTTTTAAAAGGTTATAAGTCTCGTGAAGAGATCATCGACAATTGAATAAAAAATTTTGAGTATTCTTCTTTCTCCCGATTACTTCTTCCTCTCTTCTCCCTTCTACTACTCCTTCCCTCTGTTCTTCTTCTTCCCTCTCTTTCTTTCTTCTTCTAATCTCCTCTTCTGCTTCTTTTCTTCTTCCTTGTTGCTCTGAGGCCTCGCCGACCACCACCTCCCCACCAATAGCCACTGTGTCGATGACTCTCGCCTCCCCTCAAGACCCGGATGTCCCTCCCATGATTGGCCGCCTGAGACCCCGTCGCTTGGGTTCCCTCGCCCCCCATCCATAAACCCCCCTCCTATGTTCTATCTTTCCCAATCATCCCATCTTCCAATGATGCCACCATTGGATAGCCGTCACTCCACCACCGCACCCTCTGTTGTCGCCAACCATCATCTCCTCACCGCCATCCACCTTCGTAACCCCACTCTCCTCTGTCGACACCTAATATTGGCGAGACCCTTCTACCCCTCTGACAAAACCAAATCCCATTGCCCGCAACACCCCCAGCTCTGCTCATCGCCTCCCTTGTGATCCCTTCCTGCTCCCTGCCAGTAGCTGTTGCCCATAGTCGTACATCGTTAGACATTGCCCAAGCCAAGCACACCACATCGTAGAGAACAATAGCACCGCCACCTGCTCCACCGATGCCCTCTCCTTGTCATCCTTCCTCCGCCGTGACCACTGTCACCCTGCTGGACTTCTCTGAGCGCTTGCCCTGTGAGATCGCTACCTCCCTCCCATCCAGAACGTCCACGGCCAAGCCGACCCATGATGCCAATCTCCTCCAAATCCATCCCCGACTTCGCCTTCTCCCTCATCGAATCCAAGGAAAAAAACCATCGCAGCCCGACCCCTTCCACCGTCGCCAGCCGTCGTCGAATCTATTTCTTCCCCGTCTTTCTTGCTGTCGACGAACACAGGGTCATCATCTCCAGTGTGCTGCCCCTCTTTCCCACCCGTGCCGCCGTTAGTCATCAAAACAGGACCACGCCACCCTCTCCCTGTGTCGCCACCTTCATTCCGGTGTCGTTGCCGGTGGAGATCCCCGTCGGATTTCCGTCCTCCATTCCACTCTATGTTAGACCGTAAGGAAGCGTGCATGAACGTGAAAGCAAGAAGGAAGCCCTGCACGTATCTCAGGGCTACTTCCAAAGATCAATTTATGTGCATGAACTTCTGAACAGATCAACTTTGTACACAGATCTCAAAGCAAATTCCAATATTGATTGTCGGTTTCTTGTATTGGGATTATCGAGCTTATTTGGCTCCCTTTACTACCTGATTTTTATTTTGTTTGCTTTATAATTATGATAGGATGACCCCCTGAATTTTGTGATCGAGATCTAATGGTTTCTAATCTACTTCGCTTGTAAACCACTGGCCTGATATTTTGATCGCCTCTAGGATGATCTCTCTCTTCCAAGAATGACGCTCCGTGTTTCGGGTGAGAACTCATCAATAATTAGTATAGCTATTGATAAGTATTGGAAATATATTAATGTCCTATCTTTAATTTAGTTAGATTTGATTTAATTGAGATTGACTAGTTCTAACCTAGCGATCGTTCAAAGAACAACGGTCCAACTTCTTGAAATGTTGACTGTGCATGTCGATCAGGTCGCTTCCTAGATCGGACCTTAATTTTGACATAACCATTTTTTTAAAAAATTCTTTCTCGCTTTGGTTGCCTGCTAATATTGTCTTTAGTTAATTAATTTATTCGCTGATCTTATTAGAGGGTTCTTAGGTTTAGGAATTATTGGTCTGTCCCGCATCGATTTTATTTCTAATGATCTTTCCATTTATAAATCCTAAACTCAAAACAATTATATTTAAAATTTTAATAATTAATAATATAATATTTTAACTTATTTTTTAATTTTGTTAATATTTTTAAAATTTAATATTTTTATTTTATGTTTTACTAATTATTAATATTGTTGTTGTTGTTTTCCTTTTCCACCAAACTTCATTCAAGGCACCCTCCTCTCCTCCCCCTCCGAGATGCCCGTCAAACTACGAGGAGGCTAAGCAAGCCTCCACTGGCCTTATTGCCACAACCCCTTTGGCACCCAACTCCTCGCCGTTCGAGATCGCTACCAAATAGAGCTGTCAAAATGGACTAGAGCCCATGGGCCAGTCCATTTGGCCCTATAAATGGACCGAGCTGGGTTGAAAAAAATCTAGCCCATTTATGTAACCGAGTTTTTTGGCCCGATCCCTGTAGCCCATAGGCTCAACAGGGTTAGGGCTAGATCATCCCATAATCCAAGAGAAAAAATATTTTTTAAATAAAATTAAATATTTAAACCCTCACCTGTTTGTTTTTCCAACGATCCACTTTTCTTTTTTGAATCAGTGATTTACTTGAGGCTTAGGGAGGCTTTGGCAATCTGGCATAAGAGAAAGAATATCCGGTGCCAGTGGTGACAAGGGGATGGAGGAGGAGAGAAGCAGTTGTGGTGTACGACAAGCCGGCAGCAACGAATACGGTGTTGGGCGGTGAGTCCCCAATCTTCTTTTTTTATTTTCTCTCAACGGAGCGTAAAATAGTCAGAGATAGGGAGCAGGCCATCAGTGGGGTGCTGGCCTACCGGGTGGGCTCGCCGGGCTAAGTTCTTTTCCTCCACCTTTGCATCCATTGTTTGAGACCTAGACGAGCTTAAGGCCACCGCCCGCCATCCTTGATAACAACGGAGATGGAGGTGGCCCCGATATCGAGGTTGTTCTCACTTCTCCACTAGCTCCTTCATAGCCAACGCAAGTTGCTAGATCACCTCCCCTGCTACGATCCGGTTCACCACCGACTCGTCCAGCACCGGATCCTCGATGGTTCCAGCATCCATGATGGATCTCATCGTCTGCTCAGGCTCGTCAATCTGTATGGCAAAAAAGAGACGAGACTTTTGGTTAGAGAGGTGGTTTGGAAAGAGGGAAGTGCAAGTGGGCCGATCTGGTCCTAGTCCATAGCCCATATAGGGCGAGTCGGGCTGGATTTTTATAACCTATTTATATAAGTGGGCCTAGCCCGACCAGGCCCATATAATGTCAGTCCATGTGGGTTAGGACCGGGCCAACCCACATTGACATGTATGCTACCAAACTATGCGAAGGAAGTTGCAATGCCACCATCCTTATTGCCACATAGGGATGGCAATTTTTACCGATCCGATGGGTATCCGACCCGACCGATCCTAATGGGGTGGGTAAAACCCGACCCACCTAATTATAAACAGATATGGGTTATATAAAAAAATCCGAGTCGGGTTCGGGTCGGGTACGGATAGTGTACGTAGACGAACCGACGTATATATAAAAATTATATATAAAAATTATGTTTATAAATATTTAAATAAATTGGATATAGGACGGATATACTCGACTCGACCCGACCCGTTTAGTTTTGAAATAAACTAGTTTTATGAGACCATGTATACCCGACCTAACCCGATCCACACGTGATTTTTTCATACTCGACCTGACCCGACCCGAGACGGGTATGGGACGAATAATTTTTAGTAGGGCTGGTATGGATTTTGGGTGACCGACCCGTTGTCATCCCTATTGCCACCGTGGTCTCCCTCTGCTAAGAAACCGCAATGCCCTTCTCTATCAGGTCAACAGTGGAGATACTGCCATCCTGCCAACAGTCCCCGTCATGCGATTTCGGGCCCATGACAAGAGCCCAATCATGAACACCGCGTGCCCTACCCTCACAAGTGAGGCCAGGCCCTGCTCCTCCAGGCAAAGACAACACTATCGGGCATCGACAACTCCAGAGTTTTTTTTTTAATAAATATTTTTAATAAATATTTATGAAAACCGGAATAGTGGAAATATATTTACCAACAGTTTGGCTATGTTAGATGCAACTACAGAATTAAAAAAAAAACAGAAAAGGAAAAAAATTTAAAATCATACTTCCAAATTTAATAAAAATAAATTTTTAAAAATTTTAAAAATAATAAAATTTTAAAAGAAAAAATAAAAAAATTAAAATATATTGTAATAACATGACATATTAATATATTTATATTATAATAAACATTTTATATTATAAGATATAATATATTATTATAAAATTATATTATTATATATTATCATAAATATTGTGATGTTATATTTTAATATATTGAAAAGTGATTTTGTTTATGAAATTACATTTTGAAAATATTTAATGAAATCATTTATCCTTGCCTCACTTTTTTCAGTAGCACGGGCACGTGATTCTCCCACCACCCTCCCCCTTTTTATTTTAATAATTTATTTATACAATATTTTATTTCCTTATGATTCATTTTATTTATTTAATATTTTATTTAAATAAAATAAATAAATTATGTTATTAATCATTAATAATTTTTATAATTTTTTATTGTTATGTATTTAAATGAGTAATAACAATTTCACCAAAAATTTAAACATTAAAATAGTTATAATATATTTTGTTATGATAATAGTATAGGGTACTAAATTATGATATTATAAAATATTATCATATATTTTAATAATATTATTAATATAAATACATAATATGTTAATATATTTTAATACATTAATAAAATATTAATATTTGAATACCTAATATGTTCTTATAAATATATATGATATTAAGTATATTAAGTTATTATTATATGAAAATAAATATTATAATATATAATATTATTTTACTATAATTCAATATTAGCTTATATAGATTACTTATATTAAAATAATAATATATAGTATATTATAATAATATACGCAATATATATTATTATAATATGTAATGGTATTTAATTATTTTATCGTAATAATATAATATATTATAATAACATGATATATTGTTGAAAAAATGTATTATATTAACATAATGTCATATTATACAATAATAAGTATTATATTATGTAAAAAAGCATCTAAGTATTATTAAATTTAGAGTAAGTCTCATTAGGGAATGTATAATTAATTTATAATTTTTAACCAATTATAAATTTATGAAATTATTTGTTTATTCTTTATTGGTGCCCTAGTTTGTTATTGGTTCTTGTATCTTTCATCTATAGAAGAACTAAAAATAAAAGACATATTCACATATAAAAGTAAAATAAATGTAATTAACTTTATTTAATTTTAAAAGTACATTTTAAATTTCAATAGTCAAAATGAAAGTAAATCCTATGACTATAAAATATACAAATTGAAAATTGAAAAAATAAAATTTATTACATAAATTTAAAATTAGATCAATATATAAATGTAATAAATAAATGGATCCTAAAGGTCTACACTAAGTTTTACAAGGTGGCCATCTCCTCCTACGTGTAGATTACTTTCAACGATGCATTGGTTCTGTTTCACTCGGTTCCTGATGCTCCATTGGATGCTCTCTAAACCTGATAATGCCTACGTCGATCCTTTACCTATATACTCTTCTCTATGATATGAGTATTCCTAATGTATCATGTAATCCGGTACAGTAGCATAGTCAAAATGTATAGCAGCATCCTCAGCAGATGTAAACTATCTCACATTTTCATGAAGATAATTAACCATAGACATGTACACAGTGAACTCTGATATTGGATATAGAAAGGTATTGATTGTCGAGTCCTTGTCTTTGCTGAGTTGGAGGAGATGCTTCCAATGATAATGCATCGAGACAGGTGAAGGAGTCTTGTCCTTTCCACCGACATCATGAGCAAATGCTCCTAATTGGACACATGTATGCTCATGGACAGCATGAAGAATAGTTGACATGTCTCCAGGATGGACCGTGAGGACATGGATATGGAACCTGGCTGGATAATCCATTGATCAATGTACATAATTCTCACACCCGTAAAAAAAATATAAATTTACATATATCGTAGACTATGCACATCAATCAATTGATGGGTTTATAGTTCTATACAAAGCAAATTTTGTAAATATAAACATCTAATTAATTACTTAAATTAACATGTAATTATATAACCTGAACACACCCAATAATATATATTTTATATATATTAAAAATTACAAACATGCATACTACTTATCTTTATTAAAGCCAGAACAAATATAAAAGGAGAAGCAAAAACTCACCTATCATGACTGCACAGATTGCTTGATAAAAAATGGATGGCCCAATACATGATGTCAAGAACAATTAGGTAATCAACTAGCCCAAAGTAGATCAAGTCGGGCATAGGTCTAATAATAGAGCTCATTCAATTTTCGGACTGGGCTTGGGCTTTCCTTTGGTCCAGCCTGGTCTAGCCTGAACCTGGCCAAGACACAAGCCTGACCTCTAACCCGAGAATATTTATGCCCACTCATCGCTAACTTTTTTTTAATAGCTTGCCCTAGATGTAATTTTTTAATGGGATAACCTTTTTTTAATAGCTTGTCCTAGAGTTTTTTTAAAATAGGAATGCCTTTTATTTTCAACATCTTATGTTTTTTTAACCGCTTGTCCTAGATTTTTTTAATAGGAATATCTTTATTTTTTAAAAACAACTTATCCTAGATTTTTTTTAATAAGAAAACTTTTTTTTAATAGCTTGCCCTTGATTTTTTTCAATAGGAATGCTTTTTTGTTTTAACGACTTGCCCTACTTTTTTTTTATAATAGGAATGCCTCTTTTTTTTTTTAATAGCTTGTTGTAGATTGTTTTTTAATAGGAATGCCTTTTTTTTTAATAGCTTTCCCTAGATTTTTTTTGATAAGAATGTCTTTTTTTTTAATAGCTTGCCTACATTTTTTAATAAGAAAAGGAGCATTGCTGTGTCTCTTTTTTTTTTTTTGATAAATAGTTTGACCTAGCCAAACTAAATCACTATTGATGTGGCACAACCGCTAACGTGGAGCTCGTGTTTGACCCAGCTAGCAGTCGAGTTGGCCAAAAGCGCCACCTTGATGCTGCCACCAGATAGCTGTTGAGGTCGAGCTCCCTGCCAAGGTCAAGCTCCCTGTCGAGGTCGAGCTTCCTGCTGAGGTTGAGCTCCCGTTCGAGGTCGAGCTCCTGTCCGAAATCGAGCTTTCTGCCGAGGTCGAGATCCCTGCCGAGGTTGAGCTCCCTGCCGAGGTCGAGTTCCTTACTAAGGTTGAGCTCCTGTCCAAGATCGAGCTTTCTGCCAAGGTCGAGCTCCCGTTCGAGGTCGAGCCCCCTACCGAGATGGGTCCAACCTCCTTTCGGGTCACTATAGGTGCGGCTAGGATAGTGACCCCAGTAGGTGGTGTCACCATCCCCGCCAGAGCCCTCACATTGCTCGGAGAAGCTGCACCTCCTATGGAGGAGCGTTCCGCCAGCGCACGCCGCCTGCACCTCTTATGGAGGGACACATCGCCAAGGCATGTCGCTTGCACCTTCTACAGAGAGACGCTCCATCAAGGCACGCCACCTGCATCCCCTGCGAAGAGGCGCTCCACTAGGATGCCAGTTCCTGCAAGTGCACTATCGACACCTTCTATAGAAAAGCACTTCGCCTAGGGCGCCGCACCCTGCAACCTACTACCTGCACCACCCAAAGAGGAATGTTTTACCAGGAGTCTCAGATCCTGCAGCATCTCCCGCCAAGCTAAAGCTCTGCCACGCCCCTAGGCATGGCAGCAAGATGTCCATAAGAGGAAGAGTCCTATCGGGATGTCAGGCTTTGTGGCACACCACTCGCACTCACTATGGTGGGAACGTATACTTCACAATACCTTGCCTGCATGGCAAAAGCTTTCTCCGAGGATTTCGGATCTTGTCCACCTCCTCCTATGTGAGGCAAGGACAAACCTTGCTTCACCCACAAGGGCCACGCCTAGAAAGCATTAGTCTGAGGTTCTAAGCCCCACGAGATGAAGCACGCTTCTATAAGAAGCCCGAAAGCCTCCGACGAAGGTAAGTGCAAATACGAGCAAACACAGGGGAGCCAAAGTAAGGGCTGGAGGAACCTCCGAAGACTCCTTCGAGAACTCCCACTGCTCTAGCCTCTACTCTCTCATTTTGACATCCTCTGCACATAGAGGCCACTCTGGGCTCTACTAAGGAGGATATCTGTTTCCCTTGATCACCCACTAACTTGATCATCGGAGTGCCCCAGCCGGGATCCCCGGACTGGGTCTTCATTTTTTCCTTTTGCAGGACCGACTGCTATTGGAGATCTCCAGGTGGGAAGTTCGTACATCCGTACCATATCGGAACTGCAAGCCACGATGATCTAGGTGACAACAGATTTGTACACCAGGTAGGGGCATGAGACTATAGAAAGACTGATAAGCCCCTTTGTTAGAAGAGTGTTCGTCATCTGATCCCATGGTGGTGACGCGTGCATGGGAAGCTTCCGTTTGCTGTGTGGGGGATCCTCCCCACCATGGCGACTAGCACAATCCGAAGAGGGAGCTCCCTGCTCCGCCACCACCGCCTCCGGCGAATCCACACCTCACCGTGCTCACCCGCAAGTTCAGACCCTGGCTGTGGCGGTGCGACAGTTGCATCATCAGCACCGGTCCCTAGCTACCCAACAATAACCAGGGACCCTTGCGGCTCAAGCCACTATACTCCACGCCAGCTTGTGATCTTTCCAAGGAAGGCTGTCGCATCCGCAGGTCATGTCCTATCCTTGGGGGAGTTTGCGGACATCGAGGAAGAGGCAGTGGGATGGTTCGGCTAACCAGGATAGTCAGTCCTCGATCTCGGACCACGATGCCTCATGGCATCGCAAACTCTGCCATGACAAGGACCCCCGGCATGATCGCCTTTGACCCTTGTCTCCCTCTCCTCCGATAGCCTCGATAGAAGGGTCCATCAACGAGGCAATCAGGCACCGAGCTGAGAGGCGCTTAGAGGAACAAGATGCAAGTTGGCTGAGCTGTTTCGCTAGTTTGCTAATCTGTAGGGCTCTTCACGCGAGCCCACAAGCTATGACGCCCGCCTACCTTTCCTCCACATAATCCAAAAAGAACCAATTCCCAGTCGATTCTGCATGCCTCAGATCGATCCCTACGATGGGACAACCTATCCCTTGGACCACCTTGAGAGTTACAAGGCTCTCATGAGGGTCAAGGGGGCTACTAACGCCCTCCTCTGCATCGCCTTCCCAGCTACTTTTTGAAAGGCCGCTTGAGTCTGGTACATCAGCCTCGAGCCCGGGAGCATTGACTCCTTCGAGCAATTGGAGAAGAAGTTCGTGTGACACTTTGATGCTTATCGAAAGGTACCGCCAAAGACCTACTCCGAGCTTCTCCTCCATGCCCACAATACATCCATACGAAGAAGAAGCAGACCCCACAGGAGGGAGCAGGAGGATAGAAGGCCCCCGAAAAAGCAAGCCCCGGAGGGAGCCCTTCGGGATGCACGGGCCTAGGTGACCCCGAACCTCCGAGCGAGCCCCAAGCCGAAGGAAGCTCCAATCCAGGGAGAGAGGTACACCCTCTCCTCATCCCAAGTCCAAGATCCCATGGAGATCGAAGGTGAGCGCTTCCTGCATCGCCCTCTCCGGTTGAAGACATCAGGTGGTCGCACAACAAGTGTAGTACGCCAATTTCATTGCGACCACGGTCACGACAACGAGGAACGTCGCCACCTCAAGAAGGAGATCGAAGACCTCATCAAAAAGGGCTACCTCGAAAATTTGTAAGAGGTAAGACCCTGTCCGAGCCCGACATTACGGCTCTTCCTCCTGTTGACAACCAACCCACCAGAGGCCAGTGGGATGATCTCCTGAGGGGCAGAGCGTGGACCGAAGAGGACCTGGGCGAGTGAAGGGATTAATAATGTACTTCCCTTAGTGAGGGAAAGGGGAGCTAGAATAGAAATATAAATAACGATGCCGTTATCGTCAGATGACGATAGCAAAGCATCTTAAAGACGGATTATGGTCGATAGTGGAAATTCGGCTAACTCCTTTTTTATGATGCTTTCTCTAAGATGAATCTGTCTCCTACCTTATTGAGGCCGGTGCACACCCCTTTGATTGCTTTACAGGAGATTCAGTAGGGTGGAGGGAGAGATTACCCTCCCATCACGCTGAGACGCCTCCCCAGCAAAGTACTATCATGATGACCTTCATGGTTGTTAGTCTCCTCTCAGCTACAATGTGATCCTTGGTTGTCCCGAGCTCACCAACTTGATGCGGTTATATCGACCAGGTGGCTCTTAGTCCAGTTCCTAACTCCTTATGGAGTTGGCAGATGAGAGTTACTCCCCAGGGATTCAGCACTACCTGCATGCTGTTCCTAGGGCAAGGAGCACCGAGGAGGACCCGGCCGCTGACCAGCTGACCAAAGAATGTAAGAAGCTAAAGGTGGGCTGGTCGAGTGCTTGCTATCATTCCTTTCGGGACGGACCCTTGAAGACGGTATAGGTAGGAGCCCACCTACCTGAGGACGAGCGGGCTCACCTCTAAATTCTCTCCAGGCGAATGCAGATATTTTTTCCTAAAACTATGACCACATGCCTAGGATTCCACCTGATGTCATCACCCATAGATTGAATGTCGACCCAAATTGCTGTCCAGTCTGGCGAAAAATAGAAGCTTCGCTCCGGAGAGGTAGAAGGTGATCAATGAAAAAGGTGGAGAAGCTCCTCGTGATAGGCTTCATCCGAGAGGTACAGTACCTCAGTTGGCTGGCTAATGTGGTTATGGTCAAGAAGGCCAATGAAAAGTGGAGGATCTGTGTGGATTACACCGACCTTAACTGGGTGTGCCCGAAGAATAGCTTCCCCCTTTCCAAGATTGACCAGCTGGTGGATGCTACCTCGGGGCACCATTTGCTCAATTTTATGGATGGCATTCTTCAGGTACAACCAGATCCAGATGCATCTAGAAGATGAGAGCACATGGCCTTCATAACAGATCGAGGGACCTATTGCTACAAGATGATACCTTTCGGTCTAAAGAACGCTGGGGCCACATACCAGCGCCTGGTCAATAAGGTCTTCAAGACCATATTGGCCATAACATACAGGTCTACATGGATGATATGCTTGTGATGAGTAGTCAGGAGTCACCACGTTGTAGACCTCACGGAGGCCTTCCATAACCTTCAACTCCACCAGATGAAGTTGAACCTAGCAAGTGTGCATTCAGTGTCACCGCTGAAAAATTCTTGAGTTCATGGTCACCCAAAGAGAGATCGAGGCCAACCTCGATAAAGTCTAGGCGATCATCGATATGGAGCACCCCATCTCGAAGAAGCAGGTCCAACACCTTACTGGCTAGATCGCAGCTTTAAGCTGGTTCATCTCGTGCTCCATTGAGTGCTACCTGCCTTCTTCAAGGCACTGTGCAAGATGCACGACTTCACTGGACTGAGGAGTGCCGAGACCTTCGAGAAGATGAAGAGATTCCTTGCATCTCCACCACTGCTCTCCAAACAGAGGTCGGGGAGGAACTCCTCCTATATTGACGTTTCTCCAGGGACTGTCAGCTTAGTGCTGGTCCGTACGGATCGAGACGGAGTTCAAACCGGTATACTACGCCAGCAAACTACTTCGTGATGCGGAAACCAAGTACACCCACTATGAAAAAATAATTTTTGCACTTATTATATTTGCCCAGTGTCTCAGGCCATACTTCCAAGTCCATCCTATCATGGTCCTCATCGACCAACCTTTGAGAGCTGTCCTTAGCCGTCCGGACACATCCGAACATCTTGCTAAGTGGGCGTGAAGCTCAGTGAGTTTGACATCACTTATCGCCTGAGGCTATCTCAAAAGCTCAGGTGCTGGTTGACTTCCTGGTGAAATGCACCTAGACGAGTGAGGAGCCAGAGGAGGCCTCCCTCGAGCACCCAACGAAGCCACCGGCTGAAGAGACTACATGGATCCTCCACGTGGACGGGGCGTCCAACATGGAAGAAGTGGAGCCAGCCTCATTCTCACCACCCCGATAGGATCATTGTAGAATGTGCGCTGCGCTTTTTTTCAAAGCTACAAATAACCATGCCAAGTACGAGGAGCTTCTTGTGGGGTTAAAGGTATCCCGCAAGCTGAGCATGTTGAGTCTGAGAGTCTTCACCGACTCGTAGCTGGTCGCGGGTCAAGTCTCGTGAGAATATGAAGCCTGAGATCCTCAGAAGGCGAAGTACCTGGAATCGGTGCTTCGGGCGCATCAAGCTTCCGGCATTTCAGCATTTCCCACATCCCCCATGGGAAGAATGCTCGCATCGATGCCCTCTCCAGGCTAGCGATCTTACCGGACTCATCGTTGGGGCACGCCTACATCGAATACATGGAGGCCCCTAGTTACGAGGTTTTTCAGTGATGTCCAGCAGGTTGCCCCCGAGACAAGCTGGATGGATCCCTACATCAAGTACATCAGCGATGGCACCCTACACGAGAATCGCCATGAAGCTGGTCTTCTCAAAAAGAAGGCCACATGCTTCATGATGATGGACGGCAGCTCTACCGGAGGTCCTACTCTTAGTCCTTGCTGAAGTGCCTAAGACCCTCGGAAGCCGCCTATATGCTTCAAGAGATGCACGAGGGTATCTAAGGGAATCACATGGAGGGCAGGATGCTGGCATACAAGGCCCTCTGGCAGGGATATTATTAGAAAACCATGCAGGAAGATGCAGTTGACTTTGTGAGGAAGTGCGATCGCTATCAACGGCATGCTGACATACAATATCAGCCGGCTTAACCACTCTCCCAACTTTCTACTTCGTGGCCATTCGCCCAGTGGGGAATAGGCGAGCTCCCTGCCGAGGTTGAGCTCCTGTCCGAGGTCGAGCTCCTGCCGAGGTTGAGCTCACTGTCGAGGTCGAGCTCCGTGCCGAGGTCGAGCTCCCATCCGAGGTCGAGCCCCCTATCGAGGTGGGTCCAGCCCCCTTCGGGCCACTGCAGGTGCGGCTAGAATAGCAACCCCAGCAGGTGGTGTCACCATCCCCGTCGGAGCTCTAATGTTGCTCGGAGAAGCTGCACCTCCTACGGAGGAGCGTTCTGCTAGGGCACGCCGCCTGCACCTCCTACGGAGAGACGCTCCACTAGGGCATGCCGCCTGCACCTCCTACGGAGAGACGCTCCGCTAGGGCACGCCAATTCCTGCAAGTGCACTGTCGACACCTTTGGAAAAGCATTCCGCCCGGGTGCCGCACCCTACAACCTACTACCTACACCACCCAGAAGAGGAGAGGAATGTTTTACCAAGAGTTTCAGACCCTGTAGCATCTCCTGCAATCCAGCATGGCAGCGCACAACGTCCATAAGAGGAAGCATCCTGTCGGGGTGTCATGCTCCGTGGCACACCACTCGCACTCACTACGGTGGGAACGCGCACTTCACAGTACCCTACCTGCATGGCAAAAGCTTCCTCCAGGATTTCGGATCTTGTCCCCCTCCTACGTGAGGCAGGGACAAACCTGCGCTCCGCCCACAGGGGCCACACCCAAAAAGAATCAATCCAGGGCTCTAAGCCCCATAGGATGAAACACGCTTCTATAAAAAGCCCGAAAGGCCTCCGGTGAAGGTAAGCGTAAATACGAGCAAACAAAGGAGAGCCAAAGCAAGGGCTAGAGGACCTTCGAAGACTCTTCCGAGAACTCCACTGCTCTAGCCTCTACTCTCTCTTTTCGACATCCTCTAGATGTAGAGGCCACTTTGGACTCTGCTAAGGAGAATATCTGTTTCCTTTGATCGTCCACTAACTTGATCGTCGGAGTGCCCCCATCGGGATCCCCGGTCCGAGTCTTCATTTTTTCTTTTTTTGCAGGACCGGCCACTGTTGAAGGTCTCCAGACGGAAATCCATACATCCGCGCCGCATCGAAGCTGCCAACCATGACGATCTAAGCAGCAACAACTACCATTCAAATCTAGTGTAATCAAGCAACAATAAAAATATAAAACTATCCTATATATATATATATATATATATATATATATATATATATATATAATCATGATGCTAAAATTAAAATATTAGTATTTTTGACTTTTTCATAAAAAAAAAATTACATGTGACTAGGAGGCTGGTGATAGCAAGTGGACACCTCGACCAGCTCGAGGGGGTAAACATTTAATTAAATAATATTATGTTTTAAAAAAATTGGACAGAGACAGCACTGCTGGCCATCCGGGCATCCATAGGTCCTGCCCTTCGTTAGTTAGTCGTCGTCTTCTTCTTATTTATTTTATGAGTAATTTTTTGTGCACGCATGCGATGCAGTAAATTCAACGTGGCCTGCATCGCACGTTCTTATTGGTCCAAAAATATTTACTATAGCATGATAGGATAAAAGCTAAGATGACTAGCATTAATTGAAAATTTCGTCTAGATCAAAATACCCTTAGACATCCTAATTCAAAAGCTACGACATCCCAGTTCAAAATCTACGACAGCCTGGTTCAAAAAATGATCTGAAACGGTATTACGATATCCTAGTTCAAAACCTACGACACCCTAGTTCAAAAACTACAACACCCTAGTTCAAAATGACCGGAAACAGTATTACGACACTCTAGTTCAAAACTTACAACATCCTAGTTCAAAACCTACGACACGCTGGTTCAAAATGTCCAGAAAAGTATTACGACATCCTAGTTCAAAAGTTACAACACCCTACTTCAACCTACGACACCCCTGCAGAAAATATAAATTAAAATCAGAAACAGTATTACGACATCCTAGTTCAAAAGTTACGACACCCTAATTCAAAATCTACGACACCCCTGCAGAAAAATATAAATTAAAACCTGAAACAGTATTACGATACCCTAGTTCAAAAGCTACATCCTAGTTCAAAGTTTTGATACCCCTGCAGAAAAATATAAATTAAAACCTAAAACAGTATTACAACACCCTAGTTAAAAGCTACGACATCCTAGTTCAAAACTTACGACACCCCTAAAGTAAAAAAACTTAAAACCTAAAATTAAATTAAAACCTGAAACAGTATTACAACCCTAGTTTAAAAGCTACGACATCCCAGTTCAAAACTTACGATACCCCTGCAGAAAATATAAATTAAAACCTGAAACAGTATTACGCATCCTAGTTCAAAAGTTACGACACCCTAGTTCAAAACCTACAATATCCCTGCAAAAAATATAAATTAAAACCTAAAATAGTATTACGATACTCTAGTTCAAAAGCTACGACACCCTAGTTCAAACCTATGACATCCATGCAGAAAAGGAACTGGAGGAAAGGTATTTGGTCTGGATGAAATTTCAAATAAAAGCTGAATGGTAATAATGTTAGTCACACTCAGCTCCCATCCCGTCATGCTATAGTGGATATATTTGGATCAATAAAAAAGTATGGTGCGGGCCACGCTGGATTTTCTGCACTGCATGCGGTGGAAGACTTTCCTTTTTTTTATTTTTTAGGCCCCGATGGGGGGGGGGGGCTAAGGGAATCAAGAACAAAATGGGCTTTGAATCCATCGGCCGAACAGCCAGATTGAGGTTGAAGGGATTGAACTTGTTCTGAAATTGAAAGCATAACGGAACTCTCTTCAACCATGTTAGATATAAACATTGTGAAATAAAACTAGAAACAGTAAATATAAATTATATGCTCTGTCCTAAAGCACTAAACGGTACTATGTAGAACAGTAATATAAATACAATGAATCATAAAAATTGTGTTTAGAATTTTAGAACAGTAATATAAATACAAAGAATCATAAAATTTGAGTTTTAGGATTCTGACCGGAGGCGTGCAGAGGCACTGTCCTAAGGCGATTCTCGGCCCTCGTGCAGGATTCAATCCGAGAACTCTACCCCAAGATACAACCAGGTATCCTTCTGCAGGCACGACTGTGAAGGACTGACAACGGCTTCGCCCAGCAGTGAAACAAAATTAAAAATTGAAAAAGAAAACCTAGAACGCAAGAGAGTTCTAGATCGGGAAAACAGCAGATTGAGAGAGATAGGAAGAGAGAAGTCCGTAGATAGCTTATCTGTGATCTGACTCCATCCTTTTATAGATAGAGAAATGTCCGTGAAGAAGAGACACCACTCGGTGAAGACGCGACGCGGTACAGCGGAGGACGCGACGCGGTACAACGGAGGACGCGACGCTCGGAGAAGACCGTTGTTCAGAAGTCGCGACGTTCGGAGAAGACGCGATGTAACGGAAAAAAATAAAAGAAAACCGGGCAAAAATAACACACCATACCATGCCGCGCGTGCGAACCGACCGCGCGCGAACCGGGCCGGGCCGCGCGCGCGCGTGTGAGTGGCCCAAGATGGTACAAGGCCAAACGAAAGAGGGATCATATATAAATGTCTTTGGGATGTTCTCCTTTTCCCATGTGGGACTAAAAGAATAGCTTGGAGGGAATTTTGGGTTTTCCCTCAAACCCTCCAACCTCTAACAAACCACCATTGGGAATAAAAGTAATTCTTTGTCTACGAGGGGGAGGTGTAAAAAAAAACATCACCGATTATAATGGGATCACATAAGAACTATGTAAATCCTATTTTTCAACATATTTAATACTTATAGTTTTATCTTTTATTAAAAATTTGAATAATGAAAATACTCCTCTTGTAGAAAAAATGTGATACCAGTTGGCTTGAATTATGACACTCCATGCTTGAATTATAGCACCCTTATATTACAAAGTCGAGAAATATTTTTTGTCATTGAAAAAATTCAAATATTTTCAATAAAAATATCCTTGATCTTATGACATCCTGTGAACGGAATTATGATACCCTATTCATAAAGAATATCACGAAGAAAAGATATTTTTTATTTAAAATTTTTAATAAAAAATAAATTACAGGTATTAAATGCATGCTTGAATGATAAAAAATTCTTCTATAACATTTTTTATAAACAGGATATCATAACCCTATTCACAGATATTGTAACCAAGGATGTTTTTATCATTGAAAATTTTTAAATCTTTAAACTTTATTGCTGAAGCAGTAGTCTAGTTGAGTAGGACTAATCTCATATTCATTTGGCACGAGTTTGAAAAAAGATGCCGTGGCCGATTTGATTAAATTCAGGATAATCCTGTTGCTGTCAAGATCTTCGTGGCCCGTAGCTACTGTCGGTGCGGAGTGCGCTCCTCCTCTGCCGCCCGCCGTTCTCAGTTCACGGACCTCCGTGCTGGGTGCGGTCGTCTTGCCGCCCGGCGGTCCTCCGCTCCTGAGCCTGCGAGACAGCGGTTAGAGACCCGGGCCGGGGTTTCCGGTGGGGGCACTCCGATGATCAAGTCAGTGACGATCCAGGAGAATAGATCCTCCTAGTCGGGCCCCTCTTGATGGATTCCGTACTAGGAGGAGTAAAAGATGTGCGTGAAGGTGAAACGTTGCAGGGGAGAGTGATAGCGGGGACATAGGGGTGCTCTGTTCCTCGGCCTCTCCTTATGCCCCTTGTTTCCCTTCAACAGTGGTGGTAGTGGCGCTTCGCCCTCTTGGCCGAGCTTGCACTTGTGCTTGTGTTGTGGGGGTCGCCCTTCCTCTTCTTTTCTTTTTTTTTTTTGGCTTGTGTTTTTTGCCTGTCTTGGAGTTGTTGTGTTATCTCCGGTTTGTTGTGAACTTGGTTACCGTTTGGCGCTTGTCTCGGGATCCCGCCGGGCTGTCAGGCGCATGCGGCATGTCCCGAGGAGCCTTCCTGATTCATGATAGGGTGTGTTGTCAGACTCTCCGACACTCTTCTTGGTTGCCTCGTTCCGGAAAATTTGGGGGTGCCTCGAATGGCGGGTTGCCGCCGCGGGATTCGAATCTCCCGGTTGGCTCTCTCTTGAGTCATCTTAGTGGTTGGTGAGGAATGTAGCGTCTCGATCAATGTGCTGCTTGCCTTTCTGGTGCAACTTGGTGGTTTCAGGCGATCCGCATGGTCTGGGAGGCGCTTCGGTATGGTCCTCGGGCGGCTCGCCGGTGCCCTCGCTTGTGAGGACCTCGTCCGGGCTAGGGTCGAGCTAGGACGGCAAGGCTCGCTCCATCCTAAGCGCTCCGAGCTTGCGGGGGGCGCCTAGGCGGAGGAGGGTGGTGCAGGCAGGCCCGGTCCGGAGGGTGCGCGCTCGGAGAGGCTCCACATCGACGGGGGAGCTCTCAGCTCGACCTCGACCGTAGGGCACTAACCTCTGAGGGTCTCACTCCGGAGGGTAGAAGGCGGACTCGGTCCGGAGGGCGCGCGCTCGGAGAGGCTCCACATCGGCGGGTGAGCTCTTAGCTCGACTTCGACCGCAGGGCACTAACCTCCGAGGGTCTCGTTCTAGAGGGCAGAAGGCGGACCCGGTCCAAAGGGCGCACACTCGGAGAGGCTCCACATTGGTGGGTGAGCTCTCAGCTCGACCTCGACCGCAGGGCACTAACCTCCGAGAGTCTCGCTCTAGAGGGCAGAAGGCGGACTCGGTCCAGAGGGCGCGCGCTCGGAGAGGCTCCACATCGACGGTGAGCCCTTAGCTCGACCTCAACCTCGACCTCGACCGCAGGGCACTAACCTCCAAGGGTCTCGCTCTGGAGGGCAGAAGGCGGCTCCACCTAGGCGTCCCGAGCTCGTGAGCTCGACCTGGCGAAGGACCGAGCTCGATTTGCCGTTTTAGGGAGCTCAGCTCAGCTCGGTAGGGGATCCGGGCTGGAGAGTAGACGTGGCATCTCTTCTTGACATGGTGCCTACCGGTTCCTCCACGTCAGCGAACCATCCACATCAAATCCCTAAGACCCATGTAAGATGAGGTGGTGAGAAACTACTATCTTTTTTGTTCCCTGATGTCGGACTGACATACTCATTTTCAGATAAGAAAAGGCTGCATAAATCCAGCATCTCATATTAAATATTTCTTGACAGGATGAGAACCTTCAAAAATAGCTACACTATATTTCTCCCATCCTTTTTACTTATCAAAATTTTTTTCAATAATAAAAATATCCCTCAATCTTATAATATATATATTATAATCTAAATCATGAAATATCATATTTTTTTTAAAAAAATAATATTTTCTTCATTCAAATTTTTTTAAAAAAAATAAAATTATAATTAAAAAATAAAATTTTCATGGCCCAATCAAATTGGACAGCATATTTTTTCTCCACCGGACTTTCCCTTGAAATATAACTCATCCGTTCCCATTCCAGGCCGAACTCTTCTCAACCCAACCTGCTCTATATTCCTCCTCCTTCTCCTCTTCTTCTTCTTTATTATTATTATTATTATTACCACCAAAATCCCCTTTCACTTTCTACCAGACCTAAACCCCCGTTCTCGTTAACTCATCAACCAAACAAAATACCCTGCAAAGAAAACGTCTAGCACCACTCCCGAGCCGAGCAGAGAAAATTTTCGGACTAAAAATCCAACATATTCGGCAGATGATATCGAAGGCATGGAAGAAAAATCCGAGAGACGGAACCGTGCCCCCTCCTCGGCTCTCAATGCTCGTAAATGCAATCACATAATCACCAAAATCACTTCCGGTTCCATAGGGCCATCCCTTTGCTACTTCATGCAAGAACACCAAGATTTTCTCCAGGAGAACAAAATCCCTATAAAACTCTTTTTAATATATTACTGGGATACGTATATAAGTACACAATATAGAACTTGTTCACGCTGGTTCTCCATCTCATTCTTCTTTGCAACTAGATTCCCTCGAATATATATATTATAAGACATCAGGAAACCAAAAGTTCTACATTAATTTCTACTAGTACCAAAAAAAATAGGAAAACAGCATTTGTTCAACATGTGGCTGTGGCTGGCCTTCAGCCAATAATAACTAGCCAAGCAAGACTTCTACCTGAACGAAACACCCAGCTGCCAGCCTGAAGCATCCAGCACCACCAAAGAACCACAAGTTCTTGATGGTATAAGTTCCGGTGGTCCTCGAAACATGAAACCTTTTTTTTCTAGGATGATGATGAACTCTCATCATCCGAACTTCCAGACCTCATCGCATCGAGTCCAGAGAATGCAGTTGTTGGATTCGCAAACACTGGCACCCGGCGCATCGTACTTGTTATGGCATGCTCATTAATTTTTGCAACTTCTTTGCAAACCCGATCGAGAATGGTGAGGAAGTCCCTTACCACCATGAAAATTCTGAACGGGTGAGCTTCCTCCTTGGCCGAATCCCCATGAAAGTATTCAGTTATCTCCTTCACCATGATAATGTAATGCTCTCCTGGTCTTGGATCTTTACCATGTCATCCTCGGCTCTTCTCAGGAACCGTCTCGCAGCATCATGAAATCGCTGACCACGCTCCTTCGAACTCAATGAATCATTCAACCTCAAGACCTCATAAATTTTTCCGATTCCTCCAGCAGGTCTGCAACATTTCTACCAAGCATATCCGAGTCCATGGAGGCTGCCTTCTTCACATTGGTGAGCTCTTCCCGGAGCCCAGAAACAGCTTGGAGGCCGAGCTTTCTGCACTCAAGATCATCTCGCAGAGTGTTCATCTGGTTTTTGGTGGTTGACGAATTGGCACAGGTAAAACGGGAGCCTTCAGCTCTTATAATTTCCTGGACAACGAAGTGCAGAAGTGTGGTCTTGCCATCGGTGCCTTTTACATCAACTAGCTTAAGAAGTGTGTCAAGCTTGAAGGCATGCGCATCCCCATGGTTGGTACCAACATTCATGCGGTTCCCAGTCTTTAGAACAGCCTCTAGAAGCTTGCGAAACATCCTGCTATTCCTAAGTTCTTCGCAGGCAGCCTGCGAAATAACAAGCAAAACAACTACTCATCAGTGCTCACTGTGCATCATCGTGGATGCATACATTGTCATGTGATCCATCATGGGAGCATTGCACAATTTATTCTGAATATTAAATATTTGTTCCACCATGCGACACCGCCATTCAAAACTGTCAACCATGCAATAAACCTCATGCATGGCCTCATGTCATAAACGATCTGATGTGTTAACGATGAATGGATGCAAATGTGGTTGTGGTTGTGTGCATCTGTTTGTGTCCAGTCATCTAACTTGGTCTTGGATTAGAAACTTATATCCAAGTCATGATTCAGTAATGCCAACCATGTATTGACTTGAAGAAAGATCTCCAGCATATATACCCTTAAAAAAAAAAAAAAAACTGAGTTTCTATTTAAATAAAATTTTATATGGTTATGGAATGAAGTATGAAACACCAAAAGCAAGAATATGATTATCACTGAAGACCATCAATACAGCATCATTCCAGTAATTCAGTGCCTGTTTTTTTTTTTTTTTTTTTTAATATTTATTCTATATTTGATTTTGAAGCTGGTGGAAAGCTGGTGGAATGAGCAGTATGCTTGATGGAATATGTTGCCATTGGCTGGAGCAGCAGTTGAGTGAGGCCAACTCTTCAGGTATTGAGTGAAGTAATTACAATGAGTTCTTTGAGTCAAGTAATCATGATGGACAAATTGATAGTCGAAGCACTGATAGCATGTGCACCGACAATCATGCAACATGAGATGGATAGAATGACAGAGGGGCAAAATATTTTGGCTAGGTCTAAAAGAGTTGCAAAACAAGATTAATTGAAGGAATCGGGGAGAAAGAGAGAATTGCTTGAAGCATGCAAACTAATAGGAATAGGTTTCATGTATCGCCCCCCCCCCTTCCCTCTGCTTTTTTTCATGTATGGCCGAGACCAAGCACATCAAGGATCAAGCTAAACAAGTCAACAATTGCCCGAAGAAAAGACTCAAGAAAATAAACAGGTAAAAAATAGCCTAAACAGGATTTCAATCCATGCTATTTGGTTCTGATACCATGTCAACTTACCGCTAGACTCCAAAAGCTTAAGCTGTTAGCAAGGGTGAAAAATGTACACCAGGCCTTAACAATAGGACTTGAGTTTGCCTTGCTGAAGATTATAAAAAGCTGGGAAGAAAATTTCAAGTATAGATTACTGAGCATCGAACTATATCTTTTTTTTATATATTCCTTATCCAGAAAAAAAGGAGATCAATAGTATGAAAATAAGCCGAGGAAGAAACAAAGATGAGGTCCCCAATGCATAATTTAGATTAAAAATTATTAGCAAATCATGTTTTCCTGAAGGCCCACAACTTAATTCAGCATTATCAGATGTCAGGACTTGAAAATGTGAGAATAATCAGGTAAGATTATCTCAGGAGTGATTTGAAAATGACTCTACATTTTTGTTTTTAGTTGCCAAATCATGCAGATACAGCATAATACATAACAACATTTTAGTAGCATACGCACACTTAAGTATCTACCCAAATATCTCTTCATAACCATTTTAGGTGAGACACATCAGAGGAATCCTAATAATGATACTTTAAACATTGTTTACAGTATAGTAGAAGAAAAGCAGATGTTCTTGATATGAATTATGATCCACCTTTAGCACATGTTTACATTTTAAAAAGAAACCAAAAAGAGACAACTAGAATGTTTACTTTCCCATGTTATATTGTCAGACAGTTGATTGTGTGATTGTGCTAATTGGTAGGTGTAGACCATTTATTAACATAGGCAAAAATGTCCATCAAAAGAATGTTCCTTACTATTCAACATCTTACATTGTAGGCAAGAAACTATAACCATTCAACCCAAGAGTTTTTTCAATGGCAACCAAATTGCTAATTAATAATTTATATAAGTGTCAGATCAATGTGTTGCTGCACAATTAGAAATCAAGTGTACAATTAGATTGATTAACATCACAAGGTAGATAAGTTCTTAGAAGATAATGGTTGGTCAAAAAATTTTCAAGATGTTTTTCCACAGTTGCAACATGAATTGCAGTTTTGCGTTTGTCTCGAACTAGGTTGACCGGTCTCTACAACATACGTGCATCGCTTGGGCTAAGTTCTTGTGTAAATAAATAACTTCTACATTGTTGTTCCGAGCATAGGTATAGTTATATGGGACTTTGAATGACGGGCCACGACCTGTAGGTTCTAATGCTTCCACCAAAGTGACCAAATGAAAAGGCTACCTCAATCCAATCATCACTCCATATCTTATGACCTCACTTATATCTCGTTTCTAGTATTATCTCTTTTGAAATTGATTTTGCTTTTGATGCAGAAAATAATGCATTATAGATTGAAAAGCTTAAAACAGCAGAAAAGGAGCATTACCTCAAGGGTTCTAAAGGAATTCCTTAGGCAATTAACCTCCACCTCAAAATTGGCAATGTAATGCATTGCATCCACCCTCTTAAATGCAAATGGTACATCAAGCACTGCTTTGAGAAATTGTTCAGCTGAATCAAGCTTGAACTGGAAATCATCTTTGTATCCTTTCAACTTAAGCTCCTCCTCTGTGCTTGGTGCCATTTTCATGAGTGTTTCTAAAAGTTCATTGCCCAGGCTAACGGTATTGCCTGTTTTCCAGTAAAGATCATTGTGTTAACTAATAAAAATAAGCATTCCAGATTAATGCTGAACAATCAGAAATAAGGAACATTGTCAACAAGGGTCAAAAAGAGAGTTTCAGAGTAATGTACAGTTTAATATAGCCTTAAATAACCAGAACAACAAACCGAAAACCATAGAAGTTGCTTGTTGGTTAATGAGCAAGGGTGACTTTCTCACGTGTTATTGTACACAAAACCCATAAAAGATCCAAATAACATAGGACATGTTAAAAAAATATTGTTTGACTATTGTCCTTTTCACACTGATCATCATGTTGCTGGATGAAATAAGTAAATGCCGACATGAGAGTTGCACATCTAGAACTACTTGTGTATCCGGAACAAACAATTAGGTCCACAATGCCTTTCAGAAGCAGGACACTTCAAGTGGATATCATTTAGTTGATAGCTGTACAACAGCTAGGGAAAAGGTGCTAACAATTATGCGGTGCTACAAAGGCAAGAAAAGATATTTGACACCGCAGTCTTAGCTATGAATGTGACACACTAATGGCTCCGTCCAACTCCTGAAAATAGTTGACCTTCCCACGAAACACTTCTTCTAAGCACCTAAACAAGCTAGCTATCACTTAAGATCCAACTTCACTTTGTCACAAGAGCATAGCATTTTAACATCATCTTCTAGCACCGAAATACCACTTCATGGGATCTGGGTCTCTTCATTGTAAAACTTCATGAACCTTTTTCCTTGTTGATCCTCTACCTGTTGGGTGACTAAAATCTCCTAATCAGGGGCATCCATATGCATCAACTCAGATGCAGGTAGAGGAAGTATGCCAGATAATTTGCCCCTTCACCTTTTTCAGTTACAGAGAAAATGTTGGGCTCGCGGACCAAGACCTGCAATCATGCAATGCTGCCCGCAAAGTGCATGCAGGTTGTTTCTTAAGTTTTAATTTCCACCACATAAATTATCTGAATGCCCATGAAGCTACACTGAAGGCTTCTACATCACTAGGCATGAGAAATTTGCACAACTGATCTTCTAACGGTCCTGAAAAATAGGGGCAAGAATGACCAAGGAGGCTATTCATACTCTTCAAAATTTCTGCAGTAAATTTTCTTTTTCTGCAGAAAAGTTAGCCACGCTCCACTAATAAGCAACTTCATCCCTATGAATAAGAATGCATGGTAAAAGAACATCCCCTTTTTATGTTTCAGGTCAAAAGAACACAAGCATGTACAAGATAAATTTATAAAGTCAATCATGACTAACAATATCAAAATTTTACCTCTATAAATGCAGTATAAACTTCTGAGAAGCAGTCACTCTATTTTTGATGAGCAGTTGTCCAAATATATGGTACATGTAAATCGTGGCATCTCAACAAAATGCGGTTTTCTCTAGTAATACCAAACAGACCTTCTCAAACCCATTGGACCTAAGCCAACTTGATAGAGACAAGCTAAATCTATCCAAATCATACCACATTAAATCAATATTACGACAGGCCTTGGATTCCTGAAACATGAGGATGGAACTAGAATCCCTGGGCCATAACATACTAAAAAAAGTTACTCAAATCAAATGAAGGAAACAATCATCTATTTCACTCAGCCACGAGACTACCAGAGGACAACCACGGCAGCAGTGATAACCTTTCGCAAGTATATCAACAAGGGTGGATAGTCTCACCTTCCAAGAGGGCTTCACATACTTCGTCCTTGGTCACATTCAGTGCCTTCAATAGAATCGCAATGTTCTGCGACTTCTTTGGATCAAGGATCCTGTTCTCTGGGCTCACTGAAGTAACAAACTGCCGCCCCGTCGTTTCCTTTGAAGCCGTGTCAGTTGTGTTACACACAAACAATGTCTCGATCATCTCCTCATTTAACCTGTTGACCAATCATTCCTCAAAATCGATAAGATGATTGGAAAAAAATTTAGCTTGGTAAAAATTTAAGTTGGTAGGCTTACTGGATGAGCTCGACTTCAACTGATCCCACACCATTGCTCGATCAGAACTGGCCCGGACCTTATCCCAATGCAAAGGCTTCAACTTTGGGCGAAGATTACACTGACTCTTCTCCATGCCATTCAAATTCTCCGGCAGTCCAGCCGGGAAGACAGTTGCTGATGAGTTCCTCACTCCACTGGTTCTGGGAGGCATGAGAACTGGAGGCTGGCAAGCTGGCATCTTTGGATTCTGACCCTCCCAGTATCCAGCCGGCGGTGGTGGAGGTGGAGGTGGCGGCGAGATTTGCCTCTGTGGCATACTAACAGTACATGGATTTCTTGCGAAGTCCCCTATCCTTCTTGGAGAGATCAATTTTGGCTCGGAAGCTCCAAAGTTGCCGCCTGTCTAACGGTATCCACCGCTGGTGGCGAATAAGGTGGGGAAGGGGAAGACGGCTTTCGCTTTGGAGGCGAGGGGGTCTGCGGCCGCAGCAATGACGGTGGCGGAGGAGGAGGTGGGGATGACCGGGGCCCAACTTCTCCAACCACAGCACTCTCAGCTCTAGAGTTCCGAGACTTGACGGTGGATCGCCCGGGCTCAAGCCCACGGGCGGCGAGGAAGGGTGGGGGACGATGGAGAGGACAAAGATGCCACATTGGAGGACGGGTACGAAGCCGAGCTCAGAGTGGAGCTCCGAGACCGCACTTCTCCATCGCGAGGACCTTCCTGGAGCTCGACGCCGGTCCCTGGGGCTCCCTTTCTGGCCGGGGGAGCCCTTGGGGGAAAAGAACTCCTCCTCCGAGGAGCCTCCGGCGCCACCGCCCCCGTCGGCGTTCCGACACTGGCGAGGCAGGGGAGGGAGGGGGCGGAGCTCCGGGAACCGAGTTTCCGGTACGGCGAGCCACAAGCTGCGGCGGGGGCGGAGGGCTCGTCGGCGCGGCCGCGGGAGCTGACGAGGTGCCCAGGTAGAGGAAGTCGGAGGCTGCGGGGGCGGAGGAGGAAGAGGAGGAGAGCTTGCGGCCGTCGGAGGCGGTGGAGTCGGGGGGGAAGAGGCGGAGACTGTCGGAGCGGGCGTCCTTGCCGGCGGAGCGGCGGCGGTGGCGCGGCGGCGTAGGTGGAGGAGGAAGAGGCCTAGAGAAAGCTACGACGACGAGGGCGAGAAGAGGGAGGGCGATGGCGGGAGCGAGCTTGCTGGGAGAGCGGTGGCGGGGAGGAGAAAGGATGGAAGAAATATTGGCGGGAAAGGTGGGGAGAGAAGACGAGAGAGTGGGAGAGGGAGGCGGGGGAGGGAGGGGTAGAGTGGGAAGAAGGGGCGCTGGTTATTTCGGGAAAAGGAGGAAGGAGGAGGGGGTATTTCGGGAAGGAGGGGAAGGCGGTTGGGCTGGGGAAGGAGAGGAGTTTAGGGGGAAGAAGGACTGGTGAAGGGCTCTCCTGTTATGGGTGGAGTATGGGTGGAGGATAAGAAGAGTTGGGTGAAAGATAGGAGAGGAAGGAGAAGAATGTGAACAAGAAAATGATGGACATTGCTCACAGCGTGGGAGAGAGAGAGAGAGAGGAGAGGGGTTGGGTTGCGCTTCACTTCAGTAGCAGAGGAAACGAAAGGAGGAGGGAGAAGAGTAGGTTTTTAGTGGAAGATGGTGGGGTGCGTTATTTAAAAATTTTACTTTTGTTTGGTCCGGTAATATTTTAAACTTCGATGTTTAAACATGGAGAGAAAAGAATGGTTTAATTATATTTATCGGACAGCTTACAAGAAAACACGCACAAAAGTGATTGTTTTGAAATTAGCGAATGATCAATGCACTATTTTATACCGTATTACTTGAATTAATAGCTTGTTAATTTTATTTAATAATTAATTATTTGGTGAGAGAATGATATCTTGTCAAAAGTGATCTATGTCCTGGAGGGAAGGGATACGGAGTACACAGTGTGATGGGACGTTGTAGGGAGTGTTGGTGGGTGTCAGTCTTTTGGAGAGTTAAAAAAAAATGAAGTCTCATTCAGGTGTCAGTCTGTAGAGAGAGAAAATGGATTGGCATTTTGCTTGGCGACTGTTTTGAGGTACGAGAGGGGAGGCAGATGGCTTGGATGGGTTCAATTTGTTGGGACTTTGGAGGCGAGGGAGCCTCGTGGGGAGGAGCAGTGGTTGTTTCCAGCCCTCGGTCCCAAGCTTGCAACGCGATATTTTGCATCTCACGGTTGTTATCCGAATCCATTGCAGTGTCCGTGATAAAATTAGTGGCCACGCATATGGGTGAGAGGTAGCGAAACAAATTTACGCAGCTTGATGCAAGGTGGCTTCGATTAGAATGATAGATAAAAGCTTTTTTTTTAAAAAAAAAATTGTGTTGATATTTGTGCGTTACTGCAAGCTTATTTTTCTAACATCATCGATGAGCAATTGTTATCATATGAGAAAAATTCCGGAAATCGTTGTTATCTTGTCATTTCTAAATATATTTTTCCTTGTTGGAATATTCTTTTATGGACTAGGTTGCTCCATAGAAGATTGGACAAAAGAATAAATCTTGAAAATTAGGAAAAATTCTTGTTTGATCATAATTTTTTTAAAAAAAAAAGAAAATAAAAAATCTGAAAAAATATTTTTTTATTATTTCATAAAAAATGAAGATTCATGAAAAAGATGAATTTTGAAATTTTTTGTTAAAAAAAAATAATGGTTTTTTCCAAAAATATTGTTTTAAAATATGCCGCTGCCAATTCTTAATAGGAAACTTACTCGGATTGGCCAAGTAGAAAGTAGGGTTTGGCTATAGTACCTACAAAAAAATATTCTGATCGGAGATTTTTGGCAGAAGACCCTTTGATACTTAAATTAGTGGAGTCTGCAAAATAGATAGTAAACTTAAAAAAACCAAAATGGCAGCTTTCATTATGGATGGCAATGGGTCAGGTTGGATCAGGTCATCCAAAACCCATACCTATCCCCTAAAAAATTCTCTGTCTTATACCCATCTCATAATCGTCTCCGATCAGGTCGGGTCAGTATTAAAAAAATATATTTGGATCAGATCGGATATACCCGGTCTCATAAAATCTAGTTTACTTAAAATCTAAACAGGTCGGGTCAAATCGGATATATCTGTCCATATCCAATTTACTTAAATATTTTATGAGCATAGCTTTTTTTATATATAAACAAGTCAAGTTTGGATCGGGACGTACTACTACCCGTACTCGACCCGAACCTGAGTCGGGTTTTTTTTATATAATCCATATCTATTATAAATTAGAAGGGTTAGGTTTCCCTACCCCATTAGGGTCAGGTCGGTTTGGTATCCACTAAGTCGATAAAAATTGCCATCCCTAGCTTTTTCCCTCCAAATTATCTCTTACCATTATTTATAGATGTTTACAATAACTAGATTTTGTTGGGAGATAAGCTCCTCTGTTAGCCATAATAGCATTCTATTATGGCTAATCTCTTTCTATTATAATTGACAGTCTATCATAACAACATTCATTATAATAGTTGTTTGCTCTCTACCCATTAATTGAACATTTTGGGATAGTCGACATGCACATCTTAACATTGATACCCTCGGCACCTTATTAGTCGGTCACTTTATTTCGTGCCTGACTATTCTGGTAGCTTGCTCTTGAGAATCATTCATTCGACTAATATTTAAGGTATAATTAGTCAGATCTTAGCATAATCAATCGGCCTCCCTCATTTGCATTTGAGTTAATTGCTACCATGTACCGAGTCATCTACTCAGCATTGCTGATCAACCAATTCAATCATTCTAGTCAGCAAGTCCGATCATTTAGTATAACAAAACTCACATCTAAATTTTATAAAAATATCAATGGTTACATAAAATACTTAACAGTAATATTATTCTAATATTAATTTATATAATATAATATTTATATTTATATAAATATTTATTATATTATTTATTTATTATTTTTAATATTATTTAGTATTTTAGTAATATATTTTAAATATTAATATAGTATTTAATTAATATATTAATATCTATATTAAATATAATATATAATTATTATAATATATATTATATTATATAAATATAATATTATTATTTATACAAAAGTTGGGAGGAAAATGTGATCTTATAACTATTAAAATATAATATGTATGATACGCTTGAAAATGGTCAGGCCTATGTAGAGTCTAACGTGGCTTGCCACATCGCCTGCCAACCCAACATAAAGAGAAGACTTCTTAGATCTCATCATGTATTCCTTGGAAGTTGTGCTAAAAGAAGTCTTGCATGCCCTATTTTCTATAAGGGAGCAGGTAACCCAACGCCACATCTCTTGGTATCTACTGTTATAAGGGCGTGCCCCGGTAAAGGTGTGTCTGCCATGAAGATTTATTCCACCCATCCTCGACCACTCCAGCCACTCCTACAAAAGCATGTGCTTTGTAACAATATGCCTGTCATGAAGACGTACCAACCACCATTTCCTGCATTACAAAATGTCTTTTAGACGACAAGTACTCTATATACCCGTCTATAAAAATCATTCCTCGGAACCTTTCAAGTAAGTTTTTCAAGTCTCTAAAGTAAGTTTTTTAAGAGTCTTGAAAGTTCTCTCTAAGCCTTTCAGTCCTAGGTCTAGGGTTGGAAGTGGGCTAGGTCGAGCTGGCCATACCCTTACCTGAAACTGATCTGAAAAAAATTTTGAGCTTCGGACCGGGCTTGGACCTGATTTATTTTGAAAAAACTCAGTCCAAGCCCGAACCCGAGCACGATTGGACGGCCCAAACCAGGCTTAATTCGAGCCGGCTCGAATTAAAACCTAATTGGGCCTACCAAATTGAAAATGAAATGACAAAATGAAGCTCTTTTAACTTCTGGTACATATTCCAAAAAATTTAAAATAATAAAATCCTAAAATTATTGGGTTGGCAAGTCGAGCTCGAGTTGGATCTTTTTGGGCCAGGCCGGGTTGGGCCAAGGGAGAGCCCGAGCCCAACCCGAAAATTAAATGGATTCTATTTTAGCTCAAGCTCAGCCTGATCTACTTGAAGCTTGATCCGAAGCTTGGCTCGACTTCAAGTCGGCCAGAAGTCCATCGGTCGGCCCGAGCCCAGTTCCGGCCCTACCTAGGTCGAAGCTTTTTAAAGGCTAGGCCAATAGAGCCTAAATGAGATAAAGTAGGGAGACAAAACTAAGAGGAGTCGTAGAAGGAAATGCACCGAGCTTCTCCCACACTCTTGCAAGCTTCGCCAGCTTCCTCTCAAGCTTCACCTGCTTCCCTAAAGTTTTGCTTGCACTCTCTCAAACTTCGTTAGCATTCTTCCACCTCTATCTACCACTTTCACCACTTTACCCAACTTCACTCTATCTATATGCCACTATTTTATCACTACTATTATCCATCCAGAAGCTACGAGCCCTTCTTTTTTGTTTGCCTATACAAGAGACTGATTTAGACATCGAAATATTTATCATCGGAAAACCTTTGTTATGGCTAGACTTCCTGTCTTCACTGCTTTTGCAAGTTTCAGAGTACCCATGCATCCCGGAGAAAACCCTAGAGTCACATGCTGAAGTAGCCACATCTAGCCAAATTAGCATATATTTGGCAAAAACTACAACAAGATATTTTATATAATTTTTTCGACAAAGTGAATATTCAATAAAATATAAGACATTCTAAAATATATATATATTTTTTATGATCAATCAGATATGCTAAAATCATATTCCTAGAAACTTTTCGTGAAGTAACCCTTTGGGAACTTATTTCTTCTAGAAATAAAAGTTCATCTCGCTGACCAAACTAAATCCTTTATTTAATAGAAACGGCATATGATGGTAGAGCAAGGGCACAATAATAAAACAAAGAAATTATATTTAGACATAAAAATTTCTCAAGATCAAAGCTTATAGTTTTGACATTACATGGATGTTAATAAATTATATTAACTCTTTGTCTTATAAAAAATAAAAATCTTTATATACTTGAAATGGATGTTCTCTAATATTTGTACTAGAAGTAAATTGCTAAAGTTTTCTTAAAATTAGAATTACAATATACTTATATGTAATAGTTTGGAAAATATTTATTTTTATCTAGTACTTTAATTCTAGTTTGATAGGACATTAACCAAATCGTCAATCTTGAATGGGATCTAAATGTAATGTCAAAAAAATTCAAAATAATCAAAATAATCTTGATTAATCATATAATAGCCTTCCAAGATATAAGAAAATGCGTATATCCTCGTATTTCCTCAAAAACAAATTCAAATTTTATATAAAATAAATGATTTGCTGATACTATTTATTTAATTATGTATAAAAATAGCTTTTTTTAAAAAAAAATATTAAAGGTAAGTCCATAAATATAAGTACGGCAAAAATTGGATTTTTTGAAAATAATATATTTTTATAAAATATTTACCGAAGTAGGGCCACCGCATCTTACGAAACTAGGTGCCATACAAGAAAAATTGTGAGTTGTATCCATGATTTTATTAAAAACATAGGTACAGCCCACGATTTTATCAAATAACATTAAAAATTAATAAAAAATATAAAAAAATTAATTAAAAATTTTAAAATTAATATTTTTTTAAAAAAAATAATGAGAAAACGCGGGTTGCACTCATGATTTCACATTGAAATCACGGGTACAACTCACGATTTTATCGAATAAATTTTTTCTCCATCAAGATTTAATTAAAAAAAAAATTAATAAAAATTTAAAAATTAAAAAAATTAAAAAAATTAAAAAAATTTTAATTAGAAATCATAGGTTGTAACTGTGATTTCATGTTGAAATCAACCCATAATTTTATTACATAAATCATTTCTTACATCAAAATTTAATAAATAATATAAAAAAATTAAAAATTTTTAAAAATTAATAAATATTTTTTAAAAAATTTTAAATAAGAAAAATAATTTTAAAATTTCTGGATTGGTGATTCGACCAGCGGTTGGATTGGTGGTTGAACCCTGGTGGCCGGACCAGCGATCGGACCAGTGGCAGCACTAGGGGCCGGACTGGTGACAGAACCGGCGATCGGACCCTGGCGACCGGACCGATGGTCGGACAGGTGGCAGGACTGACGGTCCGGACTGGCAGTCGAACCCTGGCTGGATTAGTGATCGAACTAGTTCAGCTGCCAAGGTCCAACCACCAGTCCGGACTGTCGATCTTGCCACCTGTCCGACTACCAATCCGGCCGTCATGGTCCAGCCACTGGTTCGATCGCCGGACCTGCCACTGGTCCAACCATCAGTCCTGCCACCAGTCTGACTGTCGGTCCCGTCGCTAGGGTCTGTCCACCAGTCTGACCATCAGTCCAGTTGCCAGGATCCGACCACCGGTCTGGCAGTCGGTCCTGCCACCTGTTCGGCCATCGGTCCGGTCGCCAGGGTCCAGCCATTGGTCCGGTCGCCGATCCTGCAGCCTATCTGGCCCCCAGCCCTGCCACCGGTCTGACCGCCGATCCGGTCGCTAAGGTTCGGCCCCCGATCCAACCGCCGATCCGGTCACTGGTCTTGCCACCTGTCCAGTCACCGGTCCAGCCATCAAGGTTTGGCCATCGGTCCGACCGCCGATCCTGCCACCCGTCCGGCCTCTAGTGCTGCCATAGGTCCGATTGTCGGTCCGACCATTAGGGTCCGGCCACCAATCCAACCGTCAGTCGAACCACCAATCCAAAATTTTAAAAAATTATTTTTTTTTTTTTTAATTTTTTAAAAACTTTTATTAATTTTTAAAAAAATTTTATATTCTTTATTAAATTTTAATGTAGAAAATGATCTATACAGACAAATTACTGGTTGATTTTAATATGAAATTGCAGTTACAACTTCTGATTTCTAATTATTTTTTAGAAAAATTACTAATTTTAATTTTTTTATTAATTTTTTATATTTTTTATTAAATTTTAATAAAAAATAATTTATTTGGTAAAATCATGATTGTACCCGCAATTTCAATGCGAAATCACATGTACAACTCATAATTTCTTATTAATTTTTTTTAAAAAATATTAATTTTAAAATTTTTTATTAATTTTTAAAATATTTTATAAAGTTTTAATATTATTTGATAAAATTATGAATTATATCATGTTTTTAATGAAATCACGAGTATAACTCGCGATTTTTATGGCATGACATTCGTAAATATAAATGTGGTGTCCCTTCTATAAATACTTTATAAAAATATATTATTTAAAAAAAAAATCCTGCAAAAGTTCCTATAATTTACTTCTGTACTAATTTATTAACAAATATGTTGCGGTGCTCATTGATAATTTGTAAATTTTTGCATCATAAATCTAGATGTATCAAAAAATGTTGGCATGCATGAATGGAAATGAAAATGACCATCTATTTCAATGCTCTAAGAAGAAACAAAATTGTTCTTCGAAAGATCTTCCATCGATTCATCCATCTTGACACCCGTGGACGCTTACGTAAGATCCCAACATTTTTTTTCCCCAAATTTATTATTATAATATTGTAACAAGATTCTCTCCCATCTTTATTCTCCAATCACTGCTCCATGATCGACCCCACATTTCTTTGCATCCATGAAAGGTGAAGACAAAACCATCAGCTTCATAAGAACGGGTCCACTCCATTGGAGGGTGGACCAGTCAAATACCAGTTCACGAACGGGTCTAATGATTCCCAACCTTTTCTTTGGATTGTTTTCTTGGAAGTCCCTTCGTTTTTTTTTTTTTTCCTTAATTTTTATTTTTTTTTATTTTTTAAAAATATTAAAATACCGATAAGTAAAATAAAAAAAATTATAAATTATAATTTTTTTTTAAATTTAATTAAATTATTCATAAAATCATGCAACGATTAATTGATAACAAGATAATATCCCTATTAATTAGGCTGCGATCTTAATAATCGTACAAGTTCTTTTCCAAATGAGCATCACCTTTCATCTCTTAAATTACCTGATAAAAATTATAATTGATGTTGGAATTATGATTACAATTTAATTATTCTACATAATTTTTAATGTTGTATGGTAATTTTCTTTTTATGTAGTATATAATCTGGTGTTAATTAAATGGTTGGTATGCTCCCCTTTATCAGAGGTTTCAATGCCAACTCAAAAAAAAAAAAAAAAAAAAAAAAGCCCTATAATTACTTCCCAAAGTATGGTTTCTAACTTTTTAATTATATTCAATGTAACTCAAATTAAAAAAATAATTATTGTAATATATCAAATTTAAAATATAATATAATTAATATTTCATATTTATAATATAATAATATAATATGATATCTTATATTATAATAATATATTATGATCTAAAATGTAATTATAAAATTTGTTTACGATTATTCTGGTCATTGTTGTACTCAACCGGCTTTTCCTGAATTGAACTGGTGCTTATGGGGCTCCCGGTTGGTCTGGCTGATCCATTCTACCAGAAGTCCGATCGGTCGACCCACTGAAATAAAAGATCCGGCTGATCCATTCTACCAGAGGTCCGACCGGCCGACCCACTGAAGTAGAGGTCCAAACGACCCATTTCCATCGAGGTCCGATCAGTCTGCTCCCCAAAAGGCTTGACGGACGTTCTCCCTCGGCCGGCCGACCCATCATCGTTGGGTCCGACCGACTCATTCTCACTCCGGAAACAACTCGAAGGCTCTAGAAGTCCTTCCCACCTAGCACTATAATTATGTTTCAACGGACACCACTGCATGGCCACGTCTCGGAGCCACCTGGCCATTATCCTGATTCTCCTAAGGGCAAATCGGATATTTTTGACCTATCCCTTAACAGAATTTGGCAGTATTCTGCACCTATATAAGGTGACTAGGGGACATCGTTTCAGGATCAAGTACTCTTTTCCTTATCCATTTGATTCCTCAATTCTGTTGCTCTTAAGCTCTCGTTGACTTAAGCATCGGAGTGTCCCCCGCCGGAGCACCACCAGTCTTTGGAGACTTTGTTGCAGGTACCGAGAGAGGAGCGCTCAAGCACAACTGACCGAGCCCGGTCCAGGAGCACACGCGGCAACAGTCATCATAACAAATTTATTAAGTTCAAAATAAAATCAGTTTTTTAGCAAATATGCATATATTATTAAAAAATATTTTTGAAAAGCTATAAAGTATTTTTTTAATTTCCTTTTTTTTTATAAGCAAAAGGGATTGGAAGGGATAAATCCCGATGTAGCTATCCCTGTAGGCCCCCATTCCACACGGTAATATTCGATTTAAGATACTCAGATTTTCACGGTCTTTTTTCATCTAAAGGTAAGTACATCAATTTGACACCACTAAGATGCTAGCTAGTAAAATGGGGATAAAGAGAGAGACCCAGATCTCTCACTCATACTAGGGATGGGGGGAGATAAATTTTTTAAAAACTTTGCCAAATAGATCCTTACATAAAAGACTTATACATTTACATACCCTTCTCATAATTTTGCTTCATTTAAAATATATATATATATATATATATATATATATATATATATATTATTATTTTCTGGTCATATGGCCAAATATTTTTTTTTCTTGCTATTAAATTTTAGTTTTGGCTTTGTTAGATTATCTGTTTTATAGATTTATAAACTTTTTCTTCAATCATCTCCTTATTGTTAAGCTCATTTCTAGTTCTTGACAGTTCCGTTTGAGAGATCCATATTGCATTAATAATAAAAACCTTTTTGTCAAAACAATCACCCGTTTATTAATGCATAAACCTTAATACAATGGCGTTTATTCCATGATATACACACAGCCAAGGAACCCACGTCTCCCTCCATGGGAATCTTATTCCAAACATACCTGCCATTCTCTTTCCCCACCTCCGTATTCCCCATGAAAACTTTTTGACCCTACCAGGCCAAGCACTTCCATTATTGTGCCACAACTACTATTTATGAGAAAATGAGAAAAAAAGAAATGGAAATAGCAAAGAAAGGCTTTTAGGTATCTCTCCATCTCTCTCCAAGCCCAAGAATGATAAGATTGTTGAAAATATTTATGACTATATATTTAAAAATATCGAGTCTAGAGTTACATTCGATGTTCATAAGATAATTTTATCCCGCAATGGTGCTTACGGTATATGACGATTGTCTCCCATGATGCAACAGTCTTATTCTGGTGAAAGCAGCACTACTATTCATCAAAAATTCGAACTAGGAATATTTTTCTCTTTTTTTATATGTACTATAGCTATACTCTATTAATTAGAGTATACAAATGCCTAAGAGACTTACTAGGCACTATAGCTATACTCTGTTATTCAAAATATGCGAATGCCTAAGAGAAGGAAAGAAAATTGGATTAAATGAATGAGGAACGATGACCTATTTATAACATTAAGGTGTCCCTTGGAAGCAACCCTTTCAGATTTGATCGGAGGGAATAACCGATGGCTTAATAAGCCGTTTCGTAGTGAAATACGCATTTCTTCAACCGTGATCTAAAGAACACGCGATCAATATGCCTATCGAAAGCCATGATATGCTGATTCGTACCATAATCTGTAGATCACGTGATCTGCGTGCTTCTCAATACACCATTTCATGATCCGATGGCACTATCAACGCCTCTGTTACATTGATCCATGAACGGATGCATGATCAGTTGTCTTAACTGATCTGCCGATTATCGCAATGCTTTGATCGCTGTGATCATTCCACAATCAACCGTTGATCTCCATCATCGTGATCAATTGATGAACTTAGCCCACGATCTTGATTCAATTAATCTCGACCGTCTGATCCGTTTGATAAAAAAAAACTTAAAGGCTCCTCAAGCTTCTCGTGACGATGCGAAGTGTACCTACAAAGCGCCCATTACGTCCTTGTTGCCCGTCGCGCACGCTTACGCTCACGCGCACGTACGCGCGGGTGATGCTATGCATCACCTTCAAGCTCTTCACCTATGGTGAGCCTAAAAGAAAGAACAAGGAAAAAGGTTTTCTTTATAAAGAGTCTTAACTTTTCCAAACTTTTCATGGAGGACTAAAAGTTCCCATCCCAAAGGATATTTTGGGTATCCTCAATTTTCATTTAATTATAATGTATTTTCTAACAATCCCCCACATGAATGGAAATTGAACTCAGATCATCAAAGATCAGCAAAGGCAATCCTCCACAAACATAGATTTTAAATGCAAATGAATATGCAGACACTTAAAGAGAGTAAATGGAATGAAGTTGTATCAGGATAGGTAGCTTGTGGCTTTGAACCTTCCTTTGTGTTTTGTTATCGAGTTTACTTGCTAAAAGTGAACATGATGTCTTAAACTTTTTAGCATTTGATGTAAACTAAAATAATAACAATCACACAACTTCTTTCCGAACATTCCTTTTGGTTCTTATGGTTGTGTTCATTTTAGCCCTCAATAACTCCTAGTTTCATGAGTACTTTAGAAAATTAGAGTCTTAAAAATTCTCATAAAATTGGCCCAGTTCATACTCACATAGATAATTCTTATTAAGAGTATCATGCTATACCCCATATGATATTCATGTTATAATAATCATTAAAAACTATGCTTATCTTAGTATCTCTAGCAGGTAGCACTGATTATCATAGAAATGAATAGGAATTGACATCCTTAGTGCTTCGTTGACCTCTTCATAATTTGGTTGTCCCTTTTGAACATAGATCTTGGGATCTCCAATCAACTAGGTTGGGTATCCACTATGAAGATTAATTTGTTATAGGTTTTGTTGTACCATGACGGCTCACCCTCTATCAGAACCGGCCCAATCTTGCAGTCTGACCCGGCCCGCCGTCCTCCGCCAGAGGTCCGACCCACTGGAGCTGAGGTCTGAACGACCCTCTCCTGCTGGGGTCCGGCCCGCTGTCCTCCACCAGAGGTCCGACCCACTGGAGCTGAGGTCTGAACGACCCTCTCCTGCTGGGGTCCGGCCTGTCGTCCTCCGCCAGAGGCCCGACCCTCTCTTGCTGGGGTCCGGCCTGTTGCCCACTCTTGGGGGTTCGGCCTTTGATCTGACTGACTGACCGCCTCATGGCCGACGTCCGACGGGCAAGCCTTAGCATCCAGGGTATTCCAGAAGTACCTTTCTGTTACAGCGGGATTCTGTTATCTCAACGGCCCTGCTCTACTATTTCCATGGTGTCGCCGTATCTGCGCGCCACGTGGCCACTCTCCAGATTTTCTTAGGGGTAGATCGGTCTTTCTCAGCCCCTCCCCTAACGGATTTTGGACTGTTCCGCGTCTATATAAGGTACCTGGGGGACCCTGTTCGAAGGTAGAAGAACTCTTCCCTCTCCATACACTGTTGTTCCTTTGATTCTTCTATTCTGTTGTCTTCAACCTCCTGCTAACTTAATCATCGAAGGGTCCCCCGCCGGAGCACCACCGGTGCTCTTGGGGACTTTTTTGCAGGTTCGCCCGGGAGAGGAGCGCTCCAGCCCACCCAGCCATCATGGTTCTCGGTCCAGGAGTTGACGCAGCAACAGATTGGCGTTAGAGGAAGGTCGACGCGCTCTTTCTTCTAAAAGGAGGAATCCATCTCCCAGCGAGAAAATGGCTAAGGGAAGAGCTCCAAATGCCACCGCCAGGAGAGATACCTCTCCTTCCAGGTCTGAGGAGCCTCTCCGAGAAAATGATTTCGCTGCTATCGCCCCTACTGCTGCAGAGCCTACCATCACTTTGGGATTGCAGCAATTCCAAACCTTGGTGAACCGCATCGAGACACTTACAGCTGCGGTTCAGCGGTTCCAGGAAGCAGCCGACAACCGGCAACAACTGCCAGCTGCTTCCTATACTAACCCTCCGACTGCTGCTGCGGGAGGTCGACGGCCAGAGATCCCTTAGCATGGTTCCCGCGCCATCACAGAGCCTCGGAGGTCCTTGGGTGATCGCACCGATGGCAAAAGGGCGAGGTCTGCCTCGCCTTCCTACGCCGAGTCCATCCCCTTCGGCGGTCGGCCTGCCGCTGAACCTCCGAAGGACTACGGCAGCAAGATTATGCGCATGGAGGAGCGCATTGATGAAATTGCCCTCTGGCAGAAGGCTGAAGGGGGACAGGTATACGACTCCCATCCCCCATTCTCAGAGGAAATTCTGGTGGAGACGATCCCCCGCCACTTCAAGATCCCACAGGTGGACCCCTACGATGGTACCACCGACCCGATGGACCATCTGGGCACGTACAAGGCCCACATGATGGTCCAAGGCACCTCCGATGCCCTCCATTGCATTGCCTTCCCCGTGACCCTCAAGAAGACCGTCCGGATGTGGTTCTCCACCATCCGGCCAGGTACAATCCACTCCTTCTCCCAACTCGAATGCCTTTTTCTTTTTCATTTCAGGACTTGCAGTCGGACCCCGAGGACTACCAACTGCTTCTTCCTCGTGCTCCAAAAGGAGGGAGAGTCCCTTCGGGACTTCATGGCCTGCTTCAACTCAGCAGCCATGGAAATCCCGGACTTAAACGAAGCTATAGCGATGTCAGCCTTCAAGCGAGGGCTCCGCTCATCCAGGCTGACCTTTTCCTTGGACAAGAAGCATCCGACAAGCTACAGTGAGTTGCTGGCCAGAGCGCAGAAGTATGCCCTGGCAGAAGAACATGCTGCCGGTCGACGTCAAGCTGAAGGAAGGCCAGCCCCGAAGAAGCGGAGCGATAAAGCTCCCAAAGTCCGACTTCCGAACGACAGTCGGCGGTCGGCCCAACGCTGAAGTTCGAAGCCCAGGGACTTTCCCTGAAGGTTCGAGACTTATGCACCTCTGTCCCTGCCAAGAGAGAAGATCCCGATGGAGATCAAGAACGAGACCTTTCTGCAAAGGCCTCGACCAATGAGGGGCCCTCCGCCCTAAGGAACAAGGATAAGTTCTGTCGCTTCCACAGAGACCATGGGCACAGTACCGAGGAGTGCCTGCAGCTGAAGGATGCCATCGAAGACCTCATCCGGAGAGGATATCTGCGCAAGTATGTCCGACCCCATCGAGATCGGACAGAAGCATCAAATGCCAGAAACCCTCCGGAGGAGGTGGAGCTCCCCAATCAAAGGCCAACTGGTGGGGGCGTCGGCATGTTGCACCGGCGGTCCGGGGGAATCCAGGAGGGCGGGATGGATATTGCCAAAAGGTCCCGAGGCTCCAATGCCATTACCTTTTCTGATGAAGATCTCCTGGAAAATCATGTCTTTGAGAATGATCCCGCAGTCGTGTCGGCTGTCACTGCCAGTTACGATGTAAGGAGAATACTTGTTGATAATGGAAGCTCGACAGAGGTATTACTGTATGATGCTTTTGTGAGAATGAACTTGTCCAGATCTATGCTGCTGGAGTCCCCCGCGCCACTGACAGGCTTCGGGGGCAACTCCGTTGGAGTGGAAGGTGAAATAGTTTTCCAAGTGACAATTGGGACGGAGCCTCTCCAGAAAACCCTCCTCATCAAATTTGTGGTCGTACGGACGACCTCGCCTTACAATGCTATTCTAGGCCGACCGGCCCTCAACAAATTCAAAGCTATTATTTTTACTTACCATATGTTGGCCAAGTTCCCAACCAGGAACAGGATCGGAGTGATGAGGGGAGACCGTCGGATGGCCAGGCAGTGTTTGACTATTTTGGATCAACAGTCAGAAGGCCATTCCGCCGTGGAGCAATTTGATCCAAGGGCTGAAGCCGACGGCCTCGGTCAGCCAGGGGAGATGATTCTGTTTGTCTCACTCCGAGAGGATGATCCTACTAAAGTCCTTCAGATTGGAGGCTCTCTCAGTGAAGACCTTAAGACGGAGTTGATCAGCTTTATAAGGAGAAACGTTGATGTCTTTGCCTGGTCAGCGTCGGACATGCCTGGGATACCGTCGGAGGTTATCACTCACCAACTCAAGGTCGATCCGACCTACCGACCTATTCGACAGAAGAAGAGAAGCTTTGCTGCTGAAAGACAGAAAGCTATTGATGAGGAAGTAAAGAAGCTCCGTGATGCTGGCTTCGTCAGGGAGGTCCATTACCCTGAATGGCTGGCGAATGTGGTCATGGTGAAGAAGTCTAACGGAAAATAGAGGATCTGTGTGGAATACACCGACCTCAACAAGGCTTGTCCAAAGGATAGCTTTCCAGTATCCAAAATTGATCAATTGGTGGATGCCACGGCCGGCCACCAGCTTCTTAGCTTTATGGATGCCTTTTTCGGGTACAACCAAATAAAGATGCATCCGGAAGATGAGGAGAAGACCGCTTTTGTCACTGACAAAGGCCTGTACTGTTATCGGATGATGCCTTTCGGCTTGATGAACGCCGGCGCCACCTTTCAAAGGCTGATCAACCGGGTGTTTGAAGGATAGCTGGGGAGAAATATGGAGGCTTACATGGATGACATGATAGTGAAGAGTCTTCATAAGGCTGACTATATCAAGGACCTGCAAGAATCCTTTGACGCACTCAGGCGCCATCGGATGAAGCTGAACCCCACGAAATGCACTTTTGGGGTAACCTCTGGTAAATTTCTTGGTTTTCTAGTTACACAAAGGGGAATTGAAGTGAATCCTGACAAGGTAAAAGCCATCACGGAGATGGCGCACCCGACCAACAAAAAGCAGATCCAAGAACTCACCGGTCGAATCGCTTCTCTCAACCATTTTATCTCCCGGTCGGTTGAGAAGTCCTTGCCATTCTTCAAGACCTTGCACCGATCGGAGGGATTTGTTTGGATTGATGAATGTCGGTCAGCTTTTGAAGCATTGAAGGAGTACTTGAAGAACCCTCCGCTACTGGCCAAACCGACGGAGGGGGAGCCCTTATATCTTTACCTTTCGGCGACGGACGAAGTGATTTGCACCGTCCTTGTACGAGTCGGAGAGGACGGACAGCAAAAGCCTATCTATTATATTAGCAAAATCCTCCATGATACCGAAATGAGGTACCCCAAGATGCAAAAACTAATATACTCCCTGGTCACATCGGCTAAGCGGCTTTGGTCATACTTCCAAGCACATCCGATCGTGGTACTGACCGACCAACCTCTCAAGACGATCCTTCGAAGTCCGGACACACCCGGTCGGCTTGCCAAGTGGGCCATCAAGTTAGGAGAGTTCGACATCTCCTTCCAGCCACGATCTGCCTTGAAGGCCCAGCTAATTGCTGACTTCATTACAGAGTATACATGGAAGCAGGAGATGCCTCCTCGGATGGCCGAAATACTCGAAGCGGATGCTGTTTACGAAGCAGGATCAGCCTGGACTCTCCATGTGGACAGAGCGTTTAACCTTTCAAGCTATGGGGCCGGACTAATTCTAGCCGAGCCGGACGGGGAGAACCTGGAGTATGCTTTACACTTCTTATTTCAAGTGTCAAATAATCAAGCAGAGTATAAAGCCCTCCTTGCGGGGCTGCAGATCGCCCGCGAGCTAGGCATCCGCTGACTCAGAGTTTTCTCTGACTCCCAGCTGGTGGTCAACCAAATGAAGGGGGAATTTGAGGCCAGGGATCCGACCCTGGCTAAATATTTAAACCAGGTACGAAGCCTTATCTCTCAGTTCAAATTTTTTGAAATCCTCCACATACCTCGTCTGCAAAACTCTCAGGCGGATGCTCTCTCAAGGCTGGCCATGGCTGCCAGCGGGACTTCCGACCGAACCTTTGTGGAGTATTTGCGGCATCCTAGCATTGTCGAAGAGCCGACGGAGATCCATCAGGTAGAACATGAAGCTTCTTGGATGGATCCGATCCTTACTTTCTTGGCCAAAGGAATCCTTCCTGAAGATTCGACGGAGGCCAAACGGATATGCCTGACAGCCTCCAAGTACGTCGTCCTTGATGGCGTCCTGTATAAGCGATCATTCTCACAACCGCTGTTGAAGTGTTTGGGGCTGGCAGACGCAGACTATGCCCTCAGAGAAGTCCACGAAGGCATTTGTGGCGACCACTTAGGAGGGAGATCCCTGGCTTACAAGATCATGCGGCAGGGATATTACTGGCCCAGTATTCAGAAGGATGCATCGGACTTCGTCCGAAGGTGCGATGCATGCCAGAGGTACTCCGTCATTCAAAGGAGGCCCGCCAGCGAGCTGACTCCAATCACTGCCCCATGGCCGTTCGCACAGTGGGGGATAAATATCTTGGGACCCTTTCTCCCGGCCTCCGAGCAACGAAATTTTTTACTTGTAGCTACCGACTATTTCACCAAATGGATGGAAGCCGAACCACTAGCACAGAAAACGGAGGCTAAGGTGGAGAACTTCATCCAGAATAATATCATCTTTCGATTAGACATTTTCCGGGCCATCATTACTGATAATGGGAGACAGTTTGACAATTCTAAATTTCAAGATTTCTGTCAGCAATACCAAGTCTTTCACCGACTTACCTCGATCGGTCATCCACAGTGCAATGGAGAGGCTGAAGTCACCAACAGAACAATTTTGCATGGGCTGAAGACCCGGCACAATGAAGTAAAGGGATGAAAGAACTTCATTCTGTGTTATCGGCGTATCGGACGATCGCTAGATCATCGACCGGCGAAACTCCATTCAACCTCACTTACGGAAGTGAAGCTGTCATCCCTATTGAAACTTCTCTCCAATCCCTCCAGATCGACCACTATACTGAGCCAGCCAACTCAGAGCAATGAAGGGCTGACCTGGACTTGCTTGAGGAAACAAGATTTTGGGCAAGCATGAAGATGGCAGTATGCCGCCAAAAGATGGAAAAGTACTACAACTCGCGAGTCAAGGCACGAGCTTTTCGAGTCGGTGATTTGGTCTTGCGAAGTGCCGAAATCTCGAGACCGACATAGCAAGGCAAGGTTTCCCCAAATTGGGAAGGACCATATCGGGTCTCCGAAGTGGTTCGAGCCGGCACTTATCGGCTGGAGTTTTTGGACGGATGGCAGTTGGCGCGTCCATGGAATGTAGACAATCTCTGCAAATATTATCAGTGAAGTCCACATTTCTTCTACAAACCACTTCCGAAAGTCCGACTCTGGTCGGTAAAGGCTCTAGGGCAGCCCACCTCCGAAAGTCCGACTCCGGTCGGCAAAGGCTCTAGGGCAGCCCACTTTCGAATGTCCGACTCCGGTCGGCAAAGGCTCTAGGGCAGCCCACTTCCAAAAGTTCGACTCCGGTCGGCAAAAGCTCTAGGGTAGCCCACCTCCGAAAGTCCAACTCTGGTCGGCAAAGGCTTTGGGGCAGCCCACTTCCGAAAGTCTAACTCCGGTTGGCAAAGGCTCTAGGATAGCCCACTTCCGAAAGTTCGACTCCGGTCGGCAAAGGCTCTTGGGTAGCCCACCTCCGAAAGTCCGGCTTCGGACGGTAAAGGCAACCCGGAAAGCCGACGGACCAATACTTAGGATGAATTTCCTAAGCTAGTTGCTCCGACCTGAGCTGACATCCGATCGCTGCCCCAAGTGCTTCAGCGTCCGGAAAGCCGACAGACCAACATGTAGGATGAATTTTCTAAGCTAGTTGCTCTAGCCTGAGCTGACATTCGATCGTTGCCTCAAGTGCTTCAGCGTCCGAAAAGCTGACGGACCAACACTTAGGATGAATTTCCTAAGCTAGTTGCTCCGGCCTGAGCTGACATCTGACCGCTGCCTCAACTACTTCAGCATCTGGAAAGCCGACGGACCAACATGTAGGATGAATTTCCTAAGCTAGTTGCTCTGGCCTGAGCTGATATCCGATCGCTGCCCCAACTATTTCAGCGTCCGGAAAGCCGACGGACCAATACGTAGGATGAATTTCGTAAGCTAGTTGCTCCAGTCTGAGCTGACATCTGATCGCTGCCCCAAGTGCTTCAACATCCGGAAAGCCGACGGACCAACACTTAGGATGAATTTCCTAAGCTAGTTGCTCCGACCTGAGCTAACATTCGACTGCTGCCCCAACTGCTTCAGCATCCGGAAAGCCGACGGACCAACACGTAGGATGAATTTCCTAAGCTAGTTGCTCCGGCCTAAGCTGACATCCGATCGCTGCCCCAACTGCTTCAGCGCCCGGAAAGCCAACGGACCAACACTTAGGATGAATTTTCTAAGCTAGTTGCTCTGGCCTGAGCTGACATCCGACCGCTGCCCCAACTGCTTTAGCATCCGGAAAGCCGACGGACCAACACATAGGATAAATTTCCTAAGCTAGTTGCCCTTGCCTGAGCCGACATCCGACTGCTGCTTCGACCGTCTTAGTCTATTCTCGGTCTGGAGGGCCAATGGACCAGTACTTGGAATAAAAACCCTAAGAGGAACTAGTTCGGTCTAGGTTTTCACTCAATACTTATCCTAAAGATCCGACCGCACACTCTAATATGCCGACTGGCCCATACTTAGCAAAATTTCAGAAAGCAAAGCACCAAACAGTATAAAGAGAAGATTGGAATAGTGAGGAAAAGTTTTTCTTCATTAAGTCCAAAAAGATATTTACATAGACTCGAAGTCAAACCTTTACAACCAACTAGGTCTGACCTCCGGACGGTACAACAATGGCCACTCCGGCCTCTTCGGCTACAGATGCTGCTTCGACCTCTTCGGCCCCCTCGGCTGCCTCCGCCTCAGCACAGGTTGGGGCGTCCGCTCCAGCCTCTCCGGTCTCTTCGGCAATGATCTCCGTCGGGGCTTCGGTCGCTCGAGCAGTCGGGTCGACCCCCTCCGAAGCTTCCGCCGTTGCTGGCTTCGGCAGCTGGAGGAAAGTAAGGTCGAGCTCTGGGAAGGCGGCGCCAACCTTCCCCAAGCACTCATCATACCCGTAATCGAAGCCAACCGTCCCGGCTTCGTTCATCTCCTCCTCGAAGTCTTTGGAGACCTTGTAATCTACAACGGCCTTCTCATTGGCCATCTTCAGCAGATCCTAGGCCGACTTTAGCAGGCCCTTGTACCTCTTCGCTGATGCTTGATAGCCCTTTGAGCGGGGGTCCATATCAGCTATGCGATCCTCCTCGACCTTCAGCCGGTGGGCCAGGGCTTTGAGCTTCTTCCTCTTCTCTTTGAGCCTGGCCTCTCGGTCAGCCTTCTGGGTGAGCAGGTCCTCTGTTTTCTTCTTTTGGGCCTCCAGTTCGGCCCGCAAGGGGGACACCTCAACTGCCGCAGCCTTCAGGCCGGTCACCTCTTCCCTGGAGGCTGTCAGCGCTGCCCAGGTGGTGTCCCTCGCCAGCTCGGCCACCTCGGCCCTCTGGGTCAGCTGCTCCTTTGTGTATAGCAGCTCACCCAGCCCTTGGTCCATCAGGAGGTTGTCCCTGATGAGCTGCCAACAAACAAGCGCAGTTAGGGAGCTTTCGGCATTAAACTTAAAGTGGAAGCAAGAGGAGTGAAGCTTACCCCAAGAAGATGCCGGAGAGAACTGCTGGCCGCCTTGTTCACTGATCGCTCGTCAGTATCGGGGATGGCCCGTTGAAGCTGCTCCCTTGCCTCCTCCGCCGCGCGCCACAGTAGGCGCTCCTCTTCTTTCCCCAGGGCCCAGGTGGCCCTCTCGCCAGCAGCCGATGGCCCTTCGCCAGCCGGGGTTCTCTGGGTCATCGGGGGGACCGTTGCGGTCATCTCCGACCGGGGGGGGCACAGGGGCCACCATCATCCCTGCCGATGTCGAATGCCTCCCTTCCGCTTGGGCGCCGGCTGTCCTGCTGAAGATGACCGCTCGGACGCGATCATCTTCTGTCGTTCGATCAGGGGCGTGTCGTCCCCTAAGTCGATCAACACCACTAGGACGGACGACTCTGTCGTCCATTGATTCTTTGGCCTTTCAAGCGCTGGTTCTGTTGCCCGTTTCTTCGGCTCCTGCTGCATCAGCTCTGCTATCCGGACGGCCCTCTGCTGTGCCGACCGTGCTGAAAGGACAGCCCGATCTGGCTTCATTTTTTCGCCTGTCAACAATGAAAGCAGAGTTAGTGGCAGTCGCCAAGCCGACAGAAAATAAAGAGGGAAATGAGGGTAGCCAATCTCTCCCTACACCACTCTCGTCCTACCTAGCATCGGCTGTCGGCTGAGTCCGGCCCGGTGGAGGTTGTCCTCAAAGAGCAGTAAGGTAATGGATTTTGGATCTTCGCCATCCAACCTATGGAAGTCGGCCTCGTCGGCCCTCGAGACCTTCCTCCTATGCAAGGCATTCGGCCTCGGCCCCTTCCAACCTGACTCGAAGCCCCACAGCTCTAGGCTATCTACGAAGAATAACCTGGACTTCCATCCATGAATAGCGGATGGAAGCCCCCCTAGGATCTTCTGGTTAGGACAGGGACTGAACATCCACCATTCCTGACTCCGGAAGTCCTGCTTCAATAGAAAGAAATTTGAAAAAAGGGGCTCCCTAGGCTCTATGTCGGCCTCCCGACATAGGACCATGAAGCCGCACAGCACTCTAATGCTATTTGGCATCAGATGGGAGGGCATGATCCTAAAGGTATCGAAGACCTGGACGAAGAAGTTATGGATCGGGAACCGAAGACCGGCCTTCAAATGGTCTTCATACATGGGAAGGGCTCCTAGGTTCAAGGGCCTGTTTATCCTACCCTCTCGGCTAGGGACGGTCAGGTGCAGGGTGGACGGTATATTGTATATGTTCCTGAGGATCTCGACCCTCTCTTGGGTCATGGTCGACGGGATATCAAACGGGCTAGGCTTCCTATGGCTACGAGCTACGGCCATCCTAAGACTGGTTGCAGAGGAAGAAGAATATGGGGGAAGACGAGGACGAGACTAACCTGGTTTCTGGATCTCTGAAGAAGCCTAAGAGCAGCGCGGAGGGGGGAGGAGGCGATTCTCTCTTCTCTTCCAGCACAAATGCAGTAGTAAGTGCCTTCTGGACGATCCCCCCCTCTTTTTATAGGCATCTGGGGGCCGCGTCCCAATGCACCCCCACGTGCCGAGCTCCGACGGCCGCCGCTTCGATTCTCGGATTTGACGAGAATTCGAGGGGACGCGCCGGATCGTATCCGGCCATGATCCGCATGACAGGCAAAGCAACGGTGGATGGTCCACTTCGGCAAGAGCACCCACCGCTCTGATGGCACCACGTGTTCCACGTCACTTCGAGAATCTAGATGGACAACCACTACATGTCGTACCAGCCATATCTGCTCTTTTAGACCTCACCAACTAGGCACTGACACCTGTCCCGGGGCAAAGATCGGGGTGAGAGGCGGACGGACGCGATGCGCCGAATCGGATTTGCCATCATTTGAAAGGCTGGCGCATTTAATGCCCTCGCCCTTCGAGCCTGCGGACTCGCTCGAAGAACAAGGGCAAGGAGGACAATGTTGTACTATGACAGCTCACCCTCTATCAGAACCGACCCAATCTTGCAGTCGACCCGGCCCGCCGTCCTCCGCCAGAGGTCCGACCCACTGGAGTTGAGGTCCAAACGACCCTCTCCTGCTGGGGTCCGGCCCGTCGTCCTCCGCCAGAGGTCCGACTCACTGGAGTTGAGGTCCAAACGACCCTTTCCTGCTGGGGTCCGGCCCCGTCCTCCGCAAGAGGTCCAACCCTCTCTTGCTGGGATCCGGCCCGTTGCCCTCTCTTGGGGGTTCGGCCTTTGATCTGACCGATCGACCGTCTCATGGCCGACGTCCGACGGGCAAGCCTTGGCACCCAGGGTATTCCAGAAGCACCTTTTTATTACGACAGGATTCTGCTATCCCAACGGCCCTGCTCCACTACTTTCACGGAGTCGTCGTATCTGCATGCCACGTGGCCACTCTCCAGATTTCCATAGGGGCAGATCGATCTTTCTTAGCCCCTCCCCTAACGGATTTTAGACTGTTCTGCTCCTATATAAGGTACCTGGGGGACCCCGTTCGAAGGTAGAAGAACTCTTCCCTCTCCATACGCTGTTGTTCCTTTGATTCCTCCATTCTGTTGCCTTCAACCTCCTACTAACTTAAGCATCGGAGGGTCCCCCGCCGGAGCACCATCGACGCCCTTGGGGACTTTTCTGCAGGTTCGCCCAGGAGAGGAGCGCTCCAGCCCACCCAGCCATCCTGGTTCTCGGTCCAGGAGTTGATGCAGCAACATATTTTAAACCCATTCCCCTCGATAAATAATTTACTTGATCTCTCGGTAAACCTTTTGTCAATGGATCCACAAGATTTTTCTTTGATTGAATGTAGTCAATCGAAATTATTCCATTTTCAAGTAATTGATTAATGATATTATGTTTGTGACATATATATCTAGACCTACCATTATACATCTATTTTGTGCTCTGCAAATAGCTGATTGATTATCATAATGGGATACTTATTGCAGACACAGGTTTAGACCAACATGGAATATTCTCCAAAAAATTTTGAAGCCATTATACTTCTTCTCCAGCTTTATCTAAAGCTATAAACTTATATTCCATAGTGGATCGAGCTATACAAGTTTGTTTTGAGGATTTCCATGACATTGTACCTCCTTCTAAGGTGAACACATATCCACTAGTAGATTTAGTGTCTTCTGAAAAAGATATCCAGCTAGCATCACTATATCCTTTTAGTACAGCTGGATATTTTATATATGTAATCCATAATTTAGAGTATATCATAAATATCGTAATACCCTTTCTAGTGCTATCCAATGATTTGGACTTGGATTACTAGTATACCTGCTTAATTATTAACAATATATGCTATGTCAGGACGGGTACAATTCATGATATACATTAAACTGCCAATTATACGTGAATATTCTAATTGTGATATGGGTTGCTCAGTATGCTTAGCAAGATGTAAATTAACATCTACAGGTATTTTAAGCAGACTGGTATCATATTTATTGAATTTATTAAATATTTTCTCAATATAATGAGAATGAGATAATATTATTTCTTTAGACTTTCTAGTGATTTTAATCCCTAGTATAACATCTGCGATACCCATATCTTTTATATCAAAATGTTTAATCAACATTTTCTTTGTTTGTTTAATCATATCAATATTACTACCTATGATTAACAAATCATCAATGTATAAGCAGACTAAAATATACCCTTTAGGTAGGATTTTGGCATATACACATTTATCACATTCATTGATTTTGAATCCCTTAGACGACATGACATTGTCAAATTTTATATGCCATTGCTTAGGTGCTTGTTTTAATCTATATAAAGATTTAACAAGTTTACATACCTTCTTTTCTTTGTCTGGAATGATAAACCCTTCAGGTTATTCCATATAAATTTCTTCCTCTAAATCACCATTTAGAAAAGCCGTTTTAATATCCATTTAATATTTTAAGATTGTTAATGGCTGCAATAGTGATTAACATTCTTATGGATATTATCCTTGTTATAGGTGAATAAGTATCAAAGAAGTCTAGACTTCTTTTTGTTTAAAGCCTTTAGCTACTAATCTGGCTTTATACTTAACAATTGATCCATCAGCCTTTAACTTCTTCTTGAAAATATATTTACACCCCAAAGGCTTCATACCTAATGGTAAATCTACCAATTCTCAGGTATGATTATGCATGATGGACTCAATTTTGCTATTAATAGTTTACTTCCAAAAGGGTGCTTTTGGTATAGACATTACCTCTTTGAATGTCTGAGGTATATTTTCTATTATGTATGTAATGTAATTAGGACCAAAAGATTTTATAACTTTAGACCTCTTACCGCGTCTAGGTTCATCTTCAGGATGTTTTTCCTGATGACTACTACTTGCCATATTATTATAAGTTCTTTTATTTGAACTTGTAATAGATGTCCCGTTATAAGAAAATATCTTTTCAAAAAATGACACATTTCTTGATTCCATAATAGTATTTTCCTGTATATTAGATATATTTGATTTATATACAAGAAATCGATATGCACTACTATTTTATGTATGACCAATAAAAATATAATCAATAGTTTTAGATCCTATTTTAACCTTTTTGGGATCTGGAATAGTTACTCTAGCTAGACACCCCCACACTCTTAGATAATTATAAGAAGGTTTTTTTTCTTTCCATAACTCATATGGAGTAATGTCCTTCTTTTTAAGAGATATTTTGTTAAGAATGTAATTAGCCGAGAGAATAGCTTTTCTCCATAAATTCTGTGGTGTACCAGAATTTATCAACATGGCATTCATCATTTCTTTCAATGTTCAATTTTTGTGTTCAACAATTTCATTAGATTGATGTGAATAAGGAGCTGTAGTTTGATGAATAATGCCATGTTCTTGACAAAAGTCATTCAACGGTGCATCATATTCACCACCTCTATCACTCCTTATAGCCTTGATCTTTTTACCAAGCTGATTTTCAATCTCATTCTTATAACATTTAAACATATCTAAAGCCTCATCTTTAGACTTTAGTAGATACACATAACAGTATCTAGTTGAATCATCAATAAATATTATAAAATAATTTTTACCTTCTTTAGATTGTACTGACTTTAAATCACATAGATCACTATAAATCAAATCTAAAGGTTCAGTATTCTTTTCTATTGAATGAAATGGTATTTTGGCTAGCTTAGCTTCAACACATATTTCACACTTGTAATGTGAATCGATTTCATGATTAGGTAAAACTTCTAAATTCATTAATTTCCATAATGAATTAAGATTTACATGTCGTAATCTATCATGCCATAAATAAAAGGAGTCAACCATATAAACAGAAGAAGCATTTTTATTCTTTTCATGGTTGCGATATACAGTTATTACATTCATCTTGAATAACCCATTATTCAAGTAACCTCTATCTAGAAAGATCCCTCCTTTAGTAAGTACAAATTTATCAGATTCAAACACCATCCTAAATTCATGTTTGCTTAGAAGGGAGCCTGATTCCAAATTCTTACGAATGTTAGGAACATGTAGTACATCGTTCAGTAGAAGCTCTTTGCCAGATGTCATCTTCAGAATAATGCGGCCAAGTCCTTCTATCTTCGATGAAGCGGAGTTATCCATTAACAGATTTCTATCTCTGATAGGAGTATATGATGAGAACATACTCTTATCAGAGCAGACATGTCAAGTAGCTCCAGTGTCAACATACCACTCATTTGGCTTATCAACTATATTTGCTTCAAATACAACTGTTGATAACATTATCTTTGATACTCCATGGGATAGGGTATCTTCAGTAGTATTGACTTCCTTCTTTTCTTTTCTCTTGAAACTACAATCCTTGGATTTGTGGCCTAGTTTACCACAAATGAAGCACTTGCCTTTGAATTTCTTAAGATTGTCCTTCTTCTGTTTATAGCTTTCACTAGAAAACTTGCGTTTCTTCTTGTTGACCTTTCCTTCCATGAGGTTGGCCTTAGGCAAAGCATGATGTCCTCATGTCTTCTTATCATGGCTCTTATTATCTTCCTCGATCCTTAGGCAGATGATCAGATCTTCAAGTCTCATCTCTTTTTGCTTATGCTTCAGGTAATTCTTGAAGTCCTTCCATGATGGAGGTAGCTTTTCAATTATAGTAGCTACCTGGAATGACTCACTCAGAGATATTCTTTCTGCATGTATCTCATGCAGTATGATCTGCAGCTCTTGAACTACTCCATGACGGTCTTGTAGTCTACTATCTTGTAGTCAAGAAAGAGATATTCTTTCTCTTTCGGGTGGTGTAGGTGGTCGATGGAGAGCGTGGCATCTTGGTCAGGGAGCTTCTTTCTCTCCTGGTGTAAGCGGTGGTCGCAGACAGTTATTATGACTTGACAGGCACTTCCTTATGGTCTTCGGGCTGCTCGTCGATGTCTCGGGGAAGCGGCTTCGCCCCCTTGATGGTCCGGGGGCACTGTCCAAGTTGGTTGCCGAACTGGAGAGCTGGGACTCGGCTCTGACTCGGGGGGCTCGATCTCCGAAGGGCTCAACCTGGCGGAGGAGGTTGGGCTCGACTCCGGCTCAGGGGGCTCGACCTCGGAAGGGCTTGACCCAGCAGAGGAAGGCTCGACTCCTGCCTTGAGGGCTCGGCCTCGGAGGGGCTCGACCTAGCGGAGGAGGGCTGACCTCGATTCTGGTACAAGGGTCTTAGCCTCGGAGGGACTCGATTCGATGGAGGAGGTCGACACGTGACTCCAACCCAAAGGGCTTAGCCTCGGAGGGCTTGACCTGACGGAGGAGGGATGAGCTCGACTCCGATTTAGGGGGCTCAGCCTCGAAGGGCTCGATTTGGCGAAGGAGGTCACTCGGCTCCGGTCTAGGTGCCCCGAGCTCGTGGGTGCCGACCTGGCGGAGGACGGAGCTTGGCTTTTGCGGGCCGCTTTGTTGATCTGGAGGAGCTCGGTTCGGTCATAGGAGTTCGAGATGGGGTGTCCATCATGGCAAATTTTATGACTGGGGAAGCACATTGACACGTCAGCTTCTCGCCACATTATTTGCCCCACCACTCTCAAGTCCCGTTGGCATAGTGCGCTCGGGGCGAAGGGAGTAATACACTGCTGACATGGAAAGGCGGGGATCCGGTGCAATGATGGTCACGATCGGTGGTGTCTGGGAAAGCGGTTTCTTCAGCCTACCCGGAGGAGCCACGTGGACATGTCCGAGGAGCAGTTATAGCGGGTGCAGAATTCGAAGTGGTCGTAATCGAACCCATACGTCAGTCCTACTGATGAATGATGCATGGCACGGATCCGATGGCGGGGTTTTGTAACGGTACGGTCGGGCATCGGTCACTTCAAAAGGAAAGGTGGCCTTTCCAGAAATACGTCCTCTTTCAAATCCTTCTTGCCCGCCACTATACTGAGGCTCTTCTTTCGTCCATCCGGCCATTCTTGTCTTCCAGAGCTTCCAGTAGGTTAGTCCCCCCTTCTAGTCCCCTTTCTCCTCGCCTTAGTTGAGTAGGACCTTCTTAGGGCTAGGTTCATCTTCGGGCCTTCGTTCGCCTTCTTCTTCTTCCCTTGATCTTCTTCTTCCCTTGATCTTCTTCGTCATGTCTGGTTTCGGGTCGAGTTTCCATCCTTGACTAATCAGAATGAGGCCGGGCCCTTTAGGCCAAGGCCGCCATCATCTTCTTCTTCTGATGAGGAGGGAGACAGGGCTCGCTTCGATCTTAGAAGGAGGTGTCCCCCTGGTGGCATAGTCATTAGGGAACCCATACCTAACCCCTCTCGTTCTTCTCGTCCTCCTCCTTCAACTGAACCCGTCCCCAAGCCTGTCCGATCAACAGGTCCTGGCGGGATTGCTTCGACGATCTCTGCTGAGGAACTGGGGATCATTCGGGATATCTACGGTATCCCGTATTTAATCCGGCTCTTGGTCCCTCGATCGAGGGACCGAATTACTTCCAAAAGCCCGGGTCGAATTGCTTTTTATGAGGAGACCTTCTAGGAGGGCTTCGCTTCCCCTTCCATCCATTTTTTTATCTATGATGAGCAACTACCACTTGGTCCCTGCTCAGCTCGTCCCCAATGCCATAAGGACTATCTTCTACTTCATCATGTTATGCCACTTTCACGGGATCGTCGCCCATTTTTTTCTATTTAGAGCCTTCTTCACTCTGAACTGCCATCCTACCGAAGACGAGTAATGGTCCCTCTCTTCTCGTTCGAGGGGGATCAAATTTGAACTTCCCTCTTCCATCAAAGGATGGAAGAGTAAATTCTTCTTTACTATAATCGAGGGGGTTGACTGGGTGTGGTGCGACCCAGATCGATCCCCCAATCAAAACTCTATGGTCGAAGCAGCCGACAAGGACATCTGGGAGCTGCTCCGTACTGCTCAGATTCCTTCCCTTGAGGTTCTGTTGTTAGAGCAAAACTTCACCAAGGCTGGGGTCGGCCCAACAGGAAAGTTGGGTGAGTTTGGCTTCAGTCTTTCCTGGTCCTTTTTAATCTTTTCCTCCAGGCCAGAGTTGATATTATATCTCCTGTATGCAAGTATGAGGTTCTTTGTGGAAGATCTGCTTTCGATCACCCAGAAGAGGCCTCCGGCGGGATTAGCGAAGGAGCCCTCTTCGAAGAGGGCTCATGATGAGGGCACGTCTGGCCGCCCCTACCAAGCCGACCGAGTCGAGGAGGAGGGAGTTCTAGGCTGCCCTCGCACGAGCAAGCGGAGAGGTGGTTGCCATTCCTGAGCCAGAGCAGAGGGCAGCTAAATCTATTTCAGATCAGCCAAGGCAGCGAGAACCGGTCCCGGCCCTGGAGCCCGAGGTGGTCATCCGGGCCAGGGCTGCTGCTGCGGCCGTCGCCATCATGTCGCCCCCTCCTCCCGAGCTTGTCATCGTTGAGGAGGAGGATCGGGAAGGAGCGGATCCGGCATCAGGGGCACCACTGGAGGGGGCGTCGAGCTCCCAACTGGGCCCCGAAGCCTCTGCTGGCGGTGGAGCGGGTTCTGCTGGCGGCGGAGCCGGTGATTCCGCCTCGGGGGCAGGCAAGAGGGAGAGAGACTATCGTCGGGTCCCATTTAGAATGGGGCCCGACGTCTCACTGCTTCGGGATCAGAAGCTAGTCGAGCGCATGATGGATTTCTCCATCCAATCATGCGATCGACGGGAGATGGCCTAGAAGGTACTGGGGGACGCGATCAGCAGCATCTTCCTCCTACTCTTCAAGGTAAGTGGGTTTAACATTCTAGAGCTCTCTTTCCTTTTTCCTTCTCCTTTTCTCTCCATTTGACATCTTGTTTGGTGCAGGTCGGAGCCGAGACGCTCCTTATCAGGGATTGCTACCGGAACTGGTTGAAGAACGACCAGTAACATGCAGCCGAGGTCGAGGCCCTGAAGGTCGAGCTGAATGAGAAGTCCGATGCCTCTCGAGAGCTCCGTCTAAAGAATGAAGAGCTTCAAAAGGGGCTCGCAAGTGCCGAGGGGCGTTCGAAAGAGCTCCAGGAGGAGCTTGACCAGGAGCAGAGCCAGTCGAAGAGCAAGGCCAAGGAGCTCATAGCCATCGAGAAAAGGCTGAGCTCGTTCAATGCCGAGGCAGTCCGGCAGAAGGGGATCGCACAGTCCCTCTAGGCCGAGCTGGACACGGCGAAGGAGAAGCTGGCTGCGGCCGAGAGGGAGGTAGCGGAGGCGGCCAGGTCGACGGAGGCGGCAAGGGAACAAGCCACCGAGGTGAAGGAGGCGGAAGGGACCGTAGATAGGTACAAGGCCTCGGAGGAGTTCATCACCGAGTTCCATCAGGTGGTGTCGGACTCCTTCTACAAAGGCTTTATGTACCTATGCAACCGAGTCGAGGGGTTCGTCCCTGACAAGGGCCGCAGCTAGCTTTGCTTTCCTCGAGCTCAGGGCATGGATTCAAGTATTGCAGAGGGATCATCCATCATCCCTGAACTTTCCCCGTCGGTGGCGGTCGTCGAGGCCGGAGCTGAGCAGTCTAAAACCCCGGGGGAAGGAACTTCACTGCCCCTAACCCTATTGACAGGGATGCCCGAGTAGGATAGACTTCTATTTTGTTTCTTTTCCAGCATTGGCCTGAGTCGCCCGGCATGTCGGGGGCCCGAGAATATTTGTAAATGAACAGCAAGTTTTTAATGGAATGGGTTTTTTCAGCTGTCTTGACTTGCACACTTCTGGCCTCAATGCCCTCTTCTTCTCCCTTCTCTTCTTTACTTCTTTTTTCTCTTTCTTTTTTTTTACATGTGATGGGATCAGAGGAAAGGTTTCCGCCTTGTTGTTGGATGTCCCAAACTTCAGTGTTGTATAGCTGAACTCCGGGCTTCGACATCTCGGAGCTGGGCTCAGAGACTTAGTGGTCGAAGATCTGAGCTCCGGGTCTTGGTGTCTCGGAGCTGGGCTCAGAGGTTTAGTGGTCGAAGATCTGAGCTCCGGGCTTTGAGGTATCGGCGTTGGGCTCTGAGACTTAGTGGCCGGAAAGCTTGGTTCCGAGCTTTGATGTCTTGGAGCTGGGCTCGAAGACTTGGTGGCTGGAGAGCTTGGCTTTGGGCTTTGAGGTCTCAGCGCTGGGCTCTGAGACTTAGTGACCGAAAAGCTTAGTTTCAGGCTTTGATGTCTTGGAGCTGGGCTCGAAGACTTGGTGGCTGGAGAGCTTGGCTCCGGGCTTTGAGGTCTCGGTACTGGCTCTGAGACTTATTGGCCGAAAGCTTGCTTCCGAGCTTTAATGTCTTGGAGCTGGGCTCGAAGACTTTATGGCCGGAGAGCTTGGCTCCTGGCTTTGAGGTCTCGGTGCTGGGCTGTGAGACTTATTGGCCGGAAAGCTTGGTTCCAGGCTTGGATGTCTTGGAGCTGGGCGCGAAGACTTGGTAGCCGGAGATCTGAGCTCCGGGATTTGGTGTCCTGGAGCTAGGCTCAAAGACTTGGTGGCCGGAGTTCTGAGCTCTGGGCCTTGATGTCCTGGAGCTGGGCTCGAAGACTTGGTGGTCGGAGATCTGAGCTCCGGGCTTTGGTGTCCTAGAGTTGGGATCGAAGACTTGGTGGCCGGAGAGCTTGGCTCCGAGCTTTGATGTCCTCGAGCTGGGCTCGAAGACTTGGTGGCCAGAGAGCTTGGCTCCGGGCTTTGATGTCCTCGAGCTGGGCTCGAAGACTTGGTGGCCGAAGAGCTTGGCTCCGGGCTTTGATGTCCTGGAGCTGAGCTCGAAGACTTGGTGGCCGAAGAGCTTGGCTCCGGGCTTTGGTATCCTAGAGCTGGGCTAGAAGACTTGGTGGCCGGAGAGCTTGGCTCCGAGCTTTGATGTCCTGGAGCTGGGCTTGAAGACTTGGTGGTCGGAGGTATGAGCTCTGGGCCTTGATGTCCTGGAGCTGGGCACGAAGACTTGGTGGCCGGAGAGCTTGGTTCCGGGCTTTGATGTCCTGAAGCTGGGCTCGAAGACTTGGTGGCCGGAGAGCTTGGCTACGGGCTTTGGTGTCTTGGAGTTGGGCTTGAAGACTTGGTGGTCGGAGGTCTGATCTCCAGGCCTTGATGTCCTAAAGCTGGGCATGAAGACTTAGCAGCTGGAAAGTTTGGCTCCGGGCTTTGAGATCCTGGAGCTGGGCTCGAAGACTTGGTGGCCGGAGAGCTTAGCTCCGAGCTTTGGTGTCCTGGAGCTATGCTCGAAGACTTGGTGGCTGATGAACTTTGCCCCAGGCTTTGGTATCATGGAGCTGGGCTCGAAGACTTGGTGGCCGGAGAGCTTGGCTCCGAGCTTTGATGTCCTGGAGCTGGTCTCGAAAACTTGGTGGCTAGAGAGCTTGGCTCCGGGCTTTGGTGTCCTGGAGCTAGGCTCGAAGACTTGGTGGCCGGAGATCTTGGCTCCGGGCTTTGAGCGCCAGACCTGGGGTCGGGTGGAGATTCTCCTGCCAGGCAAAAGGTATTTGCACAGGAGGAACTTTGATTATTAGTGAGAGAGAACCTTACACCATTGATGCAGGGAGTTGGGTCCCGGGGGTTGGAGCTGGAGAGCTGGGCTTCGAGTTTTGGCATGCCGGACCTTGGGCCGGGCAGCGACATTCCTGCAAAGCAGTAGGTAATTTGTGCAAAAGAGGGCCTTTATTATTTTAAAGGGTAAGCCTTACATTACTGATAGTATTTTCTCAGGTTGCAGGCATTCTATGTGCGCGAGAACCTGGCACCGTCCAAGTTTTCAAGATAGTAGGCTCCATGCGAAAGAGATTCGACCACCTTATAAGGACCTTCCCAGTTTGGCAAGAGCTTGCCGAACTCCCGGGGCTAAGATGCTTCAGCTTGGCAGAGCACCAGGTCACCAGGTCGGAAGGCCTTGGGCTTCACTTGGGCGTCATAGTATCGGGCAACTCATTGCCGGTATGCTGCTATCCAAAGTCGAGCTTTATCTCTGGTCTCCTTGAGGAGGTCTAAGTTGAGTAGAAGGTGCGCCGAGTTCTACGCTTCGTCATATTGCTTCACCCATAGTGTGGGCAAGCCGAGCTCGACTGGGACCACGGCCTCGATGCCGAAGACAAGGTTGAAGGGTGTCTTATCCGTCGCTGTCCTGGGCATTGTGTGGTAGGCCCAGAGAACACTTGGGAGTTCTTCTACCTACCTGCCTTTGGCCTAGTCCAGCCTGGTCCTGAGTCCTTGGAGAATGGTCCGGTTGGTCACTTTGGCTTCTCCATTTGTCTGAGGGTGGGCGATAGAGGTAAAGCGATGCTGGATACCGTGCTCGGCACAAAATCCTTCAAACTCCTGGTTGTCGAACTGTCACCTGCTGTCGATGATAATGCAGCATGGTAGTCCGAAAGTGGCATATTATCGACTTCCAGAAGAACTGACGAACCTTGGCTTCTGTGATCCATGCCAGTGGCTCTGCTTCCACCCATTTGATGAAGTAGTCAATGGCCACCAGTAAGAACCTCTGTTATCCCGGTGCAGGGGGAAATGGCCCTAAGATGTCCATTCCCCATTGGGCGAGAGGCCAAGGGGTGGAGAGCTATGAAATTGGCACCACCGATTGACGCTGTATATGAGCATGGCGCTAGCATTTGTCGCATCTCTTCACGAAGTCGGCGGCATCTTCCCTCATGGTCTTCCAAAAATATCCCTGGCGGAGAGCTTTGTACGCCAATGTCCTTCCTCCCACGTGGTTCCCGCACAGGCCTTCATGTATTATCTCCTCGAGAATGAAGGCTGCCTTTGCGGGTCTCGGGCACCTCAGGAGTGGGTATGTGTAAGATCGGCGGTAGAGCTATCATTTCATCAGGACAAATCAAAAGGCTTTCCTTTTGATGAGGCCGGTCTCCGTGCGGTCCTCGGGCAAAATACCATCAGTAATGTATCTAATGTACCTGTCCATCTAGCTTGGCTCCGGGATGACTTGCTGCACATTCTCAGGGGCTTCGTAGCTTGGATTTTCGAGATACTCAATATTTGCGCGCCCCAGTGATGAGTCTGGCAGTGTAGAGAGCCTCAACAGTGCATCCGCACGAGCATTCTCCTCGTGGGGGATATGGAAGATGTTGAAGCATCGGAAGCTTGTCATGCACGAGCGGACTCGCTTCAGGTACTTTGTTATCTGGGGATCCCTAGCTTCATATTCTCCGGCAACTTGTCCGGCCACCAGTTGGGAGTTGGTAAAGACCTTTAAGTTCTAGACGCCTAGCTCACGTGAGACCCTTAGGCCCACGAGGAGTGCCTCATACTCCGCCTGGTTATTTATCGCTGCAAATTTGAAACGGAGGGCACACTCCATTGCGACCCCGTCGCTGTTGGCGAGGATGAGCCCTGCTCCGCTCCCACCGAAGTTGGATGCGCCATCCATGTGGAGGACCCAAGGTTCCTCCCCCATGCCGGGCTCAACTTGATGCTCCATGGAAGTCTGCTTCGGCTCCTTGTCAAGTCCGTGCACTCGACTAGGAAGTCGGCTAGGACCTGGGCCTTCTGCGATGACCTCAATCGATATGCGATATTGAACTCGCTCAGCATCAGGGACTCGGATGTTTTGAAGTGGCTGAGTATGGTTCTCAGCGGCTGGTCCGTCACCACCGCAATGGGATGCGCTTGGAAGTAGGGCCTGAGGCGCTTAGCAGACATTATTAGAGCAAAAATAAGTTTTTTGTAGTGGGTATACCTAATCTCCGCATCGCGGAGGATTTTGCTGGTATAGTATACCGGCTTCTGAGATCCGTCCCTATCTGTACGGACGAGGACCGAGCTGACGACTCCAGGTGTGACTGCCAGGTAGAGTAGGAGCTCCTTCCCTTCCTCCGGTCTGGAGAGCAGCGATGGAGAAGCTAGGAACTCCTTCAGTTCTTCAAAGGCTGTGCTACACTCCTTCGTCCAGGTGAAGTCTGCATCTTGTGTAGCACCTTGAAAAAGGGAAGGCAGCGATCGACCGACCTCAAGATGAACTGACTCAGGGCTGTAATATGTCCCGTCAAGCACTGGACTTGCTTCTTGGATGTCGGGTGCTCCATGTCGACGATCGCCTGGACCTTCTCCGGGTTCGCTTCAATGCCCCTTTGAGTGACCATGAAGCCAAGGAACTTCCTTGCCGCCACTCCGAAGGTGCACTTTGCCGGGTTCAATTTCATTTGGTGCTTTCAGAGGTTGTTGAAGGCTTCGACAAGGTCGGTGACATGGTCCGAGCTTGGCTTGCTCATGACAAGCATGTCATCTACGTATACCTGCATGTTCCGGTCGACTGATCTTTGAAGATCCTATTGACCAGGCGCTGGTATGTGGCCCCAGCATTCTTCAGACCGAAGGGCATCATCTTATGCAGTACGTCCCTTGGTCGGTGATGAAGGTGGTGTGCTCCTCGTCCTCTGGGTGCATCCGGATCTGATTGTATCCGGAGAATGCACCCATAAAGGAAAGCGGTCGATGACCTGAGGTGGTGTCCACTAGTTGATCGATCTTCGACAGGGGAAAACTATCCTTCGGGCATATTTTGTTGAGGCCGGTGTAGTCCACGTAGATCCTCCATTTGTCGTTGCTTTTCTTCACCATCACCACATTCACAAGCCAGCTTGGGTATTGTACTTCCCGGATGAAGCCGGCAGCCAGGAGTTTGTCAACCTCCTCCTTAATTGTCGCCTGCCTCTCGGGGACGAAACTCCTCTTCTTTTGTCGAACTGGCTTGCACTTTGGGTCAATGCTCAGCTTGTGGATGATGATGTCAGAGGGGATACCTGGCATATCGGTCATCGTCCAGGCGAACACATCTGCGTTCGCTCGTAGGAACTCCAATAAGTGGGCCATTTCTTCTTCTTGTAGTTGGGCCCCAATCTGCACCGTCTTCTCCTGGTCGACTTTGAGTGGATAAGATAGTAGATGCTCGGTCGGGCCGCCCCTGGGGTCTTGCGCTCTTTGGTTGAGCTCGTCCCCCTGGGATCTTCCCTGGGGACTTCGGTACCCAAGAGAGTCTGGAAATAGTGTTGGATCGGCTGGGGTGCACCTTTCATTTCACCGACTCCATAAGGAGTTGGGAACTGCACCAGCAACCATTTCGTGGAGATAATGGCATAGATCAGATTGAGCCCGGGTCGGCCAAGGATCATATTATAGGCCGAAGGCAGTATAACTACTGTGAAGGTCATCATGACAGTGCTCTGCCGAGGAGGGGTTCTGGCAGTGACTGGGAGTGTGATCTCTCCTTCAACCCTCACAGAATTCCCTGTGAAACCGATAAGGGGTGTGTGTACAGGTCTGAGTTGTGCATGAGACAAGTTCATTCTAGAGAAGGCATCGTAAAAGAGCACATCCGTTGAGTTTCCACTATCAACCATGATGTGTTTTACAGGATACTTTGCGATCGTTATTTCGACGACCATGATATCGTTATTTATATTTTCCCCTCAATCTCCTCCTTCCCTCATAAAGGGGAGTGCATTCTTAGATTGCCTTTCCCCCCGGGCCTTCTTCAACGTGCACTCGGCTCCCCAATATATCATCCCTACCAGCTTCTCGGTAGGGCGGTTATCGACTGCTGGTACCGGCGGAAGAGCGATGAGCGCTTGAGGTTCTGCTTGAGGTCTGCCCCCCACGAACCGTCCGAGGTAGCCCCTCCTGATGAGTTCTTCGATTTTCTTCTCGAGGTTGCGGTATTCCTCGGTGTCGTGGCCGTAATCGCAATGGTAGCGACAATACTTCATCTTGTCATGACTAGAGGATGGCCTCATTGGAGGTGGACATTTCAGGTAGGGCTCACCATCGATCTCCATCAGAATCTTCATCCTCGGGGCGAGCAGGGGGGGTGAGTCTCTCTTGCGGAGCTGGGGCGCACCTCAGTCTTGGCCCCTGGCAGAAGTTCGAAGTCGGAGATCCTGGCTTCCGTGTTCTGGACAACTCGACGGGAGCCGGCTTCTTCGATGGCTTCCCGTCTAGCTCCCTCCACATACGGTCTGTCTCCTTGGCATGGACATACTTTTGAGCTCGGAGTAACTCTTGGGGGGCTTCTTATCAAGCGATTAGGTCAGGCGGGAGGTCCTGAGCCCTCGCTTTAGTGCCAGCATAGCAACTGGCTCTTCAAGGTTATAAATCTCCAAAGCAGCAACCTTGAAACGGGCCACGTAATCTCGTAGGGGCTCACGGTCCTGTTGCCGGAAGGAGAAGAGGCTATCCGCTTCTCATGGAACCTTCCGATAGGCATCGAAGTGGGCCACGAACTTTCTCTCTAGCTGAGCGAAAGAACCAATGCTTTCGGGCTCGAGGCGGGTGAACCAGACTCGAGCCGCCTTCCGAAGGGTTGCTGGGAAGGCAATTGAAAGAAGGGCGTCAATGGCTCCTTGGACCCTCATGAGGGCCTTGTAGCTTTCCAGATGGTCTAGGGGGTTGGTGGTCCCATCATAAGGTCCACCTGCGGTATCCGGAACCGGCTGGGAATCGGTTCCTCATGGATTTCTCAGAAGAAGGGGGGACGGGCGTCATAGCCCGTTGGCTCGTCAATGGAGCCCTGCATGTTCGCAAACTGGCAAGATAACTCTGCCAGCTTGCACCCATGCTCCTCCAGGCGCTTCTTGGCTGTGCGCCTGATGGCCTCATCAGTAGAACCTTCTATTGAAAGAGATGCAGAAGGTGACATGGGTACACGATGCTCATGAAGGGTGGACTTGCCTTTTCGACCTCGACGGGGTTTAGTCGCTACCCGCTCAAGGGTCGAAGAGTGGCTCTCCCTGTCGGCAGATCCGGCTCGTTGTCTTTTTGCCGGAGTCTGATGACTACCCCGGGGGTCGGTGGTGGCTCGCGGCTGCGAAGACCTTCCTTAGAAGGAATGCAGGCTGTCGTGGGATGCTGCGGCATGGGCCGCGGGGGTTCCTGGCTGCTGATGGGTAGCCAAGGACCGTTGCTGGTGCTAGAGTTGGTGCACTGCCGTAGCAAGGATTTGCATCTAATGGACGAGTGCGGCCATCTAAGATTCCGCCGGAGGTGGTTGAGGTAACGTGGGCGGTTTTACTTTCGGGACATGCGGGTTTCCTTGAGAAGGAGAGTCTCCCGCATGACTAGTGGAAGCATTTCTCTCTCGTGTCGTCACCATCCTCCTGATGGAATCGCTTGTAGAGGGACTGGCTTTTAGGATCTCTCGCTCATGCCGACCCCTACCTGGCGTGCCAATTTGTTGCTGTCAAGATCGTCGTGGTCCATAGCTACTGTCGATGTCGAATCGCTCTCCGTCCTCTCGGGGTTGACCTGCACTTCAGGACCTGCAAAACAAGGGTTAGTGACCCGAGCCGGCGATTCTAGCGGGGGCACTCCGACGGTCAAGTCAGTGACAATCCAAGAGAACAGATCCTTCTGGTCGAGTCCCTCTTGATGGACTCCATGCTAGGAGGAGTGAATGGTGTAAGAATGAGGGCGCGAGTGTGCCGGAAGAGGTGTTAACCGAGGTGGGCTGGCCCTCTTGTGTGGCTTCTTCTTCTCCACCCGCTTAGATGATGTTTTTCGATTAAGCTAGCACTTGCATACATATCTCCCCACTGGGGGTGTCGAAGGTTCTCTTAAGTCCAGGTGACCGTTGAGTGCCTACCTCGGGATCTCCCCCAGGCTGTCAGGCACGTGCGGCAGTGTTCCGTGCAGTGGACGGGATGTCTTTCCTGATTCACGATAAGGAAATTGTTGTGTGCTCTGACATTCCTTCCAGTTATCCCATTCCGGGAAGCTTGGCAGTGTCTTGATCGAGGGGCCACCGCCTCGGGATTCAAATCTTCTGGTTGACTTTCTCTTTCGGGTAGTGCAGGTGGTCGATGGAGAGCGTGTCATCTTGGTCAGGGAGCTTCTTCCTCTCCTGGTGTAACGGTGGTCACAGATAGTTATTATGACTTGACAAGCACTTCCTTGTGGTCTTCGGGCTGCTCGCTAGTGTCTTGGGGAAGCGGCTCTGCCCCCTTGATGGTCCGGGGGCATTGTCCAAGTTGGCTGCCGAACTGGAGAGCTGGGACTCGGCTTCGACTCGAGGGGCTCGACCTCCGAAGGGCTCGACTTGGCAGAGGAGGCTGGGCTCGACTCCGGCTCAGGAGGCTTGACCTCGGAAGGGCTCAACCTAGCGGAGGAGGGCTCAACTCCTGCTCGGAGGGCTCGACCTGGCGGAGGAGGGCTGACCTCGACTACGGTCCAGGGATCTCAGCCTTGAAGGGGCTAGATCCGGCGAAGGAGGTCGACACTCGACTCCAACCCAGAGGGCTCGGCCTCGGAGGGGCTCGACCTGACGTAGGAGGGCTAAGCTCGACTCCGATTTTGGGGGCTTAGCCTTGAAGGGCCTCGATCTGGCGAAGGAGGTCGCTCGGCTCCGACCTAGGCGCCCCGAGCTCGCGGGTGCCGACCTGGCGGAGGACGAAACTCGACTTTGGCGGGCTGCCTCGTTGATCTGGGGGACCTTGGCTCGGTCAAAGGAGTTCGAGATGGGGTGTCCACCGTGGTGGATTTTATGACATGGCATCTGACTGGGGATGGACATTGACACGTCAGCTTCTCGCCACATTAGGCCCACCTCGCCGAAGTTGAGTTAGGCACTCTTGCTCCTTCGCCAGGTGGTGCCCTCAGATGGGTCCACCTCGGTCGAAGTGGAGCCTGCCCCTGCCACTTTGCCAGGTGTCGACCCGGGCGGGGTCCACCTTGGCTGAAGTGGGTGTGCTTCTTCTCCTTCGCCAGGTGGTGCCCCCTGATGGGCCCACCTCGTCGAAGTCGAGCCAGGCACTCCTGCTCCTTCGCTAGGTGGCGCCCCTAGATGGATCTACCTCGGTCGAAGTTGAGCCTGCCTCTACCACTTCGCCAGGTGCCGACCCAAGCGGGGTCCATCTTGGTCAAAGTGGGTGTGCCTCTGCTTCTTCGCCAGGTGGCACCCCCTGATGGGCCCACCTTGCGAAGTCGAGCCAGGCACTCTTGCTCCTTCGCCAGGTGGCACCCCCAGATGGATCCACCTCGACCGAAGTCGAGCCTGCCTCTGCTACTTCGCCAGGTGTCGACCCAGGCGAGGTCCACCTCGGCCGAAGTGGGTGTGCCTCTACTCCTTCGCCAGGTGGCACCCCCTGATGGGCCCACCTCACTGAAGTCGAGCTAGGCACTCCTGCTCCTTCGCCAGGTGGCGCCCCCAGATGGTTCCACCTCGATCGAAGTTGAGCCTGCTTCTGCCACTTCACTAGGTGTCGACCCAAACGGGGTCCACCTCGGTCGAAGTGGGCATGCCTCTACTCCTTCTCCAGGTGGCGCCCCATGATGGGCCCACCTCGTGAGCCAGGCACTCCTGCTCCTTCACTGGGTGGTGCCCCCCGATGGGCCCACCTCGCTGAAGTTGAGCCAGGTCCTCCTGCTCCTTCGTCGGGTGGCGCCCCCAGATGGATCCACCTCGATCGAAGTCAGACCTACTCCATGGACAGAGGTGGGCATTGGGCCGTGCCGGGCCAGGCCCGGCCCAGGCCCGCCTAGCCACATGCTAAACGGGCCGTGCCTGGCCCGGCCCGTTACTAAACGGGCCGTGCCTGGCACTGCTCGCTTAACCTGAAGGCCGGGCCCGGCACAGCCCTAGGCCCGGGGGGTGGCGGGCCGTGCCAGGCACAGCCCGCTGGACCATCAGCCCGGTTATTTTTTAAATTTTTTTTTTTAAAAAAAATGGGCCGGGCCTGGCCCGGCCTGTTTGGGCTCGTTACGGGCCGGGCCTGGCACATTCCGTTTGGGCCCGTTACGGGCCGGGCCAGGCACGGCCCGTTTGGGCCCATTACGGGCTAGGCCAGGCACGGCCCGTTTGACCCATAACAGCTAAAAAACGAGTATTTTTTGGTTTTTTACTATTTTAACCCTCCCAACTGTCATAAAACAGGCATATTTATTTTTAATTCTTAATTTTTTATAATTATATATTTAATTTTCACAATCAACTCAGATCGGACTAACAAATGAGGAACATTGATTTGAAAAGGGGACTATTATTTTCTTCGGGCAACTTCGTTATTGAGATCCTGTGAAGCACACGATAGCTGCAATGATTTTATTTACATGATGCATACATATTATGAAGATGGTGAAAATTCCAGTTGATGTGGCGAGCCACTGACATGGTGCCCATGTTGGATCTAGCTAGGTGATGAGGTGGCGAAGAATGCCACTTGGCCCAGCTAAGGTCGAGCTCCTAACTAAGGTTGAGCTAAGTGATCGAGGTCGAGCTCCCAGTTGAAGTCGAGCTTCCATTTAAGATCGAGCTCCCAGCTGAGGTTAACCTCATGTCCAAAGTCGAGCTCCCGTCTAAAGTCGAGCTCCCAGCCAAGATTGAGCTCCCATTCAAAGTCGAGCTCCTGTCCGAGGTCGAGCTCCCAACTGAGGTTGAGATCCCGTCCAAGGTCGAGCTCCCGCCCGGGGTCGAGCTCGTAGCTTAGGTCGAGCTCCTAGTGAAGGTCGAGCTGCTGTCTGAACCCAGTCCCCGCAGGTAAGAGGATAGCAGGAAGCGAGATACGGTCTGATGATGATGATATAAACACTACTGATGATTAGTAAGATTTTGATCATTTATTTGTAATTCTTAATTTTTTATAATTGTACATTTTTATTTTTTTAATTGTTAAAGTGAGTTATCTCTATTTTTTTATCCTTTCTTATTATATTCTGGAGGTCAGGCCTAGTCCCCCTCCTTTCATGTACTATTTTGATTTAAATTAATAATCTGGTAGGGGTCTATGCCAAACCCCCCACCATTATGGTGGCTTTATATTAATAAATTCTTAGTTCCCAATATTTTTTTAATTTATTAAAAAATATTTTTATAAATAAAAATTTTATTTTTATTTATTTTAAGGGGGCCGGGCCGTGCCGTGCCCAGGCCCTAATGGGTCGTGCCGTGCTGACCCGCGGGCCGTGCCATGCCGGCTCGCCGGGCCGTGCCGTGCCAGCTCGCCGGGCCGTGCCAGCCCAGGCCCTTATGGGTCGTGCCGGGCTTGGCCCGCGGGCCAGAAAATCTAAACCCGGCCCGGCCCCTTATTATGGGCCGTGCCTGGCACGGCCTGTTACTGTAGCAAGCGTGCCATGCCGGGCCATGCCGGCCCTGGGCAGCCCGGCCCAGTGCCCATCTCTATCCATGGAGCCTCATGGAGTCTAAAGGCGCGAGCCCCGAGAATGTTACTAGGGCTGGCACGCGGGGCGGCGCACCCGGTACGATGTCCACATGCCTGTAACAGTGCACGGAACCTCGTTTGCACCAGTTTAGGAGGGGCATCTTGATCGAGGCACCAGATCCTGCGGTCGATGACTTGGAACCCTTAGGAGAAGAGGTCCGCGGTTAACGCCTCGAGTCCAAAGGCTCCCACGCCTGGACCGAGGTCCTGCCGAGTTCTCCCTTTTGCGACAGCACGACGGGCGAGGCAAGCTCACCACTTAACTCCCAACCATAAAGAGAGGTGACGAAAGAGGGGGAACGGCGGAAAGGAGCCGTTGACCTCCAAGGACCTCGGGATAAGTGGAAACAAGGCAACAGAGCATCCAACGATATCAAGAGGACATCACGGGCAAGAAGGAAGGTAAGCAAGCAAGAGGGCAAATGCACGCACAGAGAGGAGGGACGACTCTGAGGCCCTGGAGAAACTCGTAGGAATGAGTCCAGTCGCAGGAAGCCGAGAGTGCTGGCCCCTCTTGTTCTCGCGCATCTTTCTATCTAAGATTCCTCTAAGTACGGAGACCCAGCGAGAACCGGTCTTAGTGGATCTGTTCCACTTTGTCACTCGCTGACTTGACCATCGGAGCGCCCTCGCCACTACCTCCGGCCCGGGTCTCTGACCTTGTTTTGCAGGTCCGCAAGCCTCTAGATTCCGAGGCAAAGGAGACTGAGGTCCGGCGCCAGCTCATAGCTACAGGCCACAGCGATAAGGTTGGCAACAGAGGGAATAACCGATGGTTTGATAAGCCATTTCGTAGTGAAATATGCCTTTCTTCAACCGTGATATGAAGAACACGCGATCAATATCAATGCATCTATATACGTTGATCCGTAAATGGAGATGTGATCGGTTGTTCCAACTGATATGCCAATCATTGCAATGCTTTGATCGAGGCGATCATTCTACAATCAATCGTTGATTGAAAATTTAAAGACTCCTCGCGACGATACATACGTGCGAAGTGCAAAGTGCGCATACAAAGTGCCCATTGCATTCTTGTCGTTCACGCGCACGTGCGGGTGATGCTGTACATCATCTTCAAGCTCTTCATCTATTGTGAGCCTAAAAGCAAGAGCAAGAAAAAATGTTTTCTTATAAAGAACCTTAACTTTTCCAAACTTTCTATGTGGGACTAAAAGTTCTCATCCCAAAAAATATTTTAGGTATCCTCAATTTTCATTTAAATATAATATAAAGGTTTGTATAAATTGCGATGGCTAAGTCTAAGTACCTCCCTAAGAAGTTATTGGTGCATCATAGCGCTTCTTTGTCCCTTGGCACCACAAGTCTCTTGTCACGGAGACTCGATCGAGCACTTCCACCGGTACGTGCACTCCATGCATGCAAGGATTGAGCAATGCAGTCCTTCTCCAAGGCCCCTGTGATGACTTCATTGCAAGGGATGGTAAGAGGTTTCCATGTAGATCTAAGGATGCCCCTAACTAGGGATTTCATAAAGGAACCGCTCTTCAACTACATGCTTACAGCTTAATATGATCGTAGTGTCAACAAGCACGTTGTGTATGTTGTATAAGTATACATGTTCATCAGCCGAGCAGGACGGGATTGAAGCCAGGTTTTTTTTTGATAAGCCGGATGAGTCACACTATGATAATCTAGTATGAACACATCTAAAAAAATCAGAAAGAAGGACATCTCGAAACTGTGCTAGAGAATCCCCCGGATCTATCCATAAAATATTTATGGAATGCTCAGCCTTAAAGAAAGCGATCCAATTAGCAATCGAATTCGTTTCACAATACACATGACAGATCAGAAATCCTGTACAGGCTGAAGCACTTTTTGGCTTATTTTTTAGGCCTAAGCATAGTCTTTATTTAAACTTCCCCACTATTTTTTTTTTTTTTAAAAAATAAAAAATATTTTTAAAATACTAGATATGGATAATTAAAATATTATCTAATAATTTACAATATATCTATTATTCCATTAAATTTGCATATCAACAATAATTATCAATTGAATATATAAATATATTAAATAAATAAATAATACAAGAAAAATTTCAAGCCAGGCTGGTCTCAAGCTTTAATCTCTGAGCTTAAGCTTGGTCTATTTATTGAACAAGCCTAATTTTTAGTTTTCTATGCCTCATTTGGCCCGCCGGCAGAAAACCTTGGGCCACGTCCATCCAAGAGGCTGCAAACTGAAGCGGGCTGGTGGGTGTCCCAGCCCATAAACGGACTATTGTGAGGATCTTTGTTGATCTAAACCACCAAGCTTTCATGATGCCGTGATAAAATAAGTTCGAGAAGGAGAGGTCACGTTTTTGCATGGTTGTATAACGTGGATTTGCTTAACGGACACGGCTTGGTATTGTTATGGTTGAAGCGTGGAGCCTCAGCAAAATCGAACCCCATCCCTCGCCTAAAAGGGCAAAAATTGTACCGTCAAAACAAAAATTTGGATGGTCATTGCAGGTGCAAAGTAACGAAAAAATAAGCTGTAAATTAAAATTTAAAAAATATAATTATTAATTATATACGATTATCTTTAATCAAATGTAATAATTTTTATTGAATATTATTTTTTAATTTCTTTTACAAACTAATTATGATAAAAATTAGTTTTTTATAATTACTTTTTTTAAATAAATAATTTTAAAAAATGTGAGATTATTCTATAATCTATATGTCAACTAAATGAATCCAAAATGTAACCTATAGATTAGCTTGATAAGTGTTTCCCGCTATTGGCGTGGAGTTTTTGTATCAGCTGATCGGAGCTGCTGCACCGCAGAATCGCTCCCTAGTTCACCTGCAAAACAGGTCCCTTGCCGGAGTTGTTCCGGCGGGGGACACTCCGATGCCTAAGTCAGTGGCGGATCCGAGCCACAGAATGGGGAAGAGTATCGAAAGTATGAGAGAAAGACTCTTAGAGTATGGGTGTATCTGTGTGTACCTCTCTCGAGCTATTCTTCTTACCATTATTTAAGAGGAGGCCTCCGGTCTGTGGCCCGCTCTTTTTTTCCGGTGATTATGGGGAGTCAATTTCTCCCATGATTGGCGATCGTGGGTTGTCATTGAACGGTTCCGGCCAGATCGGATGCGTGGCAGCTGGAGTTGCGCGCCATGATCGTGGCATGGAGAGTGTCGATTGTAACCGTTGGTTACAGTTGCCTATTTGGGTCAGATCGTGGTCCCATCTTCGGGTTTCCCCTTGCGTGGGCCGAAGACTTGGCATTTGTCCCGGGGCCGGAGATCGTATCTACGGCAGGGACCGAAGAGCGTGTCTTCGGAAGTCGATGAGAAACTTGGTCTTCGGTCAGGGCCGAAGACGTCATCCGAAGTTCTATCCTTCGGATGTTGCGGACCGGTGAGAAGCCTTGGGCCACCTGCAGTTGGCCTGGCCTTCCTCTGGTCCGAAGTCTGGAGAAAAGGGGTCCGGCCAGCCGAACCAGCGTTCGGTTCGTAGCTGAACCAGGATATCCCAACAGTTGCCCCCTACTCTTAGTTTTCGAAGCGGAGGTTTGCCTCGGGAAATGAGAGTACTAATACTTTATCGTTTTCCTCCCAGGAGATAGTGTAGTGGATGATTATCGGATCTCTGATTGGACTGCCCATCATGACTGCTGGTTGATCTGGAGATCAGATGGTGGACAGCTGTCACTCTCAGGTTGGGGAAGAAGGAAAAAGCAGGCGGCCCTGGGACCGTCTCTCTTTTTCTTGTTGCACGATGGTTAAGCCAATCTTTCGGTTGAGATTTGGATGGTTGTGGCAGCTTTCCCCCGTTCGCTGGATGATGGATGCGCCTCATCCTGGCGGTTAGTTGAAGATGGGTTACCTCCTTGGGTCAAATCAACCTGGTAAGGCTTCAGAGACCCCTGCTTTCCTCTTGGAAAAGGGTGAAGGTTCGGCTAAGGAAGCTTCTTCAACCTCGTCTCATCATTCGTCCAGCTTTCCTTGTTATGAACTACCAGTCTATTCTGCAGGTAGAATTTTCCTTCTGCTCCCTTGCTTCATTCTTTTATCATGGAAGAAACCGTAGAAAGTCGGGGAGAACAAGTTGGGCCCTCGGGGGCCGGCGACGTAGTGAGTCCAGAGTCAATTTCCAGTTCGGTTTCTCAGGGAAAGGCGGCCCTTCTTTGGGAATGCTATCGCATTCCCAAGGAGTTCCCTTTTATTCTCCCCGCACTCGAGGAACGAGTGAATGAACCTCCCCCTGGGTGTCTAGCCTGTATGAAGATCATCTGAAAGCTGGTTTTCGATTTTCCATGCACCCTTTCTTCATCAAGATCTTCCGCTTGTACCAAATGGTGCCGGCGCAGTTGACCCCAAACAGCATCCAGAACATCTGTGGATTCCTGGTCATGTGCAGCATCGCAAACATAGAACCTATGACCAATTTGTTTATGGCCATTTTCATTCTCAAAAGGGATTTCTACAGCAACGGATGGTGGGTAATTGGCCCTAGGTCAGGCTGCAAGGTCATCAAGGACATGCCCAGCGCCATTCACGAGTGGAAACCCATTTTTATGTTTGTACTGTCTTTTGATCCATGGGGCTTCGACACTGTTTGGAAGAAGCCTCGCCTAACTGCCAATGACAAGAAGCAGGTCTTGGCGGCCGATCAGTCGGATTACGATCTCTTGGTCAATTTCGAAGTTGCCCCTATTCGGGTGTTGTTGGAGGAGAGAAATCTCCATCTTGCGGGAATTAGCAAATTTCCCATATTAGGTATAGTGACGGAGATTTCTGCTCCTCTTTCTCGATTTTGTTATAGCTTGGTCGATTGAAATGAACCTTTTTGCTTGTAGGTGGTGGGATGAAGCTCGGCGTGAGCTGGCTCTATCAGACCTCTGAGAAGAGGATAGCACAAGCCTCTCTTACCAGGTCGGCGGTTCGGAAGAAGGCTCGAAGGGACGGTCATGAAGGAGACCGAAGCACTTCATCTTCCTGAGGAACCTCAGGAGAAGATGCAGCACCCGTGGAAGGGGCCCCGTCGAGACCTTGTCCAGTCGAAACTCCACCGGTGGCTACCTCCCCGATTAGCACAACGGGGAGTCCGCCTTAGGCGGTGGATGTACCGCCATTTTGTTCCCCTGTAGTTGATAGGGGCAAAGTGTGGCAAGTCAAGGGAGAGTTCGCCCGCGGGGCTTCCCCAGTTGGAGGCCGTTCGACGAACTCTTCGAAGCTTTCTCCTATAGGGGGACTGCTGGTTCCTGCCGTAGCCAGGCAGGCGCTGAAGGATATGCTGCCACCTCATGACTTGGTGGTTCTTCGGAATTGGAACCTTCCCAGGGTGTCTGATTCTGCCTTCTCCACCCTGCAACAGGTATGATCCTTGCCGTCCCCTTTGTCTTGAGAGTTGTCCATGATCCCACATTCTTGATGCAGTTGGTCTACGATATTATATTTATGGAGGAGGGCCCGGGGAACATTGACAGCCTCATCCATGGCCTCAAGGAGGAGCTTCACACTGTCAGGGCCGCAAAGAAAGTAGCCGATGAGTTGAGGTAGTCTATGGAGGACCGCCTTATCCGGTGAACGATGAAGTTCGTGAACTGAAGGGCGAACTAAAAAGTGCCCATCTGACAATGGCGGAGCAAGGGGCGGGGTGGAGAAAGAGCAGGAAACAAGTCGACTCCTTGGAGCAAGCTGCCAGGGAGAATCAAGAGAAGATAGAAAGCCCGACCAAGGCAGCGGAGGAGGCTTCCAGGAGGGTCGAAGAGGTGATTCTGGAGTTCGAAGTGGCCAAGAGAGAGTCCATGTCTTTGAGGAAGCAGGTAGACGATGCTGTAGCAGACTTCAAAATGTCTTCACAATTTTAAGAGGAGATGAATGAAGCATCTTTGTATGGCTACTAGCATGGCTTTAACGACGGACTTTCCAAGGTAAAGGAGACCTTCCCTCACCTTGACCTTTCCGGCATTCCTCCCTTCAATATAGCTAAAGAAGAAGAAGGAGAGGAGGCTGAAGCTGCAGTAGAGGCCAAAGAGGTGCCATGTCCGGGTGAGGAGGCCACTGCCTTAGTCAAAAATCTAGGGATGACCCCAACTCCGAATCCAGTTCAGGAGGAAGTTCAGGCTGGGAGAGTTCAATCCGAAGGTTCTCCGATCCCGGCCCAGATTGATGAGATCCTTTCAGCACAAGTTGACAAATTGCTTAAGTCATGTGGTGTGGGGTCTCCTTCCATTGACATTGAGTGATCCAAGTTGCCAAGTTGCTTTAGATGTATTTCCTTTTTGTATTGTCAATGGATTTTGTATGACAACTTTTCCAGATCTTGAAAGGACTATTTCCTCATCTGTATATACAATGTTGTGTTTCATATGTAGCTCGAACTAGTTTTATCGTTCTTTCTTCTACTTGGTCGAACAGTCGTGGCCGAAGGCCGTTCAGTTGATAGTTGACGAAGACGAATCCCGGAACAGATTAGAACACCGTTGTAGAAGATCGTCTATGATTGATCAGGTTGGTGTCACCTTCCTTTTGGTAGTAAATCTATCCGTTGGGGCGGACAGGCGTCAACTCCCCGTCAATCGGTGATTAGGGAAGTTTGATCATAACTCTTGTTGTCCACGTGGCACGTCAATACTCGTACAGTCATGATTTCTTGCGCCTTGTGTGCCGCTAGGTCTCCTTTTTTCAAAAAGGAGCCATTAATGTTGCCGTCGCACGATGGGGATTTCTCCGGATTTAAAGTGCTGGCAATTGTTATCCTGGGAATGACCCCCGAGCGGCCTTCTGGTTCTTAAAGCATCGCTCAGACACGTGGCGCTTTCTGATGCGGCTGGGAAAAGACATGGAGCACTCCTCCCCGCAGTCGTGGGTGCAGGATCTCTATAAATAGGACATTGCCTTCTGTTGTCAAGGGCCATCATCCTTGTACACTCCTTCTTCCCATTGAAAATGAGGTTCAGCACTTCCGAGCTCCACCGAGCCACAAAGAGAAGGGCTGTCGATCTGAAGAGGAAGAGGAGCCCGGAGTACTTCGAGCTGGGGAATGACAAGGAGCCTCTCGTGGACTGTTTAGAGAAGAAAGTCCACCTGTTGGAGGCCCAACTGAGGGAGGCCAGGGCCCAGGTTGCGGCGGTAGCCGCGGAGGTAGAGGAGGCCAAGAAGGAGGTGGCGAAGGCTATCTCAGACTTCAAGGCATCCGCTGCCTTCAGGGAGGAGGTCGCCGAGGCGGCTCTGGACTCCTACCATCAGGGGTTCCAGGAATGTAGAGGGAAGGCCTTCAAGTTTTAAGACTTGAAGGGCCTGGACAACATCAAGCCCTCCGTTCCCTTTCCCGGGCATGAATTTGATTCTGACTCTGATGAGGGGTCGGATTCTGGTTCGGATGGGAACCCCGGGGCTCCCTCGTCATCTCTTCTGAGCTCCCTCCACAGGTACAGGAAAAATCCGGTAAGGGGTTATTAAAAATTTTCCACATCTTTCCAATGTTACTCCTCTTTTTTTTTGTGTCTCTCTTTTTGAGAGTCTTTTCTTTTTTGTTCTCTCTTTGTGAGAGTTTCTTCTTTCTTTTCTCTCTCTTTTTTTTTTGTAAAAAATCAAAAAAGAGAAATGAAGTATCTTTCTTTTACCTTTTCCTATGTGTTTCTTGCGATGTGTTGTATCATGTTTTGTCTGGAATGTAGATTCCCGGGACCATTTTCGGTCTATAGAGAAGAAGTGAGGTCGGTTGGACCATTCTTGGAATGCTTGTTGTCGACAGAAAGGACGATAATGATCCTTTTAGGCACGTTTTCGGATTTTCCGTAAGGTAGGGTATTTACACCTTTTCTGTGCTTTTCTATCATGATCAAGGTAGGCTGTTCAGGCCTGCCCCAGTGCATCTTCGGGTTTACCGTAGGGTAGGTTACGAAAACCATCCCTGCACCTTTGATCTTCTTGGTAGCCTGGTTAGGCCATCCATTACGCTCGTCGGGCATACCGATAAGGTGAGTGGATCAGACTCTCCTTTGCGCAGTTGACCGATTTATCATATCATGTCACTTAGGCTGTTGTCGCCCAGTCGATGCAACTAGCCATTCTGAGTTGGGTAGGATTGAGCAACTTTGCACAGGAAATTTAGGAACTCGTTTATTGATAGTATTTGCAAAAGTTTTGTACATTCCATGGCCGGGATAGAGTCTTCCCCTCCAGGATCTTGAGTCGATATGCTCCTGGTCGAATGACTTCTTCGACTTGATATGGGCCTTCCCAGTTTGGGAAGAGTTTATCCTATTTTGTTGGCCTAGATACTTCTGTCCTTCGCAATACCATGTCCTATGTGCGGAAAGTTTGCTCCTTCACTCTTGAGTTGTAGTATTTGGCGACCTTTTGCTGGTACGCCGCCATCCTTATCTGGGCCTGGAGTCTGGTGCTTGGCAGCAGATCTAGGTCGATCCTTTTATGATCAGAGTTCCCAGGCTCTTCATAGTTGTCAATTCTTAGGGACTGCAGGGAGACTTCAATAGGTAGTACAGCTTCGATACCGTATGCCAGGTTGAACAGAGAGTCGTCGGTGGCCGTTCTCGGGATAGTTTGGTATGCCCAGAGAATGGAGGTCAGTTCTTCGGCCCAAAGCCCTTTGGCGGCGTTCAACCTTGTCTTCAGACCATGGAGGATGGTCCGGTTAGTGACTCCGGCTTCTCCGTTGGACTGTGGATGAGCAACGGAAGTCAGTCGATGTTGAATATGATACCAAGCGTAGAAGTCCTTGAACTTCGGATTGTCGAACTGTCTTCCGTTGTCCGTGATTATGACATGTGGGATGCTGAACCGGAATATGATGAATTTTTTTACAAAATTCTCCACCTTGCCTTCTGTGATCTGGGCCAGTGATTCAGCTTCTATCCTCTTCGTAAAGTAGTCGATGGCCACGAGGAGAAACTTCCTTTGCCCTAATGCCGGTGGGAATGGGCCAAGAATGTCCATTCTCCATTGGGCAAAAGGCCATGGGACTGCTAGTTGGGTCAGGTGGCTCGCGGGCTGTCTCTGAACACTGGCGTACCTCTGGCATTGGTCGCACTTTCGCACAAAATCAGTCGAGTCCTTTTGGATGGAGGGCCAATAATATCCTTGTCGAATGATCTTGTATGCCAGAGACCTGCTTCCCAAGTGATCACCACATATACCGTCGTGGACCTCTCTCAGGGCATAATCTATATCTGTCGGTCCCAGGCATTTTAGCAATGGCTGAGAGAACGATCTTTTATAAAGGGTTCCATCTAAGATGACGTACTAAGATGCCATCCAGCGGATCTTCTTGGCCTCCGCCTTATCTTCTGGCAGCACGCCTTCATTTAGAAATTTAATGATAGGATCCATCCAGCTTGGCTTGGTGTCGATCTGGCGCACCTCCGCAGCCTCTTCGGCTATACTTGGAGTTTCCAGATGTTCAACAAAGATACGCCCGAGAGATTCCGGCGCTGTAGTTGCCAGTCGAGACAATGCATCCGCCCGAGAATTCTCTGATCGTGGGACATGGATGATCTCAAAATGTTCCAGTTGAAAGGATAAGGCTCATACCTTCTCTAGGTACTGCACCATGGTTGGATCATTGGCTGTATACTCTCCGTTAACTTGATACCAACTGGGAGTCTGAGAAGGTTCGGAGTTGTTGAACTCCCAAATTCTTGGCAATCCGAAGTCCGGTGAGCAAGGCTTCGTATTCGGCCTGGTTGTTGAAAGCATGGAAGGAGAACTGGAGTGCGTACTCTGTGGTGTGACCGTCAGGTTAGGCCAGCATAAGCCCAGCCCCGCATCCAGTAGCATTGGAAGCTCCGTCTACATGAAGCATCCAGACAGACTTCGTCTCCTTCGGGACTTCATCTTCTACCGAAGATGCTTCGTCTTCCAACTTCCAGGTGCACTTAGCCAAGAAATTGGAGAGCACCTGGGCCTTCATAGCCGCTCGGGGCTGGAAACTGATGTCAAATTTACTTAACTTCATATCCCACTTGGCTATCCTTCCAGAGATGCCGGAGATCGGAGAACGGCCTTGAGGGACTGATCGGTCAGCACCACAATGGCGTGGGCATGGAAGTATGGCCGCAGTCACTTTGCCGTAATCACCAGAGAGTAGACCAGCTTCTGCATCCTCGCATATCGCATTTCGGCATCATGCAGAATCTTGCTGATATAGTAGATCGACTTGTGGGATCCGTCTTCATCTCTCCGGACAAGGATCGAACTAATGGCTTTGTCTGAAGCAGAGAGGTATAGGTAGAGAACATCGCCTTCTTGTGGTTTGGAGAGTGGTGGCGGGGTTTCCAGGTACTTCTTCAACTCCTCAAAGGCAGCGCGACGATCTTCGGACCATTCAAAGCCCTTTGACTGCCGGAGTACCTTGAAGAATGGGAGGCATTTCTTGGCTGACCGAGAAATGAATCTGCTTAGGGAGGCAACTCTCCCTGTTAACTGCTGGACTTCTTTTTGTAGGAGGGATGTCTCATATCTCTTAGAGCTTGAATCTTCTCAGGGTTTGCCTCAATCCCTCGTTTGGTGACAAGGAAGACCAAGAACTTACCCGAAGTGACCCCAAAGGCGCACTTTATCGGGTTTAGCTTCATGCGATAGCATCGTAGAGCACTGAATGACTCTTCTAAGTCGTGGATGTGATTTTTCCAGAAGAGGCTTTTGACGATCATGTCGTCAATGTAGGCCTCCATGTTTCTCCCCAGTTACTTTTCGAATACCTTGTTGATCAGTCTTTGAAATGTTGTTCCGGCGTTCTTGAGGCCAAACGGCATCATCTTGTAGCAGTAGAGACCTTTGTCAGTGATGAAGGCTGTTTTCTCCTCATCTTGGGGATCCATTCTAATCTGGTTATAGCCGAAAAAAGCATCAATGAAGCTCAGCAACTGGTGGCCGGCAATAGCGTCGACTAGTTGATCGATCTTCGGGAGAGGGAAGCTATCTTTTGGGCAAGCTTTATTAAGGTATGAATAATCGATGCAGATCCTCGACTTGCCGCTGGCTTTCTTCACCATTACCACATTGGCCAACCACTCGGGGTAGTGGGCCTCTCGGATGAACCCTGCTTTAAGGAGCTTGCCAACTTCTTCATCCATGGCTTGCTGTCTTTCAGGAGTGAAGCTCCTTTTCTTCTGCCGCACCGACTTGTACCCAGGGATAACTTCCAGTCGGTGAATGATTACTTTGGCGAGAATCCCCAGCATATCCGAAGCTGACCAGGCGAAGACGTCGGCGTTGTCTCTAAGGAAACGGATCAACTCCGTTCTGGTTTCCTCATCGAGTGTACCCCCGATCTGCACAACTCTGGAGGGGTCTTCCTTTGTTAAAGGGACCAGGACAGTCCTCTCCATGGGTTCACCAAGGTTTGTGGTTGTATCCCTCGGATCCAGCTGATCCGGAGTTGCTGAATCGTTAAATGCCTGTCATGGATCATCAGGCACTGCCGCGCTGTCCTCTGATCTCCTCTAACTTCTCCGACACCATTCCTGGTGAGGAAGCGCACCAAGAGGTAGTGTGAGGAGATCACGGTTCGGAACCTGTTCAAGGCAGGCTGCCCAGAATGATGTTGTATGCTGAGGGGATGCGGACCACCGTGAAGTTGATCAGCGGTGTCTTTTGTCGAGGTTCAGTGCCAAGGGTTATAGGCAACACTATCTCCCTCTCGGCATGAACTTGATTTTCCCCGAAACCGGTGAGCGGTATGGGGGATCTTCGTAGTTGATGTCTAAGCAAACATATTTTAGAGAATGCATCGTAAATCAAGACATCAGTCGAACTTCCATTATCAACAATGATTCGCTGTACATCATAATTGGCCACTATGGCCGAGATTACAAGGGGATCATCATGTGGGAGCCGAACTCCTGCAAGGTCATCATCGGAGAAGAGGATAGCGTTGTTGTTCTTAAGTCGCTTTGGGGCATCATCCTCATCCCTTCTCCAGTTGGTGGGTCGGTGTATCATCCCTACACCTCCGTTGGTGGGCCTTTGATTTGGTAGTTCGGCCTCTTTGAGAGGTGGATGGGAAACAGTTGCTTTCGACCGAGGTCCTTGGCGATCGATGTACCGCCCCAAATACCCTCTCTTGATAAGATCCTCGATCGCATCCTTCAGCTGGATGCATTCTTTAGTGTTGTGGCCGTGGTCCCGGTGGAATCGGCAGTATTTATTCCTATTCCTTACGGAAGAGGAGGCCTTCATAGGACGGGGCCGTTGGAGATAATTTTCTTTCTCTATCTCCATGAGGATCTTCTTTCGAGGGAGCTTGAGGGGGGTGTAGGAGTCGAATCTTCCTCCCGATGCTCTAGGCCTGGGAGGATTTCTTCGGCGGTCTGTATATCTGCCGCCATTGTTATTGGAAGTTGGGGGACCTTGTCCCCTGTTATTCTTCTTTTTTGAAGGGGGTTTCCCTTCGATTAGTTGTCGATTAGCCCCCTGCTCTTCAACATCGACATATTTCTGAGCTCTTCATAAGAGCTCAGCGTAGCTTTTAGGGAACTTCTTGTCCAGGAAAAAAGTAAGCCTGGAGGTACGAAGCCCCTTCTTCAGCACAGACATGGCCACGTATTCGTTGAGATCGAGGATCTCAAGCATGGCCGCATTAAACCTGGAGATGTAATCTCGCAGGCTTTCTCCTTCGTTCTGGTGAAGGAGGAACAGTGTGTCCGTATTCTGGGGAGTCTTGCAGCAGGACCTGAAATGCAAGACAAACAGTTTTTCTAACTCTGAAAAAGAATCGATGGTACTTGGGCATAGGCTCGAGTACCACATTTGAGCAGCTTTCTTCAAGGTAGCCGGGAATGTGAGGCAGTACATCACGTCCGAAGCTCCTTGGATCATCATATGAGCCTTGAAACTGTCCAAATGGTCGAGGGGATCGGAGGTGCCGCCGTAGGATTCCATCTGGGGAACCCTAAAGTGCCAAGATAACTTCGGCCATGATGCGGTCGATGTAGGGTGGGCGTAGATCAACCACAATCAAATCATCGGGATCCTTCAGATCCCGCATTCGCTGTTCCCGTGCCTTCGCCATCTCCGATTCGATGGCTCTAAATCTCCCATCGTAATCGGGAGTCTGCTTCGGCGCTCTCTCCACGGAGGTGGAGTCTTCGGAGGAAGGTGAGGAAATTTGCCTAGGCCTTTTCCTTTTCTGTGAGGAATCGGCGGACCTAGGCGGTCTTGAAATTCGGCCTTCAGGAGAGGGCCGAGAACGGGGGGAGAGATGTGTAGGATCCTCCTGTGGGGCTCTCTTCCTTCGGGACCGAGAGCTATATTTGGAGGCGGCCGGTGGGTTTCCCATCGGAAAAGCTATGTTCTGAAAGTCCTGAACCATGGCCGTGAGGTTGGTAACCTGGTTCACAAGGGCTTCAAACTGCTGTAGTCCCACAACAATTGTGGGAGGTGGGACGTCGTTCTCCCCCGGGGGCGCGCCCCCTTGGGATGGAGCACGACTTCGACTTGTAGAAGCTATCTGAGTCTTTCCTCTCGCCATTTTCCCTTATCTATGAGGGAGCCTAAAGAGTGATGTGAAGCCCCTCTACCTAGTGCACCAATCTGTTGGCGTGGAGTCCATGTATCGGCCGATCGGAGCTGCTGCACTGCAGGACCGCTCCCTGGTTCACCTACAAAACAGGTCCCTTGCCGGAGTTGTTCCGGCGGGGGACACTCTGGACACTCTGATGCCTATGTCAGTGGTGGATCCCAGCCACAAAATGGGAAAGAGTGTCAAGAGTATAAGAGAAAGGCTCTTAGAGTATGGGTGTATCTGTGTGTACCTCTCTCGAGCTATTCTTCTTACCACTATTTAAGAGGAGGCCTCCGGCCTACGGCCCGCTCTTTTTTTCGGTGATTATGGGAAGTCAATTTCTCCCATGATTGGCAATCGTGGGTTGTCATTGAGCGGTTCCGGCCAGATCGGAGGCATGACAGTTGGAGTTGCGCGCCATGATCGTGGCATGAAGAGTGTCGATTATAACTGTTGGTTACAGTTGCATATTTAGGCTAGATCATTGTCCCATCTTTGGGTTTCCCCTTGCATTGGCCGAAGACTTGGCGTTTGCCCCGGGGCCGGAGATCGTGTCTACGGCAGGGACCGAAGAGCGTGTTTTCGGAAGTCGATGAGAAACTTGGTCTTCGGTCAGGGCTGAAGACGTCATCCGAAGTTCTATCCTTCGGATGTTGTGGACCGGTGAGAAGCCTTGGGCCGCCTGCAGTTGGCCTGGCCTTCCCCTGGTCCGAAGTCCGGAGAAAAGGGGTCCGGCCAGCCGAACCAGCGTTCGGTTCGTAGCTGAACCGGGATATCCCAACACTAGCCAATCACCAAAAGCAGAGATATCAATAGCCCTATCGATCACGAATTCGAGGCATGATCCTTGCGGGTGACTCGATTAAATCTAAAAATTTTCTGGGACATGTGATCGGGGTGGCGAGAGAGCGCACTACTCCGGCATCTTAGTAGTGTCAAGAAGGGTATGCGAAAAAATTATCTACTTCGGTATCTTAGTAGTGTCAGGAAGGGTACGCGAAAAAATTATGGCCCGAATCGAATATAGTCTGGTGGGGTTGGGGCCAGTGAGGTAGCTACACCGGGATTTATCCCCCTCTCCTTTTTTTTTTTTTTTTTTTTCTTTATAAGAAAAAAAAAAGCCTGGGTTATTTCCTGAAAAAAATAAAGGCCCGGGTTTGCAGAAAGCCGGGGTTTACGCGCCTTCGGATTTGGTCCGGGTTTAGGAATCGGTCGGACCGGACCGGGATAGGATGGACCGGTTCTGGCCGTGCCGGACCGGCTTCGGTCGCAGCTCTAGCGCACGATCGTTGTTCCCATCCCTTTCCAAACCCGCCTGCTGCTATCCTAATATTCACGGTTTCCACGGCATCTGGCAGCCTCCCAGAGATCTCTCTCTTTCTTCCCATCCCTTCTCCGGTGAGAAGCGATCCCCGAGATCGATAAAAAATAGTTTTTTTCCTTCTATATTTCTGAGATAGATCATTGGTTTCGGTTCGTAGCTGAAATTTCGTTGCCAGTAATACTTTTCGTGTGAATTTTTCGGGTGTTTTTAGATCTGCTGCTGCTCGAGTCTGGAGGAATTTAGTGGAGGAGTTTCCTCTCTTCAAGGGGCCTTTCGTCGCCATGGATCGCGCGGAGCTGACAACCGAACAGGTTCGTGATCAGATGTATTTGTCTATTCTTTTTCTAATTTTGGGAAAAATTCTGATTATTTCTAGGGTTTTATCTTCGATGTACGTTCCTTTTTATTTTAAATCTCTACGGTGTCCTGGCATTTATATTGTATTAGTAAATTATCAAGCGTTAATTTCGATGTTTAATTTGATAGTAAGAACTTTTTTGGTGAATCTTTAATATATTTGTTGAGTTTTTCGGCTTGTTTGTATATCTTGCTTTAGAAGACTTGATGTGGTTTGTCTTCCAGGAAATGGAATATTTTGTTTAATTTCACTTGGTTTGTTGATTTCCCATTTCTTGTTGTTCCCATAGCATAGGTTGATTAGAGCTACATGATGGCTGTGTTTAAGTTGAATTTAACTTCACTGGTGAAAAGATCGAGTCTGCAATTCATAAAAAAAAAACCATGTACAGACATTTTCTATGTTCTCCATTATAACACGGGCAACTGTTGTTAAACTGAAGTTTCACACTATGGAGAGTTCAGTGGTAAGGTCAACCATGAATGGTGAAAAGTTAGCAACATACTGCTGTTCCAAACCTCACCTGCTTGTACTTTTTGATCCCTTTTTGGGCCAGATACCAGAGTAGCATCAGAACAAGGTGGAGAAAATGGGAGCAAGAGAGCCTTACCTTGATTTTTGGTGTTCTACCCAGTGAGATGGCTAACCAATTCACAGGCTTGCAATATCGTCTGGAACATGGGATCATCATGCTGCCAAAGTTTGTAATTGGAAAGTCAACGGTGAAAATCATCAATTAGTAAAACCTTAGGGAGTAATTAAGCAAAGTCTCAGAGATGTTTTAAGGAATACAAAGGTTGATGTCATACCTCTTTTCCATTAAGCCATGAGAATGTGAGGTAACAAAATTTTGATGAAAGATATGAGTGTTTTGATAAATTTTCAGCCTTGCAAAATCATGTTGTAAGGATCAAATGACACTAATGGAGATAATCTTACTTTTTTATGTTAATTTAGAGAAGTCTTTTTCTTAGTTCACAGTTTCCATTGATATGATCTTGATCATTCAACTGGTAGATTGCTGCACTTTGTTTACCACCCCAGTTGGTTAGGATAAAGTTGACGGTTACATACCATTTTAATATTCTGATAGTACTGTTAGGCATTTGCTATTTCCAACCTTGATATATGCACATTTAGAATTTGCTCTAATAACCGGTATATAATTTAACAAAGTAATTTTTTTAATCTGGTGATATTACATGATGTGATAATGACTTTTATTCTATTGGATTTACTTGGTTTTCTCAACTTATAATGAGTTAGATCTCTGCTGGAACTTCTGGAAAAGGTGTTTTTATCAGGATGTTGTCAGTTGAAGAAAGAACCTTAAATATCTTTCATTTCAATTATTTTTAGGTTCTCAAGAGGGATATACCGTGGGAGACTTACCTGTCAACAAAGCTCATCACCGGTACATGTCTTCAGCTATTAAGGCGCTATGACAACAGATCTGAAAGTCAAAGAGCTGCTTTACTTGATGATGTAAGTATTGGCCAATTATCTGATTTATCTTTTGTTAAAGGTTGTGATGTCCATGTGGTGTATGTGATCTCAACATACGGCCTCACTTTTCACAACTCACTTTTGTATCATTCCCTATATTCTATTATAGGGATCTAATCTGCACCCTCAATCTGTTGAATGTAAAACGTATCTATCCTCTTCTGTTTCTTTGAAAGATGAAGACACCCTGCACCATGAATGCATTGGCACGTACAGTTGATATGCCTGAGCATGTAGCAAAGAATTCTTAGAATTCATGGTAGTACAAAAACTATAGCACTTCAAGTTTTTCATCTTTAACTCATGCCATGGTTTTAGATTTCGCAGCACATTCTAATCAACTAAATATTCTTGCCAGTATGTTTGTTTGTAGTACACTTTGTTGTTTGAGATCTATTTTTATCATCACAGTTTTTCAATCATGGTCTAGATCATTAAACTATCATCATGCTTGCTTTTGACATGGAAATTACAGTGAAGTTTGGTTCAGTCAAAAAAAAAGTTGACCAGTTTATGATTCAAACATGTTGAAAGAAAGAAAAAGATTAATTTGTTATTAGGATCATAGAGACCTTTACATAGAGTATAGGGTTATTACATATGGTAATATATAACTCTTAATAGGACTGTAATAATACTCCTAATAGAATTAAGACAAAGTATGACATTCCAGGAAATAACATAAAATAAGTTGCTCTCTTTTCTAATTTTAACACTTTCCCTCAAGTTGGAGCATATACATCAACTATGCCCAGCTTGGAATATATGGTAGAAAACTGATTGAAGTTAAGAGCTTTGATGAAGATGTCTGTGAGCTAATTTGTTGAATTGATGTAAGGTATTTTAATTTTTTCATTTAAAATAACTTTTCATATAAAATGGCAGTCCATCTCTATATGCTTAGTCATCTTGTGAAAGACTGGGTTACTAGCAATATAAATTGCTGCTTGATTATCACAATGCATATCCATTAGTTTTATATAGTTAAATTCCATCTTTTGTAAAGGACTTAAGTCACATCATCTCACAGGCAGTATAGGTCATTGCTCTATACTCTGCTTTCGTACTTGATCTGGCCACAATATTTTGTTTCTTGCTTCTCCATATGACTAGGTTTTCTCTAATATAAGTACAATAGTCAGAGGTAGGGCACTGATCCTTCATAGATCTTGCATAATCTACATCCGAGTATGTCTCAATATCAAAATATGTAGATTTTTTGAAGAGTAGTCCTTTCCATGAGGAGCCTTTTATATAATGGAAAATTTTGATAGCTGCTTTCCAATGTTCTTTTTTTGGCTTGTGCATGTATTGGCTGACCAATCCAACTGTAAAGAAAATAACTGGTCATTTAATGGTGAGGTATATTAGTCTTCCAACTAGTCGACAGTACTGAGCTGGATTTGGAAAATCATCATTATCATTTTTGGATAGATTGTAGTGATCGGCAACTATCAAAGTGCTGATAGGCTTACATTGTAGTAGTCCGATTTATGCAAGTAGGTCAAGTGCATATTTCTATTGAGAAAGACTAGTTTTATCATAATAGTAATCAATCTTAATGCTTAAAAGTATCTTGGCCTACCAAGATCTTTGATTTAAAATGAGATTGAATATATTATTTCACTTCAGCAATGCCCTTTGTGAATCATTAGTGAGTAGAATATTATCGATATAAAGAACAAGTGCAATGGTTCCCCGTTAATTTTTTTTTGACAAAGATCGAGTAATCAAGCTATAAGCATCTGAGACCTATACTGACAACAGTCTCTATAAATTTGTTAAACTAGGTATGAGGACTCTGTTTCCAATCATAGATAACCTTCTTAAACTTGCATAGCCGATACTCTCCCTGAGCAACATATCCTGATGGTTGCTCCATATAGACATCATCAAGAAGATCACCATACAGGCATGTGTTCTTGATATCTATTTGGATGATGGGCCAATCTTGGTTAACAACAATAGAAAATGCTACTCCAGTAGAATTCATCCAAGCTACAAGAGAAAATGCTTTTAATCAATTATGTAAATCAGAGTTAAGCCCTTAGTGACCAGGTGAGTCTTGTACCGATCTATGGATCCATTTGGCAAGTATTTGATAGTAAACACTCATTTGCACTGAATAGGCTGGACAGGAAGGGGCACAAGTTTCCAAGTGCCATGACTAATAAGAGTATTCATTTCACTATCCATAGCAGCTTTCTAGGGTAGATTAGATAGTGCTTCTAAATAAGTCTTGGAAATAGACAAACAAGATAGATAAGGCAAAATACTGGAAAGAGGGATTAAAATGGTCTAGGAAGATATAATCAGCAATAAAATGCATGGTACATGTATGTTTATCTATACGGAGAGCAATGGAAAGATCAAGATTGCATACTTCAAGATGTGAAACTGGAGTCGGAGAAGGCAAACTGGGATGAACATGAGTTGTGAATTTTTGGCGGCATTAATAATCCTGCAAAACAGGAGAAATTATTGGTAAAGTCTCTAGAGATTGCTTAGGAATCGAAAAAGGAATACCTTATAGGGACGAAGCTGGTGTCAGAAGAGGAGGTTCGGACAAGGATTTTAAATGAGTTCCAAAAGAAGAGAAGAATGAAACAGACTTAAAGAAAGTAACATTAGCCAAAACAAAGTGATGTCGGGTGATAAGATCATAACACCATGCCCCTTTATGTTTGGAAATAATCCAAGAAAACAACTTAACAAACCGAGGATGTAGTTTGTCAAGTCCATGATCGAGTAAGTGAACAAAACAGACACAACCAAACATCCAAGGAGTTAGTGGAAATGGAGACCTGTCGGGGCAAATACAAGAAAATGGTGTTTGACTAGCAAGAATGGAGGATAGAAGATGATTAATGAGATAGCAAATAATAAGAACAATATCCTTCCAATATGGTTTAAGTATATGTATCTGAAACATTAAGGTACGAGCCATATTTAGGAAGGTAGGATTCATTTGTTTAGCTATCTTATTATGTTAAAAAGTATAAGCACAAGTTTGATGAATATATCATGAGAAGTACAAAACTGTTTAAACAAGTAAAAAACTGTTTAAACAAGTAACTTATAAATTCTAAGACATCAGTCCTAAGAGTCTTAATGGGTACAGAAAATTGAGTCTTTGTTTCCATATAAAAATTTGAGAATACAAGGAAGAAATTACACCGACTCTGAGGAAGATAAATCTAAGTGACTCGAGAACAATCGTTAATGAAGGAACAAAGTATTGAAATCCAAGACAAGACAATATAGGACTGGAACCTCAGATATCGGTATATAAGCTCAAAAGGAGTAGTACACTGACAATAGATACTAGAGGGAAAAGAAGTCTAATGGTGCTTGCCAAACTCGCAAGCTGCACAGGACAGAGGACAATGTAGACGGAGCAAAAAAAAGTGATTCAAGGTTGAAAGCAGGGGATGGTCGAGTCCATAATGCCAGAGATATTTGAATTTTGAGTAGCAGGAGAAGTAACAGTAGCAGTAGGTTCTGTATCCAAATAGTAGAGATCCCGCAACTCATGTCCACCACCAATCTGCTTTCCCGTTCAAAGATCTTGAAGAACACAGTAAGAAGGAAAAAATATAACGAAACAATCCAAAGAGTGGAGTGACTATAGAAAGAAGACTAATAAAAAAATTAAAAATATATAAAACTTTATCAAGAGATAAAGAGAAGGCAACCACTATTCTTTGTCCAGGACAGGAGAGGAGCCATTAGCCATAGATACAGGAGGATGAGTTAAGGAAAGGGATAGAGTGGAGAATAAAGATCGGTTACCTGTCATATGAATATATGCACCAGAGTCGAGAAGTCAGGACTTATCATGGACAGCAGCAAAAGCACATCTAGAAGATGGAGAAGCAAGAAAAGTAGAGACATGTGGCTATAATAATTTATCATACTCCATCTTGGTAAGTGTAATAACATTGCTCGTGGAGTCAAAAACGGGGGCAATACTCGTAGAGGTAATAGTGGCAGCAATGGCCGGAGAATCAATAGCTAGTTTGGCAGTTTTAGGTTTACTAAATTTCTGCCAGTACCGTTCAGAAGGATGGTTGGTGCAAGTGCAGCAAAGACAGAGAAAAACCATGACCTTGGCCACTTCTTCTAGAAGCAGCATGAGTAGACGATCAGCAAGTGCAAGGATTCAGGTCTTGGCGGGACATCCCATGGGACATCGAGACAGGGTACCATCCTATGTGTTGGGACATGACGTGCCACCAGTGTCCCAATGTCCCAATCAGGATGCCTTGGGACATCCACTATCCTAAGTGTCGAGACGGGGCGGGACGCCGGCACGTTTCATTTTATGAAAAAATCGAGATATCCCTATTTCGCGGGATTTAAAATCTTAAGGTATAGCAGAAAAAGTAACAGTGGTTGCAGATACTTGGAGTGCACGAGCAAGAGCACTGGACAATGATGGGACAACATTAGATAAGAGGGATTGCCAAACATGACCGAGACTATCATTCAATTATAAGAAAAATTTGGCTACAAGAAATTGTTCACGTTGTTGCTTCAAGACGGTCACATCATTTGTAATGGATGATAAATAGTTAGTTTATCATGATTTTCTTTAAGTATTGCAAAGTAGTCATTGACAGAGTGCCCATCTTGTCGAAGTATAAAAATTTGCTCATAAAGGAAGTAAACACGGGTGATATCCTTTTCATGTTCATGCATTTTCTTAATAGCATCCCACATGTCCTTTGTCGTAGAGGAACAAAATATTTATACTGACAGAGGGTTTATAGCTATTCAAAAGCCAGGTGATAACTGCATAATGATCGTCTTGTCACTTATCCATAAGGCTAGTCGCTGTCTCACTATTAGGGTACTTGGAGGAAGAGGGGGCAACAAGAGAGGCATCAGTAAGATGTTTCAACTTGTATTGAAAACCAACAAAGAAACAGAAGGCCTGAGCCCAAAGAACATAATTAGCACCGTTTAACTTGACCGTGGTGCCCAAACGAATGGACTTCTGCACTTCCGAAGGCAATGCCATATACAGTTGAGGATAATGATGATAGCAACATAAGAAAGAGAAATCCGGATCACGGCATAGATGAAGGGAAGACCAAGAAAAAGAATCCCTCACCTATGTATGAAGGCATAGAAAAGGCAGCAAAAAAATATTTTATTTGATTTCTTATTTTATTTTATTGTATTTTTTACTTGTGGACCAGGTCTATAAATTGGCTGTAGACCATGCAGTCTATGGGTCGACTTATGGACCGCGCGATCTACAGATGGCTTGTGGACTGTGACCCCTCAAAAGGAGCTTTGAGTTTTTTTAAAAAAAATTTATTGTCCCCCTCATTCCTTCTGGCGAGAGGCCCAATGCTCGATGACAAGGGAGGTGACGACGGTGAAGGGTGACGGTGGTAGCTATGGCTTCGGCAATCAAGGCGATGGAGGAGGTGACAGCGATGGCGACGGGGAACCTGTGGAGAGGGTTTTTCGCTTTGGGAAGCACCTCACGGTGTTGACGGCAGTGAAGGGAGGGAGGGAGCGGAGTCGGAGAGATGATATGTGCAGAGGAGAAGCAGAGTAGAGGAAGGAAAACGTGGTGACGGTCGCAGCGGACTTGATCTTCCTCTTTTTTTGGTTTTGTTCTCATGAGTCTAGATCAGGCGGGAGGTTGCTCGAGGAAGAGAGGAGGGTTGGCACGAGTTTGGATCGGGTAGGAGATTGCTGGGGAAGGGAGGAGGGTGGGCGGCGGTAGGAAGAGATAGGGGAGTGGGTGGTAGCTATGATTGTGGAGGGCAGTGGCAAGGATGTGGAGCTCTGATACCATGTTGAGAGAAAAAAAAAGATTATTTTGTTATTATGGTTATAGAAGCCTTTAAATAGAGTATAGGGTTATCCTATATGATAATATGTCTCATAATAGGACTGCAGTAATATTCCTAATTGGATTAAGGCAAAGTATGATGTTCTAGTGAACAACATAAAATAAGTTGCTCTCTTTTCTAATTCTAACAATACAAATGTGTGCATGCTTAATAAATTTTGAGTAGAGCAAGTTAGAGCATTGCTTAAATGCCATCATATTAATTAAAGGTTTTAATATCTCACTTAGTCCTTTAAGTTGTTTAAATTCTGATTTATCATGGAATCACAAAATAACAAGCTGTATGGATGTTTTGGTTTCTGTCGTGGTCACTGGAAGTTAATGATTTTGACAGGATGGACCAGCTTATGTTCGGGTCTTTGTGAATATTTTACGTGACATTGTGAAGGAAGAAACAGTAGAATATGTGCTTGCTCTTATTGATGAAATGCTTACAGGTATGAAATGAATTAAAAATTAGATTAGCAGTTAATTTCTTAAGCTATAAATTTTGATAATACTCTTTGTTCTTTTCAGGAAATCCCAAACGTGCTAGACTTTTTCATGACAGGTCTCTAGCAAATGAAGATACTTATGAACCTTTCTTAAGTTAAGCTTTTTGGGAACCCTTGCATTGTTATAAATGTCATTTATTGTTTTCTGATATCAATCGTTGAGATAGGTCACAGCTCTTCAATTAGTTTAAGGTGAGGATACTTTTCAACTCAACTTTGAATGGACCCAGCCGCATGACCTGGCCTCAAAATGATATGAAACTAGGCATGTAGGTTGACCTGTTGAGATCCTTATGACCAAATATCCTTGTAATTGTGGTTGGTCTTGCAAGACCTATCTTTCATGTGCTTTCTTTGAATTAACTTCACAGTTTGCCAATTCAGATTCAAGTGAATGAATTTTCCTGTCTATCTGGAGTAATTCACAGTTTTTTTTTCATTTTCAGATTGCTGTGGAAAGGCAACTGGTTTATACAAGAAAAGAGCTGTAAAATATTGTCTCTCATAGTGAGGTGCTTAAAATTCTGTATTGCTGAAAATGTTAATATCAAAGACATACATGACATAATATTTTGCACTTTCTGCTTACAGTGTTCGGCCGAAAATTCAGGATGGCATTGTTCCAAATGGAAACGCTTCACCTTCAAAAAGCACGCGTACTGGTATTGATGATGTGCTAAAAGGCCTGGTTGAGTGGCTGTGTTCTCAGGTAGCATTCTACCTGAAGGTGTCTATTAACTTCTTGGATAATACTTCTTGGTTGGATACTTGGATGAGTGTGCGAGTAGATCTGTAGTATTCGGGAAAGTTTTTTTTAAAAATTTTTGAACTATTGGGAGAGAATGCTTCAACTAAGGCATAAGCTAGAGTCATGGATTTTGGTTTGCAATTTATGCAGGCTTTTGATTTCACATAATAATGTGGAAGTACGGTTGGATTATAGTCCAAGAGCAAGTTAAAGTGAAGACAAGCTATAGGAAAATACATTTATTAAGAGATCTCAAAGGATTGACTTTTGTTTGAGCTTTTTTTTCTTCGATAATATCTAATCATACATTCCTTACACCAAGATGGGTACATGTCTCCTTTTTCTCCAATTATCGGGCACAGGCCAAGGGCTACACGGACCCTAAAGTCAGGTTGTCAATGTGTTGTTAATAAGATAGGGCTGGAGACGCGAGGCAGAACCCATTTCATGTGGTTGCTTCTCTTTCTTAGGCCATAATTTTACTATGATTTGTTCCCTTCTTGTGTTTGAGAAGTCCATGCTCACGTTGTATACTATAGGCCAGATTGAGTAATGTGAGATATCAGAGTTCACAACTTACCGATCTGCTATGTAACATCCTATGCACAATATGTCATGCTCCCATGTTGTAGTCAAGATTCATGGGCCTTTATTTTGTATCAATTGTATTATTGGTTATTGGTTATTGGTCCATACCCTATTTATTGACATATTGTTATGATGTGCTACATCACTTGGCTGCTAATTGTTAGGCTGAAATTATATTGTTTATTTAGCTAAACATCCCTTGAGCACATTAGAATGAGTTTTTTTTTGGCATTTGTTGTTGTGTGTGTACCTTTCTCTTGCCCAGGCTCTTCTGATTTTCAGTTGAATGAAGTGTCATACCACAGTTTTGTGGAGCTATCATTTAGAACTTATAATGTATTTATGAGAGGATATGTTATTTGCAGCTGAAGAACCCATCTCATCCCAATCGTTCTGTGCCCACGGCTATAAATTGTTTAGCGACTTTGCTACGAGAACCTTGCGTGAGAGCTTCATTTGTTCAAGCAGATGGTGTGAAGCTGCTAATTCCTTTGATTTCTCCAGCATCCACTCAGCAGTCTATCCAGGTAACTTGTTTTTGCTTCTTCATGCTTGGGCCTCTTCTGAAATGACTCAGGACTCTCATATGGAAGAATATAATGAAGCTTCTAGCATATATGGTCCTTTTTAATTATGATTTTGTTACAAGTTTTTTGACTTTCTACTGTATGTACGTAGGACAGCTACATACAAAGGCCCTTTTTAATTATTTTTTTGTTACAGATTTTTAACTTTCTACCGTATGTATGCAGGACAGCTATATTGCTGTTCCCTAACAAGTATCCTCTTTCAGTTCACGAGATATTTAGAAAGATTTAGACATGCAAAGTAGCTGATTTGTGCAACATGCCCAGAGCAATCTAATGGCTTCAACTTACAAAGGCCCTTTTTAAATTTGATTTTGTTACAAGTTCTTTTACTTTCTACTGTATGTATATGTAGGACAGCTATATTGCTGTTCCCTAACAAGTATCCTCTTTCAGTTCACGAGATATTTAGAAATATTTAGACATGCAAAGTAGCTGATTTGTGCAACATGCATGGAGTAATCTATGCAATTTCTATGTCTATCAAGTTCAAGCTAACAATATAGTACTTTTAAGAATTATTATGTCAATTCTTTTCCAATTTTTGATGTTTTGTCAGAATCCTTAGTATGGGAGATGCTTGAATGAATTTTCATTGTCTAGCAAATTATGGCATGGTGCTGACTTTTGTTGTGCAACAGATATTGCACATAATTGAAGTTGCATTCAAATCCATTCATGAATCATGACTTTCTTTTCTATGGCAATTGCAATAAGTTCTGTATGTGTGAGATTCAGACTGTTTTTGCTCTAGTTTTTTGAAAGCTATCTTTCAGCTCTTTTTGGTCTTGTGCCACCTTTACTCACATCTTGTCTGGGTGAAGTCCAAATCCTAGGAGACTTGACCCTGGACTAGCTATTTTCTATGGCTTTACATTGAGCTGGAACTTAGGCACTTCAATCTTCTGCTAAATCATGAAAATAAATCTTCTTCAGGGTTTTGTGCAATTGTTTGGCATTATAAGGTATTCAGAATATTTTAGAGATTCATTAAGTTGATTAACTTAGGGTACTTGTCCAGATGCATATTAATTTAAGACATTGTACTTTTCTCTGGACCGAAGCATGACACAGGCAGGAGGAGGTGTAAATAGAAGGGAACTTTCATTAGACAATATAAATTTTGTAAATAAGGTCTGACAAATGGTGCTGATTTGGAATAAATGAGTGCGTTAGCTTACATTTGACTGGTAACTTTTTCCAGTGCTTTAATCCAGATTGCAGAGTTGAAAAAATTCAAACAAAATGTTCTGGTTTGCATTGCAAAAGTGTTCCAAACCTTTCTTTGTGCAAACATGTATGTGCCTACAATCAAAAGCTTAATTAAAGTTTTGTGGTGTTTCATTATTATAGTGTAAATAATGTTCTGTAAAGTGAGACCTAGTGCATTAGAGATTGTTGGAGCTAAAGAGACTCAAATTTATTTCTGATGAATACTGGTTTTTGCTTTGAGGGCTTTTAAATAAAATTGTCATTTATTGCTGCTGAACACTAAGTGTCGTGGAGAAAGGTTGATGGCAGTGCAGTTTTTGTTCTATCGAAACAAAAAGGATTTTTTTCAAAAGAAATAGATGTAAAGCATGCATCTTATTGATCTTTTTCCCCTGTTTGCTAAATGGTTAGTATATAGGTTTAAGCATCATGCAGTAAGGACAGTTGACACTGCACCACATATATTTATGCGAGCATTCATCATCATCATCATCATCCTCTCAACCTATTCCTGTCAGAACATGTCATTGGTTGTAGAGCAGGACTCAGCTGAAATGGCCTTATAGACAGATTGCGCACATTACATGGTAGGCTGTCATCTTGACATCTATCCTCTAGAATTTGGTGCCAAGTTTGTGGCCATGGCATTTTTAAGCATGAAATGGACTTTGAAAGTCATTTAAGCAAGTTGATGGGGGGCGATATCCACCTCCCTGTTCACATTTTAAGCTCATACAACCAAAGAGCAATATTTTTTGAGTGAAGATTTAAGTGCAATATGCCATTTGTCCTCATCATGCTAGCCCACTAATTCTGAGTCAATGGCTTATGTTCTTTCCTGCAGCTCCTTTATGAAGCTTGCCTCTGCATTTGGCTGTTGTCATATTATGATGCTGCAGTTGACTACATGGCCACTACCAGGATAATGCCAAGACTAGTGGAGGTTGTCAAAAGTTCCACAAAGGAAAAGGTGGGTTTTCATCTTATATTTTCTGTTGGTTCCAGGTTCTCCATATTTAACATTACTAAGCATTAGTATGTGGAATGTATTTATTGTAGGTTGTGAGGGTTATTGTTTTGACCCTTCGCAATTTGCTAGCAAAGGGAGCGTTTGGGGCACAAATGGTCGATCTTGGATTACCGCAAATTGTCCAGAGTTTAAAATCGGGGCCATGGAGTGATGAGGTGAGTTTTTGACGTCTTTCATTTAACTTGCAATGAGAGGCAGAACATGAGAATTGAAAGTCATATTTAATGGACTTTAATTGTCTTGGATCATAGGATGCACCTTTCCTAGCTTATCAACATATCATCAAATAGCAAATTCCATTTATCTCTTGTATATTGATCTTGACAAAGAAGTGCATCTTTTTCCTTTTGGCAAAACATGTGGTAAACATACCATATAAAAAGTGAATGATATTCATTTTCATTGGTTAATTAAATGCAAGTGCAAGGGTTTAATATCATAAGTTACACCTGTATTATGGCTGCATAACTTCAAAGGCATTCCTGTGATTGCCCATGATGACAACTTTGTCTTTATCAGATAGTTTGGTATATAAATAAATAAATCTCTAAGGTCCGATGGACCATAAGCACTCATAAGTGGGGAACAAGGAAGCATTATGCTGGACTTACCATGGAAATTGTTATGATCTTTATGGTATGCAAGTTAATCAGTGCTTTTTACTAGAGTGTTTTTCAATAAATTCATAGAATCAGCTTCATAATTGTTCATGTTTTCATTGCAACTAAAGGTGATATTTTAAGCATCATGTGGCAAGTAGTTTTAGGAAATCTTTGACACTTTGAATACCCCTATATCTTAAGCTGCTCTTGTTTGAACGGTATTTTATCCTTCTTCTAAGTCCATTTGAGACTGCGGTTTGAACAAGTTGTCACTACAGAAGTTTAACTACTGTATCTTTTTGTTAGATTTAACTATTAGCGAAATCCAATGATATTGGAGTCACTTTTAAACAATTCAATTTTCCCATAATCTATTGGAAGTTGCTCTTTCTGCATCTATTAAGTGTTGCAATGATCCTCTTACAAGAATTGTGTTCGGATTGTGTGTAGGATTTGTTGGATGCGTTGAATCAGCTAGAAGATGGGCTTAAAGATAACATCAAAAGATTAAGTTCATTTGATAAATATAAGCAGGAAGTCCTTCTAGGTCATCTTGACTGGTCCCCTATGCACAAGGATCCAAATTTCTGGCGTGAAAACATTACAAACTTTGAAGAAAATGATTTCCAGGTATAATCCTGCAAGCTACTAATACCTCTCCATATGGAACTGTCCTGGTAGGTGTACCGTGTCATTAATCATGGTGACTGATGGCTTTTATTTTTGCTTAGTTAACCTGTACAATCATTTTTCTTTTTGGTTATGATTTGTGACATGGTCTTAGTCATAATTAGCAAGATATTTTATCTATGTCCAAGAAAACTTCAAGTTTTTGGTTAAGTTTTTATTTTATTTCATGTTGGAACTAACAACTGATTTAGGTCATGCTACTGAATTAGAATAATCTCTGATGGAAAGCATTATCAAACCCATGGTTTTTGAGTACCTATAGAGCCGGTATCTGGTACACCTCTATAACAACCATTGGTACCAAAAACTGTATTTTACTGACGTTGCATTGGATGGGTTTTCGTAAGAATAGTGAGACCAATGCTTGAAACCTTGATCAAAACCAGAAAAATCTATGTTAACAAAAAAAGAAACAAAAACTACACAAGATTTTGCAGTTTTTAAAAACAAAACATGACAACTTAGAAACCAACCCTCTTTGGTAGAATTTTTTTAAAAAAACTGATTTTTAGGAAAAATAAAAGCCATTCAAAGTAACTTTTAATTTTTTTTTGAAAAGTGAAGCAGATTTGGTTTACCCCACCCCCATCCTCATCTCTATCGCTGTCATTACTACTGCTGCCAACCACCCCCCCCCCCCCCCCCCCCCCCCCAAAACCGCGTGCGCGGGCGCATGCACACACGCACGAAAAAAAAAAGAAAAAAGAAAAAGAAAAAACCTACCCAAATCTAGGCCCTTTTCTGTATCACAGCAGGTTTTGGTTTTCCGTTTTTAGAAACCTAAAACATGAAAATCAAGGCATAAACGTGTTTGGTTGAGCAGTTTTTTGTTTTCAGAAAAACTATAGTCTGATTTTTTAGAAAAATAAAAATATTAAAAGTGAGTTTCACTTTTTTGAAATGAGACAGTTTCTATTTTACCCCCACCCTGCCGGCTTTGCTGCCATTACCACCACTGGCGGAGCACTGTTGTTGCCATCATTGCTGCTACTACCACCTCTGCCACCACCACCACCACCATGACCCTGGCTTCATAGAATTCATGTTTATGCTTCTAAAAACAATTGGCTAAATGAAACTATTTATGCTTTTAAAAATTCAGGAAAAAAGAGAGTTTCAGTTTTCAGGTTTTGAAAAATGCAACCCTAGTTATTTTAGTTGTTCAGACTCCATCATATGGTTCTTTTGCTTTCATGTTAGGAAAATTTAAAATGTTTTCCCCTTAGCTTTAATATTTACCTGTTAAATAGTTACATCTGGCCAACATATTACTCGTATATGATTTGTAGTCAGTAGTTGAAAGACTTTAGAGAATTTTAGCGATGTAGAAGGTTGTTTTCCCTTCTTCCTAGTTGATTTTCCAAAGGACATGAGTTCTTAACATGCCTTTAATAGTTATAGTAATATATATTAGAGAGAGAGAGAGATGCTAGGATGCACTCCAGTGCATTTGGCCTCAAATACTTTCTAGTGGAAATCAATGATCGACCATTCAAAATGAAAGTTGACACTGCTGAACATGATTGTGCATAAAATGCCTAGACATAGAATCTCACAGTTCTGAGATATTTTTACCCATGCATCAAATCAATGACAAATGAACAATTTTGACGGTGTGATGCCATACTTTTATTTGACCTGCAGTCTAGAAGCATCCAAATCTGCTGAGATTTTGATATGTATATGTTTTAAAATATTTAGATTAAGTTCAATAGTTTAGGTTTTCGAATTCTATAGTAAATAATGTACTTTAAGTCACTAGCTATTTTGCGTTGTTAATTTTATGCTCTCTTAATGCATTGGCAAGCGACCTCTAAAATAAATGATTTTCAGCCTCAAGGCATTTTATACCTGGTAAATGATCAACAGTGTTTATTTTCATTTCGAAAGATGCATCGTTGATTTCTACTATAAAGCATTTGAGACCAAATGCACTTGAGTGCATCCTAGTAGAACTCTCTTTTCTCTCTATATATATACACACACCCACACATAGCTCTCCTTTCTCTTTGAAGAAATGATTCTTTGGTAAACATGGTTAGTTTACTATCATCAAGTTACACAAGTTATTTGCAAATGAATTTTGACTTTTAAAATTTTGGCCAGATAAAAAGACCTGTATAGTATTTTTTTGTTTTCTAACTAAAGTTGGTGGAGCTAACAAAGAATTAAACCTTGCTGATGATAGAATCATTATAGCTCCAACCAACAGCTCAATCAAATCAGCATTGCTGAATATGTCCAACTTTTTACCCAAAAAATAGTTTCTGAAGACTCTCCCCTACCTTGCACCTTGTTGAGATTTCCACATACATAAATCTTTCTGGTAGTAGTTTGCCCCTCGATACCCAGTTGTAAGACTTGCGTGTATTTCTTTTGAACATGTGACTGAGACTCAAAATTTTTTGTTGCAGATTCTGCGTGTCCTTGTAACAATCCTTGATACGTCAAATGATCCAACTGCACTTGCCGTTGCTTGTTATGATTTATCTCAGTTCATTCAGTACCACCCTGGTGGGAGGATTGTTGTTTCGGATCTGAAGGCTAAGGAGAGGGTAATGAAACTCATGAATCATGAAAATGCTGAGGTTACAAAGAATGCCCTTCTTTGTGTCCAGAGGCTTTTCCTTGGTGCCAAATATGCTAGCTTTTTGCAATCTTAAGTCCATAAATTATGCCTTTGGGACTCTGGCTTGGGTGTTAGCTCATGCTATCACAATTAAGTTGGAGCCTGAGTTGCTGAAACCTTAGGCATTCTTTTGAAAATTGCAAACCTTATCTGACATTCTCTGGAGGAAGGGAAGGAAAAGGACATGAGTATTATTATTATCCCTTGAGGTACTACTTTGTTTTGGGCAATCACTTATTTTGTATAATAAATTATTATTTCTTGCTCATGTAATAAATCTTACTGTTTATTATTTTTTTTTGAGTATTATTTATTCATGTTGCCAGATTTGGGCGAAAATATCGGGCTGCTGAGCTTGAAATGCTTTCATTTTCAGCTGTTAGATTCTCTTCTGCATATATATATTTTTTCTATTCTTTGTGCTGGGAATTTTGACTTGCTTTTAAATGGACAATCTGAAGTTGTGTTTCGATGGCTGGTCCTACTTAGGTTGGTCTTGTGGAATACTGACAGGTAATGGTTACATCAGCTGCTCTGTGATCTCTCTCTTGGTATGGTCGGATAACTAGAGTTGCTGCCGAAGCATGGTCAGGTAGCTGATGTTGCTGCCGATGAAATTGTACTTCCGATGCTTGAGAGGGCCATGCTATCAATTACAATTTCGGCATTGGTGACCAGGGAACATATGCTTGTTGCGATGGTTGTGCATTGGTTGACTGAAGGGAAAGAGATTGTGGCTGAAGAAACGAAGGCAGGCAAACCTAGATCGTGGTCAGGTATTATTTTGGTAGAGGCAGTCGGTAACATTTTTGGGCTTGTCGTCTCCGTCCTGATGGATCTATTATGGTCAATGCAAAACATCATTGTCATCATTCTGAATTCAAGATGGACCTAACCAAAATCTAGGAATTCAAGTATTTTTTTAAATTTCCAATCAAAATAGCATTTTATCTTCTGCTTAAATAAATTAATAGTAGAGCTGTTGATGGTAACCAGATTCCGGTAAAAGGTGATGCGGCAAATGTTAAGGCGAGCTTTAATAGAGAGAGATGCTGCCGTTCCGGATCTTCTTTGAGGTTGAGCCAGGGCATTTGAGATTTCTACCCGTATCATATAATTTGCCAGCACGTGAATTCTTTGACCGTTTTTGACCTCACCAATCCCTGCCTGCCGCATCAGACCATAATCTGTGATCTTAGGTATCTTGTTATGCTAGATGGCTATCAAATGCTTTAAATAGCCAAAAAAAAAAAAAAAACCAACCTCTTTTAGGTGATACCAGCTGATAGAAGGCCACCTCCAAAACCAGAGCTTGTGTTTATTGCCTGAATGAATTTATTTGGAAATAAAAGAATAGTTGCTGTAAAGATTGTTATCCGCTATAAATTAGAAAAGGTTAAAAATTACAGCCATCCCGTTATACAAAGGCCATTGCAACAAAATAACTACTCGACGATAACAGCTATAATCTAAATCCCCATCATCAAGCAAAACCATTCTCGGTTCTCACAGCCGTTATTATGAGCTTTGCCCTTATAGCATGTATCATGGTAAGGTGTCTCTCGATCAGTAAGCATTTGTTTTCACCAACAAAGAACACCTCACCTTCACCAAATAATACTGGATGTTGCAACCACAAGACCGAAAAGGAACAAGAAGTTAGAGAATCACGGATCAAGACAGTTCCTCTAACTTCAAGATTTTGTTGTATAGGACGAAAAGCCACAACAGTTTTGTCTCTTTGTTGGCAAAACGCCAGTATCCTAACATAGTTTTCACAGCTGAAGCTTAGAAATGTACCTCCACTGCAAAGTCCAGTATTTCCACCTTTTTACTGTCAGCAAGTCATTAACAGGATTCTGAAGTACAATAAAACATGCATCAAATAGATGACGCACCATAACCACCATTAAACTACTAAGGAGAAGAAAGCATATCTAAATACCAATTTGATGTCAAACAACATTCCTATGTAGTTACAATTTGATCAAATTGTTGAATGGCTGAACCAATTATTTACAGTAGAAATCTAGTTAAACCAGTAAACTACACCATGCAGGCCTAACAACAATTCCCTCTACATATCAGTATGTCACAAAACCAACATTTCAGGAGGAGAACAATGATACCAATACACAGAAAACAACCTTTCCGAGAAAAAAAAAAACGACTATGCTATTAGCCATGTGTGTAATTGCCAATGAATTCTAATTCTGACCCTGAAAACTACGCAAAAAATTTTCAACTCAGATCAGTAGAAGTCGCAATGTTCCAAAGAAGATGTTACCATCTGCTGCCTCTCATGTGGGGCTAATTGCAAATGCGGCCTACCTTGTCAAATATCTTGGCCAAATATCCTAACACCTAAGGCTGTAGTGTCAGGCTTCAGTAAAAGAGCCATATTGGCAGGAGATTAGACTTCAGATCTCCCAGAGTCAAGGTTGTGAATTGGGAGATGGCCTTCAGACTATGCTTTAACATCGAAACCCCAATGTTCCACTGTAATATTGCAAGGTACTTTCTTTCTCTTGCACAAACTTTCTATGGCTTCTGCACCACCTTACATATACAAATAAGTTCAAGTCAACTTATAAACATGTAATTGCCTAGAATATGCTATAGTTAATCAACACCACCATTGTATAACTAGAAATAATAAAATCTACACTCCACGGATCACAAAATTATGAAAATGGAAATACTGCAATAGGATTAGGACACATACCTAGGACCATGTTTCTGCAATTTGATGCCTTTCACAGCTAACCAGCTGCAGGGGCTGCTGGGGCAGAAGGTTCTTTGGGTTCTTGAGTTGCTTCCACAGGCTTGTGGCCACGATATATCTTCCGTTTTCTTGTTGGTTGTCCTGTACTTGGACCAGGAGATTCCTTTGGTTTCTGAGCTGTCTGCATGATGCAAACCAATTTACTATAAGGCCACATTAAATGGAAGATTTGCTACCAATCAAAGTGACAGTAGAGCACTAAAATTAAGACCTGGAACATTTGCTGATAAATCCACGGCATCATTGGTCCATTTCCAAATGTCTGTGGGTCAAACCCACCCTGTAACATAGAATTGCCGCATAAGAGTGTTGACAAAATAACCATGTTTAAGCTATAATCTATACTATATTAAAAAGAGCAAATGGTCCTCGAGTTTGTCAACTTTCGATCAAATCAGCCAGTCATTCTGACACTGTTTGTATGTTTTTTGTATTAAAAACTGCTTTACATTGATGGCTTCTTCTTTCAAATATTAGAAAAAGGATTCCCGCTTACATGACTATCCTTTTCATGATTTTTTTTTTTTTCCACTAGTGTTATATATTTCTCTTAACTAATCTTAAAGGAGCAACAGTCATTCTGTTCCTTTTTTTTCAAAAAAAACATGCATTTCCAAGTTTGACATGCTTTTCACAATGGCTGCCCATGTAGCATCAAACCATGACAGTGCAGGATAAAACCAGCATAAGCGGTGCTAGCCCTGTTGGGATATGGCTTGATAATTATGGTTATAGTGCACCGCATATGCACGAGGCAAGTTTAAGAAAGGAGCATTCAAAAGACATCACAATCAATATTTGATTTTAAATGATGCCAAATGATATTGGCTCATTTCTCCCCAATGATAATGGTTATGGTGCACCACATTTACATGTGTATGAGACTGGTCTGCCCAAAATAAATAAATGAATAAAGGATATCATAATCATATTTGATATTAAATGACTCAAGATGCTGGTAGTTCTTGCCAATAATATCACCAATAATTGGGTGAATAAACGCCTACCACATGCTACATCTATTACACAAATAAAATTTGCATAGCTTAAAATAAAATGGCAAAAAGGGAAAAGGAAAAACAAATATATTTAACATATTTTTATGGAAGGTTACAAACCGGAAACATATAAACAATGCTCGGCCGCATTGCTGCTTGATGGCCAACATACTGTGGCTGATGCATTGGTACACCAAACTGGCTACAAGTTGGAAAGACCTGTGGGTTTACTCCTTCCTAGAAGAAATAAGCAATACCATACAGATGAATACACAGTTATACTCGATGTATAGCAATGATAAGGTAAGAATATATATTGGGAAAAAGAAATGGAATCATGACTGGTTGCATCCCAACATGGGCATGAAGATACGGTACAGTTGGAGCATTTTGAAACTCATAGCTTTGATTACAAACCTTCTATATTCTAAGAGAAGCCTGCTCGTAGTTAATTATATGTTAGCAGTAGGTAATTACATGTTAGCAGCAAGGGCTAACTAATACAAATGCATCTCATTGAAAAACTAACACACTATATTTGTGATTTGACGATTATCTCTACCTGAGACTCTTTTGATTGTGGTGGCCGACCACGCCTCCGCATTTCATTTCCATTTTCTGGAGCTACAATCGTTCCTACACTTTGATTGATATTCTGATTCAGTTTATTCGTTTTAGGAAGACGAGGCTTAATCTTAGGTTGTGTATCATCATGTGTGCTATCACTTAGTAGACACTTCTCCATCTCCCTTATCAACTTCAAAGCAAGTTGGTATTTATCTGACAGAACTCCAACTTCAACCAGTTGAAGACATCTCATTGATAGATAATCATAACGATCCACTCGGTTATTAGCAACCACATCATTTGAAGAACGAGCCATAACATGCAACCGCTTGAAGTCCTTTCTCCATCAATCAAGAATATACTGGGAGGGAATTTCATGCACTTGTTGCAACTTAAAAACAGATAAGGCATGCCTACACAGAATTCCTCTAAATTGAAAGGAACCACAAATGCACTGAACCTCCTTTTGTTCTGTGTTGTATAGAACTCCATGATTCCTATTCATTGTCCTCTTCCCATCATCAAGAAAAATACATTCCTTTACATTGAAAGTAGAGACTGGCCCATCTGACGTAACCAGTGATGCATGACAATACATTATGGCCTCAATCTCATCCTGGAATTTCTTAAACATATTGAGCGTGTACAGTTTGGACAGCTGCTCTTCCATATAAAACTTTGACACCGAGGGTTGTCTTTTGTGGAATGTCTCAAAATCTGCTTGGGCTTCCTTTTCATACTTGCTCTGTAAGGCCATCTCACATTTACAAAGAAACTGCTTCAAAGAAATTTTTGCATCTATATATCCATCAAAAAAGGTATTCATAGTCTCACTACGTTGAGTAGCGGACATCCCTGCCCAAAATGTGTCTTTAAGATAAACAGGGGCCCAAGTATGCCGACATTCGTATAGTGATTTCAGCCACTCGTTCCCTTGAAGTCCATATATCTCAATCATCCTCCTCCAATCTTCCTCAAACTCATCAACTGTCAAGGAGTCATACACAGCCTTTTGCACTGCTTTGACAATCGCTCTATACTCTGCCAAACCCCCCAGTATTTCTGGGACCCTTTTCATTATCTGCCATAAGCACAGGCGATGACGAATTCCAGGGAGCAGCTCAGAAACCGCACTCTGAATTCCCTTACAATGGTCACTGATCAGAGCCTTGGGAAGATGCCCTGACATACATGCTATCCATGCCTTAAGCAACCATACATAGGTCTCTGTGGGGTCTCATCCGAGAGCAAACAACAGCCCAATAACACAGGCTGACCATGATGGTTCACCCCTACAAAAGTTACAAGAGGCAAATTGTATTTGTTTGTCACACAAGTTGTAGCAAGAACAACAACATCATTATAATACTGATACGCCGCCCTTGACCTGGCATCGGCCCAGAACACATTCCTCATACAGCCTTCCTCATCTAGATCAATGACATTAAAGAAATTTGAGTTCTTGGCTTGCATTCGCGTAAAGAACAGGCGGAGAGCTTCGGCATCTCCTTCCCCAAACCTCAGCCTACCTCGTTCACAAAACTCCTATGTTCACTTTCACTAAAGAGTAGCTCTTCAAGCGCACCTAATCTATCAGCAGGAAATTGAGACAATTCCTCTGGCTGCGCCGGCGCACCTTCATCACTCATATGTTCGAAACCACACTTCTTCGCTGCCCCAAGTTGTTTATAGCAGCTCAAGAACCGGGCCATCGATGGGCTAACCGGGTGGTTATGATCAAGGTAGGCCAGCTCCAAATGCAGCAACCCATCACCCAATAACTTCACCCTAATCTTCGCCGGCAGTTTGTGGTTGCTGAAGTCCTCTTCCTAAACTTGGGATCCGGCCATTTCCGGCCACCTTTGCAGCACATCAGTTCTAGGTACAGACATTGACCTTCCTTGGTGAAAGAAGATCTTCTCACCGAGACTCCGAATCCCACCCCGCGAGCATACCTCTTGTAGAACTTAGAGACTTCTTGATGGGTTTTAAACACCATGCCCACCTATGGGACTCCATCATGGCCTCCCTCGGTCGTGTTATCCCCATCCAATTCACCATCCTCCACCCCTTCAGCTGGACCAACTCCATCCAAAGCACCATCCCCCGACATGTCCTAACCCAACGGCATAAATTAAACAAAAAAAGACAAAGAAAGTATATCAAAATCCGAACTTTTTGGATAAAAGGGTTCAATCATAAAGCTATCCGATGGAAATCAAGAAATAAACAACTACAAATTGCAAATTTGCGCAAGCGAAGAGACGAAAAAAGAAATGGAATAAACTCGGCGGCGGTACGGTACGAAGGGTAGAAGGATCCAGAGGAGAGTTTTAGCGGGAAAAAGATCGGACCTTCGAGTTAAGGTCACGGCGGGCGAGACGAGCTCTTCTAGGGTTCTTTGATCGGGCGCTGGGTTCTCCCATCTCCAACCCTCGATTCTCCGGATATCGGACCGAGGGCACGGATCGTCCGTCGGGAGAGCTCACCGGCGAATAAGGGAAACGTTGAGGCGATCGGGACGATGGAAGGATGGGAGGAGGGGTTCGATTCTAGGGTTTATTTCTTGGGGACGAGGAGGAAAAGAGTGGAAGCGTGGGAGGTGACGGGCCTGGCCCTGGTAGCGCAAAGGAGACCATCCCAGACGGGACGTAGTAAAGGCCACGGGGTAGTGAGAACGAATAAAGAGCGACACGTGGACTGGGTGGAACGTGGGCGTGAGATTGGTTGTTGCTGATTTTTACGAATGGATTCATTTAAAGCTCGTTGTACTCCGCTTTGAAACCCCGGCTGTCAATGTTGCGGATCCCAGCGAAAATGTCGGAAGGCTCCAAAAAGAAGGACTGATTCTTGGGACGTCACATGGAGACGAAGGAAAACTGCTGCCAGGTGTGAGGCATTGTGATGCGATAACGTGTGGTGCAATTATAATTACAGATGGCAAACGCCCAGAAACCGGCAACGGGCATACCATCTTGCGTAGTGCTCGAAGCGGAACGGACCGGGCCGGGCTCTATCTTTATTGAACTTGATTCAAAAAAAAATTTAATTTGAATTGAGCCTAGATCTAATTTATTTTTTAAAAAAATTGATCCAGTCTAAATCCGAACCCGATCCAAATTCAATTAAACCGGTTCGAATCAATTTGATTTAGGCTGGCCCGAATTAAAGCCCGAATCAAGACAGTCTGAATTAAAGCCCGAATAGAGTCGGCCCGAACTAAAGCCCAATTCGGGCCGGTTCGAATTAGAGCCATTTAAGGCATAGAAAATGAATTAATTATTCTATGAATTAAATGAGAAGTCTGGAATCTAACTTTAGTATAGCCAAAAGAATGGTGATGTGATTATATGGATGTTCTTCGTATGCATGTGACTAGATAATTACTATTTTTTTATAAAAGATTAAAGAGAACAACTCTAAAAGTAGTGCTCATTCCATTTTGTATAAATATAAGATGTATGATCCTTCAGAAGGCCGAATGTATAATGTTGTTGTAATTATGGGAGAAAGAAAGGTGATTTGAATTTGATACCTTAAAGACCCTTTCATCAAAATGGCCAAGAAAAATCTATAAGGCATTTTGGGCACCATCATTAAAGGTCCAAGTTCTGCAGGCAGTAAGATCCATCTTTGCAGCAGTTTGAAACATTTTCCTGATTCTAGGCCTGCTGAATTCTTCCATAGCCTGATACCGTAACTGGTAAAAATTTCATCCATTCATATAAAATGCTCTCTCATCTATCATGAAGTTGGTCCCATTTCTTTTCACAAATCTCATTTTCAGGTCGGGCTAGGTTTTTGTTTCGGGCCTGGTTCGAGTTGAATTCGGGTCTAGTTCGGATTGAATTCGTGTCAGGTTCGGGTGGGCCAAAGACAAGCCCGGGCCCGGCCTAAAAGATTAATGGGTTTTATTAAAAGCCCGAGCCCGGCTTGATTTGCTTTGGGCCTAGCCCAAAGGCCGGCCCAACCGGCCTGATTTGCTTCGGCCTAGCTCGAAGCTCGGCCCGATCTTCCAGCCCTAATCTTGCGAATGAAGAGAAACTTTTGTGCCCATAACGTAATAATAATGTAATTAATAATGAAACTGGGTTGATTTTCAACATCACATATATTTAATATAATTTTTTTTTTTTAAAAAAATATTTATATATATTATATTTTCCTAATTGGTATAATTTTTTTGTTATTTGTTATGATATTTAATTATTTTTTATGACTTTTTGTTCTTATATTATGACATGGTGTTGATTATTATGGTTCAATATTAATATTTATGGCATATGATTATTTTTTATAATTTTTTTATATTTATATTATAATATTTGTTGGTTATTACGACTTTTTATTATTTTTTAGAACATTCAATTATTACATGATATGATAATGATCTTGTTTTATGCTATGTTATCATGTATTCTAGTTATTCTCCATGACATCTCATAGCAATTGGATATTATAAGAAATTATAGGAAGATATAATAAATAACGGGATATCATAATATAGACAAAAAAAAGTTACTATGACATTCTATAGTAATTAGATGGTGTAAGGAATAATAAAAAGTCATCATAATTAATAGGATATCATAAACAGGAAAAGTAAATTTTCGTCAACATAAATTTGAGAAGAAGCTGAGCTGTATTAAATGTATATGGTGTTGGAAACGGTGCAGTTTCATTATTAATTATGACATATGGTCCAATCCGGTGAAGTGATATAGTTTTTCTCCATTAAGGGTGGTGGACAGAATTTCTCTATTGAAAATTATGGCATCCATTCATATTATATATTTAATGAGATGGATCATGATATCACATAGAATCCGACAAAACAAACTATGATTAATAGGCCTACTTATTGGGTAGACCGGGCTGGCTTTAGGCCCGGCTCAACCTAGAGAACAATAATTATTTTTTAGGCTTGAGCCTGGCTTGGCCAATTTTCAGACTTTTGGGATGGGCCACAGGCCTTCACCATGGTTTTTTCTATATTCAACTGCAGTTGAAGGAGGCCAGAGCATGGTAGACGGGGAGGAGGCGATGAGGTAGCGAAAATAAAATAGTAGGGAGGAGGTTAGGGTTGAGTAGGACATAAGAGTTGAGGAGACGGCAGGATGGCAAGAAGGAGATGAGGGCTGAGGAGGAGGACAACTGGATAACATAAGGGTCAAAAAAGAGACCGGAATGCCAAGGAGGTCAAGATAACACAAGGAGGTTATGGCCGGTGAGGACGATGCTAGGAGGCGACTAGGAGGGGAGGAGGCAAGGATGTTAGGAAGGAGATGTCAAGCACATAGTAGACAAAAGGAAGATGGATCTTAGATTGGATTGATATACTGGTTCGAGCCAAGTTAACATAAGCCCGAGCTTGGTCTATTTTAAAAATTAGATTGATTTTTTGGGCTTAGTTTAACATGCATGGCTAAAAATTATGGTCCGAGCCTATTTTAATTGGGCCTGACTCAGGTGGGCTACTTAGAAAATAAGCATATCTAATAATGAATTAGTTTAGATAGAAATATTTTTTTTCACATATAAATTAAATAAATAAAGAAATTATAAAAAAAAAATTTGTACTTGACATAACATTAAATAAAATAAAAATCTAGGACATCGAACATAAAAAAAAAATTCCTTGATAATAACGAAAACACAACAAACAAAATATTATTTTTCCAAAAAAAATCTCTATTAAAATAAAAAAAACAATCAAGAAAAAAAAATCTAAATACTTAACCCATAAACATTTATTCCTTCAATCTTTTTTACGATGGATCACGAAATTTTTTCTTTATTATTGCTATAATCAGTAGTGAAGCCATATAAATCCGTATCGAGTCTAAATAGATTTCACCATTATCTACGTACATTTGAGATTCATTATGGATTCTGAAGTCAAGATTCGTACTCATCCCCGACTTTAAACATATCAGATAACAGGTTGGATAGTCGATGAGACAATGTAAATTATCACCCTTGACCTGAATGTTACCAATTTTTTTTTTTATAATATATTATATTATAGGATTGCTTTTATTGTTACAAAATTGATAAGGATAAAAGTGTTAGCTTCTGCAACTCATGTGGGAGGTGGTGGAACGATTGCTGATGCCAAGTGCTTGGCATTTTCTTTATGATGAAGGGTAAACATTATAAACAAAAACTCATTCAGGCTACATTCTTTGATGCATGTCAAAGAGCATATGCTTTGACCTCTAGAGTTATCATCTAAGATAGGTAAACAGTGCAGTTGACTAGATTGCCTTTTTTATTGATTGGCATTCTACTAATTAGTCCTGAATCCAAGACGACAACATCCCCTTATCTCTTCAGGGGTTTCTTTCTTTTGATCTTTTGGGTTGGCCTCACATCAGGATAGTGTGACCGTCCATTATATGAAAAAAAAAAATAGGAAAATCATTAAGAAACTTTGTCTTATTAATGATAACTTGACCACTTTCCCCTAGCAAGCTGGCACGGGGGCTTGAAAAAGCCCTCCACCTCAATTTGTATGTAGAGAATGAACATTATGTCCACAATTTCTTAATGGTGAGCTATGGGTTGGCAAGGGAAATAAGGCAAGTAGGTCTCTTCGACTAAGGAATTCAAGAGTTTTATAGAGATCTTTTCTCGCTAAACATTTCAAAAAATATACATCTTTATGGCTAGGAAAATTCTGATTATTTGCTTGATGTTATATCAATTTTACACCACTCTCTATCCTTTCCATGAAATCCATATCCAATTCATTGTTCAAATTTTGAAGCATTAATGTTAGAGGAAATCTTGCTTGGGCCAAGGATATGAGGCCCAAGTTAGTGTGCACAATCGATCGGCCCTACTACATGCCCATCGATCATTCATCGGATTGAGTCTATATATTTGCCATCATTTATCAGATTTGATCCTTAATCAGTTGATGATTTCCTCTCGACTCTATCATTAGACATTTATGATCCAACTACATGCGTAGTGCATGATCAGTCTTACTGCTCGACCTATCCCTCATCAAATAAGCTGGCACCTTCTTCAACTGGTAGGGTTCGATTGAGTGCCAGTGGTAGCCCTAGTGGTAACTGATATTTCCTTATAATCGATCCTCTCAAGGCTACTAGCATGCGCTCACCGGCTAAGATAGTCTAACCAAACATCCTCTAAATGATCAAACTTCGGCTCCAGTAGCTAGGACCTGCTATCCTTCAAGTGAAGCAGAATCACGTCCTGCATCCCTCGGATTGATCATCACTCGATTTCAATAGAGGTGCTCAGACCAATCCCTAATCCTTGTATCTGATGGTGAGCAACTCTCAGGCAACACTCCCTTGAATGTTCGAAGGATGGCACGACCGATGTTGATCTCTACGCTCCAGATTACATGATCAGAAAGTCATATTACGCTCCGTGATCGCTAATTACTAGCATATCTTTACAATCAAAGAAGAGTGTGATTAGATCCATGAAATGGTCAATGTCGTCATTAAAAAATATGATTGATTCTATACAAAGGATAAAGTTCTAATTAAAGGGGAGTGGATATTTTGTATAGACAAGGGAATCCTCTGGTAGCCCGTGTGATAGGATCTTTGGCCTTGTTACCTCTTGGCAAATCTCTAAAGATCTTTTTATCTCAAGAATGCTATTGTCTCTTACCTGTACAAAGAAATCCTTAAACTTCCAACGTATATCAAAAACTCTATCCCACGTTCCTTATACTGTTAGATTAAAAATCTGACTTAAGTGTTGGAGGGTCCTCACTGGAATACCTTCCGATTAGGGTATTTTTGTAGGCTTCCCTCTCGAAGACCTTGTCTCACCATCATCTCCAGTATTTCCCGTTGGTAGGTGATAATATTTGGCTACTTAATTGAAAAGACCGAGTCTAGAGTTACACTCTATGTCCTTAAGACAATTTCGTATCGTAATGGTGCTTACAGTTTATGACGATTGTCTTCCAGGATACAATGGTCTTCTTCTGGTGAGAGCAACACTATAATTCACTAGAAATTTGAACCAGAAATGCTTTTCTCTCTTTATATGTACTATAGCTATACTCTGTTATTCAGAGTATGCAAATGCCTAAGAGAAGGAAAGAAAAGGATTGATTAGATAAAATGAATGAGGAATGGAGACCTATTTATAGCCTTAAGGTGCCCCTTGGAAGCAACCTTCTGATTCCATCGGAGGGAGTTACCGATGTCTTTTCGTAGTGAGATATGCCTTTTCTCAACTACGATCTGAAGATTACACGATCAATATGTTTCCTCAATTATGATCGGATGTCATGATACACTGATTCGTGCCGTGATCTTTAGATCACGTGATCAGCGCGCTTCTCAATACATTGTTTCACGATCCAATGGCACCCGTGATCATCAAAAAAAATATTGATCCATGAACGGATGTGTGATTACGTCTCCATATGCGTGATCAGTTGTTTCGTGATTCTGAAATCCCGTCATCCGAGTCGGCTCGAACCCTCGAGTTGGCTCCTTGCTACAGAGAGCACCCTGGTCGAGTCGGCTCGAACCCCTTGAGTCGACTTGAACCCCTTGAGTCGACTTGACCAGACCGCATGTTATCATTCCATGGATCCGAGCTGGCTCGACCCACTCGAGTTGACTCAGCCAGACCGCATGTTATCCGTTTTGTGGATCGAGCCAACTTCCAGCAGAACCGAGTCGACTCACCTCCTTGCAATCCTAATATGGTGCCAATCAATCTCGACCGTTTGATCCGTTTGATCAAAAAAAATTTAAAGGCTCCTCAAGACGATATGTACGTGTGAAGTGCAAAGTGCGCCTATAAAGCGTCCATTGCACCCTTGTCGCCCGTCGCACATGTGCGTGCACCCTCAAGCTTTCTATCTATGGTGAGCCTAAATGTAAGAGCATGTAAAATATTTTCTTATAAAGAGCCTTCACTTTTTTCAATCTTTCCATGTGGGACTAAAAGTTCCCATTACAAAGGATAGTTTTCCATCCCAAAGGATAGTTTAGGAATAAAAAAATTTCTATTCACTTTTTCCAATAATCCTCCATATGAATGAAATTTTGGACTAAGATCAAATATTAGTAAAGACGATCCCCCACAAACATAAATTTTTAAATATAAATGAATATGCAGACACTTAAAGAGAGTAAATGGAATAAAGTTATATCAGGATAGGTAGCTTAGGGCTTTGAACCTTCCTTTGTGTTTTGTTATCGAATTTACTTGCTAAAAGTGAACATGATGTCTTGAACTTTGCAGCATTTGATGTAAACTAAGACAATAACAATCACACAACTTCTTTTCGAGCATTCCTTTTGGCTCTCATGGTTATGTTCATTTTGGCCTTGAATAACTCCTGGTTTCATAAGTGCTTTAGAGAATTAAAGCCTTTAAAATTCTTATAGAATTGGTCCAGTTCACACTTACATAGGTGATTATTATTAAGAGTATTCTGCTATACCCATATGATATTCATGTCACAAGAATCATTAAAAGCTATGCTTATCCTAGTACCTTTAGCAGGCAACACTGATTATCATATGAATGAGTAGGAATTTACATCCTTAGTGCTTCGTTGACCTCTTCATAATTTAGTTATTCCTTTTGAACCTAGATCATGGGATCTCCAGTCAACTAGGTTGGATATCCATTATGAAGATTAATTTATTATAAGCTTTAAATCCATTTCCCTCGATAAACAACTTACTTGATCTCTTGGTAAACCTTTTATCAGTGGATCAGCAAGGTTTTTCTTTGATTGAATGTAGTCAATAGAGATTATTCCATTTTCAAGTAATTGCTTAATGGTATTATGTCTGCAACGTATATATCTAGACTTATCATTATATATTTTATTCTATGCTCTATAAATAGCTGATTGATTATCACAATGAATACATATTGCAGACACAGATTTAGACCAACATGGAATATCCTCCAAAAAATTTTGAAAACATTCTGCTTCTTCTCCAACTTTATCTAAAGCCATGAACTCTGATATCATAGTGGACCAAGCTATATAAGTTTGTTTTGAGAATTTCCATGACATTGCACCTCCTCCTAAGATGAACACATATCCACTAGTAGATTTAGTATATTCTGAAGAAGATATCAAGTTAGCATCACTCTATCCTTCTAGTACAGCTGGATATATTGTATATCGTAATCCAGAATTTAGGATATATCGTAGATATCATAATACCCTTACTAGTGCTATCCAATGATTTGGACCTGGATTACTAGTAAATCTGCTTAACTTATTGACAGCATATACTATGTCAGGACAGGTGCAATTTATGACATACATTAAACTGTCAATTATACATGAATATTTTAATTATGATATGGGTTGCCCAGTATGCTTAGCAAGATGTAGATTAATATCTACAGGTGTTCTAAGCGGACTGGTATCATATTTATTGAATTTATCTAATATTTTCTTAATATAGTGAGATTGAGATAATATTATTCTATCAGATGTTCTAGTGAATTTAATCCCTAGTATAACGTCTGCAATATCCATATATTTCATATCAAAATATTATCAACATTTTCTTTGTTTGTTTAATCATATCAATATCACTACCTATGATTAACAAATCATCCACGTATAAGCAGACTAAAGTATACCTTTTAGGTAGGGTTTTGGCATATACACATTTATCACATTCATTAATTTTGAATCCATTAGACAACATCACATTGTCAAATTTATATGCCATTGCTTGGGTGCTTGTTTTAATCCATATAAGGATTTCACAAGTCTGCACACCTTCTTTCTTTGGCTGAAACTACAAACCCTTTAGGTTGTTCCATATAAATTTCTTCCTCTAATTCACCATTAAGGAAAGCTATTTTAACATTCATTTAATATATTTCAAGATTGTTAATGGCTGCAATAGCGATTAACATTCTTATGGATCTTATCTTTGTTACAGGTGAATAAGTATCAAAGAAGTCTAGACCTTCTTTTTGTTTAAAGCCTTTAGCTACTAAGCTGGCTTTGTACTTATCAATTGATCCATCAGCCTTTAACTTCTTCTTGAAAATCCATTTACACTCCAAAGGCTTCATACTAATGATAAATCTACCAATTCCCAGATATGATTATGCATGATGGACTCAATTTCGCTATTAATAGCTTCTTTCCAAAAGGGTACTTCTGGCATAGACATTACCTCTTTGAATGTCTGAGATATATTTTCTATTATATATGTAACGTAATCAGGATCAAAAAATTATAACTTTAGGTCTCTTACTACGTCTAGATTCATCTTTAGGATGTTTTTCCTGATAACTACTACTTGCCATATTATCATAAGTTATTTTATTTGAACTTATACCAGATATTCCTTTATAAGGAATATCTCTTCAAAAATGATGCATTTCTTGATTCCATCATTGTATTTTCCTGTATATCAGATATATCTGATTTATATACAAGAAAGCGATATGCATTACTATTTTGTGCATAACCAATGAAAATACAATCAACAGTTTTAGATCATATTTTGACCTTTTTGGGATCTGGAATAGCTACTTTAACTAGACACCTCCACACTCTTAGATAATTATAAGAAGGCTTTTTTTCTTTCCATAACTCATATGGAGTAATGTCATTCCTTTTAAGAGGTATTTGTTAAGAATATGATTAGCCGAGAGAATTGCTTCTTCCCATAAATTTTGTGGTATACCAAAATTTATTAAAATGGCATTCATCATTTTTTTCAAAGTTCGATTTTTGCGTTCAGCAATTCCATTAGATTGAGATGAATAAGGAGCTATAGTTTGATGAATAATGTCATGTTCATGATAAAAGTCATTAAACGGTACATCGTATTCACCACCTCTATCACTCCTTATAGTCTTGATCTTTTAATCAAGTTGATTTTCAACCTCATTTTTATAATATTTAAACATGATGTGGCGGGACCACTGACGTGGAAGGCTGACAGGTACCGCGATAAAGGAGACCATCGCGTCAGACGTCAAGGCAGCACTTCAGCCCGGATCGCTCTACCGAGCTAAGCTGAGCTCCCTCGAGACAGCAAGTTGAGCTCCGTCCTCTGCCAGGTCGGGTCCGTGAGCTCGGGATGCCTAGGCCGGAGCCGCCCTCCAGAGCGAGACCCTCGAAGGTTTGAGCCCTGTGGTCGGAGTCGAGCTCAGCACTCCTCCGCCACGTGAAGCCTCTCCAAGCGCGTGCCCTCTGGACCGGGCCCGTACTCTGCCCTCCAGAGCGAGACCCTTGGAGATTTGAGCTCTGTGGTCGGAGTCGAGCTCAGCACTCCTCCACCACGTGGAGCCTCTCCGAGCATGCGCCCTCTGGACCGGGCCCGCACTCTGCCCTCCAGAGCGAGACCCTCGAAGGTTTGAGCCCTGTGGTCAGTGTCGAGCTTAGCACTCCCCCACCACGTGGAGCCTCTTCGAGCGCGAGCCCTTTGGACCGGGTCAGCACTCCATCCTCCAGAGTGAGACCCTCGGAGGTTTGAGCCCTGTGGTCGGTGTCGAGCTCAGAACTCCCCCGCCACGTGGAGCCTCTCCAAGCACGATCCCTCTGGACCGGGTCAGCACTCCGCCCTCTAGAGTGAGACCCTCGGAGGTTTGAGCCCTGTGGTCGGTGTCGAGCCTAGCGCTCCCCCGCCACGTGGAGCCTCTCCGAGCACGAGCCCTCTGGACCAGGTCAGCACTCCACCCTCCAGAGCGAGACCCTCGAAGGTTTGAGCCCTGTAGTCGGTGTTGAGCTCAGCACTCTCCTGCCACGTGGAGCTCTCCGAGCACGAGCCCTCTGGACCAGGCCCACACTTACCCTCCAGAGCGAGACCCTCAGAGGTTTGAGCCCCGTGGTCGGAGTCGAGCTCAGCACTCCTCCGCCACGTGGAGCCTCTCCGAGCGCACGCCCTCTGGACCGGGCCCGCACTCTTCCCTCCTCCACCAAGGCAACACATAAACTCGGAGCATCCAGGCCGGAGCAAGCCCTGCATTTTGGGATGCCGGCGAGCTGCCCGAGGACTGCGGAATGACGCCCCCCATACTGCCATAACTACATGTCTGCCCGTACTTCCAGGAGGATGGGCCAGCCAGAAAGCATGAACCCCTAGGGCGGTGACCCCCGGATCGAGGCTCTGCCAAGCTTCCCGGAATGGGATGACCGGAGAGGATGTCAGAGCAAATGGAAGCTTCCCTACCATATGTCAGGAAAGACGTCCCGTCCATGGCACGGAATCCTGCTGCACGCGCTTGCCAGCCCGGTGAAGATCTCGAGGCAAGCGTCTAACGGCCATTTTTCAACTATAAAGAACGATCGGCACCCCCGAAAGGGGGGAGGTAACAACAACAATCCACTATCAACACAAGCGCAAGCTCGACCAAGAGGGCGAAGTGCCACCACCACCACCACAGTTGAAGAAAAACGAGGGAAACAAGGAGAGGCGGAGGAATAAAGAACCCCTCTGTCCTCGCTATCATTCTTCCCCTGCTATGTTTTCGCCTTCACACACAACTTTTACTCCTCCTAGTGCGGAGTCCATCAAGAGGGGCCTGACCAAGAGGACATGTTTCCCTGGATTGTCACTGACTTGATCGTCGATGTGCCCTCACCGGAAACCCCGGCCTGAGTCACTAAGCCCTGTTTCACAGGTCCAGGAGCAGAGGACCGCCAGGCAGCGAAGGGAGAGCACTCCGGCACTGGCAGCAGCGAAGGGACACGACGATCTTGGCAGCAACAAATTGGCGCGCCAGGAAGGGGGGGCAGCGATATTGTGAACGATCTTTGATCCAAGTCGAACCCTCCATCTCTTCATAGGCAAGCCAGGCGGGAGGATGGTGACAACAAGGGCACGGAAGGCTTCCACCAGTCGTGCGGGGGACTCCCCCTCTCGGGGGAACCCCCATCGCCAAGAAGTGGAGCCATCCATTCCGGTCCAGCCACCTCCGCCAGAAGCCCAACTGGCTACACTCGCCCAGTAGATACAAGTCCTCACTACGGCAGTGCGCCAGCTTCAGCACTATCACAGATTCGTGGCTACCCACCAGTAGCCAGGGACTCCAGCTATCCACGCCGCAGCTCCCCACGACAGCCTGCGCTCCTTCCAAGGAAGGCCGTCGCAGCCGCGGGCAACAACCGACAACCGGGGCAACCTTCAAGCTCTGGCAAAAAGGCAACGAGCCGGCTCTACCGACAAAGAGAGCCGCTCGCCAAACCTCGGGCGGGAGGTGCCTAGACCCCATCGAGGCAGAAGAGGCAAGACCCCCGTCACGGGTGTCATGCATCCAAGTCACCTTCTCCGTCTCCTTCGGCAGAGGGGTCCACTGATGAAGCCGTCAGGCGCGCGGCGGAAAGGTACCTGGAGGAATATGAATGCAAACTGACGGAGTTTGCCTGCAGGTTTGCCGGTATGCAGGGCTCCGCTAGTGAGCCAGCGAGCTACGACACCCGTCCCCCATTCTCCCAAGAAATCCAAGCGGAGCCGATTCCTCATCGGTTCCAGATGCCGCAGGTGGATCCTTACGATGGGACCACCGACCCCCTAGACCACCTGGAAAGCTACCGGACCCTCATGAGGGTCCAAGGGGCCACCGACGCTCTTCTTTGCATTGCTTTTCCTACCACTCTCCGGAAAGCAGCCAGGGTGTGGTTCACCCATTTGGAGCCGAAGAGCATCAGCTCCTTTGCCCAGCTAGGACAGAAGTTCGTGGCTCACTTCGATGCTTGCAAGAAGTTGCCACAAGAGGCAGACAGCCTCTTCTCCATCCGACAGCAGGACCGCGAGCCTCTACGGGACTACATGGCCCGCTTCAAGGCTGCAACGTTAGAGATCTACAATCTTGATGAGCCAGTCACCATGCTGGCACTGAAGCGATCAGGACCTCCCGCCTGACCTACTCGCTAGATAAGAAGCCCCCCAAGACCTACTCCGAGCTCCTTCTTCGGGTCCAAAAGTACATCCGCGTCGAGGAGGTGAATCGTACGAGGAGGGAGCTCAACGGAGGATCCCTAAAAAAGACGGCCCCCGCCGAGGTGTCCGGGACCCGGAAGCCATCACCCCAGGTTCGAGCTCTCGAAGGGATCAACCGAGACTGAGAGGGACCCCCGTTCCCGAGGAGAGTTACACCCCTCTCCTCGCCCCGAGGACAAAAATCCTCATGGAGATCGAAAGCGAGGACTACCTGAGACGCCCGCCTCCGTTGAGGCCCTCCACCCGGCCGTGATAAAATAAAGTAATGTCGCTTTCATTGCGACCACGACCATGACACCGAGGAATGTCGCAACCTCAAGTGGGAGATTAAGAAACTCATCAAGAGAGGCTACCTCAAAAGGTTCATGGGGGGTAGACCTTAAGTGGAGTCGCAGGCGCTCGTCGCTCTCCCGCCAGCTCCAACCATCGACAACCGTCCTACCGAGAAGCCAATGGGCATGATCTCCTGGGGAGTTGCGCGCGCGTCTAAGAGGACCCGGGGGGCAGGGGACTCTGAGAATGTACTCCCCTTTATGAGGGAAGGGGAAGACGGGGGGAAAATATAAATAATGATGCCGTGGTCGTCGAGATGACGATTGCGAAGCACCCTATAAAGCGCATCATGATTGATAGTGGAAGCTCCATAGATGTGGTTTTTATGATGCCTTCTCCAGGATGAATTTCTCCCCCGATCAGCTTAAGCCTGTGCACACACCCCTTGTTGGTTTCACGGGTGATTCCATAAGGGTAGAAGGAGAAATCACTCTCCCGGTCACTGCCGAAACCCCACCTTGGCAGAGCACCGTCATGATGACTTTCATGGTTGTAAGGCTCCTTTCCACCTACAACGTGATATTAGGCCGGCCCGGGATCAACTTGCTCGATGCCGTTGTCTCCACCAAGAGGCTACTTGTACAATTTCCAACTCCCTACGATGTTGGGGAGATGAGGGGAGCACCCCAGCCGGTGCAGCATTATTTCCAAACCCTCCATGGGGCCAAGGCCTCCCAGGACGACCCCAGTCTGGATGACCTCGACCAAAGGGCCCAAGACCCCAGGGGAGGCCCGGTCGAGCGCTTACTCTCTTATCCGCTCGGAGATGACCCCACGAAGACGGTGCAGATTGGAGCCCAGCTACCCGAGGAGGAGAGGGCCCAACTACTGGATTTTTGTGGGCGAACGTAGATGTGTTCGCCTGGACGGCGACGGACATGCCAGGTATCCCTCCTAACATCATTACTTACAAATTGAGTGTTGACCCAAAGCACAAACCAGTTCGATAGAAGAAGAGAAGTTTCGCCCCGGAGAGATAGGCAGCTTTCAAAGAGGAAATTGATAAGCTCCTAGCTGCTGATTTCATTCGAGAGGTCCAATACCCGAACTGGCTGGCAAATGTAGTGATGGTAAGGAAGAATAATGGCAAATAGAGGATCTGTGTAGACTACACCGACCTCAAAAAAGCTTGCCTGAAGGATAGCTTCCCTCTCCCGAAGATCGACCAGCTGGTGGATGCCACCTCTGGCCACCGGCTACTCTCCTTCATGGATGCATTCTCCGGGTACAATCATATCCACATGCATCTAGAAGATGAGGAGCACACCGCCTTCGTCACCGACCAAGGGACATACTGCTACAGGATGATGCCTTTTGGTCTGAAGAAAGCAGGAGCCACTTATCAGCGCCTGGTCAACAAGCTCTTCAAGGACTAAATCGGTCGCAACATGCAGGTGTATGTGGATGACATGCTCATCATGAGCAGGCCGGGCTCGAGCTATGTAGCTGACCTCGCCAAATCTTTCCACAACCTGCGACAACATCAGATGAAGCTGAACCCGACAAAGTGCGCCTTTGGGGTGGCAGCAGGAAAATTCCTCGGCTTCATGGTCATCACCCAGAGGGGCATCGAAGCAAACCTGGAAAAGGTTCAGGCCATCATCGACATGGAGCACCCAACCTCCAAGAACAGGTCCAGTGCTTAACGGGGCGTATCGCCGTCCTTAGCAGATTCATCTCGAGGTCGACCGACCATTGTCTGCCATTTTTTAAGGTACTGCGCAAGATGCATGACTTCACCTGGACCGAGGAGTGCAGGGCCGCCTTCAAGGAGCTGAAGAACTTCCTCGCCTCTCCCCTGTTGCTCTCCAGGCTGGAGGAGGGGGAGGAGCTTCTACTGTACCTGGCAGTTACATCGGGAGCTGTCAGCTCAGTTCTTGTCCGTGCAGATGAGGACAAGTCTCAAAAGCCGGTATACTACATCAGCAAAATCCTCCACGATGCGGAAATCAGGTATACTCGCTCCGAGAAACTCATTTTTGCACTAATAATGTCTGCTAAGCACCTCAGGCCCTATTTCCAAGCACACCCAATAGTGGTCATGACGGACCAGCTGCTGAGGACCATCCTCACCCGACCCGAGACATCTAGGAGGTTAGCTAAGTGGTCCCTGCTGCTCAGCGAATTCGACATAGTGTACCGACCGAGGTCCTCACAGAAGGCCCAAGTCGTAGCTGACTTTGTGGTCGAGTGCACCGGGTTCGCCGAGGAGCCAGAGCAGACAGCAACAGAGCCCGGGCCAGGAGAAGAGCCTTGGATCCTCCACGTGGATGGAGCGTCCAATTCCGACAGGAGCGGAGTGTGCCTCATCCTAACTAACAGCGATGGGGTTGTGGTGGAATGCGCCCTCCGCTTCAAGTTCGCTGTAACCAATAACCAGACAGAGTATGAGGAACTCCTCGCGGGCCTAAGAGTCTCCCGTGAGCTGGGTGTACAGGACTTGAAAGTCTTCACCGACTCCCAATTGGTTGCCGGACAAGTTTCCGGAGAATACGAAGCGAGGGATGCCCAGATGATGAAGTAAGTACCTGGAGCAGGTCCGCGCAAGCACGGCAGGCCTTCGACGCTTCGACATCTTCCACATCTCCCAAGGAGAGAATGCACACGCGGATGCACTGTCCAGGCTCGCGACCTTGCCGGACTCGTCGCTGGGATGTGCCTACATTGAGAACCTCGAAAGTCCCAACTACCAGAGCTCGGCAGGGGTGCATCAAGTCACCCCCGAGCCGAGCTGGATGGAAAAGTATGTCCGGTATATCACTGACGGTGCCTTGCCCGAAGACCGCGCAGAAGCTGCCCTCGTCAAGAAGAAGGCCTCCCGGTTCGTCCTGATGGAGGGCCAACTCTATCGCCGATCTTACTCTTACCCACTCCTGAGATGCCTCAGGCCCGCCGAGGCAACCTTCGTGCTCCAAGAGATACAGAAGGCCTCTGTAGAAACCACATGGGAGGGAGAACACTGGCTTACAAAGCTCTCCGCTAGGGATACTTTTGGGAGACCATGGGGGAGGACGCCACCGACTTCGTTAAAAGGTGCGACAAGTGCCAGCACCATGCAAATATACAGCGCCAGCCGACGGTGCCGATCTCCCAACTCTCAGCCCCTTGGCCTTTTGCCCAGTGGGGAATGGACATCTTGGGACCATTTCCCCCAGTACCAAGGCAGCGAAAGTTTTTACTGGTGGCGATCGACTACTTCACTAAGGGGGTCGAAGCAGAGTCGCTGGCTCGGATCGCGGAAGCCAATGTCCGCCAGTTCTAGAAGTCGATCATTTGCCACTTCGGGCTCCCCCGCTGTATCATCACCGACAACGAGCGACAGTTCGACAATCATGAGTTCGAAGGATTCGGCGCCGAGCATGGCATTCAACACCGATTCACCTCAGTGGCTCACCCTCAAACAAATGGAGAAGCTGAGGTGACCAACTGGACCATCTTCCAAGGACTCAGGACCAGGCTGGACCAAGCTAAGGGCAGGTGGGCGAAAGAACTCCCAAGCATCCTGTGGGCCTACCACACAACGTCCAGGACAGTGACCAACGAGATGCCCTTCAGCCTTGTTTTCAATGCCGAAGCGGTCATCCCAGTCGAGCTCGATGTGCCCACGTTACGGGTGCAATAGTACGATGAAGCACGGAACTCGGCACACCTCCTGCTTAACCTTGACCTTCTTGAAGAAGCAAGGGACAAAGCCCGGCTACGAATGGTGGCCTACCAGCAATGAGTGGCCCGGTATTACAACGCCCGCGTCAGGCCAAAAGCTTTCAAGCCCGGAGACTTGGTGCTACGGCGAGCGGAGGCGTCTCAGCCCAGAGAGTGCAGCAAGCTTTCACCAAATTGGAAAGGCCCATACAAAGTAGCTGAAGCCCTCTCACAAGGGGCCTATTACCTTGAAGATCTCGGCAGCGTCAGGTTTCCTCAAACATGGAATGCCTGCAACTTGCAAAAATACTATCAATAATGTAAGGTTTCCCAGCAATAATAATGACAATGATTTTTTCCTTGCACAAGTGTCTATTTGTCTTGCAGGAGAATTCCAACAACGTCCCCGAGCCCAGCTCCAGGATGTCAGGGGACCTTCGAGCCATGCCGCTCTCAACCTCAAACATCCCCGAGCCTAGCTCCAGGATATCAAGGGGTATTCGAGCCATGTAGCTTGCAATCAACAACGTCACCAAGCCCAGCTCCAAGATGCCAGCCCAAGATCAGAGCTCAGATCTCCGGCCAAGGGACCTTCGAGCCATGTCGCTCTCAACCTCAAACATCCCGAGCCCAGCTCCAGGACGTCAAGGGGTATTCGAGCCATGTAGCTTGTAATTAACAACGTCACCGAGCCCAGCTCCAGGATGCCAGCCCAAGATCGGAGCTCAGATCTCCGGCCAAGGGATCTTCGAGCCATGCCGCTCTCAACCTCAAACGTCCCCGAGCCCAGCTCCAAGATGCTAAGGGGTATTCGAGCCATGTAGCTCGTAATCAATAATGTCCCCGAGCCCAGCTCCAGGACACCAGCCCAAGACCGGAGCTCAGATTTCCGGCCAAGGGACCTTCAAGCCATGACGCTCTCAACCTCAAACATCCCCGAGCCCAGCTCCAGGACATCAAGGGGTATTCGAGCCACGCAGCTCTCAGTCATCAACATCTCCGAGCCCAGCTCCAGGATGCCAACCCAAGACTAGAGCTCAGATCTCCGGCCAAGGGACCTTCGAGCCAAGCTGCTCTCAATCTCAAACATCTTCGAGCCCAGCTCTGAGATGCCAAGGGATCTTGGAGCCAAGCAACTCCTATCAACGCCTCGAGCCTAGCTCCAAGGCGCCAAAGACCCGAGCCAAGTCCTCAGGCAACCCTTGGACCGGAGCCCAGCTCTCTGTCTAGGAAGGCCTCGAGCCTAGCTCCAAGGCAATCAAACCTTGTGATCCTCTTTTCTGATCTCCCCACTCAAAAAGAAAAGGAGAGGGGAAGGAAAGAAAGAGAACGGGAGGGAAACACGACAAGAACCCTCTTCTCTGATATCCCCGATCATCAAAAAAAAAAAAGAAGAAGAGAGGGGAAGGAAAGAAAGAGAGACGAGAGGGAACACAACAATAAAGCTATCATCATTTAGCCCAAGATCGGAGCTCAGATCTCTTGCCAAGGGACCTTCGAGCCACGCAGCTCTCAGTCATCCACGTCCCTGAGCCCAGCTCCAGGACACCGCCCCAAGACCGGAGCTCAGATCTTCGGTCAAGGGACCTTCGAGCCACCTAGCTCTCAGCCAACAACATCTTCGAGCCCAGCGACTCTCAAGTGTCATATCCTTGCAACCAACTTGCCGGTGCTAAAACCTAATCACTCAACCCTAGGCAAGGTGAGGCCCTCTTCTCTGATCTCCCCACACACACAAAAAAAAGAAGAAGAGAAAAAGAAGGGGAGTGAAAGAAAGAGAGAAAGAAGGGAGGAGCCAGGCAGAGAACAGGTTACAAGGAAATTCGGGCTTTATAGATTAAGTATCAGTTACAATTATCTTGCAGGCCCCCGACATGCCGAGCGACCCTGACTAAGTACAGAAAAGAAACAAAATACAAAAGAAATAGAAAATGACTGCCCTTCAGCCGAACCGCCAGGCTGGGAAGTTCCATCAGCAGGGACCTCCGGCTGTGCGGCTCCGATTTCAGGTGGCGTGGGCCCGACCTCGGTTGTCGTAGAAGGCTCGGGAGCGACGGCCTCCTCAGCACCCACCTCCTGGTCCAAAGTACCGGGATAGTCGAGGCTACTATGGCCCTCGACCGAGACGAATCCCTCGACCAGGCGGTGCAGGTACATGAAGCCCTTGAAGAAGGAGTTCGATGTCGTGTTGGATCTCGGCGAGGAACTCCTCCGAGGCCCTGTACCTCACGACCGCCTCCTCGGCTTCCTTCTTCACCGCGACCACCTCACGCCTGGCATCCCCGGCTAACCTGGCCGCCTCCTAGGCCACCCTCTGGGCCGTGACTGACTTCTCCTTTTTGGCCGCCAGCCGAGCCTGGAGGGACTGGAAGATCTCCTTCTGCCGGGCCCCCTCGGCGTTAAACACGCCCAACCTCTTCTCGGCGTCGGCAAGCTCCTCGGCCTTCTTCCTTGACTGCCCCTGCTCGCGGTCAAGGCTCTCCTAGAGCTCCTTCGCTTGCCCTTCAGAGTTGGCGAGTTGCCTTTCGAGGTCCTTGACCCGTCGGTCAAGTGCCCCTTCGGAGTCGGCTCTCCCCTTCAGGTCGGCCTTCAGCGACGCGATCTCGGTCTCCTGTTCCTGCTTAGCTCGCTCCCAGTTTCGGTAGTTGCTTTTGATAAAAAGGGCCTCGATGCCGATCTGCACAATATGAAAAGGTCAAAAAAAGAGAGAGAGAGAGGAGAGCAAAAAAGAGGGAAGAGGAAGGAAAGAATGAAGTTGCTTACCGTGTAGAGCTAGGAGAAGATACTGTCGATTACATCCCCAGCCGCAGCCTGGCCATCTCCTCTCGTCGCATTGCTGGATGGAGAAATTCATCATGCGAGCGGCTAGGGCACGGTTGTCAGCCAACTTGAATGGGAGACGGCGTCTCGCCTCGTCTCTCCTGCTCTCTCGGGGAGCAGGTGCGCCCATCCCTCCGGTGGTAGGACCCTAGGAACCTGTCGAGGACCCGGCACCATCGCGATCGGAGCCCCGTCGCAGGAGGAGCTATAGCATGGGGCTCTCCTCCCTCGGCATCAATCATCCTCGGACTCGGAGAGTGGGGCGGTATGGCAGCGACAGCAGCATCAGCCCGGACGGTCGCCTCAGGCTCCAGAACAGGGATTTTGACCTGTGGCCTCGCCATCCCGGTGGGCGGCCTCTTCTTGGAGATTGGCAACAACTCACCCTCCGAGAAGATCATCCCTGTACCCAGGAGCCAAAAAGGTTAGCCTGAAATGAAGAAAAGAGAGAAAACACATATGGAGGAAAGAACCGGACTCACCCAGCCCCATTGATGGGTCGACCCTGGCGTCAGAGAGGTTATACTCCGACAACAAGACCTCCAGAGAGGGGATCTGGGTGGTGCAAAGCTGCTCATAGTCGTCCCGATTAGCTGCGTCAACCACGAAGATTCGATCAGGGGACCAATCCGGCTCGCTCCAGGCCCAGTCGACCCTCTCGATGGTCGCGAATAAAAATTTTCTCTTCCACCCTTTGATGGAAGAGGGGAGCTCGAATTTTATGCCCTTCGGGCAAGAGGACAAGGACCACTACCCATCCTCAGTCGGTGGCATTTCAAGGTAAAAATGCCCTGAACAAGAAAAACCGGGCGACGAACCCGTGGACGTGGCAAAGCATAATGAAAGAGAAGATGACTCTAATGGCATTCGGCACCAACTGCGCAGGGACTAAACGGTAGTTGTCCAAGACAGATAAGAAGAAGGGATGAAAAGGAAACCGGAGACCCCCAGAGAAAGTCTCCTCATAAAAGGCGAGATGGCCCGGACCATTGGAAGTGACCGTTCCCTGGGCGCGGGATCATGAGCTGAACAGAAGATGGGAAGCCATAGGCATCCCAGATGGCTCCAGCTCTGCGGTGGAGATCGTCGAGGTGACCCCACCGGACCTGTTGACCGAACAGATTCAGAAGATGGTTCGAGTAAGAGAGGAAGACATGTAGGATGAGAGAAGAAACAGCCCCGGCTCCCTAACGGACACGGGGTGGACGGGAAGGGCCAGTCTCCTACTAATCCTGAACTGTGCCCCATCCGACTCCTCGTTGGAGGAGGAAAGAACTACCCCCTGTATAGAAGGATCGGGATGAGACATCTACAGAAATAACGTAAGGAGAAGGAAGACTGGACTCAGAAGAAGGAGCCTACCCCAAGGGAAAAGGAAGAAGAAGGACAGGACCAATCTGGTTCCCTAGAGGAGAGAAGGGCGAAAGCGGATCACGAAGAAGGAAAGGTTCGGGTACTGCAACAAGCACGAAGGATTTGAAAGAATGAAAGTTTTGAGTAAATATTTTTTCTTTTCACTTCAAGGAGACCCATCGAATCCGCGCTGTTATGATCCCCTCGCCAACGGATCCGCGCCACGTGCTGCCCATCGATGAAAAGGGGCATCCCGGCCACTCTGGATTCTGCGCCAACATCAACTACTCCTCGGACGTGGCCATGTGGCACCCCTGCACTGGCCCGCGGGACCACCTCACGAAGCGGTAACAATCATGGCCATCATTGCACCGAATCTCCGCCTTTCCATGCCAGCATCATAATTACTCCCTTCGGCCCGAGCGTCGCGCACTAACGAGCCTCGGGAGTGGGGGGCAAATGATGTGGTGGGACCGCTGACGCGGAAGGCTGACAGGCACCGCGACAAAGGAGACCGCCGTGTCAGACGCCAAGGCAGCACTTCAGCCTGATCGCTCTGCCGAGCTGAGCTGAGCACCCTCGAGATAGCAAGTCGAGCTCCATCCTTCGCCAGGTCAAGCCCGCGAGCTCAGGATGCCTAGGCCGGAGCCGCCCTCCAGAGCGAGACCCTTGAAGGTTTGAGCCCTGTGGTTGGAGTCGAGCTCAGCACTCCTTCGCCATGTGGAGCCTCTCCGAGCATGCGCCCTCTGGACCTGGCCCGCACTCTGCCCTCCAGAGAGAGACCCTCGGAGGTTTGAACCCTGTGATCGAAGTTGAGCTCAACACTCCTCCGCCACGTGGAGCCTCTCGAGCGCGCGCCCTCTGGACCGGGCCCGCACTTTGCCCTCCAGAGTGAGACCCTCGAAGGTTGAGCCCTGTGGTCGGTGTCGAGCTCAGCACTCCCCCGCCACGTGGAGCCTCTCCGAGCACGAGGCCTCTGGACCGGGTCAGCACTTTTCCCTCCAAAGCGAGACCCTCGGAGGTTTGAGCCCTGTGGTCGGTGTCAAGCTCAGCACTCCCCCGCCACGTGGAGCCTTTCCGAGCGCGAGCCCTCTAGACCGGGTCAGCATCCGCCCTCTAGGACGAGACCCTCGGAGGTTTGAGCCTTGTGGTCGGTGTCGAGCCCAGCGCCCCCACCACGTGGAGCCTCTCCAAGCACGAGCCCTCTAGAACGGGTTAGCACTCCACCCTCTAGAGCGAGACCTCGGAGGTTTGAGCCCTGTGGCGGTGTCGAGCTCAGCACTCCCCGCCACGTGGAGCCTCTCCAAGCACGAGCCCTCTTGACCGGGCCCGCACTCTCCCTCTAGAGCGAGACCCTCGGAGGTTTGAGCCCTGTGGTTGGAGTCGAGCTCAGCACTCCTCCATCACGTGGAGCCTCTCCGAGCGCACGCCCTCTGGACCGGGCCCGCACTTAGTCATGTGTCAAAGTTTTGAAAATTTTGTAATCAATTAAGATTGAGTCTGTAATAAGTTGAGGTTAGTTGATTTGTCTCAACTCTCAACCTAGTCAGTATTTTGAGTCTTGTACATCAATTATGAGTCCAGTATGAGCCCAATTTTTGTACAAGAAAGGAGATCATCCTATTTTGGAGTTCCACCAGGTCACATCTAGGATTCAGAGCCGCTACATTAGTCCATTGGATCTTGTATGACAAACCAGGATCCAAGATGCTTCCAGAAATCCTGATTCTTTCCAAATGTGCTCCAGTTACCCAGATTCCAGTCTAGATGCCAGAGCATATTCCCTACTAGGGCATCCATGATTCCAAAGGTCCCTCTACATCCTAGCCCAAAGAAATCAAGTCCAAGTACCAAGCCCAGGCCCTAAAGAAGCAAGATTATATGGAATATTCCTGCTACCAAGCTGCCAGGCCACCCCAGCTTCCAGAGGTCCAAACCCATGCACCCAAGCCCCTTGGACCGGCCCCTTGCTGCTCCTAGAAGCCAACACGCCCTCCTAGGTATCCTTGAAGTGTTGACCAAGTCCAAGAGGTGTCCTTGAGTGGAATAGTCAAAGCATAAAGGAAAAAGGAGAAGACTAGGTCAATTCCTAACCTAATGGGGATTTATTTTTCTAACCTAGCTAGGAAAGGACTTGTATTCCAATTTGGAAGAGAACTTGTAACCCAAGTGTAACCATGGTTAGTGAGGGCATTGGAACCCTATAAATACCCTATCCCTCCCCTCTTGTAATCAACTTTTATTCATGATATCAAATCCTGGTGAATTTATTTTGAGCTTGCGAGCTTGTGTTACTTTATTTTTTGGTTCTTTGGTTTGTGTTTGTGTTCCTTGCTGCCCTAGCATCCTTCCATGCCCTAACTCACTACCATCCAAGCCTTCACACGTCCAAGAAGGAGTGCCCTAGGCCACCAAGCAAGGAGATCTTCATCAAGCTTCAAGCCGCCTCGCTTCTAAACCCTAACATGATTCTTTCTAAACATAGTTCCCTTCCTTTTTCTACTTGCTATTTGATTGACCTTGACATTTTGCAGGATCCCCAAGGTGTTTCACCTCCCTAGAGGAGGCTTTCCTTGCATCCGGAACCATCCAAATCAGCCATCTAATCAAGGGACCGAACTTCATCATCCAGACTCCAATCAGAGTGCTGTGTGATCTCTTCATGGATGTTCTTCAAATTACTGATTGGTAACATCCTTCCCTTCTTTTAATTTCTGATTTGATGAAGATAAACTATCATAATCTGAGAGTTTCTCAATTCTCGGGTCCTGGGATTTATTATTTTGCTTGAGTTTGCCTATGATACGATGATTCTATGCATTGCTCTTCTTCTTGCTAGTTCTTACTTTTATTTGGGAATTTAGCTTACAAACTAAATTATAAAAATCACAAAAAATTATTTTACTATTTTTCATGCATGTTTATAAATCTTAGAGTCATTTTGCTTCATTTGGTATTAGAACAGTTTAGGATAGTTTTCTATTTGCTTTGCATTCACAAACCCTAATTCAGCATTCTGTCCACTACATTAGGTGTCTAGGTTTCATTTGATTTCAGCATCCTAAACATTTATTTTTCTGTGAAATTTGCACAGAATGTCCTCTTTTCTGTTCTAGTAATTATCATAATTTTAATTATTTTTATAGAAACCCTAAAGTCCTAGAAGTCAGCATCATAGGAACCTTAACAGAATCCTAATAATTTCTGTAGCAGTCTAGAAAACCCTAGGTTTGCATTATCATCTGATTTTTGTTTGGCATGAAATTTGATAGGTCATCATCACCGTCCATCCCCTATTCCAGATTTTTTTGAATTTTCTTTGCATCAGGATCTGTGTCAAACTCTGCATCAGTTGAAATCCTAATATCCTGAATTCTGCTATTTCTGCATTTTGACTCAACCTAACCTAATCAACTTCCAAACCCCCCCAATCCCAAGCCAAATTTTGTTTGCTAATCCCAGTAAACTAAACTTAACTTGAAATCTCATAAATTAATTAAAAATTATTTTATTTTCTGATTGTTTTAGATTGCATAAGGACCATTGAATGTTCATCATCTTTTAACTAATCTTAAGGGCAATCAATATAACATCAGGACAGGAGGTCATAACCTGCCCTGGGCCCAAAACAACCTCCAGCATTTCCACCCAAGCCTTAATTAAAATAATTAGACTTAATTGGCCCTAGTGGGCTAGGTGACACCTAACAGGTCGAGTCTGAACCGTGTGGGCCAACTAGTGCATTTAATATTGTGGCTATTATTGAAAGCTGGTGTCTAAGGCTGGGGGTCCAGAGTCAAATGACCTAAGTGGACTGGTGGTTTATAATTAGGACCCTGTGACAAGCAGGGGGAGCCTCCCACCACCCCACCCCTACCTGGCCAGTGGAAGGATTAGCTGCTGGGTTAAGTGTAAGTTGAGCTGACTCACCAGTTTTGGCTCTAGGTCTAGGAAATTCTAGATTAAGCTAACCCAATTTTGCATGCTTGGCTGCACCATCTCATTTTGATTGATTGCTTGATTGTATGACCACTAGACTAGGAACCCAATATCAAAAGTCTAAACCCCAACCAAACCCAACCATAGATCCCAATTTGAGGCTTTCATAAAAGCCATGAATGACCAGATGGTTACCTAATTAACTGCCCAACTAAACCCATCCAATGCCCAAATTAATGCTAAACTTGACCAAACCCAAGACCAGATAACCCAATTGACCCAATCCCAGAACCAAATGAATCATAATTCAAACAAGTAGACCAACGATTTGACCAGGCAACCACTAGGATCAACCAGTTAACCACTAGTTTTGACCAAATAGGAGATCAGTTAGGAACCCTAAACAAGACCCATAGGACTAAACCCATAACCTATGAACCCATAACCTTAGTCAGCTTGAGCCAATAGAATTAATACCCTTAGATATGAACCCAGTGTTAGTCAGGAGCACCTTAGCCAACCCACCATTGTCACCCCAGTCATTAGTCAGTTTTTCCTTAGTCTACCCCCTCTTACCACCTCATTGGTTCACCCAAATGACCTTGAAGAGGAGTTCCCCATAGAAGACATAGAGCTAGTTGAATCAATAGATACCCAGGTAGAAGCCACTCTAGAATCAGTTGACCCTGACTATACCCACATAGTAGTCGACCTAGAGTTAGATGACCCAGATCACACCCAATCTACAATGGAAGAGCAATTAGAGGAGACTTTAGAAGAGGATCCAATTGTAGAGCCTAGTCCTGAATTTCTTGAGCCAGAAGAGTTATTGAGGACTTGGCTTATCTCACCCAGTACCCTCTGGATGAAGTCACTTCCTTGCTCCCAATTGAAGATCTTTTTCCTGAAATTAGTGACCCATCTTTCATAAGGCAGACCCAGTAGATAGACATCAACCCCATAGGGTTAATCTTATTAGCCTAGGATTAATCCCTGATACCCCTTCTTATATTACTCTTTCCAAATAATCCTGAACCCTTTTCATACTTTCTACCTTTTCAAACCAACCTTGAATCCACCTCATATTTTTACCTTTTCATGAATTTTCTTATGTTTCTTTAACCATTCATTTGCATTTTATAGAAGTAAGCATACTATTCATACATTGTGCATGCTAGGTTTGCATCTTACTTCTTGCATACCCTTTGGCATTTAGTAGGCATACATAGTAAATTTCATGTGCATGCCATGCTAGGGTCAAACATAAAGAGTATATAGTGTGTTAGGTTAGACCCTAGAAAGTCCAATAAAATTTTCTTCGATAGGAAAGTTTAGTCAAGTCTAATAGGTATTAGTTGAGTCCAATAAAATTCATAATCTTAAATCACATATCTGCACCTACACTAGCCTTTGCATCATATGCATCATGAAATTAGTCAAGAGCTGAACATAATTAATGAACTAAATAACAACTTGGCTAATTCCCCAAAGAAAGATGAAGAATTTTCTGCAGAGGAATATGTGACTGTCAAAGAATTTTCTGCTCGCGAAGCTGGCCCATCCAAAATAATGAATAGTAGTGGACCCAATGCCTATGTGCTTGAGATATCACCTAATTTAGGTATTAGCTTCACTTTATCATCTCAGACTTTATAAAGTCTAGGGAACCAGCAGTGATACCCAGCAAGCCCCTTGAGCCACTCCGATTCTTTGAGAGAGAACCCACCCCAGAGCGACCACATATAATTTGTTGGAGTGCCCCCGCCGGAAACCTCGGCCCGGGTCACTAACCCCTGTTTCGTAGGTCCAGGAGCAGAGGATTGCAAGCAGTGAAGGGAGTGCACTCCGGCACCGGCAGCAGCTACGGGCCACGGCGATCTTGGCGGCACAAAAACATATCTAAAGTCTCATCTTTAGACTTAGTAGATACACTAACAGTATCTAGTTGAATCATTAATAAATATTATAAAATACTTTTACCTCCTTATATTGTACTGACTTTAAGTCACATAGATAACTATGGATCAAATCTAGAGGTTCAGTATTTCTTTCTACTGAATGAAATGGTATTTTGGCTGGCTTAGCTTCAACGCATATTTCACACTTGTAATGCAGATCGATTCATAATTAGATAATATTTTAAATTCATTAATTTCTGTAATGAATTAAGATTCACATGACCTAAGCTATTATGCTATAAATAAGAAGAGTCAACCATATAAATAGAAGAAGCATCTTTATTCTTTTCAAGGTTGCGATGTACAGTCATTATATTCATTTTGAATAACCCATTATTCAAGTAACCTCTACCTAGAAAGATCCCTCTTTAGTAACTACAATTTATTAGACCTCAAACACCATCCTAAATTCCATGTTTACTTAGGAGGGAGCCTGATACCAAATTCTTACGGATGTCAGGAATATGCAATACATCGTTCAGTAGAAGCTCTTTGCCAGATGTCATCTTTAGAATAATGTGACCAATTCCTTCTATCTTCGATGTAGCGAAGTTACCTATTAACAGATTTCTATCTCTGATAGGAGTATATGATAAGAACATATTCTTATCAGAGCAGACATGTCAAGTAGCTCTAGTGTCAACATATCACTCATTTGGTTTATCAACCATATTTGCTTTGAATATAACTGCTGACAACATTATCCCTGACATTTCATGGGATAGGGTATCTTTAGTAGTATTAACTTCCTTCTTTTCTTTTCCCTTGAAACGACAATCCTTGAATTTGTGGTCTATTTTACTACAAATGAAGCATTTGTCTTTGAACTTTTTAGAATTGTCCTTCTTCTATTTATAGCCTTCACCAGGAAACTTGCGTTTCTTTTGTTGACCTTCCTTCCATGAGGTTAGCCTTAGGCTCAGCAAGATATCTTCCTGTCTTTTTATCATGGCTCTTGTTATCTTCCTCGATCCTCAGGCGGACTATCAGATTTTCAAGTCCCATCTCCTTCCGCTTATGCTTCGGTAGTTTTTGAAGTCTTTCCATGATGGAGATAGCTTTTCAATTATAGCAGCTACCTGGAATGACTCACTCAGAGATATCCTTTCGATAGGTATATCATGCAGTATGATCTGCAGTTTTTGAACTTGCTCCATGATCTTGTAATCACCATCTTGTAGTCAAGAAACCTGCCGACCACAAATTTTTTATGACCTGCATTCTCGATCTTGTACTTCTTGTCCAAGGATGTCCACAACTTTTTGCTATGCTTATACTACTGTACACATTATACAGAGTATTCTCTAATCCATTCAGGATATAGTTCTTGCATAGGAAGTCTGAGTGCTTCCATGCATCCACAACAGCGACAATTTACTTGTTATTCTCTCCTTCCTTCAGGATTGGTAGATCTTCGTTGAGAACTCTGACTAGATTCAAAGTCGTCATATAGAACATCATCTTTTGTTGCCATCTTTTGAAATCAGTGTCGGCAAACTTCTCCGGCTTCTTGGCTTGAACAGGTGTAGCCATTGTTGCCATCACTTGAGCAGCACTTCAGTATGAGAAAATTATCTTAAGATTGTTGTAGGTGATAATATTTGGCTACCTAATTGAAAAGACCGAGTCTAGAGTTACACTCTATGTTCTTAAGACAATTTCGTCCCGTAATGGTACTTACGGTTTATGACGATTGTCTCCTAGGATACAACGGTCTTCTTCTGGTGAAAGCAACACTCAATTCACCAGAAATTTGAACCAATAATACTTTTCTCTCTTTGTATGCACTATAGCTATACTTTGTTATTCAGAGTATGCAAATGCCTAAGAGATTGCACTATAGCTATACTCTGTTATTTAGAGTATGCAAATACCTAAGAGAAGGAAAGAAAAGGATTGATTGGATGAAATGAATGAGGAATGGAGACCTATTTATAGCCTTAAGGTGTCCCTTGAAAGCAACCTTCTGATTTCATCGGAGAGAGTTACCAATATCTTTTCGTAGTGAGATATGCCTTTTCTCAACCGCGATCTGAAGATTACACGACCAATACGTTTTCTTAATCGTGATCGAATGCCATGATATGCTGATTCGTGCAACCCTGATGTGATGCTAATTAATCTCGAACGTCTGATCCATTTGATCAAAAAAAATTTAAAGGTTCCTCAAGCTCCTTGCGACAATGCGTACTTGCAAAGCACCCTTGTCTCCCGTCGCACACATGCCTGTGGGTGATGAACTCTCCACCTATTGTGAGCCTAAATGCAAGAGCATGGAAAAAGATTTTCTTATAAAGAGCTTTCACTTTTTCCAATCTTTCCATGTGGGACTAAAAGTTTCCATTCCAAAGGATAGTTTCCCATCCTAAAGGGTAGTTTAGGAATAAAAAAAATTCTATTTACTTTTTCTAATATTTCCGGCATCCAACAGATCTCGGCACCAACAATTACAATGCCAATTTAACCCTAGGACTAGTTATGAGTTATGAATTAACAAGGGTGTTCTTATGTGCTTCGTGACTTGCAAGCATGCTTTGTCAAATTATTTTGTCGCTTTCTTTATGTTAGATGTATGTTTTATTCCATCATTTTTTTTTTTTGGAGGGTGAAATAGGCCTTGTGGAAATTATTAATATTAAAAAAATTAGTATCTTCACATGGCTTACCATGAAAGATAGTATTTTGGACAGAAAACTCTTAGTAAAGGAAGGTTGATAGACTATCTCGGCTTGTCATTTTTGTCCAAGTCCAACTAAATCTATATACTATAGAATTTTTTCCCCATCATTCTTTCTTCATATAGATATAGCAATCATATTTCCTTTCAAATATTTAATAACATCATAGAGAAGAACTAAAAAACTGACAACTTCAAAATAATCTAGGACCAACATTTTTTTGGCAATTGTGGTCAACCATTGGCTTTGTTAGAAGAATGTGCTATCTTGGTTCCTTTACAAGCATGGTCAATATATTTACATTCTAAAATTATATGTAACTCTCATTTTACTAGTTTCTCTTTGTTATCTTAATGAAGTAATTAAGTGGAGTCTTAACTCATTTTTCAAAAAAAGAGATAAAGATGTTCTAGATCACAAGAAAATGGCAAAAGAAAATACTAATTTTTTTTAAAAAAAAAATAACCAGAAGTTGCTAATATACCGAAGGCTATTGCTTACCCGGTTCATCTACAAAAAATACAAGTTATGGATGTGGTAATGCATCAATAGATTTTGACCAGCATTATCTGCTATTATGATGCAACCAAGTTTCAATTTCCATCCATAATCTTTAACTATAGTAATATATAGTTGTTGGGATATCCCGGTTCAACTATAAGCCAAAATATGGTTCGACTAGTTGAAGCCTGTTTTTTGGACTACGGACTCCGGACCAAGCAAGGGACATGCCAACTACTATATATTACTAGTCGGAGTATCCTCCGCCACTGACTTAGGCATCGGAGTGTCCTCCGCCGGAACAACTCCGGCAAGGGACCTGTTTTGCAGGTGAACCAGGGAGCGGTCCTACGATGCAGCGGCTCCGACCGGCCGATCCAGGACTCCACGCCAACAGATTGGCGCACCAGGTAGGGGGTGCATTAACATTTTTTAAGCTCCCTCCCAGACAAGGGAAAGAAAAGAGTTCTTTGATGGCAAGAGAAAAAGCTCCAATCGCTTCTACAAGCCGGAGTCGTACTCCGTCTCAAGGGGGTGCACCCCGGAGGAGAACGACGCTCCACCTCCCATGGTTATTGTGGGAGCACAGCAGTTTGAAGCTCTTATGAACCAGGTCGCCAATCTAACGGCCATGGTTCAAGAGTTCCAAGACAGAGCCTTTCCGGTGGTAAATCCACCGGCTGTTTCTAGGCATAGCTCTCAATCCCGAAGAAGGAGAGCTCCACGGGAGGATTCTGCGCATCCCTCCCCCCATTCTCGGCCCTCTCCTGAAGGCCGAACTTCAAGGTTGCCCAGGTCCGCCGATTCCCCACACAAAGGGAAGAGGCCTAGGCAAACTCTCTTACCCTCCTCCGGAGACTCCACTTCTATGGAGAGAGCGCCAAAGCAGACTCTCGATTATGATGGGAGGTTCAGAGCCATCGAATCAGAGATGGTGAAGGCGCGAGAGCACAGGATGCGGGATCTTAAGGATCCCGATAACCTGATTGTGGGTGATCTACGCCCACCCTATACCGACCGCATCATGACCGAGGTCACTCCTCGGCACTTCAGGGTTTCCTAGATGGAGCCCTACGACGGCACCACCGACCCCCTCAATCATTTGGGCAGCGTCAAGGCCTATATGATGATTCATGGAGCTTCGGATGCAATGTACTGCCTAGCGTTCCCAGCCACTTTGAAGAAGTCCACTCGGATGTGGTACTCGAGCCTGCGCCCAGGTACCATCGACTCCTTCTCCGAGTTAGAAAAACTGTTTATCTTGCATTTCAAGACCTGCCGCAAGACTCCTCGGAATACGGACACACTATTCCTCCTTTACCAGAACGAAGGAGAAAGCCTGCGAGATTATATCTCCAGGTTTAATGCAGCCATGCTTGAGATCCCGGATCTCAACGAACACGTAGCCATGTCAGCACTGAAGAAGGAGCTTCGTACCTCCAGGCTTACTTTCTCCCTGGATAAGAAGTTCCCTATAAGCTACGCTGAGCTCCTATCAAGGGCTCAGAAATACGCCGATGCTGAAGAGCAGGCGGCGAATCGACGATTGATTGAAGGAAAACCCCTTCAAAGAAGAAGAATAACAGGGGACAAGGTCCCCAAACTTCTAATAACAACGGCGACATATATGCAGACCGTCGAAGAAGCCCTCCCAAGCCCAGAACATTAGGAGGAAGATTCGACTCCTACACCTCCCTCAACCTCCCTCGAGAGAAGATCCTCATGGAGATAGAAAAAGAAAACTATCTCCAATGGCCTCGTCCTATGAAGGCCTCCTCTTTTGTCAGGAACAGGAACAAATACTACCGATTCCACCGAGACCACGGCCACAATACAGAAGAATGCATCCAGCTGAAGGATGCAATTGAGGATCTCATCAAGAGAGGGTACCTGGGACGGTATATCGGTCGCCAAGGCCCTCGATCGGAAGCAACTGTTCCCCAGCCACCTCCTGAAGAGGCCGAATTACCAAATCAAAGGCCCACCAATGGAGGTGTAGGGATGATACACCGACCCACCAACTGGAGAAGGGATGAGGACGACGCTCCAAAGCGACTTAAAGACAACAACGCCATCCTCTTCTCCGACGACAACCTTGCGGGAGTTCGGCTCCCACATGATGATCCTCTTGTAATCTTGGCCGTTGTGGCCAATTATGATGTACAGCGGATCCTTGTAGATAATGGAAGTTCGACAGATGTCTTGATGTACGATGCATTCTTTAAAATGTGTTTGCCTAGACATCAACTGCGAAGATCCCCCATACCGCTCTCTGGTTTTAGGGGCAACCAAGTTTTTGCCGAGGGAGAAATTATGCTGCCTGTAACCCTCGGCACTGAACCTCGATAAAAGACACTGCTGATCAACTTCACGGTAGTCCGGATCCCCTCAGCATACAATATTATTCTGGGATGGCCTGCATTGAACAAGTTCCGGACCGTAATCTCCTCTCACTACCTCTTGGTACGCTTCCCTACCAGGAATGATGTTGGAGAAGTTAGAGGAAACCAGAGGACAGCACGACAGTGTCTGATGATTAAAGACATGCATTTCAAGGATTCGACTACCCCGGATCAGCTGGATCCGAGGGATGAAACTATAAATCTTGGTGAGCCCATGGAAAGGACCAACCCGGTACCTTTGAAAGAGGAAGATCCCTTCAAAGTTGTGCAGATTGGGAGTGCACTCGATGAGGAAACCAGAGCGGAGCTGATCCATTTCCTCAGGGATGACGCCGATGTCTGCGCCTGGTCGGCTTCGGACATGCCTGGGATTCCTGTCGAAGTAATCACTCATCGGCTGGAAGTAATCCCTAGGTACAAGCCGGTGCGGCAGAAGAAGAGGAGCTTCGCCCTCGAAAGAAGCAAGCTGTAGACGAAGAGGTTGGCAAGCTCCTCAAAGCAGGGTTCATCAGAAAGGCCCGCTACCCCGAGTGGTTGGCCAATGTGGTGATGGTGAAGAAAGCTAGTGGCAAGTGGAGGATTTGCATCGACTATACAGACCTCAACAAAGCTTGTCCAAAAGATAGCTTCCCTCTTCCAAAGATTGATCAACTGGTCAATGCGACTGCTGGCCACCAGTTGCTGAGCTTCATGGATGCCTTCTCCGACTACAATCAAATTAGAATGGATCCACAAGATGGGGAAGAATGACATTCATTACTGATAAGGGCATCTACTACTACAAGATGATGCCGTTTGGCCTCAAGAACGCTGGAGCAACATTTCAGAGACTCATCAATAAGGTGTTCAAAAGCAATTTGGAGAAATATGGAGGCCTATGTTGACGACATGATCGTCAAGAGCCTCCACCGGAGAGATCACATCCGCGACTTAGAGAAATCATTCAGCGCTCTCCGGTGCTACCATATGAAGTTGAACCCGGCAAAGTGTGCCTTTGGGGTCACTTCGGGCAAATTCTTGGACTTCCTTGTCACCAAACGAGGGATTGAGGCGAACCCCGAGAAGATTCAAGCCTTGAAAGATATGAGACATCCCTCCTGCAAAAGGGAAGTCCAGCAGTTGACAGGGAGGATTGCCTCCCTAAGCAAATTTATCTCTCGGTCAGCCGAGAAATGTCTTCCGTTCTTCAAGGTGCTCCGGCAATCAAAGGGCTTTGAGTGGTCCGAAGACTATTGTGTTGCCTTCGAGAAACTAAAGAAGTATCTGGAGACCCCGCCATTGCTCTCCAAGCCAAAAGAAGGCGAGGTTCTCTACCTGTACCTCTCTGCTTCAGATGAAGCAGTAAGTTCGGTTCTTGTCCAGAAGGAAGAAGATGGGTCCCACAAACCGATCTACTATATCAGCAAGGTCCTGCATGATGCAAAAATGCGATATGCAAGGATGCAGAAGCTGATCTACTCCTTAGTGATTGCGGCAATGCGACTACGGCCATACTTTCAGGCCCAAGCCATCGTGGTGCTAACTGATCAACCTCTCAAGGCCGTCTTCGATCTCCGGACACTTTTGGAAGGATAGCCAAGTGGGTTGTGAAGCTAAGTGAATTTGACATCAACTTCCAATCCGAGCAGCTATGAAGGCCCAGGTGCTCTCCGATTTTTTGGCTGAGTGCACCTGGAAGTCCGAAGACGAAGCCTCTTCGGTAGAAGAAGAAGCCCCGAAGGAGACGAACTTTGTTTAGGTGCTTCATGTGGACAGAGCTTCCAATGCTACTGGGTGCGGAGCTGGACTCATGTTGGCCGAACCTGACGGGCACACTATAGAGTACGCACTCCGTTTCTCCTTCCACTCCTCCAATAATCAAGCCGAATATGAAGCCCTACTTGCCGGACTTCGGATCGCCAAGGATTTGAGAGTCCGGCAACTTCGAGCCTTCTCAGATTCTCAACTGGTTGTGAATCAAGTCAACGAAGAATATGCAGCTAAAGATCCAACCATGGTACAATACCTGGAGAAGGTACGGGCTTTATCTTTCCAACTGGAATATTTTGAGATTATCCATGTTCTACGATCAGAGAACTCCCGGGCGGATGCACTGTCTCGACTGGCAACTACAGCTCCGGAGTCCCTCGGATGCACCTTTGTTGAATATCTTGAGACTCCTAGCATGGTCGAAGAGGCTACAGAGGTGCGCCAGATCAACACTGAGCCAAGCTGGATGGATCCCATCATCAAATTTCTGAATGAGGGAGAATTGCCGAAAGATAAGGCGGAAGCCAAGAAGATCCACTGGATGGCGTCTCAGTACGTCATCTTAGAAGGAGCCCTCTACAAGAGATCATTCTCCCAGCCACTGCTAAAATGCTTGGGACCCATCAATGCATATTATGCTTTGAGAGAGGTCCACGAGGGCATATGCGGTGATCATTTAGGAGGCAGATATCTGGCATACAAGATCATCCGATAGGGGTATTATTGGCCCTCTGTCCAGAAGGACTCAGCGGATTTCGTGCGGAAGTGCGACCAATGCCAGAGGTATGCCAATGTACAGAGATAACCTGCAAGTCACTTGACTCAGCTGGCAGCCTCATGGCCTTTAACCTAGTGGGGGATGGACATTCTTGGCCCGTTCCCACCAGCATCATGGCAAAGGAAGTTTTTCCTAGTGGCCATCGACTATTTCACGAAGTGGGTAGAAGTCGAACCATTGGCCCATATCACGGAAGGCAAGGTGAAAAATTTTGTAAAAAATTCTATCATATTCAGGTTCGGCATCCCACATGTCATCATTACGGACAAGGGAGATAATTTGACAATCCAAAGTTCAAGGATTTCTGTGCTCGGTACCATATCCAACATCGGCTGACGTTCGTTGCTCACCCACAGTCCAACGGAGAGGCCGAAGTCACCAACCGGACCATTTTCTATAGTCCGAAGACAAGTTGAACACCGTCAAAGGGCTTTGGGCCGAAGAACTGACCTCCGTTCTTTGAGCATACCGAACTACCTCGAGAACGGCCACCAGCGAATCTCCGTTCAACCTGGCCTACGGTACCGAAGCCGTACTACCCATCGAAGTCTCCCTACAGTCCCTAAGAATTGACAACTATGAAGAGCCTGAGAATTCCGATCGCAGAAGGATTGATCTGGATTTGCTATCAAGCACCAGGCTACAGGCCCAGATAAGAATGGCGGCATACCAGCAAAAGGTCGCCAAGTATTACAACTCAAGGGTGAAGGAGCAAACTTTCCGCACGGGAGACATGGTATTGCGAAGAGCAGAAGTGTTCAGGCCAACAGAATAGGGTAAACTCTCCTCCAACTGGGAAGGCCCATATCAAGTCGAAGAAGTCATTCGACCAGGGACATATCGACTCAAGATCCTGGAGGGAAAATCCTATCCCGGCCATGGAATGTACAAAACCTTCACAAATATTATCAATGAAAGAGTTCCTGAAATTCCTGTGCAAAGCTCCTCAACCCTACTCAACTCAGAACGGCTAGTTGCATCGACTGAACGACAATAGCCTGAATGACCCGATCTGAAAAATTGATCGACTGCACAAAGGAGAGTCTGATCCACTCACCTTATCGGTATGCCCGACGAGCACAATGGATGGTCTAACCAGGCCACCAAAAAGATCAAAGGCGCAGGGATGGTTCTCGTAACCTATCCTATGGTGAATTCGACACGCGCCGAGGTGAGGTCTGAACAGCCTACCTTAACCACGACAGAAAGTGCACAGGGATGGTGCATGCACCTACCCTACGGAAAATTCGAACACGTGCCTAAAAGGACCACTGTCATCCTTTCTGTCAACAACAAACATTATCAGAATGATCCAATGACCTCACTTCTCCCTGTAGATCGAAAGTGGTCTACGGAGTCGACATTACAAACAAATCGTGATGCAACACATCGCAAAGAGTACGCGGGAAGAAGTAACAGAAAAGATTCTTTCTTTTCAAATTTTTACACAAAAAAAAAGAAGAGAAAATAAAGAAATAAACTCTCCTAAAGAGAGAGTAAGAAAAAGAAAAGAAACTCTCCTAAAGAGATATAAAAAAAAAAAGGAGCAGTAGCAGCAGAATCTGGAAAATTTTCAATAACTCCCCGACGGGTTTTTCCCGTACCGTCGGGAAGAGACCTGGTAGGATGACAAAGGGCCCCTGGGTTCCCGTCGAACTCGAGTCTGATCCCTCATCGGAGTCAGAATTGAACTCGTGGTCGGGGAAGGGAACGGAGGGTTTGATATTGTCCAAGCCCTTCAAGTTGTAAAACTTGGAGGCTTTCCTTCGGCACTCCCAAAATCCCTGGTGGAAGGAGTCCAGGGCCACCTCGGTGAGCTCATCCTTGAAGGCGGCTGAAGCTCTGAAGTTTGTGACGGCATCCGCTGCCTCCCTTTTTGCCTCCTCCACCGCCGTGGTCGCCACCGTGACTTGAGCCTAGGCCTCCCTCAACCGAGCCTCTAGAAGGCGGACCTTCTTCTCGAGATGGTCCACCAGAGGCTCCTCCTCTTCGCCTCCTGGCCCAGGTGACTCTGGACTTCGCTTCCTCTTGGGGTCGATAGCCCTCCTATTCGCCGCATGACGGAGCTCGGAAGTGTGAACCTCATTGTTAATGAAGGGAGAAAGCCTATGGGGACGATGGCCTTTGATAGCTGAGGGCAGAGTCCTATTTATAGAAACCCTGCACCCACGACCAACTACAGGGAAGCGTGCTCCATGTCCTTCCCAGCCGCGTCAGAAAGCACCACGTGCCCGGGCGACGCTTCAAGAATCAGAAAAGTCACTCGGAGCCATCTCCGAGACAACAATCGCCATCGCTTCGAATCCGGAGAAATCCTCATCGTGCGACGGCATCATTAATGACTCTTTTTGGAAAAAGGGGATCCGACGGCTCACAAGGCACAAGAAATCGCGACTATATAAATATCGACGTGCCACGTGGACAGCATAATCACAATCAGATCTCCCTGACCACTGATTGGCGGGGAAATGACTCTTGTCTGCCTCGACGATCAAACTTGACATCCGAAGGAATGCGACGATCTTCGACGACGGAGTCCTGGTCCGTTCCGGAGTTCGTCCTCACCAATTGAACAGCCTTCAGCTACGACTGTTCAACCAAACAGGAAAGAGAACGGTAAAACCGGTTCTTATCGACTGAACGGCCTTCGGCCATGGCTATTCGACTAAGTGGAAGAAAGAACGGAAAAACCGTTTTCGAGCTACACATGAAGCACAACATGGTATATGCAAGGGAAGGAAAATTCATTCCAAAATTTAGAAAAGTTATCATACAAAGTTCGTTGATCAAGCAAAAAGAAAGGTGAAAAATACATCTAGAGTGACCCAAGTCACTCAACAGAAGAAGGTTCCACACCATAGGACTGGAGCACCTTATCGATCTGCTCTGAGAGGACCTCGTTAATCTGGACCGGGACCGGGAACCTTCAGCTTGGGCTCCCCCAGCCTGAGTTCCTCCTGGACTGGAGTCAGAGTTGGGGTCACCTTCGGATTTTCAACTGGGAGAACGCCTCTCCTCCGGGCGTGGCGCCTCCTCAGCCTCTACCACAGTTTCGGCCCCCTCCACTTCCTCTTCTTCTCCAGCTATATCGAAGGGTGGAATGCTGGAAAGGTCGAGGTGGGGGAAGGCCTCCTTCACTCTGGAGAGTCCATCATTGAAACTATGCTGGTAACCATACAAGGTTACTTCATTGATCTCCACCTGGAATTGCAGAGACATCTTGAAGTTCGCCATGACATCATCAACTTGCTTTTTCAAAGACGCAAACTCCCTCTTAGTAGCTTCGGACTCCAGGATCGCTTCTTCGGCCCTCTTGGAAGCCTCCTCCGCTGTCTTGGTCAGGCTCCCTATTTTCTCCTGATCCTCCCTGGCAGCTTGCTCCAGGGATTCGACTTGCTTCCTGCTCCTCCTCCACCCTGCCTCTTGCCCTGTCATTGTTACATGAGCACTTCTCAGTTCGCCCTTCAGATCGCGAACTCATCAATTGTCCGGGCAAGACGATCCTCCATGGATTGCTTCAGCTCCTCGGCTACTTCCTTGGAAGCCCTAGTAGTCTGGAGCTCTTCCTTGAGGTCGTGGATGAGGCCGTTTACGTTCCCCAGGCCCTCCTCCATGAAGGTGAGGTCATAGACCAGCTACATCAAAAGAGAAGAGTCATGAATTGAACAATCCTCAAGACAAAGAGAAGTGGCAGGATCATACCTGTTGCAGAGCAGAGAAGGCAGAACCAGACACCCTAGGAAGGCTCCGGTTCCGAAAAATAGCCAAGTGGTGATGCAGAAGCGTACCCTTCAGTGCCTGCCTGGCTACGGCCGGGACCAGCGATCCCCCCGTAGGCAAAAACTTTGAGGAGTTCGTCGAACGGACTCCGGCTGAGGAAGCCCCATACGCAAACTCTCCTTCGGCTTGCCGCGCTTCACCCCTATCGATAGCAGGGGGCAAAACGGTGGCACTTCCGCCCCCTAAGGCGGGCTCCCCGTTGTATGCATTGGGGAGATAGCCACCGGTGGAGCTTCGACTGGACGGGATCTTGACGGAGCCCCTTCCGCAGTTATTACGTCTTCCCCCGAGGTCCCCCGGGAAGACGAAGTACTTTGGTCCCCTTCGGGACCATCCCTCCGAACTTTCTTCCGCACCGCGGACCTGGTAGGAGGGGCTTGTGCCACCATCTTTTCCGAAGTCTGCCGAAGCCAGCTCAAGCCGGGCCTCATCCCGCCACCTGTAAGCAAAAGATTTTACTTCAATTGATTGGGCTACAATAAATCCAAGAAAGAGAGCCAGTAATTCCTATTGCTATACCTAATGAGGGGAATCCGCTATTTCCGCCCGGTGGAGATTTCTCTCCTCCAACAATTCTCCAATGGGAGCAACTTCAGAGTTGACCAAGAGGTCGTAATCCGATTAGTCAGCCACCAAGACCTTCTTCCCGTCGTTGGCGGTCAGGCAGGGCTTCTTCCATACCATATCGAAGCCCCATGGATGAGAGACAACACAAATACAAAAATGGGTTTCCACCCGTGGATGGCACTGGGCATATCCTTGATAACCCTACGACCTAATCTAGGACCAATCACCCACCATCCGTTGCTGTGGAAATCCCTCTTGGACGAAAAGGGCCATGAACAGATTGGTCCTAGGCACTATGTTCGCGATGCTGCACAAAACCAGGAACCCACAAATATTCCTGATGCTGTTCGGGGTCAATTGCGCTGGCACCACTTGGTACAAGCAGAAGATCTTGACGAAGAAAGGATGCAAGAGAAACCGAAGACCAGCTTTCAGATGATCTTCGTATACGGCTATACACCCGGGGGGAGGTTCGTTCACCTGCTCCTCGGACACGGGGAGGACGAAGGAAAACTTCTCAGGGATGTGGTAGCGTTTTCAAAGAAGGGCCGCCTTATCTTGAGAGATCGAGCTGGGAACCGACTCCGGGCCTACTATGTCGTCGGCCCCGAGGGCCCAACCTATTTTCCCTGACTCTCACAGTCTCTTCCATGATAAAGGAGCGAAGCGAAGGAACAGAAAGAAGATTCTACCTGAAAAATAGACGGGTAGTCCAAGAACAACTTGGGCGCAGGATGAGACGAGGTGAAGAAGCTTCCTTGGCCGGACCTTCACCTTCCCCAAAAGAAAAATAGGGCCTCTAGAGCCCGTCGGGATTAAATTGACTCACGGTTACCCTGGGAGGTAACCCACCTGCAACTGAATGCCAGGATAGGTCTACCCTTCATCCAACGGACGAAGGACAACCACCATAACCATCCAAATCCCAACCAAAAGATCACCTCAAACACCGTGCAACGGGAAAGAAAAGGTGGCCCTAGGGCCACCCACTTTTTTCTCTTCTCCCTCAATCCAGGAGTGACACCTGTCCACCATCTGATTCTTAGATCGTGATGGGCAGTCCAATCAAGGATCCCGTAATCATCCCCTGCACCGTCTCTCAGGAGGAAAACGATAAGGCATTACTACTCTCACTTTTCAATGCAAATCTTCGCTTCGAAAACTGAGAGTAGGGGGACAACTGTTGGGATATCCCGGTTCAACTATAAGCAAACTCGGTCTTCGACTGGTCGAAGCCCGTTTCTCCGGACTACGGACTTCGGACCAAGCAAGGGACAGGCCAACTACAGGCAACCAAGGCTTCATACCGGACTACAGCATCCGGTGGTCGGACCTTCGGGTATTGACTTCAGCCCCGGACTACAGCATCCGGTGGTCGGACCTTCGAGTATTGACTTCGGCCCCGGCCGAAGTCCGAACTACTCATCGACTTTCGAAGGCACGAACTTCGGTTCCCGCCATAGACATGATCTCCGGCCTCGGAAAAATATCAAGTCTTCGACCAATGAAAGGGAAATCCGAAGCCTGGATCACAATCTATTCCAGAAAGGCAACTGTAACCAACGGTTACAATCGACACTCATTATGCCATGATCATGGTGCACAACTCCTGCAGCCATGCCTCCGATCTGGCCGGAACCGCTCAATGACAACTCACGATCGCCAATAATGGGAGAGATTGGCTCCCCATGATCACCGGAAAAAGAGCGGGATGCAGGCCGGAGGCATTCTTTAAATAAGGGTAAGAAGGATTGCTCGGGAGGTACGCGAACATCCTCGCTCACATATGCTTACAATCTCAAGAGCTTTTTCTCTTCCACTCTCCACACCTTCCCCATTCTGTGGCTGGGATCCGCCACTGACTTAGGCATCGGAGTGTCCTCCGCCAGAACAACTCCAGCAAGGAACTATTTTGCAGGTGAACCAGGGAGCGGTCCTGTGATGCAGCGGCTCCGACGGCCGATCCAGGAACTCCACGCTAACAATAGTCAAGTTATCCATTCATAAGACGTGTATAATGTACTTACAATAAAAATTCATCTCAAATGTGCTAGTTTTGTGAATTCTCTTACCCTGCATTTTTTTTTCCTCGTATCAAATATTACTTGGCGGGATGGGGGCCTGTGGGGATAGCTACACCAGGATTTATCCCCCTATCCTTTTGTTTATTAAAAAAAAATATTTTTTTTTCATAGGACAATGCTACGTTTCACTTGGCATGCATCAAATGCTGCAAATGGATCGGATTGATCTATGATCGATCTGATCCAATCCAATCCAATCCATTTTTTATTTTTTTTTTTTTGATAGAACGGTGTATTCATTAAACAGAACAGGAGTGAATACAGCCAAGAAAGTCAAACAAGATATATTTTTAAAACTATACAGGGAGGCCCGCCAGTCGGATCAAAGAACGGGAACAGAATGCTGGGCCATAAAGGAGGCAACCCAATCCACAGCAGAGGTAGCCTTCATGTAGATGTGACGAATCTGGATAGAGACACAATCCTGTAGAAGAAGACAAATGTCTCGAATAACAGGATGAGCCGATGGAGCTCTAAGCGACTGACGAATCCAATCCATTTTTAAAAATTTATAGATTGGGTTTCTAAAATTAGATATATTCTATTTTATAATGAATCTGGATTACTATATTTGGACCTAATCAATTTGAATTTACTAATACTGTTAGGTTGCGTTTGGTGCATTGCCAAACAATCCTGAAAGATAATGTGGATTACCAGTAATATGATTGCTAGAATATAGATTACAGGTAATGTGGATTATTATGTTTGGTACCTGCAGGTAATGTTATATAATCCCTAAATTAAATTTATATTTTATTTATAAAAAATAATTTTAATATTTATTTATTTATTAAAAATTTAATTTTAAATATTGTATATTTAAAATATATAAGTATTAAATATTTTATATGTTTATATAAATTTTAAAAAAATAAAAATTATGTTTTATACTAAAAAAATATAAAAATTGTATATTAAATCAATAAATATTTAATATATTATTTTAATATATATATATAAAATATAATGTAAACATAGATTATATTATATGTAAATATATTTAATATAAATATACTATGTTATTAAATATATTATAAAATATAATATAATATAATATATCAAATTTATATATTAAATTATATATTTATCATTAAATTTAAAGATAATATGCTTATATTATATATAAATTGTAATGTAATTATATATTATATATATAGAAATATATTTAATATAAATATACTATGGATATTAAATACATTATATTATATTAAATATAATATAAGATACTATTAAATATAAAATAATTAAAGATGTTATTTTTATTAATATTATAATAGATATAATATTATCTTTTATAATATAATATGTTATAATATAGGAATATAGTCAATATAGTATATAATATAATATTATTCTATATTAAATTAATATATTACATTAAAATATTATTAATATTTATTATATGATTGAATAATTAATATATAAATTTATGTATATTAAGTATATTAAATAATATATTTAATGATATTAGATTAGATAAATAATATATTGAATATAAGTAGTTATATTGTATAATATATTACATATGGATATAATATAAATATATTATATTAAATTAATAATATAATATATAAATTATATATATAATATATAAGTAATATATTTAAATATTATAATATATATGATATAATAATATTATATATTATAATATAGATTTTATATAATATAATATAAATAATATATAAATATTATTTAATATTTTGTTATATTATAATATAAGAGAAAGGAGAGAGAAAGATAGATAATATATCCAAAATATTGCCTGAGAGGTGGTAATCTGAATTACCATCCCTTCCAGAGGTAATCCAGATTACTTTTAGTTGTCATCCAAAAAATGTACCAAGTACATTAATGTGGTGGAGTCCTTAATAATCTGGATAGATTTTCTATTACCAAACGCAACCTTAAATCTAATCTATTTGGATCTCTACATTATGATTTAAGATTTATATAGACCATATTTTTAATATAAATATAAAATATAATTATTTTATATATTATTTTTTTTGAAAATAATAATTGTATCTATTTTATAGTTAACAGTAGTTGGCTATATAATAACTAAAATATGGTAATCTATTTGATCCATACCCGATCTATTTCCAAATTTTTTTAGATTAGGACCTGATTCAATCCAAATGATTTATTGAATTAGAAATTTTGATCGCGGATTCTATTTGACCTTATCTGATTTTTATTAGGTTAGGTTGAATCTAATATTAGGATTTGATCAAAAGACTAGACTAGATTAGGGTCACTCATCATCCAGTCTAATATGTTCATTTTCATCCCTACATGCATTATGCATCTATACAAAAAATATTATACTTTATATTGATATATATATATATATATATAATATATATATTCTTTGCAGATATCCCTTTTATAAAACTTAGGTGGCCTCAAAGTGAGTTTTTATCCTGAAATGGCTTGAAGTGAGTTTTTAAATTGGGTTCGAAAAATATGAAAAGTGACTTTATCAAACGGGAGCCAAAACCAATAAATTATTTGGCAAATGGCTCGTGTCTTCCAACGGTCTTTACAACGGAGATGCATGGTTTTTTGTATTAAGCTTCATCAGTTGCCAAATTATGTTGGGTATTAGGTATAGCATTTTAACTGCATTCCACGTGCATTGCACGTGTCAACACCGGCCCCTTATACTCCTCCGCCACACGTGCGATTGCTCGTAAACCCAAAAACCCTCGATCCCGTCTCCTCTCCACGCCTCCCCACCGCCTCCGATCCTTAGCTCTCTCTTCGGTCGATAGGTCGCCGCCGCCGCCCTGCTCTCCCTCTCCGAGGATCCCCAGTCTCCGATTTTGGTGAGTTCCTCCTCCCCAAAACCCCAAAGCCCTTCCCTCATTTCTGCCGGAAGCCGGTCGCCGGCGAGAATGTTCTCGCCGGAATCCTATCACCCTCCCCCCAACAGTCGTCCCATTATTCCCTACCCCGTCCTTACCCTACTCTATGATTCGGTTTCTTACTCCCTCCCCCCTCTATATCTCCGTGACTCGGTCCTGCGCGCAGCTAGTTTCTGTTTGATCTTTCCGTTTCTTTTTCTTTCTCTCTTTCTTTCTCGTAACTATTGGTTCTTGGACCTTCTTCTTTGATTTGATTCGTGCTGTTATCTTCTTGGTTATGCCCTCATGTACATGATTATGAATGCATTTCCTGTTTTATTCAGATTAGCTCACAAGTCTTAACCTTCATTGGTTTTCATGGAATTATTATTATTATTATTATTATTTGGTCGAGAAGGATGAATAAGTGTAGAGAAAGCAGATTGGTTTTACTACGTATATTGTTCCATTGACTGCCAATAGATAACCAAGAGTCTGAACCTAGTAGTTTCATGTGCTTTTGTTGTCATCCCATGTAATCTGGTTGAGTTGATGATGCATACAATTACCTTAGAAGCATCGTTGGACTTCACAAAATGTCACATCAGGACTTTATATGCAACTTTTCTGATGTTTCCTAAATGCAGTAAGAATATAGCATAATGTCACTTTCCACCGCTACGAATGAGAAATCTAGGAATGTTAGTGTTTGTTCTATTTCAACATAGAATTTTGATGATGCTAAATTTTACCTTTGGTTTAAAAAAAATTCCTATCAAGTAATATTTAGGTCCTTGATGAAGGGATTGTGAATTCGTGATACAACAAAAATGCTGGAATTCGAATCCTTCTTTAGCTTGCATCACTTATAATCTATAAGTTATCTGCCACTTATAAAAAGTTGGTGAAAATTTAGCTATTTTGGGTCCATTAACTAGTAAATAAATGTCATAAGTTTTTTATAGCTTATCTAATATCTATCAAGATGAATATCTGTTCATTGTTATAATTGATGGTCTTTTGCTTCTCATGAGGAAGTGTAAGAGTTTGCCTTTGTCTTCATAATGGAAGCATGTCACTTATTTATAACTGCTCTGTATAAGATATATTTCTCTCTTCCCATTTCAGACTTTGGAGGTACATTACCTGCAGCAATAATGTCTCGTAAAGGATTAATGGAGCAGGACCTAAGTAAGCTTGATGTGACAAAACTGCATCCACTGTCGCCTGAAGTTATTTCACGTCAAGCTACAATTAATATTGGTAAGACTTACGTTTCTGTGTGCATTTTTTATTTGATGTCAAACAATTAGGATCTTAAGGAGTTCCGTATGCATTATACTTTAGTTAGATAAAGTTGTCATTCATCATAGAAACATGCATGATAACAGATTTCAAGCTTGAACTTCTCTTACAATGTGAGAAAGTTAATTATTGGTTAATAATAATAATAATATGTCTGCCAAGATTGTGAGACGATAAATATTAAAGAGTTATTTCTTTTGCAGAAAATCAAGTGTCTGGATAATGATTTTGATCATATATGTACAATCACAAAACACACACACATATATATTTTGCTATTGACTTTTATAAAGATAAGTATGCTAATTGCTAAGTTGATCCAATGGATTAGATAATGAATATTATAAATGAGAGATAATAAAACAAGTTCTTCTGGCACCAGAGGCATCCCATCCTAATACACAATTCAATGTTGATTTTCTTCTCTAAAGGAGGTTTCTATATTACTTTGATTGCTAATACATTCATTTTATTCAAAGAAACGTGTTTCTTTGGTTTTGCTTCTGCGAATTCTGTTACCTAAATATGAATCCTATCTTCACTAGATCTTTCCTGAAGAAATATTTTATATGACACTTCTTGACTTTTTTTTTTCTGTATCAGATAACAATTTCCATTTTAGAGGAGGTTGTGAACAAGAACCAATACCAAAATAGGACCTAGTTGTCCCTCAGTTAGTCGATGATTCTTTTTTTCTTTTGTACTTGTACTTGATAAAATCAAAGAGCGCTTAAACTGGCAGCTGCAAAAGAAAAATTTTGGTGAGTAGGTAGAGATAACCAAATATGTACAGATTGCAGAAAGGTGGGTGCCTAATTTGGGTGTTGTTGGGTGGGGATGCCTTTGGTCTCGTTAGGCTACAAGCTGTGTATTTGGATGGAGAATGATCATTATGGACTAAGGTTTTTTGAAACGGTACTGGTACTTGTATTGATTACTAGCCGGTATCTGTACCGATCACCGACTAGTATGGTACAATATTGTACCGATACATGGTATGGGTAGGTGTGCCAATTTGATTGACATGCAAATTTTTTTTTTTTTGTATTATTTTTGTATTTTTTGTTTCTTAGGGTATGCCATCAATTTTAAAGATTTCTTGAATGATTTTAAATCCAAATTAATACATTTTCATCTTATTACTTATTTTTTCAAATGTCTTGATGCTTTTCCATCTTTATATAACTTACTCTCTTTCATTTTCATATATAGTTATAGTTGAATCTAATCTGGATGATTACTATAAAATATACTATTATAGTATGAAATAGCTAATATGATTTTTTTCATTGTCCATTTTTTTTTTCAAATGTGTTATTGTTTTCATTTTTGTATAATATACTTTTCTCCATTTTCATATGTTAACATCAGAAAAAATATAGTTGTTTTTTCAAATATCTATCATGGTAGAAATGGCTAATGTGGTTGTTTGTTTTTTCAAATGTCTCGATGCTTTTCCATCTTTATTTAACATATTTTTTTCCATTTTCATATAATAGCCATAGCTAAATCATCCTGAATTACGGATGATTACTATGAAATATACTATTATGATATGAATTGACTAATATGATTTTTTTTGTATTCTTTTTTTTCAAATATATTGATACCTTTTCATCTTTGTATAATATACTTTCCTTCATTTTTATATGATAACACGAGAAAAAAATATGGTTACTTGTTTTTCAAATATCAATTATGGTATGAAATGGTTAATGTGGTTACTTGTTTTTTCAAATATCTTGATGTCTTTCCATCTTTATATAACATGATTTCTTTCATTTTCATATAATAGCCGTAACTGAATTGATGATTACTATGAATATATGATTATGGTATGAAATGGCTAATATAATTTTTGCTCATGTTGTTCCTTTTTTGTCTAACTGTATTGATGTCTTTCTATCTTTATATAATTATAGTTGTATTTTTTTCATTTTCATTTAATAGCCATAGTGGTACATTACTTTTTTAGAATAATGGCTAGGTTGGGATATTTGTGAGAATCTACTAACCAATTCAAATAAGAAATCCTAAGCAAGTATTTTTTATGCAAAAAAACTTGCAAATCTTGATAACTGTGGTACTCATGATTGAAAAGTCTAGTACAAATTTTAAATGAAAACAAACAATAAATTATTGCAAATCCTTTCGGATGAGACTCATTGACCTTTACCAAAGTTGTCCCAAGGAATTAAGAAACAAATTTTATTTGATAAAAATCAACTTAAGAATAGGGCCGAATATGAATAAGTCATGTTTGGTAGATTTAGATTATGATATTATTGAAATTTTTGATAAATTGATCGTCCAAAATCAAATACCTCAAAAGTTTTATATGGACCAAAAATAAATTATTGCAAATCCTTTCGGATGAGACTCATTGACCTTTACCAAAGTTGTCCCAAGGAATTAAGAAACAAATTTTTATTTGATAAAAATCAACTTAAGAATAGGGCCGAATATGAATAAGTCATGTTTGGTAGATTTAGATTATGATATTATTGAAATTTTTGATAAATTGATCGTCCAAAATCAAATACCTCAAAAGTTTTATATGGACCAAACAAAATATTTATAGACTTTTATAAGGATAGTAGAAACAAGCTCTCCTATAATTATTTGTTTTTTTTTGTATTTTTCCTTTTTTTTTTTACTGTATGAACAAGTCGGAAGAGGTGAGAAGAAGCCTCGGACCTTCTCCTCTGATCCTAGCCACCTTAAAAGAAAAAAGGGAATCAGGCCAAACCGTTCGGTTCAGCCTAAAACCATGTCGAACCTCCTGGTTCAACTTGAAACCATGCTGAATTGCCTGGTTCAGCCTGAAACCCTGCTGAACCATCTAGTTCGGCGCAGCTCTTGCCGGTTTGGCCCCAAAACTGATTTCCGCAGTCGAACTGACATGGTTTAGGTTTGGTATGGTTCGGTACGGTTTGTTATAGACCGAACCAAGCGGTTCGGCCCGGTTCTGAAAATTATATTGTGGACGAATTTGTTTATAATGTATTGTTTTGTTTGTAGTTACCCTTTTTTAAAACTTTATTTTTCAGCTTTTCTCACTCATTTTATGATACACATCGATAAAATAAAATAAAATACAATTTTCAATCTGCTTCCTTTGTTTGACTTATGAATGCTCCTTTTCATTTCCTTCACCCTCCTCTTTTTGATTGTTGAGATCTTTGCCATCTTGAAAGGTGTCTAACTCTACAGTAATCTAAGTCTCATCAAAGTAAATTATCCATTATCTTTGTATCACTTTAAGTTAGTTGCAACATTGGAAAACAAAAATCTTCCTGTATACATTGTTGGCTAGTATTGATAGTATTATATCAGTCCTTTATTCATATACATTGTTTTGCTATTTAGTTTATATGCCTGGATCCATACTTATGTTGATGACAAATTTAAAACAATCGCTTGATCTTATTGTCTGGCTCATTGATGTTCTAATAGAAAAAAATATTGCCTTCAATAGTCCACAACTGAATTGACTGATGAGTAGGGATGGTGAAAATTGATCCAACCTGAAATTTGATCTGACTCAATCCTCTTTGTCTGGGCATTAGTTATGGATTGTTTAGTTTGGGTTGGCTATGGGTCAAACTTTTACACTTGAACTTTAAATGGGTTAGAGCTTGGAACCAACTTGCATCCTTAAGGGTAAGATAGGGTAGGGTTTTATTTGGGTAGTCAGCTTATTTTGCACGTATCATGGGTTAAGGATTCAAGGTGGTGTTCAATTTGTGGTGAATTGAGTTACAGATATTTGCAAGGGTTGGGTCAAGCATGTTGGATTGGGTTCAGGTGTGGATCATGAGGGTCAACTTGGTCATGTTGGGATATCGGGTTCATCCTGTGAGTAGGGAATGGGTTGAAGAGCCTTAATCTGATGTCAGATTGGTCCGTTTTGGGTCAAAGTTTCATATATTATTGTACCAACTTGACTGAACATGAACTTGAAGAGTATTAATTTCACGATGTATGATGGCATGAACTTGGAAATTGGTGCGACATGATAATATATATGCATAATATTGCATTGTGTATCATCTCTGCGTACCAATTTCTTTATTACTTATATAGAAGTTGGATAACATGCTCCATCTTTTAGCAAGTTAGGTAGTTGCTTGATAATGGCAACAATTAGTAGAAATGTGAATCTAGAGACTGCATTTTGCTATTATTGACAATTTTTAAAGATAAGTAAAGCCATCATTTGGTTTTGATGTATGAAGCAAGAAGAATTATAAAAACAATTGGTCATGTATATGTTTGTGGAAATGTTATTTCACATATTAGGTTTTGTTTAATATCATGTAGAATTTTGTTGCACAAGGCAATCTGGTGAGATTCCTGTCTAAAAGTTGAACTCCATGGAAAATCTAATTGGTTGCTGCACTTTTAACATTTATTGGCTGCTCCTCATTTGGGTCTGCTTGGGCCATCTAAGCTAATTTTGTGCCATCTTGCCTTGTATGCTGTGTTGAGGAAAGTTTCAATGCTTTTATGCATCCTTGCCGAAGACCTAGGTCCTTGCTTAGCATTGGCCATTGTCAACCTGCCCTATAATATCCCTTGCCAAGTGTTTCCCATGGTCCTCGCTAATGTTTAGAGTTTCGGGCTGGTTGACTCGTCTGACTTGGAACCTGAAGCCTCTACCAGGTTGGATTAGACCTAATGGGCCGTACAATTTAAATGTTCAACTTGCCTAGATCAAACCAGTGATTCCCCACATCTTGTTGAACCATTGCTCAAATTAAAAAAAAAAAATAAAGAAAGAGGGAAAGGGAGAGGCATCCTTGTCTTCTCACCATGTTGCCACTATTCATCACCTTGGCTGCGATCGAGGCTTCTTGTTGCCACGGATCTTCTCTATTCACTGCATCCAAGACCTCCTTGCCGCTGTCCACTATTGGTATGGGTGGACCAATGTTGGATTATTTGATGCACTTGAAGGGAGGAGTAGCCTGGACCAATGTTGGATTATTTGACGCACTTGAAGGGAGGAGTAGCAAGAGCTTTTGGTATGTGTGAAATTTGGTAAAATTGAGGGTGATAGCTGGATCCAGAGGGGCTAAATCTAGTGGATTTCTAGGTGAGTCAGATATGGTGGGTTTCAAGGTCAGGCAACTTGATCTGATGGCTGGCCGGCAAGTCCGCCTGATGAGTGAGAATTGAGGCCTAGCATTGATATTGGTGAGAACCAGGGCAGTGCGGTCATCCCTGTGGGGATCAGGGTGAGAGAGATGGACATCAGATTGGAACTGAGTTGAGGTGGCATGGTGAGGCAAGCACTGCTTCTTATTCTCCTTCCAAAGAGAAGTTGAGAAGGAAGTTCAGAGATATGGAGATATCATAGGAAAGATGGGTCGAATTAGGTGTTAAGGTTTTTGAGAAGTTGGAATTTATAGTGGACTGGTTGAACCACATATAACCCATGGCTGAATTGAGAACCGGTGACCCAATCATTATTCCAAGTTGCTAGGTTCTGAACATTGGTCGTCAGAACCTTAGACCAATGCCAATTAGTACTCTAGATCCAAGCTCAAGTAGGTTTTATGAGGCATGATTGTTTGTTTGCCATGAGCTGTAGCTTGTGAACAATGAGGATTTTGGTATATTATTCTTGTGGTCTTTAGCTCAATAGATGACCAAAAATAGTTAGAGAGGAGGTAATTGTCTCGTTGTGTAGGATGTCAATAAGCTCCCCACAGGAACCTTTCCTAATGTTCTATTGTATTTTATGGTGTCTTAAGTAAACTGTGTTGGGCTTTGTGTCCCAAAGTGGTGTGTGCTGGTACGGGCAGTGTTGGTGGTCAATAGGGCCGCAAGTGGATTGAATTGACCCACATCCAATCTGGAATTAATCTGGTCCTGCCTGAATTGAAGTTATTTGGATTAGGCTTGGATTCAAAAAGATGACCCATTTCAGATGTGAATTGGATTTGGAACCCTAAATTCCTAATCTGAACCCTGATCCAACTCGAATTGATTCAAAACTAGCTTACTGTATATTCAAAAGCCTTCTTGAATATAAGACATTTGTGTTCTTCTTGTGATACAATGTCAATAATTTATGTTGTTGGTTATAATTATGCATGGTTATCAATCAAATCCTATGTATAATGTCTTCAATAATGTGTATATGTTGCTTTCTATTTTTATTGCATAATAGATTTATAATATGATTAGATAATCAATTTATATATGTTTATTATCATTTGTGTTTGGATCATTGCTGTTCCCTTTTGATCCAAAAAATCCTGTGGATTGATAAAATGAATATTAAATCTGATCTGATCCAACCTGATCAGATTGATTTTGCGAGCCCACCCTTTGGTGGTCAAATGATCCCACCCTTTGAGAGCAGCTTGGCCCAATGAGGCTGAGGTACGCAAGGCCCACAAGAATACACCACATCTTATCGAGATGTTTCGTAGTACTAAAAACAAGTATCAGATTGATTTTGTGAAGAACTAAAAAAGTTTTGGTTCGAGAGTCAACTTTTTTACCTGCTTCCTGAGATTATACATAGGTAGTAGTATAGCATGAAAATCAATCAAAATCATGTTGTGATTAATCATTATGCTGGTAAATCATGGATCTGTTGCTAAAAGTTTCTTTGCATTTTAGCTGCAATGTGATTGGTGAAAGGTCCAAAAGCTTAAATTGAGATTTAATCTTGGTCCAATTCAAGCATTATTTTATTTATACTGATATTGCTAGCCAAAAATGTGGATGTCTAATTGGTGAAATTTCTATCAAAGCATATTCTCTTCATCTAAATTTTCTTTTGAGATATTTACAGTTTTATATCTGTCATATATTTTTTAGTTGTTAGATTCCGATAATCTGTTGAATGCCTTCTCTTTGAAAATTATTGCTTACATCCTTCATATCATTCTTCTGTGTGTGCTGCGTGCACGTGCATGCCTACATGTCTGTGTTCACTCTTTTAGCATATTTGATATTATGATTTTCTTGATTTGATTATTGTTTATATTAATGCTTAGGTACCATTGGTCATGTGGCCCATGGAAAGTCAACTGTTGTTAAAGCTATTTCTGGTGTTCAGGTATTATTTTTCACTCATATATTTGACTTTGATTGTTGTAAAAGCTATTTTGGTGTTCAGGTATTATTTTACTCATTTTTATTCATCTTTTCCTGTGGCAAAGAGATTAGTTTTGGTTTTAATTTGAGCATGTCCATGTTGAAGTATTGAAAAGTATGTTAGAAGTAGTTTGTTCAAATTAAAGTATTGAGATATAAATTTGAAGGCATTTGTTGATTCAATTAACATTGAAAAGGATGCTGAATTAATTTCTTTAGGGATTCCCTGCCAAAATAGTTTATTCTATCATCAGCTTAGATTCTATACTGTGACCTGTGATTGATTTGTGAACTTCTTTCTGTAACTTGTATGATCACTGAGCAGTTTCTTGACTTTTGTTTCTTTGTTGTATCTACATCCTTTGTGACCTATAGGTTGTGTGGTCAAAACACAAACAGCTTCTGTGTATGCAGGGGTAAGGCTGTCTACATCTGACCCTTCCCAAACCTGCAATGATGGGATCTCCACCCTTTTTATCAGCATTTTTGTTTTTGGATTTATACTAACCATATCATAGTGGATTTCAATATTTTTGTTCCTATTGAGTACATTTTGAGAGAAGTGACTGGATGATATCTAAGCATGTGCAATTAGGATTTCAGGATGCCTAGGTAAAAAGAGAGGCTCAGGTTTGTGTAAAATGATTGGAAACAAAAATCACCAAATTGAGCATTCACTATTAGATCAATACATTTTCGCCGGCTGTGTCATCCAATGCCAAAGGAATCAAAACTACAAATAAGATACACAGAGTAGTTTTATGTTGATTTTAAACTATTTTCCTCTGCTTCCATATGCTGATCCAGCCCTCTTATATGCATGCAGACTGTTCGCTTTAAGAATGAGTTGGAGAGAAATATCACTATCAAGCTCGGATATGCTAATGCAAAAATATATAAATGCGAAGATGATAAATGCCCACGACCAATGTGCTACAAGTATGACTTCCAGTGAGGACAAATATTTATTGTTTGCATTTGTACTTATTATTCTATGCTGATGACTTATGTTGTTCACAGGGCTTATGGAAGTGGAAAGGAAGGAAGCCCTCTATGCGATGTGCCAGGATTTGAGAACACCAGGATGAAACTCCTAAGGCATGTCTCGTTTGTAGACTGCCCGGTAAGATGACATATCTTCAGGCCTTTAACTTTTCTTGCAGGACCATTAGACCTGATTTGATTTGTCTTGATAATTCATGCTGAATAAAAGGATTTGGAGGACTAGGATCTGTTAGTATTAGTGCATGTAAGTAATTCAAGCATGTCAAATGCTGAGGCTTCATGACCATCATTGTAGGGAAGTGTAGAATCGCTTTGTCAAGATGCTTTGAGACTATTTCATACACAAGGCAATTGCACAATTTGGTTGAATGTTTTTTGTATCAAAGTATAAGAAGGATAATGCTCAAAGAGGTTCAAATACTGCACCATCGATGCCAGCCAAAGTTCTATAGCTTTTGATATGACTCTGGAAACACTGAAGGATAGTAAAACTTGGCTGGAAATCTTCTTGACCTCATAGGCTAAGTGAGAGAACTATTGAAATTAGTACTTATATAATGGTTAAATCTGAGAAAAAGTTGGTGTGATTCCCACCAAAATAAGCATATAAATGTGGTTTATTGCTTATGTATTGGCTTCATTAAACTTTAACTTTTAATATGCTGGTTTTGTCACCAAAAAAAAAAAAAAGAAATCCAAAGAACTGTTCTTGTTAAACCCAATTGATATATCACTGTTGGCAAACATATATTGGAAAAATCAGCCAAACACCCACAGCCCTATTCGCACTTGTTACATATGTTCACAACATCTTCTTTGCTTCATCTTAATATAAGCATCTACCTTTTGTATCTCTAAACATTTGAAATAGTCTGACATGCTTTACCAAGTTATATCACCATCAAAGGCTCCATCATGTGATAATCACAATGATAATACCTAGTATTTTGGTCTTGTTGCTTATGTATTGGCATGTTAACCTTTAACTTTTAATATGCTGGTTTTGTCACCCAAAAAAAAAAGAAGAAATCCAAAGAACTGTTCTTGTTAAACCCAATTGATATATCACTGTTAGCAAAAATATATTGAAAAAATCAGCCAAACATCCACAGCCCTATTCGCACTGGTTACATATGTCCACAACATCTTCTTTGCTTCATTCTTAATATAAGCATCTACCTTTTGTATCTCTAAACATTTGAAATTGTCTGACAAGCTTATTAAGTTATATGATCATCAAAGGCTCCATCACGTGATAATCACAAAGATAATACCTTGTATTTTGGTCTTGTTGGATTAGGTTCAGATCTGTGTCTGTAACTCAGACTTCACAAGACTACCATTTTCTAAATGTTTTTGACATTTGTAATTACCAATATTCTTGTGCCCCTCTTCCCCTGTTTTTCACTTATAACTGTACTTTGTTTGAGCATCTTTCAACGAAATTTAACCACAAGTACCTTTGTCTTTTCTCAAAGCCTGGTGATTGCCTTTTTGACTTGAAAGCTGTGCTCCATATCTGGTCCTCGTGACGGGAAAATCTTGATGATGATCTTCATGCAGTTATTCACCATGTTATTCTGTATTCATTGCAGAGTTATCACACCACTGGTGAAATCTTCTATTAATTGAACTTTCACTGCTCTCTTTTTTTTTAAAAAAAAAATTATCGTTTTCCACTTGTCACCATGCAAGACTATGGCACCTATCTTTGGCCTCCTATGAAATGCAATTCCTGCTTGTTAATTTCTAAATTTATGAGCATTCACTTTTGTAATGTCTCTATGCTTCTGTTTTCTTATCAGGGACATGATATTCTTATGGCTACAATGCTTAATGGAGCTGCAATCATGGACGGAGCATTGCTGTTGATTGCTGGAAATGAAAGCTGCCCCCAGCCTCAGACTTCTGAGCATCTGGCTGCTGTTGAAATCATGCGACTTCAGCATATTATTATTCTACAGAACAAGATTGATCTTATTCAGGAAAGCGTGGCAATTAATCAGCATGAAGCAATCCAGAAATTTATTCAGGTCAGTTTCTTTGACTTCCTGTCCCAGAACACCAGTAATTTTCAAGCCACACTCCACTCTGTTTTCCAGTCTTCCTTTTTACAATCACTTGTTGTCATCAGTTCTTGAATGATGCATGCAGGGCACAATTGCTGATGGGGCACCTGTTGTACCAATCTCTGCTCAGTTGAAGTATAACATTGATGTTGTTTGCGAGTATATTGTTAACAAAATCCCTATTCCAGAGAGAAATTTTACTTCACCACCAAACATGATAGTCATTCGTTCTTTTGATGTGAATAAACCTGGTTCAGAGGTTGATGAGATAAAAGGTGGTGTTGCAGGTGGAAGTATCCTTAGGGTATGTAGCTCCTCATTCAGAAATTTGGACACCATTACCTACCAGCTTTGATAATCATTATGCAGACTTCTCTTTACCATTTACTAACTACTGCATATGAATTACACATTTTTGCTTCTGTAGGAATTTGGGTCCTCTGGATATCTGTTTGTCATTTAGAAGCTGCTCTGATAATCCCTGTCATGCATTATATTAGCCACTTTTGTTTTATATTCTGTGTGGCATTTAACCAAACTTTCGCTCCATGTTGTTTGCTGTTAATATGTTGTAATTTAATATCTTTTGATGAAAGGGTTCAATTAGCTCGCCCCATATTTGGTGGGAAATGATTGGATGATGACGACGATAAATTTTTATTACTACTTTTCACCCTCATGCTTTGTTATTATATGTGGAGCAACCTTTTTTTTTTTTCAGGGAGTTTTGAAGGTGAACCCGTACATTGAAGTCCGTCCTGGTATTGTTATCAAAGATGAGAGTGGCAATATCAAGTGCACTCCAATATATTCCAGGATAGTTTCACTATATGCTGAGCAAAATGAGCTCCAATTTGCGGTACCTGGGGGGCTTATTGGAGTAGGCACTACAATGGATCCTACACTGACACGTGCTGACAGGCTGGTGGGTCAGGTTCTTGGCGAAGTTGGAACTCTGCCTGATGTTTTTGTGGAGCTTGAGGTTTGCCAATCATCTGAATGCCTTTTCTATTCTTGTAACGGTGCTTAATGGAGTGGTATTGGTTGTATTATTTTTTGGTTGACATAAGCATAATCCTAAAACTAATGGTGAACTGATGTCAGTTAAATGGATAAGGATGATCCATCTAACTGAAAAACAATTTATAATTGGTACTTGAGCATGATTTTATCATGCCTGTCTTGTTGGCTGATTGAGTGGGGTGACTTTAATGAAATTTAGAGGGTTGATTAACTGCTAGGAGACTACGTCATATTATTTGAGCACGCAATTTAAACTCAAGAAAATTGTGTAGATAAAGGAATATATCAATGTTTGATCTGGATTCATTTGTTAAGCACAGACTAGCTGAAGGGCCAATTGCAAGCTGAATCCAGGGGCAATAGATCTTGATATGAATGGAATCGTATTTGTTTCACCGTTCATATGCTTACAATTTGCTTTCAGCCATGATTGTTTTTCTGACATACATTTGTTGATTCTATAGGTGAACTTTTTCCTCTCCGGAGGCTTTTAGGTGTAAGGACAAAGGGAACAGAGAAACAAGGGAAGGTATCTAAGCTTGCAAAGGGTGAGATCCTGATGTTGAACATAGGATCTATGTCAACGGGGGCACGAGTGCTTGCTGTGAAGAATGATCTAGCTAAGCTGCAGCTCACTGCACCAGTTTGCACAAGCAAAGGGGAGAAGGTTGCGCTCAGCAGGCGGGTTGAGAAGCATGGCGTCTTATTGGGTGGGGCCAGATCCAAGCTGGTGCAACCCTTGATGTCCCCACCATGCCCTTTCTAGACCTAAGAATTCTGCAGCGCAAAAGATAACAGCATTACTTAAGAGATCTTTGAGAGATCATGTGGGAGGGTAGGCAGCTTCTGGGAACAGTTTTTGTGAGATGGAAGAAAGAAAACATGAAAGTCATAAAGTTTTGTTGTTTTTGTATTTCAAGAATTTATCTGAAGCTCGGAGAGTATTTTTCAGTAATATCAGATTGATGTGCTTTCCTATAAACGATGTAAACCGTGTTGTTGCTGGTGTTTCAAGAATTTACCTGAAGCCTGGTGAGCTTTTCAGTAATATCAGACTCAACCAACGTGGTCTTGAATCAAAGTGGGACGTGCCTTTTCCTTTGAAGGATGCAAACCTATACATCATTGTTGCTTCTAGAACTCTTTCAGTTGCACCATGATGCTCGAAATTTACGGTGCTTGGTTCATGTTTAAAGTAGGAATCGGAATGGCTGGAATGGGATTGGGATGGTCATAATTTTCGACACGTTTGATTTGTGATATAATTGAAATTGGAAAATTAATTAAATAGAAAAATATTTCTGAAAATTATGATTTTGTAAGATCGGGATATGCCCATTCTCTCATAGAAGCTAGGGTGTAAATTATTCCTTTCTATTCTCGTTTTAGAGCCTAACTCTTTCCAACTAACCATATCCTTAAGCTGCATGAAAGATTGAATAAGGCCCGAAGGGTTAATTGATGTTAGTTAACCAGAGTTTCTCCATGAATATTACTCGGTGTCTCCTTGCAGGATCCTACAACCGTGCGTTGCATGTAAATTGAACTTCCTATAATGCTGCACCGCTTCGAGTGCCAGGCCAGGAGGCCTGCATCCTTGTCACCGTGACTTTTGGTTAACGATACATTAAAAAGCATCGGGGTGAATTAACCCTATTAAATTATTAATAAAACACAGTGAAAACATTGTTTAACAACCATAACATTGTTATTAGCATGTAATCTGGATTGGACAGAACCTGAAACTGACTGCGATATAATCATTCTAGATTGGATCTCGGTTCGGATCAATAACTGATGACCTCCCATATGATATATGAAAGATCTCCCCGCTATCATCTCAGTCAATCAACTCTATAAAATATGAGACATTGGTCAACAAGGTTTTGTTAATAAATAAGCTTTCCACAATACTTAAATATAGTTCTTTTTTTTTTTCTTTTTTTTTTTTTTTTTTTTTTTTTTGTAAGGAAATGGGATAGGGAGGGATAAAATCCCAATGTAACTACCCCGCAGGCTCCCACCCCGCCAGATAATGTTCGATACGAGACGCTCAGATTCGGGCAGCCTCTTCCCACCTAATGATGAGTACGTCAACCTGACATCATTAAAACGCCGGCCAGTAGTTCGGAGACAAAGGAAAGATCCTAACCTCTCATTCATGCCAACTATGGAGAGCTCCAGAAAAATATAGTTCTTAACCTGAAAGGACAATATTATTGATATTTTGGTGTCTTGGTCCAAAAATATCTATTGAGATGTCAGAAATATCGATTTCTGCAAATTTCCTACTTATCCCATCAGCCAAGATAAACTGAGATATCAATTCATTTCGATCTCAGCCACCTGTCAAGATAATTGATATGCAGAGATGTAAAAACCTTGGTAGAGGGAGGTTTTTGGAAAATTAGACTCAGGGCCAGGGTTGAGCCTAAACCCGATCCATCCCTAACCTTTGCCAATTTGACTCGATCTAACTTCCATCTTTGGGTTAGGTCTTGTCTAGCCAACTTCAATGCTGAACAATCAGTTACAACCAAGGATCGCTGAACTGATACCGAATCCATACCGGTTAGCAACCGATATGGTATTGTACCATACCAATATGAATGCCGGTCAAGATGAATTGAGAAAAAATTATCTTCCTCCCCTCTCAAGCAAGAATTGCTAAACCAGACCAAACCAAGCCCGAACCGGACCGTACCGATCCGAACCAACCCATACTGTACCGAAGTAACCTGTACTAGTCCGGTTCATGTTAATTTTCATGGTTCGGATCCAACTGAACCAAACCGGTTCTTGACCGGTACGGTATGGTATATTTCGAACCGGATGGTTCAGGATGATACCGAAAACCTTGGTTACAACTCTTATCATATACGAGTATACATCATGAATCATTTCATGAGTAATATTCCACAAACAAAAAATTAAATATACAAATACATCCATATGCACATTGACAAAAACCATTTCAAAGACAATGATGCTGTTCTAGCAAAATGAGAGGAAGGCTTGTTAACATATTCAAAAAAAAAAAAAAGTAAGATTGATTGAACAAAATCAACAAATAGGAATTTCCATAAACAAAAAGGCCTTTTCTATGTAAATGCTTCCTGCTGCTTTTATTGAATGTTTTTCAGTTGCAAAATGTAGCCTCTATCTTGTATTTTTATCTTGGTCAGATTATCTACCACTATATCTTCCAGCGGCAACTGGTGTCTGGATTACCCAAAGTTCAAGTCAGACTCCTCAGGAACTAGAGGTCAACCATGGCGCTGAGCAACATCAGTAAGCAAGCAATGTCAAGTCTGCCATTGGTGCTGAGCACCATCAGCGGGCAGGCATGTCAGGTCTATGATCCATCATGACAGTTCTTATTAATCATTGTAAGTACCTTCAGTGAATGTTCCCATCTTTTCTCCACAGGCTTTTGACCTGCCAAACATGTGAACTTGGTCTTTAATTTTAAATTGTAATAAACACTTTGGTTGGCAAGGAAAATTGTGCATGCATATGTTCGGAAGTTTCAAATCAAGGCCATGGAAATATTAGTGATGGCATAGAATTGGCAGAGTAATATATTCAGGAAACACTTGTATTTCTAGAATGTCCTTAATTTTTGTTTTCACTGGCCTATCGATCAGGATACGGTATTTCTGTCTATTAGATTTAGATGCCAAAAGTAGTGTACCCTATGCATTGCTGAAACATACCAGAAGATAATAGAGCTCCATAATAATATTGTTAAGAAGACTTTGCATGTGCATGCATCATTTGCTGTACTGGACTGCACACCAAGAATTGGTACCCCTCACGTACTGAGGGAGGTACCGAGATATATACTATAAAGACACTCAATATGGGGAATGGGATCCGATAATGAGACCAGAAACTACGTGCAATTTTGTGTGCTTACCTGAGTTTGCATTTCGTAACCTACATCCTCATCTTCTACCCAGTTCTTCGGCTAGAATGTGCACTTGGCATCTGATCCTCCTGCAATTTTATCACATTTATCAAACCACTGAACAAGTCTACATTTGACATCAGGTATCATCTTATTTTATAAAGAAGCATAACAGCTAGCAATATCGACATTATGGGAAGCTGAAAACCGAAAAAAAATAAGAAAGAAAAAAAAAACCTGCAACATCTGTTGATAAATCCACTGCACCCTTGACTGACTTCCAATTGTTTGATGATCATACTGACTCTGCAGTTTGCAAACATCATATTAAGAGAATAATATAGATGTCTAACATGCCCACTTCCTTTTCGTAAATATTCAAGCAGTTCACACGCGCGCGCGCAGCATGCACACAGGCACACACGCGCACGTGTGCGCGCGCGCGTGCGCGCGCGCGCGCGCGCACACACACAGAGAGAGAGAGAGAGAGAGAGAGATCATCGGGTCATCTAGTATATTGAACACAATCAAAAAAAAAAAAAAAGATTGTGACTAAGTAGTGAAAAAGAGGGAAAATTAAGACATCCAATTATGTATTAAAACAATTACGTTTACACACCTGCAGTAAATTGCTTGACTGCAGTCTTGCATGATTGCCCATGTCATGCTGGTGATTAACATGGATGCTGAAATGACTGCCAAATGACAAGTCATCTGGGGTAACTTCTTCCTAATCAAAATTCCAGAAAAAAAAGTATGAAAAGGTAAACATAGCAGACAGAAGAGATGTAGAAATATGAGATAGAACATGAATATCATAAACCACTACCATTAGATCAATGCCTCCTTGTGTCCCTATATGAGCATCAAGATGCGAAGCAAGTGGGGCAGATTGAAGCACAATGTTTTCATTGCCAACTAATGATGATCTTAGAAAATCCTGGTCATATACAATTTAAAAGAAACCATTCAAATCAATAATGTCTATCAGGATGATTGGCACAGCTGTCTATCATTGTAAGTACCTGTTCCTTGCTTGATCGAACTAATAACTCTACTTGAGGTTCTCTCCCTTTTTCGGTGGCCGACCTCTACGCTTGACATTCAAAGAGCTAGAATTCTTGTTGCCCTCAGATATGCCCAGTTGGGATACAAGAAGATTTTGAACATTTTCATTTGACCGAGTTTCAAAGGATAGCAGCATAGGTTGTCTGTCTCTGCACAATCTATTATCTAAAAGAGACTTTTCTACCTCTCTTATTAACTTCAATGCAACCTGGTACCTATCATCAGAAATGAACCCTAGTCCAACAAGATGAAGGCAACGCATGGATAGATAATCATAGCGCTCCATGATATTATCAGTTAGCATGTCATGTGAAGGATGAGCAAGAGCATGTAATCGCTTATAATCTTTTTTCCAACGATCAAGAATGTAATGAGATGGAATCTCAAACACTTGCTGGAACTTAAAACGGATAGAGCATGTCTACATAAATGCCCCTGAACTGAAACGATCCACAAATGCATTGCACCTGAAGTTTATCTGCATCATAAGAACCTCATGATCCTTCTTCTCTGTCCTTTTACCATCTTCCATATATGAACACTCTCTGACTTCAAACATAATGAGTGATCCATCAACCTTTATTGCTGAAACATCACAATACATAGTGGCTTTTAGCTCATCCTGAATTTTCTGAACATGCTAACAGTGTACAATTTAGAAACTTGTTCTTCCATATAAAATTTAGATATAGTGAGTGGGGTCTTGTGAAATGACTCTGAGTCTGCTTGTGCCTCCTTTTTGTACTTACTTTGTAAGATCATCTCATATTTACTGAGAAACTGCTTCAAGGAAGTTCTTGGATACAAACACCCATCAAAAATACAGTTACAGACTCACCACGTTGAGAAATGGACATTCCTGCCCAAAATGCATCTTTGAGATAAGCTGGTACCCACATGCTCCGATTCTCATATAATGAGTCAAGCCTTCATTACCTTCAAGTACGTGTCCCTCAATCATTTTTTTCCATTCTTCTTCAACTCATTGACTCTTAAAGAGTCATATGCTGCTTTTTTTACTGCCTTCTTGACTGCTTTGAAGTCTGCAAAACCCTTCAGTTCCTCTGGAATCTTTTCATTATATGAAACATGCATAAACGATGTCTTACTCCAGGAAAAACCTCCGCAACTGCACCCTGAATGGCCATACAATGGTCAGTGATTATAGCATTTGGACAGCACTGTAGCATACATGTTAGGAATGCCTTAAATAACCAAATATAAGTCTCAATTGTTTCATCCGAAACTAAACCACATCCCAACAGCACTGATTGTCCATGATGGTTCATACCAATGAACAAACAAGAGGCACATCATATTTTTCAGTTAAGTAGGATGTATCAAAGGAAATGACATCGCCAAAGTATTGATATGCTGCCCTAGATCTCGCATCAGCCCAAAACAAATTCCTCAAATGACTATGCTTGTCCAAATCCACTAAATAAAAAAATTTGGATTCTTGTTCTGCATGCCTGCAAAAATTGACAAATAGATTCATCATCCCCTTCCCCAAGCTTCAATCGCCCTATCTCATCAGAGTTTCTGTTCTCAGACTGAATGTTCCGGTGTCCATTTGGCCGTGAAATAGTTCCTTCTGCCATCGCATCAGTCATTTTTTTATAACACTCAAAAAACGTGCTGTTGACGGGCTTAATGGATGATTATGCTCAAGATTGGCTTCTGCCAATGAAGCAACCCATCACCCCATAATTTCAATACAATCATCGCCTGACAGTTTGTTTTTGCAGTCTGTCTAGCTTGGTAGCATGCATCTTGTCGTCCCCGGCCTGCCCTGGAACATGCGAGTATCAACCTTCTACAGACTCCAGATTTTGTAAATTGAGACTTTCTTACAGCCACTCCAAATCCTACATGCAGAGCATATTGCTTATAGAAATTAGAAACTTCATCATAAGATTTGAAAACCATTCCAACTCGAGGTGTCTTATCATCTCCTCCAACTGCTATGTGATCCTCTTCAAGCTCAGCATTATCCTTTTCTCAACATCATGAACATTATATTCAACAGTCACTTCTTTATCCTCACCCAGTAAGGATTCCTTAGTGGGGGATACATTCAGCAGCTCCTGACAAAGGAAACAAACAACATTTATGTAAGCAATTAAGGTTGCATAAGAAAAATTCCACAACTTCACAATTGAACTCAGAATACCATATATACCTGAGATGTTCTATCATCCGCAGGTGATGTGTTATTCCCATTCAGCCCAGTGTGCTTTCCTTCATTAATATCAGTATTAACATTGAGTGGCACTTCCCTTACAGAATCATCTGCCATTCCCTGTAGAAGTAAAAAGAAGATAACCTATGGCATCAAATTAAAATCCCCCCACAAACTTAGGCCCTGTTTGGCAAAGCATTTGGAGAACGAGAAAGCACTTTCTGGTCTTCCAAAAGCACTTGTGAATGGTATAGTAATGTTTGGCAAAAAATCAAAAAGTTCTTTTTAGCTTTGCAGAAAGCTGAAAAAGTCTACTTGAAAAAAGCTCTATTTTGAAGCTTCTCCCTATAAGTGCTTTTCTAGCCAATGTTGGAAGGTATTTTGTTTTATGAAAATTTTTTGATTTCCAAGATGCCCAATAACAAATCTCATAATTATATCTTGTATCATATCATTATACTATAAATATAATATAATCTATTATAACATTATTATATTATAATAATACAATCTAATATTATATTATTTAATTAATATATCATGTATTATATTATAATAATAAATATAATCTATTATATTAATCTATTATTAGATTAGATTATAATCCATAAATTATATTATCAACTATTATCATATTATATATATATGATGATTGTAATTATAATTATTATAATATTGTATTGCACTATGTTACGATATTATATTCATTATATTATTTTATCACAATATTGTACTACTAATAATACATTACTATCTTATATTATATCTTATACTATTTATTCATGTTAATCATACTATATTAATAATAGTATTAATATAATAATAATATTTTATATATAAAAATATATTGTATATACTCCACCACCATACAATACTAATGTTACAGTTATTTGATTGTATTTTTTTATCATATCAAAATACTTTCTCTTATTTTAGGTAAGGTTATTGATTGTTATTTTATCATATCAAAAATACTTTTCTTATTTTGGTTATCAAATATGTTACAGTTCCATGGTACTTTAGAAATATATTTACCAAAAGTAAATAACTTTTTGTAAAAACTCTATTTTCAAAAGCTTTACTTCCTAAAAGCTCTACTTCCAAAAGCTCTACAGCCAACAACAATCCCAAACAGGGCCTTGTAGTACTTGGCATGAAATATTAAGCTTCACTAAATCAGAACATTGAGTATTCAAGCTTCAAGAAAGGAGCAAATAAGAATTTACTCAGTTTTCCTAATTCATTTTGTTTTTCAAATGCGTCACATATATTGCTGAACAAGTGCAATCTAATTTATCTAAAGTATTGCATCAACAACCACAACAATATAAGCACGACAAGTAATCAACTAGCCAATTCTCTAGTCACAAAAACTATTAATGGCTTTTACAGAGTTGCGGTCTTGAAAGCGATCAATTGATTGCAAGAAAGTTCATCTTAAAATTAGGGAAAAAATGATATCAAATTTATATCAGACCAGATGATACCAGATTCAGCGTTCAATTCGGTCCTCATAATAAAGGCGCCTGGGCCCCGAAAATCCTATAACAACCTTACAATTACTTAGAAAGAAATCCTAATTCCTAATTCAAGAATCAGCGAATCAGTTCAAAAGTTGAAAAACCCTAATTTGTTAAAAATCCATCAAAATCGAGTCTTTGGTGCGAAACCCTAAGTTCCGGAAATCAAAAGCTGGAAATGTGATCGGGGAGAGGTCAGACCACGGAGTTCGGATCACGGCGCGAGACGCATGCTCTCTTCAATTCCGCCCTCTTTTTCCTCCGATCCTTGTTGGACGATTCGAAGAATTTGGCAGGAGCAGATCAACGGATTAGAAAGGATTTGAATAAGGTTTTGGAGGCCAGAACGATTCGAGAAGGGGAAAGGAGAAAGGGTTTTAGGGGCCTCCAAGGCGGGCGGGAGCACGAGCGAGGGAGAGAGAGAAGTGGCGGACGGCTCGAGATGAACGGACCGGTCGCCGTAACCCCCAGTGCGGCACCCATAAAAGGATGTGCAGAGGCCCCACCTTGAGGATGTTGAAGCAATTAAATACACGTAGGCCCACTTTTGTTTCCAAACTGAACAATTTACGGGTAGGGAAGGTCTTTGTTAGGGAGAAGCTTTGTCGGTTGGATAATCTTCGCCCGTATCCAATACCTTGATAGATTGATTTTGAATATCAAAGCGATCTTTCTTAGATTTTTTTTTTTTTTTCCTTTTTTGACCTATCAAGATGCGCCGCTTTCCCTGGTCTTAGATCAATACCGTCTTACACGAGAGTTTGGTGTTACAGGCTAGCTTAGGTGGAAGCTGTTGAAAAATTTTGGATTTGCCAAATTCAAAACATAGATTACCGAAACTCATAGTAGCCATACCAAGATGAGATCACGAGAGCAGAAATGTCGGATAAAACAATTTCAGGAAGCAAGATTGCAAATAGAGCAATCAAAATAAACATGGAATTCTGTTAACTGTGTGGAAAACCATTGAAACCTCCCACAAATCATTCCGAGATTTTTTTGTTTGAGCGGCCATGAGTGTTAAGTTCTCAAAGCGAGTAGCAGTTCAAACAGTCTTATAAATTTTCTTTTTCACAATTTATTAATCCTACAAGTTATAGGTGTGTCTAGATCTCCCCTTGGTTTTAAACACATTTTCAAGGACACACTGACATATTATAGGCGGGCGGTGCAAGAATAGCAGTTGGGAATTTGTGAGCTAAACTTCGTATGTTTAAATAAGACAATATCATAAAGATTTTCTTTACAGGTAAATATATTCAATGATCATTACTTCTTCCAACTTTAAAGCATAAGCTGCTCAAGTTCCTTGTCATATATCTGGTGCAAAAGAATCTGCACAACATTGGGAAATATCATTCATGCAATCGTTCCTCATTGTCACAATAACCAGTCCACTAATATTCAGCTGAGCATCATGCTCCTCCAGTAGGAGGAGATACAGAAAAAAAAAAAAAAAGCATTCAATGATGTCTGATCTTAGTCTAAATGAAAGCACCTAATGCCAACCAACAGAGAATTGATGACTGTGATTTCCAAACCTAAGATCAAGGTTCATAAGGCATCTAACATCAAAACCCATCAGAGAGGCTGGTGGAGCTGTAAGTTCTACAATGTCCAGCTGAAAAAATTCACCCCGTGCCACCATTGCGCTCCTTCCCTGAAGGTAGCAATTAAAAGTTGGGATATCCTCGTATATTTAACAGCCAGCAACCTGGCTTTAAGGTTGGGATGCAGATTACAGGGGTCCATAAAAGCAAAATGCAACACCTCTGTCAATAAAAAATATTGTTTGTGGGAAGTTTTGTTATCACGGTACATCCAATTTTCCTGCTCACCACCTCTTTTTGGAGGAAATCTGAGGTAAACACAGAGCATAAATGCATTATTACAAGCAAAGAGTTTTAGGGTCCTTGCAACCCAGTATTTCCTGTACTATCCAAATTTTAAGGCCTGAGCAATACAAAAGGCAAGCATAGCTGAGATGCAGTAATTAGCAGCAATAGTTAATTAGCCAGTCAGTCAAGTAGTTAAGTTCTCTAGAAACATGATCACAGATAGCAACAATAGATTCAGGCATTTCTCCTGAGTATCATGAACGTGGATATCCTTAATATCTTCAGGTGCATCAGTACAAACCTCAAAGTTGAGCTACTACTTCCCGCTCAAAAGAATTATAGGACAAAGTTGCTTCCGCAAATATACAAGAAACATATCTCAAGTCCTGTACAAGGCCCCCAAGATATAAAATTGTCACCAGTCTCAAATGATCCATCTCCTGAGCTTTAGTTGGTTCTTTGAAGTTATATGTGCAGCAGAAACACGTTCCCTGGAATCCAGATCTTGAGATAATGACATGCTACCCTAAAGTTGCTATAACCTGTGGCATCTCATGCAATTCACAATTTTTCTGTAAAACTGAAAAATCTTTATCATGGTCAGAGATTTTACCAGAAAACTTTTAGGCAATGACAAGCTTCCAGAGCGAAACTTAATGCTCCTAAGGTGGACTCAGACACCCAAGGAGAACTTGTAGTGATCTGGGAGAAGGCAAGTGGTTCTGATATTAGCTTTAAAACCTTGACGGCCCTCAAGGATTACCTCGATGTGTCTTCCTTGAGCTCCAGTTTTAACCTTTTCAATGGCCTAGACCAGCCAGATCGCGTAATAAGTTTCTCAAGATAAACTGCCTAAGCAAAATTTAGCAGATCAATATATGGATGTAAAGGTCTCTTACGATACAAGACTCAAGATTATCCAGCAGCCAGCTCATTGGCCTGTTAAAAGAATGAGTTGTCTGGAAAATTTTAATTTTCTGATATCTTCCTATACACACACATACATTTATACATAGATGCACACACACATACAAATGTGTGTGCGTGTATAGGTGAGGTTCAGGTTATATCATTTTTGAATTGGACAACTGCTCACATGCCCAAAATCATGTGATTTTAAGACTCTTAACCTATACATCAAGCCATTAATAATTGGACAGTTTACATAGCATAAAATAATATGTTTTTTGACCACTCGATCAATAGGCCAGGGATATTGAAATCAGATTTTTTTTGGTGTATAAGCAATTTAAAGATAGTAAACCACACCAATAGCTTGGATCATTGATGTAGGATGCCCATATTCAATTCAAAAATTAATTCTTATAGGGTTTATTTGGCTGGGATATGATAGATTACAGGATAATTTGACGATTCCTGGAAATCATTTATCTGAAAAAATGATTGCAGAGAAAAATAATTTTTACCATGTTTGGTTAGTAAAAAAATTTCTCTGAAAATGATACGGAAAAAGATTACGACGTTTGGTTGGAGATAATCCTATACAGCAATATGGTTAAATTTACAAATATGCTTATCAATAAAAAATAATTTTTAATACTAAAATAATATTGTCATTTTTAATCAATTTTTATATAATGATTATAATCACATAACTCTTTGTATAATACCATTTACATGTTTATTATTTTGCAAAAACTTTTTATTAAATGAATTTGGAAAAATATCAAAATAAAATCAATGATCATAAATGTATTTTATTGGAGATATTTTTGTCTAGTATGGATTACCATCACTCAAAAATTTACCAAATACCAATATTTGTTTTACATTCTCTCTCCAGAAAATAAGTATGGAACCCATCACTTTTTTTATTATCTCTCTCTTCTATTGTTTATACCAAACATGGTAATATGATATAAGATTTATTTTCCTATGCTAGATTATCCTCAACCAAACAGATCCATAAAGTTACACCAAATGTCACTCGATCCCAACTCTATCAATATATGGGTGAAATTATTACACAGCATAAGAAGACAATCTTATACACACTGCCAACTACAATGATGGCAGTTGAAGAGTGAATCATAAAGTTGGAATTGTTTCAAAAGGTCTAAAAACAAAAACCAACGTTTTTGACCTATTGCCCATGCAACAAGTAGCCACAAATATATACTTCCAATTACATGATAAAAGGAATTCTTTTAGGCAACTTGATGCATGGGCAAGGAGTTTCTTTAACACATGATTTTTTGTTTTTTTTGTTTTTGCATACAGGTAAGTCAGATCCACTAGTTTAAATTTTTCATTTTGCAATCTCCAACATTGATTTTTGATGGGTATAAAGTCCTATCTGAACAACTTGTCTATTTAACCATACCAACATATATATATTATACACAACCACATAAATATACACCTATTTTCAGTGATTACATGAATCCTCTTCTTATTTGTGTATGAGAATTCATGTATACACAGATTGGGAGGGAGGTGTAAAGGATTAGATTTGTTAGTCCCTGATTGAGGACATCAACATCTAAAAATCTAAAGAAAAGATACAAATATTCATTTAGCAAGAACTACTGTCTTAGGGTGTGCATTCTATAATTATCACTTTTAAATGCAACATGTCTAATACATCCACATTTAGAATGCCAGGATACATACAATAATACAAAAGAAGCTAGATAAACCTATTAAAAGCATCGTTCAATCTTTCAGAAGTATTACAAGCAACAATCAGGAACATGAATAAATGCAAGAATATTAGAAGAACAAGATGAAGTTACGTAAAAGGGAAATTTACCTGATAATATGTTTCATTAGGTGATGCCATGATGAACCCCATACTTAGGAATACTCTATTACAATTCAATCACTGGTTTGAAACATCATGCTCTTAACAGGCAAGAATCTCAAGGAACAACTGTTGAGAGTACACATAAACAAAGGCATCACCATGACATCTTCAGTTTTGTAATTGGATGCCTCATCATCTACCCAGTTGTTTGATCAGGAGTTGCCTTGGTAATTGAGCTTCCTGCTTGTTGATCACATCAACCAGATCAGTGCACAATCATATTAAAGTCACATTGCAAGGAAATTTCCTTAGACTGCCTGAGCTACCACCAGAAAATTGGGAAAAAAAAAAGTAAACAGGAAGGCAACTTAATTTTAAACCTGCAGCATATGAGGATACAACCACAGCATCCTGGATTGATTTTCCATTGTTTGGGCAAATTGACCCTATTAACATGAGAATTAATTAATGAGAAACATGAGTTTTTAAGTTGTTAGAGCTAACTGAAAAACATGGACATCTCATTAAGATAACATGATCACATGCTAAAGGATGTGAAACTTGGCATTGTTGTGAAAGGAAGAGCTGAATCATGTGACTCTAATGTCTGATAGGAAAGACTATAGAAGGAACAAAACAAAAGAATAAAAAACCTGTAACATGTCACTTGAAAAAATTCTTGATTGACTGTCATTTTGATGTTGGTGGTTCACTTGTGCCCCATAATGACTACCAAGTGAGAAATCATTTGGGCTTACTTCTCCCTGCATTACATTGACACACCCATGACTAATAAGAACAACAAGAGTACTAAAAGGAATTTTATAAAATCATAAGCTATTCAAGAACTACATGATAAAACTTTTCATAACCATTAGAATCATGCAGAACAAACCAATTACAGCCCTCATTGTTATAATATCAAAACTAAAACATACATTGAATAATGAAAACTGAACATTTTATTTACCATTAGCATCAAGCTTTCTTGTGTACCAATATTGGAGCCAAGATGCAAAGTAGAAGGAGCAACTAGAAGCTTCTCATTTTCACTTTCAACACACAAGGTCCTCAGATCATTCTGTGCATATGATTTTCAGAAACAAAATATCTGAGACTGAAATTAATGGAACACTGGAAATAATTCAAGCAAATTTATTTCATCATTCAAGTACCATTTTCTTATCCGATAAAGCTAAAGTATCTGCATTGGATTCTTTCCTTTTCTTTGGTGGACGACCTCTCCGCTTCCCTTGTAATGAATTTAGAACCTTATCACCCTCAGAGGTGCCCAGCTGTGACACTGCAAGATTCTCAGCATTTTTGTTTGTCTTTGTTTCACAGGGCACAATCTTAACTTGCATATTTCCACAGGAGCTATTATTCAATAGAAACTTCTCCAACTCTCCTGTTGCATTCAGTGCTAGGCGGTATCTATCATCGGATGTCATTCCTACCTCAACAAGTTGAAAGCAGCGAACAACTAAATTATTGTAACGTTCCAATCGGTTGTTGGCTACTGAATCATCGGAGGACTGAGCCAAAGCATGTAAAAGCTTAACATCCTTCCTCCATCGATCAACGATGTACCGAGATGGAATCTCATAGACCTGTAACTTAAACACAGATAAGGCATGCCTACAAAGAATTCCTCTAAATTGGAAAGAACACAAAGACATTGGATCTCTTGTTCCTCTGAATTGTAAATAACTTCAAGACCTTTATACTCTGTAACACCACCATCTTCCAGAAAAATAGATTCCTTAATTTCAAAGGTAGAGACAGGCCCATCCTCTTTGACCAGTGAAACATCACAATATATTGTGGTCTTCAGCTCCTCCTGGAATTCTTTGAACATGTTATGAGTGTACAGCTCAAACAGCTGCTCTTCCATGTAAATTTTGAGACCAAGTTCCCACCCCTGTTGAATGACTCATAATCAGCTTGAGATTCCTTTTCACATTTACTTTGTAAAGCAGTCTCATACAAGCTTAGAAACTGCTTCAAGGAAGTTTCAGGATATATAAATCCATCAAAAAAGGCACACATGCTGGGACCATGCCGGGTCATGGACATTCCAGCCCAAAATGTATCTTTAAGATAAAGGGGGACCCAAGAATGTCGATTTTCATACAACCAATTGAGCCACTTGTTTTCTTTAAGTCCATACTTTTCACTGGTTTTTAACCAGTCCTCTTCAAACTCATTAGCTCTATAAGAGCTATATGTTACTTTCTCCAATGCCTTTTTGATTTTCTTGCACCTTTCATTTCCCTTAATGTCTCTGAAATCCTTTTCATTACCTGCCAAAGGCATAGACGATGACAAGCTCCTGGAAATACCTTTGCAGCAGCATTTTTAATGGCCTCACATTGGTCTGTGATTAGGGCATTTGGAGGATGGCTTGACATACAAGATAACCATGTCTTAAATAACCAAAAGTAAGTCTCAGCACTTTCATCAGAAAGCAAGCCACAACCAAGCAACACTAGTTGACTATGATTATTTACTCCAAGAAATAGAACAAGAGGCAAATCATAGTCATTTGTCAAGTAGGTTGTGTCAAACAAAAGAACATCTCCAAAATACTTATATGATGCCCTTGACATGGCATCAACCCCAAAGCAGATTTCTTAAGCGGCCTTCACCATCAAAATCTATTGAATAAAAAAAGTTTGGATTTTGTGTTTGCATGTGCATAAAAAACTTATACATACCATCAGCGTCTCCAGCTTGAAGCATCAAGTGTCCTCTTCTATTAAAGCTTCACAATCCTCACCAGAAGTTAAGCCTTCAGCACCACCTTCATGGAATGATGGTTGACACCTCCTAATCCTTCGTATGATTGCTTTCTCATTCTCTTCATGACAATCTCCCATACCACTGGACATCTTCCTTTTATGTTTCTTAACTTAACCATAGAAGGATCAACAGGATGATTGTGTTCAAGATTAACTTTCTTTGCATGCAATAATCCATCACCATGTAACTTCAAGAGGATTGTTGCCTGACAATTTGTTTTTGCTGTTGGTCTGGCTAGGTAGCTAGGGTCAGTTCGCCCTTTGCCACCACGAGAGCACATGAACTCCACTGTATAGTATTGTCCAGCTTTATTTAAGGTCGTCCTCTTTAAACGTACATCAAACCCTATACGCCGACCATATTGTCTATAAAACTCTGACACTTCATCATAGGATCTAAATGTCATTCCAACTTGAGGTGTCCTATCATCATTTCCACCACTTATTTGCAATCCCCATTCTGCATGTTACTCTTTGGTTCCTCACATGATGAACTAGCCACAGCAGAAGTATCAGTCATCTCTTATGAGGTGCACTAGAGCACCTACATTTTCAAAACAAGAGCGCATAGTTCAGCAAAAAGATAACCATTTCCAATGTTTAGGACACAACAAAGAAATAACGAGGATACAGAATCTGATATCTTGAGTTATGGAAATATTTCACACTTTCACAATGAAGAAAAAGGAACCCGCACTAGTTGATAACAAATTTCAAACTATTCATATATTGACAGGCAAATAAACATAGAATTCAGCAAGCAGCTGCATCTATAATTTCAAAATTCATTAAATTTAAATTCCAACAGCTAAATCTAATAACTAGAAACACATGAATATAGAATTAGCAATGAATCAATAAACTCCGCTTTTAATATAATCACAATAACTAGAAAACACATAACTTTACAATGAGCAATGAATCAATAAACTCCACTTTTGAAATGATCATCAATGCAAGAATGAAACACTCTGAAGCACTTTAAAATATTGCAAGCACTGATATCAATAGTATCCAAATCAACCTGTCAACAGTACTCAAAGGGCAAATCATGAACAAGGCTCAATCAGAAGAACGGCAAAATTTCTATCATTAGCCTGGTCAGGAATGAAGCAGGCATAGGCTTGTCATAAACCTTATCCCTGCCCCTTTATAAAAACAAGCACAAGCATGGAATAGCTATGCTGGTCAAACATTCTCATGACAGGCAAATCAAATCCAGAGCTAGTCCTGGCAAAAACTCATCATTTATGCATGCCTTCTTTTCTTTTGCTCTCTTTCTAGGTACAAGAACCCCCTCAGCTAAAAATTATTCCCAGAAATTGGAGCCAAAAAAATAGAAATAATTTGTCACGGACCTACTTCAATGGGCATAGCATTTTCTGTGCATAAGTTTCTTAAGTTAAACACGGTCTGAAGTTGAAAACTTGCAAAAGCCATCTTAATCTACAGCCACCATTCCATCATTTTACATAATGTGCTAGCACTGAATATAGTTCCCCAACACAGAAGACCTATATTTTTAATTAAATACATGGACTAATAAAATCAAGAAGATTTAACAAAATAAAACTTTTCTGAAAAACGTATATTTCAAAAAAAAGAAGAAGAAAAGGCGATCCTTATCAACCAAAGAACAGGAAGAAAGTGGGGGGAAATCCCAAATTCGTATCTAGTCCATAAAATTCTAATTATAAAATCCTCGAACTAGAAACAAAAACAAACATATGGTTCCGAAAAAATCTTTAAAAAAGGAAAAATCTATCAGTAAAATCTACAAACTCAAAATTTAAAAAAATCGGAGGAGGAAACCTTCGAGAAGACTTTCGGGACCGAATTGATCAGTCCAACAAGAGGGTTTCTATCAAAGATTATATCTTTGGGGTAAAAAACTAACCTTGGTTTATGAATCACCGAATTAGGGTTTGAGAGGAGAGGAGAGGAGAGGGAGGTGGGAAGGGAACGGCGGACGGTGGGTGCGAAACTGAGAGGAGAGGTGGGAAGGGAACGGCGGACGTGGGTGCGAAACTGAGAGGAGAGGTGGAAAGGGTACGGCGGGCGGTGGGTGCGAAACCGAGTGCGGTTAGCGGGATGTTGATATGAGAACGTGCACCGAGTTGTCTTCACCTGAAATTGCGTCAGCGGGTTAGTCGGGTTTTGTGGTTTACCAGTTTTCCACAGCATTTCTATATTCATGGATCATGCTAGTAATTATAAATTAAAAAAAATAAAATAAAATTTGGATAGCATGTTATCAATAAAATATTTTATTATTTAAAATTTAATTTTTTATAATAAAAAATTGATAAATTGTTATCGATGAAGGAGATGCTGGGTAATTATAAATTAAAAAAAACTAAATTTGGATGGCATGTAATCAAATAAAATATTTTATTATTAAAAATTTAACTTTTTATAATAAAAAATTAATAAATGGTCATCGATGAAGGAGATGCTAGGTAATTATAAATTAAAAAAAATTAAAATTAGGATCGCATGTAATCAAATAAAAAATTTTATTATTAAAAATTTAACTTTTTATAATAAAAAATTAACAAATGGTTATCGATGAAGGAGATGCTAGGTAATTATAAATTAAAAAAAATTAAAATTAGGATCGCATGTAATCAAATAAAATATTTTATTATTAAAAATTTAACTTTTTATAATAAAAAATTGATAAATGGTTATCAATGAAGGAGATGCTAGGTAATTATAAATTAAAAAAAAACTAAAATTGGATCGCATGTAATCAAATAAAATATTTATTATTAAAATTTTAACTTTTTATAATAAAAAATTGACAAATGGTTATCGATGAAGGAGATGCTAGGTAATTATAAATAAAAAAAAATTAAAATTTGGATCGCATGTAATCAAATAAAATTTTTATTATTAAAAATTTAACTTTTTATGATAAAAATTGACAAATGGTTATCGATGGAGAATGAAATAACCGATTTCTTAACTAAAACTAGTTTATCACATGGACAATAAAAAATTAATTTTGTGGATTCTTTTGTTTGATACATTAACTATGTATTTTGAAAAGGAGCTATTTATTTTATTTTATAAGAGAAGGGGATAGGGATAAATCTAGTATAACTACTCTCAAAAGCTTCTATTCCATCGAGAAATGTTCGATACAAGGCACTGAATTACATAGCCTCTCCATACCGAAGGTGAGTAAATCAATCCGACACCACCAAGATGCCAATTGTACTACGAAGAACAAGTAAAGATCCTAGCCCTTCACTAACTCCATTTGACACGAGCCTCTGGGATTAATCCTGGATTTAATCGAGTTAGCTATGACATCCTTTTCGAACTCGTACCAAATGGGTATGAGGTAAGGCTCTACCTAACTAGGCTACCACCTTGCGGTAGAGCTATTTTTCTTTCGAAAGCATCTTTATAAAAATATGTTAAAATTAGATTTGCACCTGAAAATATGTTAAAAGTATTGTTTTTATAATTTAATAATAGTCATCATAGAGAATTTAATATATATATATGTATGAAATGATAGATTTGTGGGTTCAATACAAGTCATTGGATCTAATAATTGTTAGAGTTTTATAATTTTATTGTTATTTTATTTACTTATATTTTACAAATATATATTGGTTCAAGTATAAGGAATGGTGGTAGTTAAAAAAAGCAACCAATCAAAACATAGAAAAAAATAAATTAAAGTAGTAGTAAAAAATACACATATTCATTTTTTAGATTTTATATATAAATATTTATATGGGGATCTCTATTTTTTATCTCTATCCATAAAGATACCTATCTATATAAAGACAGATCTATCTATACGATGAATCACCGAATTAGAATTTGAGAGGAGAGGAGAGGTGGAAAGGGAATGGCATCAAATTGAGTGCAATTAATGGGAAGTTGATATGAAAACGTGTACCAAGTTGTTTTCATCTAAAATTATGCATCAGCGATTGAGTAGGATTTTGTAGTCTACTAGTTTTTCACCACGTGCAGCAGGTGTTCTTATATCCGTGGACCATGGTAGATAATTATAAATCTCAAAAAACTAGAATCTGGATCCCATGTGATCAAATAAAATTTTATTATTAGAAGTTTAACTTTTATAGTAATAAAAAATTGATAAATGGTCACCAATGAAGGAGGATGAAATGACCAATTTCTTAATTAAAGCTAGTTTATCCTGCAGATAATGAAAAATTAATTTTATAGGTTTTTTTGTTTGGTACATCAACTATATGGGTTTTGGAAGAGAGCTATTTTTCTTTCTGAAGCTTCTTCATAAAGATATGTTAAAACTAGGTTTGAAGTTGAAAATATGTTAAAAGTATTCTTTATAATTTAATAATAGCTATTATCGAGAATTTAATATGTATGTACGAAGTGATGGATTTGTGGGTTCAATGCAAGCCATTGGATCTAATAATTGTTTAGAGTTTTATGATTTGTATTGTTATTTCATTTACTTATGTTTTTCCATAAATATATTGGTTCAAGAAATGGTAGTAGTTAGAAAAAGCAATCAACAGAATAAAGAAAAAAATATATTAAAGCAGTAGTCCAAAAAAAAACTTTTTTATTTTTATATTTTATAAATAAATATTTATATAGGGATCCCTATTTTTATCTCAATCCATGGAGATACCTATCTATATAAAAAGAGATCTATCTATACGATCTAAACTATCCTCAGTCTGGATAGATATGTACCTTCAAGCAACTATGTCGATCTTTTCTTATGTATTTTGGCCACATCTATTTTCACATCGAAGACAGAGGTTGGGATCTTTAATCTCATGTTGTGAGAGTTGTAACCAATATTAGATCCATAAGATTCCATAATTTTCGGTATTCCATGATTCATTTTCGAATAATGAATAGGCATTCGATTCTATTTCATCAAGCCTCTCTCTCCAAGACAATGTCTAAATCATTAGGTCTTTCGAGGCATATCAGACTTACCCGATAAGAAATTTTCTACCTGAATCGTTATAGTTACGGCCACCATTCATTGAGTCTTCAGTTGCCAGCTCCCTTGTCGTCACATCGTCAACTTCTTTAACCTTCGAACATTAGGCTAGGCATTATCAACCTCCCATACATGGTCATTTTGTAGAGATACTGTATTTTTGGTAAACAATCATTCGAGCATGATCACTATGACCTCCTTTGTGAGAAAGCATGCATCCCTTCTACGGGACTATTTGCCAAGTTCAAATCAAACCTACACCAAATCTCTAATCAAGGCTGCATCATAGTAGTCAATACGATGAGTAGTAGCTGTATTAATATAGTATATCATGTCTAACGTACTCTTCTATTTTCAATATGACTATAAGCTCGTCTCAATCTTAGACTTTACCTTCATATGCTTAACAGAAAAAATTCTTTTACAGGCTATTCTTCAAGCAACATGACCTTGCTACCTTCAAAGCTACCTGGTAACACAATGTGGCCAGAGCTAGTTATGAGGATGGATCGAGCTTATCCAAAATTAACTAAGGTCACCAAGCTAAGCAAAGAGAAACATCTCTCAAGCGGAGCATCTACTATGAGAAACATGCTCCCTACAAGTACAAAGGAAGAGGATAGATAATGCAGAGAAGTAATTAGATCAAGAGAGAGAAAGTTTTCTCATTCAAAAAGGCCCAAATTATGCTAAGGAAAGAATGGCACTTACTAACTATTGCTTCGGCCTTAAAATGAGGTAGACTTAAGCTAGCATTATCAGGTTCGAAAAGAATCAAGGTTCAACCTATACATATGTGCGTGTATGTAGGTATATACAGAGAGAGAACTAGACTTGCCTACACTCGAATAGATATCCACTTAGACATGATCAAATCTATATTAGATAATAGTGGTTTCACATCAATGCTATGAGCATCGTATGTAATTTACTATCTCTAAATTGTTTATACATAAAAAAAATCACATGATTTGGAGACCCCTACTTTATGTATTAAGTAATTAATATATATATTATTTAATATTATTTAGACTATCCAGTTTCTTTAACTACTTGATGTATTGGCTAGAAATCTCCAACTTATATTATTTTTGTTATATTGGCAATTTAAAGAAAGTAAATCATATCCAAAACTTGAATGATCAATGTGGAACTTTTATTATCTAATCTAGACCTAATCATATCTAAGTTGAAATCCACTTGAGTGTAATCAAGTCTTGTGTACACTCTATCTATATATGTATGATATGTAGAAGTATGTATGCATGTATATACAAGTGTGTGTATAGAAGTGATGGATTTTCAAGTAGAATGTGATCCGTTAGATCTAATATTTGCTTAAGTTTTACTTATACAATAGTCTAAAAACTAAGAAAACTACATTAAATGATGTCCAAAATTAGATAAACTTAGGCTGCATGTTACAGATTAGTAGGTGGGCTAATTTCAATCCTTAAGACCAATGCAAGAGCTAGAGGACCAAATTGCCAATTCAGAGCAACTTAAAGCTTGATAGCAAAATTGAAAGGTCATCCAATCAATATATATCAATTATTATTATAAATATTGTTTATGCTCCAAAACTAACTAAATAGCTACAACATGTTATACATTACAAAAGCTAGAGTGTGAAATCATGATATATCATTAAAAATAGCCAGCAAGTATATTATATATTCAAATTTAATTTTAATTACCATATATTAAATTCCATCTAAATGTCAAGATAGATAAATATTTCGGTTCCTTTCTAAATTATATTTGTAGCTGAGATATTTTAGATAGATCTCGGTTGTCCTGGTATCAACTATCATTGTTAAGATGAACAAGGACACCTATTTCCAAAAAAGGAAAAAAAAAAACATCAATCTCCGGTAGCTTGTCTAATTGACATCCAAGCACCCTATCAGCAAGATCCAAAGTAAAGATAATATTTTGATAAGCAAGTACAAGAAGTATTTAAATTACTTAACAAGTATAAAGGTATTTAAAATATTGAATTACCTAACAAGTTTGGGGTGCTCCTGTGGATCATCTAGCAAGTGAGAAAATCCAAAAAAAATCCAAAATAAGGCTAAAGATCAAGCCCTGGTCCCATCTAAGGTACTAAAAAGAGTTGCTAGTTAGGTACGAAGAAAAGCAGCCAGTGGAATCTATGGTTGTGCAAGTAGTAAAGTGCTAAATAATTTTAGACCCTGTTTCCGAGCTGCTAGAATACCAATCTCTCCTGTGACGACTTAAGAGTACAAGACTAATAAAGATTCAGCCCCTGTAGGTGGACATCCTGTATGGTTAGCTCCTAAAAAGACTTGAGAAAATCTCCATCTAAGGAATCTATGTCCCCATCCATCAATAATCCCGAGGTGGGTGCTGGGTCTCGCTTATCTCTGCTGATGACAACTCTATCTAAGGAGATAAATGTGCTACATCCTATGGATATAGAACCAATTGATGAACTTGTACTAACTGCTTCCACTCTGGAGGATCGAAAGAAAGAGAAAAAAGATCTCCTCCTAAGAATGATGTGCCAATCATTCAAAAACCAAGGGGCCCTGAATCTTCACCTAAAGCTAAAGTCATAATCTGAAAGATCAGGGTTGCAAGGAGAAGAGAAGATTGACCACCCTTCATTTGCTCTAATGCTGAAACCCAAATCATCTTGTAAAGAAGTTTGGAGCTGGGTGGGGAAGGAATAATGAGCCATAAAAAGAACCATCTAAATCTTCGGAGGGGGGGGTGAGCATGGAGGCAATCACAACTTACTCACCAATCTCAAAAGGATAATCATTTTAAGCATATCATATTTACTTCCTTACAATCTACTTTATTTTTACTGGAAGATAATAGTAAGTGAAGAAAAGTAGAGAGGCAGGGAGTTGACCCACATGTTAATCAAAACATCAGTATTATCCATGATGACTTCAGGCAAGGCCTATTAAAGGATATAGCTGATGATAATTCAATTGCATCTATTCCTACAGCCTAATGAAGATATTGTCTTGCAATTGTAAAGGTGTGGCAAAGCGGACATTGCAAACTATGCCAAAACTTAATTAGATAATATAATCATGATATTTGTTGTTTCCTTAAGATTCAAATATCCAAAGATAGTCTCTAAAAAATTACAGGCTCATGGAGCCGCAGTGGAGTATTTTATGCTCCCTTCCTTTGGATTATTCGGATGCATGATTATGGTCTGGAAGAAAAAGTATGGGTCCTATAAGTTTCAGTCATATAGATAGACAAGTTATTTTTGAGGTCCTTTTCATAAATCAACCATAAATTGGATTGTAGGGTTTTATGCTAGTACACGTGGCCAACAGTGTAAAAAGTTGTGGATGTAAATTAAAATTGTAATGGACATGCAACTTCCTCTCTTACTCATTGAGGATTTTAATTGTATCCTCAATATCACAAATAAAAAAGATGGGAGACCGTTCCAAGTGAATAGAAATGTCCAAGATTTTAGAGGGCTTGTTCACAGGACTGGTCTATAGATCTTGGATATTGAGGGCCTAATTTCACTTAGTATAATAATAGAAAAAATGGTGGAAAAATGGATTTGGAAAAGGATTGACCATACTTTTTGGATCTAATACTACCTCAACATGTTTTGAAAGCCTCTATAATGCACTTATCGAGTTTTGCTTCTGATCATTACCTATTCCATTATCCTTGATCGGTCACTTGTATACTAACAAAGCTCTTTTCATATTTGAAAAAATTTCACTCCACTATAAGGATATACAAAATATAATTGTTCAAGCTTGGAATTGTTATGATACTCATTCCTAGAGGTCAAGTTATCAATTCTTCTTAATAAAACTTGTCGAGCCATTATGAAATTGAAGCATAAAATTGGCAATATTTTCAAAAAGGGCAGCAGATCTATGATCAAATTTATAATCTCCAGCTAAAAGAATCTAGTACGGAGGGTTTGTTAGATCATCAATATATTTAGCTTATAGCTCTTTTAAGGGAGTACAATATAATACTTTGCACATGTAGGAAATATTATGGAGACAAAAAGCACGAACCTCTTGGCTAAAGATTGAGACTCTAATACTAGATATTTTTATTGATCCATTGTTTTGAGATGAAGGAAAAATAATTTTGTTGATCCACGATGAGGAGGGGTCTCGATATGAGCATGAATAGAGATCAATCAAATCCTTATCACTCATTTTTAGCAAAGATGGACTTGTTAAAATTACTTGTTAGATTTGGATAGCCTGATACTTGAGCCAAAGATTAGTTCTACTCAAAATGCCCAATTAATCCAATAAGTGTATGTAGAGGAAATTGAGAATGTAGCAAAAAAACTAAATCCTGACAAAATTTTGGGACTGGATGGGTTTCCACCCTTCTTTCAGTTTTTTAGAGTCAGATTAAGAATGAAAAGGTTCTAGTTGTACAGCATTTTTATTAACCAAACTGATGCTAGAATCTTAGAATAGAACATTTATCATTTTAATTCCTAAAAAAGATAATCCTAAGCATTCGACTGACATTAGGCCTATACCATCTATAAAATTGTAGCAAAGATTTTAGCCAAAAGAATTCGACCACTTTTATCTTTATTAGCATCTATGAAACAAGGGGCTTTCGTTCAAAGAAGCATAGTTGAAAATATCTTGTTAGCTCAGGAAGTGATGCATTCATTAAAAAATGTAGCACCTATAAAAGAGTTGGTTATTTTCAAGGTTGATATGAAAAAGATCATATAGATTCCATTGGCCTTTCCTCTTACCTTGCTCAACCAATTTGGTTTCCACCCAAGATTTGTTGCCTAAATCAGAGCTTGCCTTCAGAATTTTACTATCTTTGCTAATCAATGGTACTCCTATTCAGTGGATCAAGTGCACTGGAGGGCTTAGACAAGAATGTCCATTGTCTCCTTCTTTGTTTCTTCTTTGCTCCAAGGTTTTTATAAAAATGTTACATTAAGTTGTGCATGATAATCTAATAAGAGTTTATCAGCCTTTTTAGAGGAGTTCAGTTTTATCCTATTTATTATTTACAAATGATTGCTTATTTATAACTAAAGCTAGAATTAAAGATGTGGCTTGCTTGAAAGCTATGATTGATACCTATTGTGCCATTTATAGTCAAGCTATCAATCTTTCTAAATTTCAGTTAATGATAAGTCCAAAGGTTCCCATCAAAATCAAAACCAAATTAGAGCCTTGACTCAAACGTAGCCTATCATAGGCATGTGGAGATATCTTGGAGTACCTATTTTCAGGAGGGCTTTGACCAAATAAGCCTTTTCGTATATTAAGAAAAAGATGACAACTAGAATTTATAATTGAAAATTGAAGACTCTATCTATGGCTAGCTGGAACACTCTATTAAAATTTGTAGTTGCCTCTATTCATCTTTTCTCTCTATCTTGTATTCCTGTGCCAGCTTATGTGATAAACTGGCTAGAGAAATAATATAGAGCTTTCTTGTAGAGGCATGATTCGGATAAGCATTGGTTTTATTTAGTTGCTGGAAGAATGTTTATAACCAATACAAGAATAGAGGTTTGGGCATTATTTCCCTTCATGTTACTAAGAAAGCTTTCCTCTACAAATTGGCTACCTAACTGATAATTAATCCCAATTTATTATGGGCTCAAGTGGTGTATTCCGAGGAACTTGGGTTGACTATCAGAAGCCTTGAAATTGCTCAATCATTTAGAGAGAAATTTTTGTTGGGGAGAAATATTTAGTATCAATTTCAGTGGCCCATGGAAAATAAAAAATGATTAGTATTTTTAATGACCCTTGGCTTTCTATGCTGCCTTTAAATAAGTGGCCTACTTATACAAATGTTAATATTGGTTGCAATAACATAAAGATAAGCTCGTTTCTTAACTCAACCAAGGATTGGGATTCAGCTCTTCTCTCTTCTCTTATGTCAACTGAAATGATAACAAATATTAGAATACTTCTTTTGGCCAAAAGTGATTGTTCTGATAAGTTGATGTGGAGGACTAATATCTAATTGCAATAATCTCCACAAGTTCTATCCTTTAGTCTAGCCTGATCCGCAGGATATAACATGTTCCATTGGATGGGTTTAGAAGCTTAAAGTTCCTCCCAAAGTTCAAGTTTTTTGGTGAAAAGTGATGTGGGATAGACTTTCTAGTAAAAACTTACTTCTATCATGCGATATTATTCATGGGGACATGGGTTCATGTGATCTACACCCTGATGTTATGGAAAAAGCATATCATATGTTGATTACTTGTCCCTTTGCTATTCTTATTAGAAATATCTTCAAAATCATGATTTAGCTATTCCTCCTTGGATAAGCCGATTTGACTTCTTACAGATCATCAAATAGATCAAAAGGAGAAGACCATTTTAGCTATAGCAACTTGGCTAATTTGGTCGGCCTAAAATGAGAGAATTCATGAAAGTAATATGCATATTCCTAATTAGTTGGTTAGAAGAATCCATGTGTACACTACCAATTATCTGTTTGTAGATCATTATTCTTAATGTCATCTTCCATTTAGGCATTGTAGTAAATCCGATATGCTCAATGTGGTCATTTCTAAAATATCCTTATCTCCTGTCACCACCTCCTTACGAAAGCATTAAAATTAACTTTGATGCTATAACACAAGACAATGTTACTTCCATTGCCTATGTTATTAGGGATAGTAATGCTAATCTTATTAATACAGCAGGAAGACTTTTATATCATAGCTCTGTTATTTTGTATGATAATCATTATTGGATTCTTAACTGTAACCATTTTCATGCTAACCATGTTTATAGAGAAGCAAATGAAGCTGCTCACTTTATAGCTAAAAGTGCTCTTCATGCTGAATGTTCTTGGTCAACCAATAATACTATCCCAAATGATTTACACTTAATTTTGCAGAGTGATCAAAGATGGACTAAATATAGGAGGCGCTAAAAATATGTTCCGGTATGGTATAGCCTCCTATGATTGCTTTTATGATTCAACCTACTTTACTTTACTGATATGATCTGCTAATTATCTTAGTCTTTCTATATCCTTTATCTCCTTGAATGATTGTTATGGATGCTCAAAAGGGATTCTCCTGGTTTTTTTATTAGGAGGAAGTGGTTAGAGTGGTTGCTACAGGGGTGTTTGTTCATTGGGCAGAACAAACAATATTATACTGCATCTGGTAAATGTTAAAATTTTAGTAAGTCACAGCAACCAATGAATCAACAATGAATGTGCCAATTTGTGCTATACCTATTTAAGGTCCTTCTGTATCTTTTGCTCTTACTTATTCTGTTTATTAACCGCTGGTTTGGTTAATCTCTATTTTTCTATCTGTAACTATATTCTGGTGAATATGGATTGCCTGATGGAACTTTTTATATCTCTTGGATATGGTGAATCACCTAGTCTTCAGTTTTCTATCATTCCTTATTCTTCTGGGCTTGGTTGGTATAGCACTTCATGTCATCATCTCCTTATTATTATTGTGATCATATTGTTTATCAGCACTTTGATAGTAAGCAATGTAGGTTATCTGCTTAGGCCTACATGTTTCAATCTTTCTATTCCAAATTGAATGGGGGTTTAGGTTTTACCAGCAAGTTGAACGGTGTTATCAATTTCTTGATCACCCAAATGATGCCTATTATATGATCGTGTCTAAGGGTTTGAAACCAGAAATAATGTGTCTCAAGAAATCTTAGGTAAAATATGCAGGGGTGACTGGATGTCTGACTATGAGCCTCATAATTCGAACACTTATACTTTTTCTTGGGGTTGCTCACTCATTACTTATTCCCTATTCCCATATGATGTTCCAAAGATAAAAGGTACTGATAGAAAATGTTGCAAAAACTTGAAGGCCAATATATTCACCTGTACATATGAAATATATGCTACCAATTTATGCCCCGAGATTCAGGACAATTGCTATATGATGCTTAATCTTGGGTTGTGGGATCTTATGTTTTTTAAAAGCGCAGGACATATGTCTCTCTATTTATTCTGTCATATCTCTTCACTGACCTGGGCATTATAATTATGCTGCTTAAGACTACAAAATTCATGGTACTTTATTGCTATCTTTTGAAACCTGTCATTATATGCTCAAGTTCAGGTGTTTGGTTTATGTTGTAGCATAGAAATCAATATCCATTTTTGTGTTAGTTGTAGATCTATTCATGCTGGGCTGATGTCTATCATATACATTTGCTATCTTTTGTTTCTTTTTAGGAGGCATTCTGTTGGGTTTGATGGGTGTTATACACAACGGCCTCCCTCCGAACTAGACCGGAGTCGGCGATCCTTCAGCTAGGTCCGACCGACCCCCACAAGGTCCGACCGACCCACTTTAGCCAGGCCCATATCAGTCCAAACGGGCCGCTCCAAGGACAGCCGGAGGTCCCAAAGGCCCCTTCCAGTTGGTACAAGAATTCTGTTACAACAGATTCCTGATATCTCAGTGCCACTACTCTACAGATCCCATGGCACACTCCCTCCTGGTGCCACCTGGCCACTACCAAGATTTCTCTAAGGGCAAATCGACCATTTCCAGCCTAGCCCCTAATAGATCCGCGCCTATATAAGGTAAAAGGGGATCCCGAGATAAGCAGGCTCTCTTCCTTTTCCATGAGTATCTCCTTTGCGATCCTTCATTCTGTTGCTCCAAGTCTCCCATTGGCTTAGCCATCGGAGTGTCCCCGTTGGAACACCACCGGCCCGTGGGACCTTTTTTGCAGGAACCGGGAGACGTGCACTCCAGCAAGCCTGGTCGAGAGAGCTCGGTCTGGGAGATTCAGCGGCAACAGATTAACATTAGAGAAAGGGGCCTGCGGCTAAATCTCCACCCTTGTGTTCCTTCTTCGAAAGAAAGGATCCATTGCTAGACAAGACGATGGTGAAAGGAAGAGCTCAAAACACCTCCAACAGGAGAGGTCGCTCCTAGACAAGGTTGGGAGAACCTTTCAGGGAGAACGACACCGCCTAGCCTACCATCATCCTGGGACAACAGCAGTTCCAGACCCTTCTGAACTGCATTAACACTCTTGCCACCGTGATTCAGAACCTCCAAGACGTGGCCAACGACAGACATCAGCCACTCATGGCATCCAGAACCAATCATCCACCTGCTACCGAAGGAAATCGACAGCAAGGAGTCCCTCGACTCTGCTCCCACACAACCCCGGAGCCTCGAAGGTCGCAGAAGACTCATGCAAACGGAAAGAGAGAGAGGTCCGTCTCACACTCTTCAGCGGATTCGGTCTCGATGACAAGCAGCGACGCGATAGAGACCCGAGGGACTACATCAATAAGCTCCAATGCATGGAGGAGTAAATTGCGAGCTGGTCGATCGGCAAAAGGGAGAGGAAGCACTGGCGTATGACTCTCACCCGTCATTCTCCGCCATAATTATGGGAAAAGCTATCCCCCGTCACTTTAAGATTTCCTAGGTGGATGCCTACGATGACACCACCGATCCTCTGGATCATCTAGGTACTTACAAGGCCCACATGATGATACAGGGCACCTCCGATACCCTCCACTGCCTCACCTTCCCTACGACACTCAAGAATGCGGCTCGAATGTGGTTCTCCACCATCCGACCAGGTACGATCAATTCCTTCTTCCAGCTGGAAAAACTCTTTTTATCCTATTTCAGGACCTGCAGCCGGATACCGAGGAACATGGATTGTCTCTTCCTCATGTAGCAAAAGGAAAGAGAAACCCTCCGGTAGTACATGGCCTGATTTAATTCGGCAACCATGACGATCCGGACCTCAACGAGCATGTAGCTATGTCGGCCTTCAAGAGGGGGCTGTGATCATCCAGGCTCACTTTTTTGCTGGACAAAAAGTTTCTGATAAGCTACTCCAAACTACTGGCCCGGGCTCAAAAATATGCCCTGGCAGAAGATCAAGCGGCAAGCCGACGCCAAGCTGAAGGGAGGTCGGCTCAAGAGGAGGAGTGGGGGGCTCCTGAAGTCTGACCTCCCAGCAATGGCACCAACTCGGCCCGACGCTGCAGCCCTAAGTCGAAGGACTTTTCCAGGAGGTTTGAGACTTACACACCTCTCTCCCTCCCGAGGGAGAAAATCCTTTTGGAGATAGAGAAGGAAACCTTCCTACAAAGGCCTCGCCCGATGAGGAGCTTCTCCATGTCGAGGAGTAAGAACAAGTACTGTCGGTTCTACTGTGATCGCGGGCACAGCACAGAAGATTACCTCCAATTGAAGGACGCGATCAAAGATTTGATCAGGTAGGGGTACCTGCACAAGTACGTCCGACCCCAGAGGAGCCGGGCTAAAACTTCCATTGCCAAAACCCCCCGAGGAAATAGAGCTGCCCAACCAACGCCCCATCGATGAAAATGTTGGCATGCTCCACCGCCGGTCCGACTGGAGGGATGAAAGAGGCCAGGACATCTTGAAGAGGCCTCGGGGTTCTAACGTAATTAGTTTTTCTGATGAAGACCTCTGAGAGACCCAGGTCTCTAGGGATGATCCTGTTGTTGTGTCAGCAGTAATTGCCAATTATGATATAAGGAGGATTTTCATTGATAATGGAAGTTCCACCGAAGTTTTACTGTATGATGCCTTTATTAGAATGAACCTGCCTAGAATCAGGCTTCAAGAATCCCCAACATTGTTAACTGGGTTCGGAGGGAACTCCGTTGGCGTAGAGGGAGAGATAACTCTTCCTGTAACCATCAAATCAGAGCCTTATCAAAAGACCCTCCCTATCAATTTTGTGGTCGTCCACACAATATCAGCCTACAATGCCATTTTGGGATGGCCAGCCCTGAACAAATTCTGAGCCATTGTGTCTACTTACCACTTGTTGATAAAATTTCAACTCAGAACAGGGTCGGAGTGATGAGAGAAGATCGCAGGATGGCCAGACAGTGTTTGACCATTTAGGATAGGCAATCGGGAAATCATTCCACCTTGGAACAACTTGATCCCAGGTCCGAAACCGACTGCTGCGAAAAACCGATCGAGAGGATCCTATTCGTACCCCTTAGGGAGGACGATCCTACTAGGGTCCTGCAGATCGGGAGCATGCTCAATGAGGAGGCCAAATCAGAGCTGGTCGGCTTCCTACAGGACAATGCCGACATCTTCGCCTGGTCGATGTCCGACATGCCAAGCATCCCGTCGGAAGTCATAACCCATCGGCTTAAGGTGTATCCTACCTGCAAGCCTGACCGACAGAAGAAGAGGAACTTCGCCCCTGAGAGACAGAGAACGGTTGATGAGGAGGTCAAGAAGCTCCTCGAAGCTGGCTTCATCAGAGAAGCCCACTACCCTGACTGGCTGGAGAATGTCGTGATGGCGAGGAAGGCCACAGAAAGTGGAGGATATGTGTAGACTACACTGACCTCAACAAAGCATGCCCGAAGGACAGCTTTTCCTTACCAAAGATCGACCAACTGGTGGATGCCACTGCCAGTCACCAGCTTCTGAGCTTCATGGATGCCTTCTCTGGGTACAACCAGATCAGCATAGACCCGGAAGATGAGGAGAAGACAGCTTTTGTCACTGACAAAGGGCTGTACTGCTACAAAATGATGTCCTTCGGCTTAAAGAACGCCAGAGCCACTTTCCAGAGACTGATCAACAGGATCTTCGAGGGGCAACTTGAAAGAAACATGGAGGCATATGTTGACGACATGATAGTAAGAGCCTCCACAGAGTGACCACATCAAGGATCTGAAAAAGTCCTTCAACGTCCTGAGGCGCCACCGGATGAAACTGAACCCGACCAAGTGTACCTTCGGGGTGACCTCGGGAAAATTCCTCGCCTTTCTGGTCACCCAACGAGGAATTAAAATTAATCCAAACAAAATCAAGGCCATCATCGACATGGGGCATCCAACCAACAAGAAGCAAATGCAAGAACTCACAGGTCGGATAGCCTCTCTCAGTCACTTCATTTCTAGGTCAGCTGAAGGGTGTCTCCCTTTCTTTAAAACATTGCGGCAGTCGGATCACTTCCAATGGACCGACGAATGTCGGTCGGCCTTCGAAGCACTGAAGACGTATCTAAAGACTCCCCCCTTACTTGCTAAGTCTTTGGAAGGAAAGTCCCTGTATTTGTACCTATCCGCATCGGATGAGGCTGTGAGCTCCGTCCTTGTTCCGGATTACGGAGAACAACCAGCAAAGGCCGGTCTATTACATCAGCAAGGTACTTCACGATGTCGAAACAAGGTATCCTAAGATGTAGAAGCTTGCCTACTCCTTAATTGTAGCGGCCAAGCGATTGTGGCCCTACTTTCAGGCACATCCAATCATCGTCCTGACCGATCAACCTCTCAAGGCAATCCTTAGGAGTCCCGATACCTCGGGGTGACTTGCCAAGTGGGCCGTCAAGCTTGGTGAATTTGACATCTCCTTCCAGCCTCGGTCGGCCATGAAGGCTCAAGTGATCGCCGACTTCATAGCAGAGTGTACCTAGAGACAGGAGACACCTCTGCAAACGGTCGACATACCTGAGGATGATATTGCTGAAGGATCAAACCCTACCTGGACACTCCATGTGGACAGGGTGTCTAACCTTGCTGTTTGCAGAGTAGGATTAATCTTGGCCGACCCCGACGGACAGAGCCTGGAATATATCCTGTGTTTCGCATTTAAGTATCAAATAACCAGGCGGAGTATGAAGCCCTCCTTTCAGGACTGAGGATAGCTGATGAACTAGGCATCGATCGAATCAGAGCCTTCCCGGATTCCAGGTGAGAGGCAAATTCGAGATGAGAGATCCGACCCTGGCCAAGTACTTGAGTAAAGTGTAGAACCTTGTGGCTCGACTCAAGTTTCGAGATCATCCATACCCTGGGTGCAAAATTTTGGACGGACGCCTTGTCATGGCTGGCCACTACCGTCACTGATTCCTCTGATCGGGATTTCGTGGAGCACCTACAAAGCCCAAGCATTGTTGAAGAGACATCGAGAATCCTTCAAGTAGAAAGAGAGACTTGTTGGATGGATCCCATCCTTGCGTTCCTCAATGAAGGAACCCTACTAGAAGATAGGGCTGAAGCCAAACATGTGCGCTGGATAGCCTCGAAGTATATTGTCCTCAGCGGGACCCTCTACAAGCGATCGTTTACGCAACACTGCTCAAGTTCCCAGGACCGTCGGACATCGATTATGCACTCAGAGAAGTGCATGAAGGCATATGCAGCGACCACCTGAGAGGTAAATCCTTGGCCTACATGATCATCCGGCAAGGCTATTACTGGCCAACCATTCAGAAGGACACTGTTGACTTTGTTAAAAGATACGATGCATGCCAGAGATACTCTAATGTTCAAAGGCAACCAGCTAGTCAGCTAATCAAGCTAACCGCCCCCTGGCCATTCACACAATGGAGAATGGACATCCTCGGGCCATTTCTCCCAGCATCCGGATAATGGAAGTTTCTATTTGTAGTCATCGACTATTTCACCAAGTGGGGGAAGCTGAACCATTGACGCAGATTATCGAAGCCAACGTGAAGACCTTCGTCCGAAACTATCATTTATCAGTTCGGCATACCGCATGCAATCTTCACCGATAATAGGAGGCAATCCGAAGTTCCGGGATTTCTGCCAGCAGTATCATATCTCCCACTGGTTGACTTCAGTCAGACACCCCCAATCCAACAGGGAGGCCGAAGTCACCAATCGATGATTCTGCATGGCCTGAAGATCCGACTGAATGATGCCAAAGTGATCTAGGTCGAAGAACTCCACTCGGTACTCTGGGCCTACCGGACTACCTCCCGCACGGTGACTGGGAAAACTCCATTCAATCTCACCTACAAGAGCAAGGCGGTCATACCAGTGGAAGTCTCTTTGCGGTCCCTCCGAATTAATCATTTTGCCAAACCAGCCAATTCTGAGCAGAGAAGGGCTGACCTCGACTTGCTCGAGGAGACGCAACTCCAGGTGGACCTGAGGATGGTGACCTATCATCAAAGAAAAGCCAGATATTACAATTCTCGAGTCAAGGCTCGAAGCTTCTGGGTCGGAGACCTGGTTCTGTGGAGGTCAGAGATATCCAGGCCAACTAAACAAGGAAAGCTCTCCCCCAACTAGGAAGGCCCCTACCGGGTGGTCAAAGTAATCCAAGCCGAAACTTACCGACTCGAGCATCTAGATGGATGACAAGTGGCACATCCTAGGAATGTAGATAACTTCTGCAAATATTATCAATAAAGGCAGCAATTAACTCTACAAAGAAGTCCAACCTCGATCGACAAAGGCTCTAGTATAGCCCACTCAAGTCCGACCACGATCGGCAAAGGCTTTAGTGCAGCCCACTCAAGTCCGATCCTGATCAACAAAGGCTCTAGGATAGCCCACTCAAGTCCGACCTCGATCGACAAAGGCTCTAGTGCAGCCCACTCAAATCCGATCCCGATCGACAAAGGCTCTAGTGCAGCCCACTCAAATCCGACCTCGATCGGCAAAGGCTCTAGTATAGCCCACTCAAGTCCAACCCCGATCGGCAAAAGCTCTAATGCAGCCCACTCAAGTCCGACCCCGATTGACAAAGGCTCTAGGGCAGCCCACTCAAGTCCAACCCCGATCGACAAAGGCTCTAGTGCAGCCCACTCAAGTCTGACCTCGATCGGCAAAGGCTATAGGGCAGCCTACTCAAGTCTGACCCTGATTAGCAAATGCTCTAAGGCAGCCCACTCAAGCCCAATCTCGATCGGCAAAGGCTCTAAAGCAGCCCACTCAAGTCTGACCTCAATCGGCAAAGACTCTAGTGCAACCCACTCAAGTCCGACCCCGATCGACAAAGGCTCTAGTACAGCCCACTCAAGTCCGATCTCGATTGGCAAAGGCTCTAGTGTAGCCATCTCAAATCCGACCTCAGTCAAAAAGCACTTTATGGGATCCTTAAATATTTAAGGTATTTCCCTGCAAACAGCTAGTTCGAAGATCCCTTAGAAATATTTCTAAAGGAGATGGGTTCGAATTAAGCTGACCTCTCGACACTTAGAAATATTTCTTATAAATGGCTAAGTTAAAAGCCAATGGGGCACTTGACAACCCCATGAAGGGCTTGGTCGGCGACAAGAGGCAAGAATAGCCCAAAAAAAAAAAACAAACAAAACAACAACAACAAGACAAAACAAAAGATGAATATCGAGATGTCATTTCATTGACCAAAAATTTTGTACAAGATATAGGTAGACTTTTACAGTTGGTCCTAAGTCTTGCCAAGAATTTATAAAAGAGGGAGATCCTTCCCACTCATTGAAGGAGCTTCGGCTTCGACCTCTCGCACAGTATCCGAAGCCTCAACCAAGGCCTCCACTGGTCCTGCATCGTCTTCGGCCTCCTTGCAGCATTCGAAGCCTCAACCAAGGCCTCTACCATTCCCGCATCGGTAGTGGTTTGGACATCGACCCCGGTGTCGACGGGCCCTCTTTTTGTTCAAGTGGGTGCATCAGCTGTATTGAGGACAGGTCAAGCTCCGGGAAAGCTTCGACCACCTTTTTCAGGCAGTCGTCGAAGCCATATTCATAGCTCACTACTCCAGCCTCCTCCATCTCATCGTTGAAATCGGCTGAAGCCTTGTATTCTACCACGGCATTGCGGACCTGCTCTGCCGCCAGCTCCTTCACCTCTTTCAGCTCGATCGGATACTTCCCGCTAATGCCTTGTGGGCTCGTGTGCTCCTTTTGGCATCGATGGACCACTCCACCTCGTCGGACAGCCGACAGGTCAAGAACCTGACCCTTTCTTCTTCTTCTTCTTCAACTGGGCCTCCCGCTCGGTTAGCTGGGTCTGCAGATCCTTTGCCCGCTTCTTCAATGACTCGACTTCGACCAAACTGGCAAAAGTCTCTCCTTAGTGGCCTTCTATGATGCCATTGCCACTGCCTTAGCTGCCTTCAGTCATTCGACCTCCCAACCGAGGCCTCTGCTGTATGGACCATCTCGCCAAGTCCTTCGTCCATCAGCGAGATCTCGTGAAGGAGCTACAGGCAACGGACCATATTAGTGATGCACAAGAAAAGAGAAAAAGGATGAAGAAAATGGAGGACAAAAGTACCTTCATCAGACTAAGGTAGGCGCCTCTCGTCACGTCATACAAATTGCACTTGCTTAACTCCTCCCAATCGGCCTGGGTGATTGCCCCCTTTAGCAGGTCTCTGGCCTGCCGGGGTTGTGAAGAGTGTACCAACACTAGAAGGTATCGAGGCTGACTTCTTCAGCCTCTACCCCTCCGGCCACCCTTTATTCTCAGCTACGGGGCGGGCCACCTCCATCAGCTCGACCGATGGCGAGACTGGGGCGTCCCCACCTCGATTAGCTCTGGTTGGACGGCTGACTCCCCGACTGTAGGCAAAGGTCCCGATGCTTTTGCCGCCAACCGCTCCGACAAAGGCATGTTGTCCTCGTCGGAGCTTGATGCCACGACGATCGCGGGTTGTTCTTCAGCCTGCTATTTCTTCTACCTGCCCACGGTCGGCTTCGCGGACTGGGCGGCCCTCTTCCTCGTTGCCTGCTCTGTATCCTCGCACGGTCGGGCTTCATTTTTCTCCTGTTACAAGAACAAGATCAGAGTGAGGAAAGAAGGAATATAGCTGACATAACAAAAAGACCGACGGTAATAATTCTACCCTACCTAAGTGTTCGTGATAGCTAACTCCGGCCAAGCAGAGGCTGTCCTCCTGAAGCAACTCCTTCACTATTGTGATCCCGACTACCTTTAACTCGTTGAAGTCAGCTTGGTTGGCCGTCAAGACCGCCATCCCTTCGTTACCTGTCAGCCCGGTTCCCCCATGACGGGCTGAAGCTGAAGACTGTGTACGAAGAAGAACTTTGACTTCCACCCATGAATGGCCGACGGAAGACCTCCGTTTATCTTCTGCCCAGGACGGGGGCTGAACATCCACCACTCCTCGCTCCTGAAATCTTCTTCAGGACAAAAAAGTTTGCAAAAAAGGAAGTCCTAGGTTCTACTCCAACCCTCTGGCACAAGACCGCAAAACAGCTAATGGCCTGAATACTATTCGGGGTCAGCTGCGCAGGAGTGACTCGATACAGGTTGTAGACCCGGATTAAGAAGTCACACAGGAAAAATCGGAGGTCGACCTTTAGGTGATCCTCATACACCGGGAGGGCTCCCGGGCTCGGCAGCGGGTCACCATCCGTTCCCGGTCTGGGACGGTGAGGTGCAAGGTGGAGGAGATGTTGAACCTAACTCTAAGGGCCTCTACCCGATCCCGCATAGCTCAAATTGGACCTGGCTGGGACCTAATCCCTCTATCCTACGGCTAGAGCTCCAGCTACCAAAGGCCATTATTACGGGCTTGGAGGAAAGAAGAACTGACCTGAGGGTGGTTTCCAAAAAGGTTGAAGACGTTGGGGTGAGCTGAGATCTCTTTCCAAGGGCGAATGCGGCAAAGGCTTCACCCACAGTCTCAACATCCCCTTTTATAGCCCTTGAAAGAAGCGGTTGTCACCATTCCTCGAGCACCGCGACCCAGGCGTTAGGCGGTACAACTCCCCACGCAGCGAAAGCCGATACGATGTAAGGAAGCACAATCTGGCCATGATTCGCGTGATCGCCAAACTAGTGGCGGATGGATCGCCCCAGCACGGCACCAACCGCCCAAATATCGCCACGTCACCCAAATCACCTCCGAAGCCCGACGACCGAGCGGGCCAGGTTGGCCGCTCATCATTGCGCCCCTTTTGCATTAACTGCCACTCCCTTCACTTCCAATGCGGGATCAACACTTGTCCCAGGTGCGAGCTTCTGGAGTGGAGAGTGACTAGATGCAGCATACCTGATTAGATCCGCAATCCCCTCAAGGACGAATGCATTCAATGCGAGAATGATGCTCTCGCCCTTCGAAGCTACATGCCCTCCCGAAGGCCAAGAGCAAGGGGACTGCTGTTATACACACCGGCCTCCCTCCGAACCAAACCGGAGTCGACGGCCCTTCCGCTAGGTCCAACCGACCCGCTTCAGCCAGGCCCATATCAGTCCAAAACGGGCCGCTCCAAGGACGGCCCGGAGGTCCCAGAGGCTACTTCCAGCTGGTACCAGAATTCTGTTACAACAGATTCCTGACATCTCAGCGCCACTACTCTGCAGATCACACGCCACTCCCTCCTGGTGCCACTTGGCCACTACCAAGATTCCTCTAAGGGCAAATCGGCCATTCCAGCCTAGCCCCTAACAGATTCTGGTAAAGTTCTGTTCCTATATAAAAGGTAAAAGGGGGATCCCGAGGTAAGTAGGCTCTTCCTTCCCTACGAGCTATCTCCTTTGCGATCCCTCCATGCTGTTGCTCCAAATCTCCTACTGACTTAGCCATCGGAGTGTCCCCCGTCAGAATACCACCGACCCGTGGAATCTTTTTTGCAGGAACCGGGAGATGCGCACTCAGCAAGCCGGTCAAAAGAGCCCGTCAAGAGATTCAGCGGCAACAATGGATATCTTCTCTCACATATGTGGGCTTCAGGGTTCTACATTCAGTTATACTCCTTTTACTCTACTCTATGGCTAGGGGCTGTTACTCACTCACTACCTCATTCCTATTCCCATATGAGTTCCAAAGGCAATAGGTACCGATGGGAAGTATTGCAAAAGTTTGAAGGCCAATATATTAACTTATATACAGGAAGTATATGTGACTAGTTCACTCACTAAGAGGACATTGGTTATATGATGATTAACTTTGTGGTGCAGGACCTTATGCTTTTTGAAATGCAGGAAATGGGCATCTAAATTTATTGCTGCCATGTCTCTTCACTGAACCAACTATTATAAATATGTTCTTCAAGTTTTAAAATTCATAGCACTTTGATACTAGCTTCGGGAACCTATCATTATATCTTCATCTTCAGGGGTTTAGCTTATGTTGTACTTTGGAAATCAGTATTCACCTTTATGTTAGTTGCAGATCTATTTATGCTGAGCCGTGTTCATCATATTTTCATATCATTTTTGCATCAGTTCATACCAAGTTAATATAAACTCGGAGCCACATTAATGGTTTATGGTTCTTTTCGGGATGCATTTGTTGGGCTTCTATGCTATCATCTATTGTATATATGGTTTCTGGGATTTGTATTTCACTCTTTATATTTTGTTGGGGACTTTGTTCAACATTTGTAACCTCTTTATATGTCCTATAATATAGTCTTGGCAGATGCCTGATTACCCAAAAAAATAAATAAATAAATAAAAGTAGCCTTTTCAGTCTTTCGACCAAGAAGTTTCCGATACAAATAATCAGTATCACAATATTGTGATATCTAATCTCTCTTGAAGCAGGCAGCTGGCTCTCGGCTCTGATACTAATTATAGGATCGACGTCCCAACCAACTATCCAAAAGAAACATCCCTATTTAGAAATTATGGTTTATCTTTCTTAAAACATGCAGCATAGCAATCCCAGAAACGCACGAATCGACCCCCCGTGCGAGCCTCTCAAAACTAATCCAGTGTACTAACCTCGAGCCGGCTCTCCTGGGATTGAGGGCGTCGACGTGGCCACCAGTCTCACCTTAATAGTGGCACCCACGTTCCGTGGATCCAGACCCCCTATCTCGAGGATGTGAGTTGGCTCACCCAACATTATTTTTTTTATTTCTACATCAAGCATTGCAGCTATAGCACGTTCACATGCGCATGCATATACACATATGCATAGGTATAATAATCAAAATAATTTAATTTTCTCAAAACAATGTTATTATTTTTAATAAATATATATAATTTTTTGGAAAAATATAAAAAAGTATGCACAGGGAAGAAAATATTTGTATATGATTCTCTACGATAAAACAATAGAACTGTTTCTAAAAGTATATATAATTTTTTCAAAAAAAATACTACATAGCTTTCTCAACTATAAAATGTTACAGACTATACTATCAAAAAAAATTTCTAAATGTAAATACTTGATTCACCGAACTTACGAGTTTATGAATCAGATGCTAAATAAATTAAACTTGTGAAAAAAAAAATATGCCTTGCAGCATTTTTTGATAAAATAAAAAAAGCATAATTTTATTTAAGTCATAGGATATTATATACAAATTTTTAAAGTACAAAAATTATAAAGTAGTACAATATATATTAAAATGATAATATTAAAAAAATCTAAAATAGATATATCTAATTACAGCAAGCCAAAGCTAAAACAATATTTTGTTATTTCTACCTTATATTTCGCCAAAAAAAAGATAGATATTTAATTACAATAAACCAAAACAAAAATGTAAAAAAAAAAAAGAAGAAGATAACTTTGTATTTTATCTTAATAACATTAAAAATATGTATATTATATAATATCCTTGATATTTAATGATATAATTCTTATTCACAACATCAATTTCCCCTAATATCTGAGCTTATTTTTATAATACATTAATCTCATCATTTTAATTTTAATATATAAAAATAGCATTTTATATTATTATTTATAGGATGGGAACTATGCTAAAAGAATTAATCACATGTAATTTATGTCATTCGTATATAGTATATTCACAATTTATCTACCCAAATTAATTTATAATTTGAGTAATTTCCTAAAAAAAGTTTTTCTTTTCGGCCTTTTCCACCTTCCGGATCATAAAATCATCAACTCTACACACAAACAGGATGAGTAACAGACTTAACATACTAATGACTGTTGCAACAAAGGATCGAAAGAAATAAAGGGAAAAAAATAATCATATCTACATGCTTAACTTTAAACATGATCGGCGGAACTTTAAACCAAGGCAGATAGGGCCTGGTACCAGCTAATACCTCTTAGTGCTCACAGTCCAATGCGGGCTAATAGATTCTAATACTCTCCAATGCGCCATGACGGTAGGTATAAACATTTTACCTCGCTATCAATAATTACGGGTACGGGTTCGAGTCATGATCCCGTAAATAACTTGATTAAATCCAAATTTTTTTAAAACCTGTAACAATTAATATGAATAAAAAATCAAGATCTTTCTCTTTATTCCAATTCTATTAGCCGGCGTCTTAGTGATGCCAAGGACATGCTCGTCATTAGATAGAGAAAAACTATGCGAATCTGAACATCTCCCGAACATTACCTCGCGAAATAAAAACCTGCCCCTATCCCTTTGGTTTACCAAAATTTAAAAAAAAAAAAAACTCTCCAGTGCGGTACAAACTTCAGGATAAAACACGTCATGGTTGGAACCACACTCCAGTAAATATATCGAAGCAATTCTTGCGAAACCACAAAAACAGTGAGCTGTTGCCCTCGTGAAAAGCCATTTAATGTTAAAATGACAATTTGGGCAACATGGTATGTCTCTTATACAGTCAAATATAGAGGACTGATGCTTCAAAAATGCATCAAATCATCTGATTCCATGCAGCCCATTGACGGGTCTTGAGCCATGGAAGTGAGAGTAGAGATGAGTAAATCTAAAGCTTCCATTCATCAGCTCAATACACTTTGCACCATCTTCCGATCCTTAAATTTTACCAAGACAACACCTTCCGGATGATTTTCACAGACCTGCATGCAAATCCACAACTTAGTATTGACAAAAACAATAAAACTAGTAAGAGCTACAATCCTTAACAATTACTTAATTTATCACTGTAAGATATCTCTGGATATTCCAGTTCACCGTACAGCAACAGACTTAAAGAAAAGTTGTGATAATGTACTAATAGACTATATACACTCATATCTAATGCATCACCTATCATCTAAAGAAAGCACCTTACAGTTTCAATCTGTGATAAGCTTTATAAAGATTCCATTGCCATTCCTCATGATGAACAAATTCCTTGGCAGGTTTGAATTCTTTATAACTGCTTTCTACGCAAGTTTTCTGGTCATGACTATTGTCATCTAACCTGCTAACCTATCAAGTTATCAATTACTTGAGTAAAAAAGGACATTAAAAAAATGATGAACATCGAATATATTAAGTTTTGGAATCTCCTAACGTATTAGTTCCTGCAATAGCCTTGAAGGCATAAAATCTCATCCTCGGACACATATTCCGAGAGGCACCCCACCTGTCATGAAATACTCCAACTTCCATCCCTATCAACTAGCGCCTCCAAAAAGCTGGGTGGGGTTACAAGTCTATATGATTCAAAGTTTAGTTGATTCACTTGATTCACATTTGCAGTAGCTCATATCATGCTACTTTTCTGGAAACTTTATTGATCCTATTGAAGTGCATGCCATTTTCATTAGAGATTCACTCATGTACATTTCTTAAACAATTCATCTAAAGCTCCCTTCCCATGATTATATGAGATAGTCCTTCTCTATAATACATTGGTACATAGAGCTAATACTTGCCTCTAGACGCATCTCCAATTACAAATAGCCACAATTGTTGGTGCTCTTTAAGCATGTTGAAGCATATAACCTTTAAAAGCCCATTCTTTTGCAGATAAATATCATGAAAAAATTGACCAACTTTATTAACCAACTTATCCATGTTCTCACACTTTCAAGATAGATAAATAATTTTTCCTGCATAGCATTTATCCATGAAATGAGAGAAAAATCTTACCCAAATAAGGGATGGCTAAATCATTTCCCACCATCCAATAAAGTAAGTATTAAGTTTTATTCCTAAAATACCCTCATATCCGATGTCTCCATCATTAATGACAATAACTTAATTATCCACTACCATTTATACTTACAAAGTACAAAAGGATATTACAGAAATATGAATAAATTATTACCTATCCAGGAAAGTAGTAATGCAAAAGAATATAGGTAACATATTTCAAAGCCACTTTCTCATGTGTAAAAGAACATGGATAAATTATTTTCTTGTCTAAATATCACCTAAAAAATATTTACCAAGAAAAATATAATTTTCTAGATAAATTATTTACCACAAAAGAACAGACCCTTAGAGGAATCACCTTCCTTAAGAAGACATTTGCCAATCACTATATGCTAGCACTTGATGCAGATAACTTAAAAGGAATGGTTTCACCCTTGTCATTACATGTATTATTTCATCGATAAATGCAAATGTTAACTAAAATACAAAAGACCATGAAGGCAAACAAAAATTTGCTTTATGACCTACTGAATTAAACAATGAAAGTGGTAAAACTCTGGTATCTAAATCTATTATTCTAATTAAACCATTGTAATAAAAAAACATGGTAATAGAACTGATGAAAATGCAGTAAAAAGAATAACTACATTTCAAGTGAAGTATTTCTAATTCAATTCATAATTCAGATCTCAATTATGAGTAATCTTGCACCCTGTTACAGCAGGAGGTTTGCAAATCAAATTCAATGAGGTCTGCGAGTGTATGTTGGGCATTCTTTATACCTTAACAGAATCAACTGGAGCAAGCTTCATACTTTCTCTTTAACATCCATTTCCAGTTCCGGAAGAAGAAGATATTCATCAGACTGCAAACATTGAAACACACACTCACAACAATTCATGACTTCAAAAATATGTAGAAGATTTATGCATGTCAATAATGTATGAAAAGAATATTGTTAGAACATCGTATTGTTATAAAATAATATCCACCTTGTATAACTCATAACAGAAATGAAAAGATCCAGTGAATAATAGAGCTTTAACTGCTTACCCTCAATTCAGCAGGTGTGAACATATTGCTTAAAACAAGGTAGCTGGAATTGTCACCTTGGCATCATGATGTCCACCTAAGCAGGAAAAGTTGATGCAATACAGAATAATTTAACTTACAGGAAAACAACCAGCAACCCTACATCACGGTTAAGAATCTTAGTTGCTGATGAATGCATGCTTATCCCCAATAGCAGGCAGGAAGAAAAGATGCCACTCTTTTAAAACAAGCATAATTGAAAAGAGTGATTCGAAAAACTTGATGGAAGTAATGAAACTATTCAAACAATGAAATAGGATATTCAAACAGGATACAACTTTGTTTCTTGTACTAAAAGCCAGCAACGACACATGCAGGACATAAAATGGTTTAATCTTTTATCTAGCATGTTAAATATTAGATTGATGCTGAACCACCAAACCTACATTTAACAGATCTGGCAATACCAGACCAGTGGTTAGACCAAAAGGTTTAAATAACCGGCATAGCAATATTTGACAGTTTAGGTCATCAAATTATGGGTCTCTTAATTAAGTGGACATGACCCAAAATCAAAGTTTTTAGCACTCCTAGATATGTTAATAAACTAAAAAAACATTGGTCAACATTTTTAGGGATATTCCTTGTATATGTTTACTTTCTGTAAACTTGGATCTTATCAACAATTTTAGCCAAGTTTGCAAATTTTTAAGTTGATGAGGTTAAATAAAAGTGAAAAGAACCTAGCCTAGAATAAATGATGTACAAGCACCTAAAGATATCACCTGGCCACACCATACAAACTCATACATGGGACAAGAGTCTTGTAGGCAATAAGAAATATCGTTAATCATTGAGGAGTATGAGGTAGGTTGTACTTGTAGCAAACCATTTTTGGAAGCATCAGAGCCACAATTTTAAAGCCATCTTGAAATGATAAAAAGCAAGCGATCAAAGTCCGCTCCCTTAATATAACCATACATATCATGATGATTATAGTAGATGACAAGATATATACTTAACAATAAATTCGACGAAGACATCTATTGATTTATACAGAAAACCATTATAACTAGAGTTAATGATGCGGGACGAAATAGAAGAATTAAAACATGATAAAAATGCAATGTTCAAAGGCAAGCAGTGAATCTAAAGCATAACGACATAAATCACCCACAAGAAAAGTAGTAAATGCACTGGAACAAACTACTAGGAGAGTTAGCGATTTTCCTGAGAATAAGTCTCATTCAAATAAAAAAAAAACTATAGGACCTTGATGGTTGAGAAACCATCCACATTAGGACAAGGCTTCTTTCAAGAAATCAGAAAGAGAGTATAGAAAGGATATTTTTTTCGTTACCAACAATGAGCTCTCAAAATCCGTGGTAGAGTCACTCTGAAAATTGGTGGATTGGCAGTGGGCAAGCAAGCTGCTGCTCCCGTGGTTGGAGAAGCTTCGCGCTACTGGTTCAAAGGCAAAGTAGACTTCCTCCTTGACTGTGGGCGCTCTAGGATCCTGCAAGAATGAAGGTGCAGCGATAATGGAGAAAAAGGAAGTATAAGGAAAAAGAACAAAGATGAAGAAAGAGAGGATGAAAGGAACTCTTGGAGTTAGAAGACTCGGCTGGGCCCACACCCTTCTCCCTCACGGAGTGGCAATACTAAAGGCAATGGAAGAGAGATTCTTTTCATTCATTCATCGATCCTTTACAAGAGGAGCAGGGGGTATTTATCATGTACCCAAGCCCTAAAATTTAAAATTCAATGGAGTGGTTACATGCATGAAAATAGGAGAAAAATTGGGGCGCCCATTTTTGAATTGATTCCTTCCATTTCATTCCTCCATATACTTGGGCGCTTTGAATTCCTTCCATTTTTTGAATTACATTCCTTCATATACTGGGCGCATGAAAATAGGAGAAAAATTGGAGCGCCACCTTTGAGTTGAATTCTTTCCATTCTTTGAATGAATTCCATTCCTTTTATATGCGGTGGACAATGAGATGGCAAGTAGGGTCCCTCTTGCTTTAGGCATGGAGGATGATGTAGCTTGATGAGGTGGCTTCTTCCATCCGAAGGTCATCCTTGACCTCTTGACTCGACTCAATTACAGGACTCGCTCTTGACTTAACTCACATAACTCAGATTGACCAATTACAGGACTTGAAGACTTATTAGAAAGAATAGCTGAATTAAAGACTCTTGACTCACATGACTTGGATTGACTAATTACAGGACTTGAAGATTTAAAAAAAAGGACAGCTGAAATTGAAGACTTAAGGGAAAGGCTAATTATTTGTAATCCATAATGAACTTGGATTGGTCTGGATCTAGTGTAGCCCTTTTCGGATTCTAGTGCCCGTACCAACTCTCCCGAGGTGAGAAGAACTCGATCCTGTCAATAAGATGAGTCTGACTTTGATAATGCTCTAGTAAGTCAGGATCAAGTCGTTGCAGATCCTCTCGAGTGATCCATGAGTCTTCAAATTTTGGTCGACCTTTGCCAACGAACCAAATAGCGTTGATAGCCTCTATTCCGGGTAGTATAGCCTAGTCATCCCGAATATGCTCAATCCGATCTCGTTGTTCTGGAAGTGGCTGGTGTTGGATACTCAAATATAGGTTCACTTTCAAGAATAGGATCAAGTTCAAAAGGCTTACTAGGTATCATTGCTGGTTCCTTATACTCAACTAGATTTGAGATATTGAAGGTTGAGCTGATGTCAAAATCAAGTGGTAACTCAAGCATATAGGCATTAGATCCAATTTTCTTTATTATTTTGAAAGGACCTGCTCCGTGGGCATATAACTTTTTCATGGTTCCGGGTGAGAACCGTTCAGGTTAAGCCTGACCATCACATAGTCTCCTTTAGTGAACTCTTTGACTCGCTTGCGGGAATTAGCCATATGCTTATAAGTTTCATTGCTCAGGTTAATTTTCTTGCTGATTTCTTTATATAAATCTCTAACATGCTGTGCATATGACTCTGCAGACTCGAAAACTCGTGCATGCATGGGTAAAGGAATGAGATCTATGGGTCTTTTAGGCTTGTATCCATGGACAATTTTGAACGGACTTTCCAGTAGACCTATTGACTGAACTATTGTAGGCAAATTTAGCACGTAATAACAGGAGGTCACAATTTCCCATACTTTCATCAACAAGATATCTCAACAGGTTCCAAGGCTTCTATTCACAACTTCAATTTGGCCATCCGTTTGTGGGTGGTAGGTAGTAAAAAATTTCAGCTGTCCCTAACATGTGCCATAAGGTCTTCCAAAAATAACTAGTGAATAATATCCCTATCTGACACAATGGTTTTGGGTAGACTATGTAATCTAACCACTTCATCTAGAAATAGTCTGGCCACCTTTGAAACGTCGAAAGTTTGAGAACAAGGTAAAAAATGTAGCATCTTGGAAAAATGATTGACTACAACATAGAATCATGTCTCCGTATGGTCTTTGGTAATCCTAGCACAAAATCCATGCTAAGGTCTTGCCATGGGCAATCAGATACTGGTAAAGGGGTGTATAGGCTGGTGTTTTGTTTCTACTATTTGGCAACAACACAAGTTCGACATTGGGCTACAACTTGGGCCACATTTCTTTTGAGGCCTGGCCAAAAAAACTGGTCAACTACTAGAATGGTCTTGTTTCTATCAAAATGGCCAGCTAAGCCTCCTGCATGGAGTTCCCAAATTAAAAATTCTCGAGTGGAGGTTCTAGAGATGCACAATTTATTGCCTTTGAAAAGGAATGCATCATGAAGGGTATACTCACTATATAAACTAGATGGTCCTTGGCGAGCAGATTGATAGACTTCACTAAAGTTTGGATAACTCTCATATCCTTCTTTTAGCCTTTCAAATCCTACGACTTTAGTGCTTATAGAAGTCAGGAGCATAGAACGATGGCTAAGAGCATCAGCAACTCGATTTTCAGTACCTGCATGATGTTTTAGGACAAAAGTGTAGGCTTGGATAAATTCTATCCATTTTCTGTGCCTAGGATTCAATTTCTTTTGAGAGTAAAGGAATCAGAGTGCTTCATGATCTAAATATAGAACACTCTTGCGGTAAAAGATAATGTCTCTAATACCCTAAGGCTTGAACTATCGTATATAATTCCTTGTCATAGGTTGAGTATTTCAATTTGTTTCATTCAATTTTTCACTGAAATAAGCCACAGGGTGATTCTCCCGACTCAAAACTCCTCCAATTCTAACTCCGGACATATCACAAGCTACTTCAAAATCCTTGAAAAGTCAGGCAATCTCAAATTGGTGCCTGGGTCATTTTCTTTTTGATTTCAAGGAAGGCTCTATCGGTAGGCTTAGTCCATTCAAAAGTTCCCTTCCTAATACAGTCAATAATGGATGCGACAATCGTACTAAATCCTCGAATAAATCTTCTATAGAAGGTGGCAAGGCCATGGAAGCTATGCACTTCATGTATGTTATTGGGTACAGGCCACTCAACTATGGACTTAATCTTTTCTGGGTCGGCAGATACTCCTTCGGGGGTAACGACAAAGCCTAGAAAGATGATTCTATGGGTGAAGAAGTCACATTTCTTTAAGTTGGCATAAAGATTGTCTTTCTTAAGGGCTTGGCAAACTTGTTGAAGATAGTCCAGGTGATCTTCCTTAGTCCTACTGTATATAAGGATATCATCAAAATACAGGACAACAAACTTTCTAATGAATGATCTCAAGACTTGGATCATGATCCTCATGAATGTACTAAGGGCATTTGAGAGACCAAAAGGCATCACTATCCATTCGTAAAGGCCATCCTTAGTTTTGAAAGCTGTCTTCCATTCATCCCCAGGTCTAATCTGACTTAGTGATAGCCGCTCTTAAGGTCTATCTTAAAAAAATGGTGGTCCGGCCATCATATGCAACATATCATCGAGACGGGGAATAGGAAAGCGGTACTTCACAGTATCTTATTGATGGCACGGCTATCTACACACATTCTCCAAGTGCCATCCTTCTTAGGGTTAGTAGAGCAGGTACCGCATAGGAGCTTAGACTTTCTCTAATGAAACCCTTTTGGAGGAGCTTTCAACTTATCTTTGTAGCTCTTTATGTTCAGTGGGATTCATCCTAAAATGTAGGAGGTTTGGTAAGGTGGCTCCTGGGACCAAGTATATGGCATGTTGAATGCCCCTTAATGGTGGATCAGGAAGATCTTTTGGAAAAACATCTTGAAAATCCTTCAAAATCCTTGCTACTTCCTAGGGTTGTTCCCTTGGGATTGATCCTGGATTTTCTTAGTAGACAATATCCAAATGAGTGAACCCTCGTTAAGCTTGCATTCTAAATCCTTAGCATTGATCAAGTGTAATCCTCGTTTCTTTCCCTTCAAATGCTTGACCCTCTCTTGTCATTATCTTTAAGTGGTGAAGAGTTTTAAACTATTTTCTTTCCATGGTGGGTGAATGAACAGAGTTTGAACAACCGTACAAGATAGCATCATGGTCATACAACCAAGGTCGTCGGCCTAGAATAATACTGCTAACTCCCATAGGCAGAACATCACACCAAACTTTCTCTTGATATGTTTGGAATTGGATCGAAATTGGTATCTTAACTTAATAAGGATGGAGGTCGAATCAATCCAAGATACCTTATAGGGATTAGGGTGGGGAACAGTAGTCAAACCTAGGCTCTTGACAGCACTAGTGAAAACGGCATTAACACAACTCCCACTATCTATGATAATCTTGCAAACATTTTCCCCAAATTTGACAAAAGTTTATAGTATGTTGGTTCTACACCAATCCTCATGCTCCATTGTTTGAGCCAAAATATATCTAACGACTCCCATGATTTGAAATGATTTATATCTTCTTCATCTCCCTCATATTCGTCCACTAAATTTGATCCTGCTTCATACACCTCTTCTTCAAATTCTTCAAAGACTTCAAGAGCTTCATCTTCTATTTCCTCTATGTATAAGGCTCGAGTAGGACATTGACTAGCATAGTGGCCAACCTTATGACACCTAAAACAATGAATATTTCAATGCCCTTACCCCTATCACCCTTGCAAACTAATGGGGTAGCAGGAGTGGGTCGGTTGGAAGGGACTTGGCTAGAACTTGGCTTATGACCATGGGCACTAATCTTGATGGGTTCAGGTCGACGGATCATGGATCCCTTCTGAAATCTCTCAAAGTTCATAGCAATCTGATAGGCTTGTTCTAGATCATGGACTTCTCTCAGAAATAACTCCCTCTGAATCTTCTCATGTAGGCTAGCTCGAAATCTAGATAGGGTACGCCTCAGATTCCACTACACTACATCTCATAACGAACTCTTCAAATTTGGCAATATACTCGGACACGGGTCTATTGCCTTGACTCAATCTTTGCTATTGATCTAAAAGTCTCTGCTCATAAGATATGGACAGGTACTTTTTTTCTAAATTTGATCTTTATAGCTCTCCATGTTGCTATGGGCATATCTCCTCTCTAACGATAGATGTGCTCAACATTTTCCCGTACAACGACTTGTCGGACTAACCTAAGTTTGGCGAATTTGAACTTCCTCTCTTCCGACATCTTATACCATTCAAATATTGATCCATGTCACTCTCCCAATCAATGTACATCTTAGGATCTAAATTTCCTTCAAAGGTAGGTGCGTCAAGGTGAAGGTTCCTAAGAACTCTTTCATCCTGGTCAGCAAAATCATGGTGTGGGCGTCTATGATTAGGTTCCATGGTGGGATCATGGCGATGGGTTCTAGGACTGAGGGGCATTAGTCTAGGCGACTCTGGTTCAGTACGAGTTATATGGGTCCCTTCAAGGGTTCCGACACGCTTCTCCATTCGATCAAACCTATGATTTAGTTGGTTGAATTGTTCAGTCAGGGTCCTTAGCAAGGTTTCAAAATTGGGATCCATAGGAACATGAGGTTGGGTTTGGGAAGGTTGATATGGGTTTCCTGACCTAGCGGACCACAGAACCTAGTTCTAGGGTTTCCTAGACCTAAAAGCTCAATGTAGCAAGAATTGCCCGAAGCACAAATCAAGCCCACAGTCACCCTTTCAATCGACCAGGTAAGAGGTGGAATTATGAGAGGCTCCCCCTACTTTTGCAGGGTCCTAATTAAGTAACCATAGATCCGCTTAAGGCGTTTACTATTGGACCTCTAGTCTTAGACACCAATCTCTGGGAATAAATGCAGATTTAAATCATACTAAGTCTCATCATGATACATGAACTTGACTTATTTCGTCCCTACTTTAGGTTTCTACTCGCTTTTAGTTTAAGGCTTGGGGTCAATGCAAATGTTGTTGGTTGTTTTTGGACCAAGGAAGGGTGCTGAATCCCCTCCCTTATCTTGTGATGGGATTGCCCTTAGATGGTTTAGGATGAATGCACAATCAAAGATCTAACTTATCAACTGATTTTAAAGACTAAGCTAGACATGTATTCAAATTTCAAAATTTAAATTTCAAATTTTCAAACTTTCAAAATTTCAAATCTAGAATCAAATCTGAAAAGTTATGGAAGAAACTTTCAGACCTAATCCTTCATGGTGAAAAGAAAATGATGCAGAAATTTCAGCAACTAAGCATATCTTGTCCTAATTAACCATGCTCTGTTACCAAATTGATGCGGGACAAAATGGAATAATTAAAACATGATAGAAATGCAATGTTCAAAGGCAAGTAGTGAATCTAAAGCATAACGACATGAATCACCCACAAGAGAGGTAGTAAATGTACTGGAACAGACTACTAGGAGAGTTAGCAATTTTCCTGCAGAGTAAGTCTCATTCAAATAAAAAAGAAAACTATAGGACCTTAATGGTTGAGAAACCATCCATATTAGGGCAAGGCTTCCTTCAAGAAATCAGATCAGAGAGTATAGAAAAGGGTCTTTTTTCGTTACCAGCAATGAGCTCTCAAAATCCGTGGTAGAGTCACTCTGAAACAATTGGTGGATTGGCGGCTGGGCAAGCAGGCCGCTGCTCCCGTGGTTGGAAAAGCTTCGCACTACTAGTTCAAAGGCAAAGTAGACTTCCTCCTTGACTGTGGGCACTTTAGGATCCTGCAAGAGTGAAGATCAACAATAATGGAGAAAAAGGAAGTAGAAGGAAAGAGAACAAAGGTGAAGGAAGAGATGGATGAAAGGGACTCTTGGAGGTTGGAAGACTTGGCTAGGCCTCACACCCTTCTCCCTCACAGAGTGGCAATGCTAAAGGCAATGGAAGAGAAAGAGATTCTTTTCATTCATTCATCAATCCTTTACAAGAGGAGCAAGGGGTATTTATCATTTATCCAAGCCCTGAAATTCAAAATTCAAATGGAGTGGTTACATGCATGAAAATAGGAAAAAAATTGGGCGCCCACTTTTGAATTTGAATTCCTTCCATTCCATTCCTTCCATATACTTGAGCGCTTTGAATTCCTTCCATTTTTTGAATTCCATTCCTTCCATATACTTGGGCGCATAAAAATAGGAAAAAAATTGGGGTGCCCACTTTTGAATTTGAATTCTTTTCATTCTTTGAACTTGAATTTCATTCCTTTCATATACGGTGGAGGATGAGGTGGCAAGTGAGATCCCTCTTGCTTTAGGCATGGAGGATAATGTGGCTTGATGAGGTGGCTTCTTCCATCCAAAGGTCATCCTTGACCTCTTGACTCGATTCAAATAACAGGACTTGCTCTTGACTTGACTCACATGACTCAAGATTGACCAATTACAGGACTTGAAGATTTATTAGAAAGAACATAGCTGAAATTAAAGACTCTTGACTCACATGACACAGATTGACTAATTATAGGACTTGAAGATTTAAAGAAAAGGACATAGCTGAAATTAAAGACTTAAGTGAAAAGGCTAATTATTTGTAATCCATAATGAACTTGGGTTGGTCTGGAGCTGGTGTAGCCCTTTTCGAATTCTAGTGCCCACACCTATTATTTTCTTGCCAAAACATGGTCTGCATGTTAATCTGGACCAAACACAAAACTGCTTAATGTAGACCCTAAAAACTGTTTGCAAAGGAACTTTATTACACTGTTCATGCCAGATCTAACCTAAAAGCAACTGAAGTACCTGGATTGGGTGTTCCTACTGCATTTGAGGCAAACATGTCAATTGAGTTCAAGTGATCCTGGGAATTTTACCTCTGTCAACAAGTATGGTGAAAATTCTGCTTTAGTGTGTTTATATGTGGACAAAAGATTTTTACATTCATCTAGACAGTCATACACTGTTGATTTATCATTTTTGGTAGCTCCTGATAGATTGATTGGAAGACAGAATAATTTCCTTGGGGGTTTGAATTTGTTGGATTTTAGTTCTAAGCGGGATTTGGTTATTTATTTCCCTTTTAGGGTAGATACAGGGAGACCCCAGAACACAAGATAGAGGAATTACAGTCTAGAAAATCCACAGCCAGCAGCACCTGTCATATGAACTCAATACAAATCGAAAGTGCTACACTGATTTAAATGAAATGATGTATAATATGCGATTTAGTTGGAACTATTGTTACATAAAAGGTTCAATAAAATTGATGGCTAATGGATTGACCCAGACAGCACAGAAGATAGATGAAGCTAAATTAGATAGACTTCAGGAGAGTTGATGAAGAGGAAATGCACTCAGTGAGATTTCCTGAATTTTTGAAGTCAGCAAGGAGGAAATTTTGTCAAACATAAGATGCCAAAGAGTGTTAGATATATGAAGCAAGAAGATGTCACAAATGGAAATAAAACAAGTCAATGGATGAAAAGTCAGATATTTGTATGCAAGTATTAATGCTTGTGATCACCACCACAGAAATTACTAAGAGGATGTGTTCTCATTTAACAAGAAAGAGGCGTGTTATAAGAATAACAATGAAGGATCATCACAGAAAGAAAGAACATCATGAAACAAGATTGAGGAAGTCAATCTGTTGGTAGATTAATGTGTTATAGCATATTAGGTGAACTGAGTTTTCTGCATGCACAGGCTTGCAGCTTACACTATGGATCATCACAGAAAGGACATCATGAAATATGACTGAAGAAGTCAATCTGTTGGCAGGCTACTATGTTAGGGCATATTAGGCACACTATGTCTGATTCACGCACAGGCACGCTTGCAGCTTATGCAAATGCACAAACATGCGCATGAAATTACATTTTCTCAATTTGGTTTTTGTTAAAAATGTTTTGTTGGATCACCGTCTTAAGGTGTAAGACAGGTGCACGTATGTTACTTTTGCTTCCATTCCTTAGTTTACATTAATTATTTTGCTGCTACTCAGGACAAAATTAAGAAGAAGATTTTCAAATATATTAAATTTTATTACTTGAGTTATTCTTTGAAAGGCATGTTGGCTCTAGATAAGGTGTTCTTGGATATGGACAAAAGAGCTGACCCACACAGGCCAAATGTAGCTAACCAATAAACATTATTTACTGCAGCCTGTAAGAATGATAATCACTACATGCCTTCTTTAGGTACCATCAACTGGCATTAAGAAGGGGGGAAATAGAAACACACATAGGTGCTAATATACTACATTGGAATAAATGTATGATACAAGTGAATACCAACAGAAAAAGGGAGGGAAAAGAAATCAAATCCGTGCAGCTAACTCTATCAGAAAGGAAGGCACAGACAGTCAGTCGATAACATAAGGACATTACTCATCCATGTTGTTTGCATGGCTGCAGCAGATGACAATAGTGTCCCATGTAATTAGCACAGCACTCTACTTCTACTTCTACCCAAGGAGCAGCACCACCACTACACACTCAATAACTTGCAGTTGTTAAGCCAACTGAACTCCTTTAGACCTTGCCACTACGGATACTTTGTATGTGAGTTAATATTGCTTCTAGCATCAACAATTTTTGAAGATAATAGCTTGAACACAAGACAAAATGATTATTATGAGTGAGACATGGTCCCTAGGGTGTAATTCTAAGTTGTCTGCACCTAATAACAAGCTAGTCCACAATTCCATTTGCACTACAGCTAGGCATGATAATCATATTCAGCATAGTTTGCACAATTCTCTATTTGTTCTATATATGAGCTTTAGATGTCCACTGTTACTGCAGATCCACAAAAGTAATAGTTAAGCAAGTTATCAAGACATGTTGAGTCCATGGAATTCTACTTTATATCTTGCCATCGCCACTACCATGAATGTGTGCAAATAGCTCTAGAAAGAAAATTTAAAGTATGTAAATAGTATCAATAATTATGTAAAATGTAAACCACTACCAATTAAATGGATTATGCATAACAGGTAACAACATACACAAGCAAATGGTACAGCCTTCATTGCAGAGCACAGCATGCAGGTAATCAACAACTATAGAGCAAAAAAGGGGAAAAAAGACTTGCTTATAAAGCATTATGAAGTCAGGAATTACCCCATCCAACAAACTTGTTTTCAACTATCTTTAGTTTCTTTTTCTTATCCACATGCTTTGCTATAAATTTTCTCCTGCACACAGAATGTTGATAAAAAGTCCTTCACATAACTGATAAACAATTTAAGCCCAAGGAACTTGGGTGACCTGGCAAAATTACCTGTTTGCTCAAACTTAGCTTTGGTGATAGACATTGGTATTTCCACCGGGACGGAATGGGGTCCCATCCAAAATTTGGATCGCTAAAGCAACAGAGGGCTCCTGAAATACAAAAAGGAAAGAGTAATTATAATTTAACTGTAAAATATTTGCTAAACTTGAATATTACTTGACAATAGAATAAGCGATGTACCATTAATAGCTTACCTTCAGATATGTGACAAGTGCACCCCCTTTACTCTGCCTGTTTCATGGTCTACATAGATCTTCGCTTGAGGCTTTTTCATTTCAGGGTCCGATAAATGATGACTATTGATTTAGAATTTCATAACAATACATTCTCGCTCTATTTTTTTCCTGAAAAAGCACAATTTCATATAAGTCCATAATGCATGCCGTGTTCAAAAACAAACAAGAGTCCAATAAAACAAACAAGAGACATACATAGTCATGAGCATGACATGAAGCTGGCATCCATCTAAGGGATTAAACCTCAAACAGATAAAATCATTTCGTTGATATCTTTTAACCAAACAGAGTCAGCATCCAACAGTGAAGTCCACATGACCATAAATTTCATTGGTTCCATCTAACCTTGGGCACATACATCTAAATTAGTGATATCTGGTCTTAGAACATATGGAGAGAACTACCTGTTCACTCTTCATTACAAGCCAGATTGAGCATACATGATCCATCTTCACAAAATGATATTATAAATAATACTTAAGGTGCCATCAGGACTAATCAGATGGCATGCAGAAAAATCATGGTAACCATCTAACAAGCACCACGAGGTTTTAGATTTTAAAATCCAAGTAAGTGACTTATTGTAGGCAGTGGATGAATAAGCAATGATTGAGCTTGAGATAAAACATATATGTACTTACGCAGATTAACAACAATGATGTGTGATAGTGGTGTCTAATAGATGGGCCAGAAATATTCAAAAACTTATTCCAATAACTATGAGGAATATGAGTATGATTCCATGGCTTCCTGCTAATTCCCAACTTTGAGAATTCTTCAGTAATCACTCACCAAGACTCAATTATCATGCAATGGTGAATGTTTTTTATCTGTATCTTAGCTTTCATCTCTCTCACATCCTTTTTCCCTTCTCTCTTTCTTTTTTAAGATCGTTTTTCTTTGTTAAACCTGGTATAATTCATTTTCCTCATCTTTGTCTAATTGTGAGCACCTTTTAATTTCAAGAGTTACCCTAAGACAAGGGGACTCAGCAGCAGTAATTATATTACTTTAAAAAAATAAAAAGATTACTTACGGCCATATCAGATTTTCATTAACAAACTAGACCCATCATCTAAGCTGGAAAAGATTATGAAGCATTTAATTCCTACAGCAGAACCTGCCCACTTGAAAACATTTTTGCCCACATTTACTATATGTGCATGGATGGGCAGTCACCTAAATTGCAGATTCTACTTTTATTCATTTAACATTATATCAAGAAATCATATACTTCTACATCCATTCTTAATCCACAAATGAATGTATTTTAAAGGGGGAAAAGAATGAACAAGGGAGCAAGAACATAAAGACCCAAAAAAATTCCTATAAAGTAAATCTTATACTTGTTACAAGCTAGATATTTTGAGCCAGGAATTTGATAGCAATCAAATATTACAATGAAAGATGGCCACTCAATAAATGGATAAGACTTAAAAGAATATATCTACCAACAAGATTCTGAAATCCACTTAAAGTGGCTAGCAATTTTCTCATTGGATGATGTATAGAATGTTTTCAAGCTCGGTATAGGACTCCGTACCAATTCCATGCTAATATAATGTTAGTATGCCTAGTATGGGGTCAGTTTGGTATACCATCACTTGGTATGCCCCTTATACCAAGTATTGGTTCAATACTAATACAGTATGGCATTCTTGGTATGGAATGGTGCACACCAATACTGCGAACCTTGTATGAAACAAATTAAGCAATTACCACGCCTTCAAAGAAGGGACAAAGAATGGGCTACAAAAAATCATTTAGTTGAATATAAAAGGGAAGAAGAATTCAAGTAGGATTAAGAAATCAGGTGACCACCTATTGGAGTTTTCTGCTTCTATGCTTTCTTTTTTCCTTTTCTGCAGTGTTTAGAGTATGAATCATGTTTTTTTTTTCATATGTAAGTTGCAGAAAATGTTCAATAAATCCTGCAGAATTGCTACTATATGTGTGGTGTAACCATGAATATGAAGGATAACAGCTCAAGTAGGATTAAGATATCAGGTGACCACCTATTGGAGTTTTCTGCTTCTATGCTTTCTTTTTTCCTTTTCTGCAGTGTTTAGAGTATGAATCATGTTTTTTTTTCATATGTAAGTTGCAGAAAATGTTCAATAAATCCTGCAGAATTGCTACTATATGTGTGGTGCAACCATGAATATGAAGGATAACAGCTCAAGATATTGTGCACCACCATGAAAAAAGCCTAGCAGTATTTCCCAGGTTGGGGCAAAGGCTTAATTGTTTGTCACTGTGTTGAAGTTTAATGATGATCCACCACGATGATCCACTGTGTTGAAGTTTAATGATGAGCAAAGTACTTTCAGTATGAATAGAAGCTTCTGCAAATATACAGCTAAAATTGTTCTTGCACAAGGATTTCAGTTAATTGTTTTGGGACATGTTTATGGTAATCACATGTTTTGATACTTTCGGTTCCATTTATGAAATCAACACAGCAGAGAAGATATTAAGTTATTAACTCTGTAATAAGAAAATCCATATATTCCTGCATGCATCAAAGCTGGAAAAGATAAATTAAATATCATGTATATACATTAAGATAAAAAGGTTTCAAATACGGGAAAACATAAAGAGTTCAAAAAAAATTTTTCCTCACCTCCTTTACGATGCCGCACTTGGAAAATACTTCCACTACCTATCAGAAATGTTCAATAAGTATCACGACTTTATGACACAATGAAAAAAGGTCAACTGATAAAATGCATGTATATGATGTTCTAAGTGTAAGATACCTTATGTTGTCCATTGCACAAGACTACACTAAATAATGAAGAGAGTAAGACAAGAGACCATGAAAATAGCAGCTAGCCGAGTAGCAAATCCACACTTACTTTGTCGGCAGTAACATCATCAGGCAAGCCTGTCACATAGACATGCGTATTCACTTTTAACTCAAACCAACTATCTGGAGGTTTATTAGCTTCCTGTTACTATATCATTCCCAAAGCATCAGCATTTATCCAACATAAGTATATCTTGAAATAAAATATAGAAACATCACAGTGTAGAAGTTGTTAGTAACTGCACAAGATAGTGCTCCTTAATCAACAGACCAAGATATGCAAATGTGCATTGATGATAGCTAAATCATACAACTAACTCCAGTGTTCCTGAGGACCTACATCTCAGGCCTACTCTAAAATTTCTGTTTGCTACTATTTCCACAGTTAAAAAAAAAAAAAAAATCAGGTATTATGGACTGCAAGAGAAGTCTGAAGCATAAACTTGATAAAAGTTTGACAGCATACAAAATGTCATAAAAGAATTATGTAGAATGAAAGCAAGAGAGGGAAAAGCAACCTTCTTTTCAGTTGGCTTCTCGATGACCTTCCGCTTCTCAGATTGTTTCCACTTCTCAGTCATGGTGTTGTTTTCTTCTGTTAAAGAGTTCTCAGGAGCCTGAAGTGTTGGAAATATCTCCTCCTCCAATGCATAAGTCATTTCGTTGACCCCATATTCATCTCTCTTACTTAACAGGTCATCCTTACAGAGGGGAAAAATAAGAGGGGAAAAACACCTTTAGTCATGTTGTATCTTTTAAATAGAAGAGTAACTTCATATGGCTAAACGGGAGCAAAAATGTACAAAAATACATGAGAAAATAAGTCTTCGTTGACCCCATATTCATCTCTCTTACTTAAGGTCATCCTTACAGAGGGGAAAAATAAGAGGGGAAAAACACCTTAAGTCATGTTGGTATCTTTTAAATAGAAGAGTAACTTCATATGGGCTAAACGGGAGCAAAAATGTACAATAATTATAATAATACATGAGAAAACAAAAAAAAGGTTGGTTCCCGTACAACAAGAAGAATAAATACATGTAAAGAGTGATAAAACTTTAAAAGGCTAAGATAGAGGTCATAAAATTCTATAGTAACAAGACCAAATGATTTCAGAGTAAGAAATAGTCCAATATCCAATAAAACATTCCAATAACTGATTGGAGAATAATATGGCACTGATATGCAAAGCCATAGTAAATCAGATGGGCATACCACCAACTTCAGATAAATAAACAGAAGTACCCAACTCAATAACTAGGCAGGGTAAACTAACAAAAAATACTAGGTCCCCTTAGACTATTACAACCTTAGACAGCCACGGGATCCAATACTTACTTGAGGAACCCATGCCCTAAGCCCACGATCCCACTTATAGGTAGTTCCATCATCATCCATGAATTCTTCCTCACCATCCGTGGTGTTCCTGGTAGGACCAACTCCTGTTCCTTCTTGTTCACCCTCACCTTGACCAGAGCCACCAGCTGAAGTTCCATGTTTCAAAGCCTCGGCCTCTGCCTCAGCCTCTCTAACCTCCTCCTGCCATTTCAGGATCTGCAGAACCATCATTTTTTCACACTATAGCCTTGTCAACAGCCCTGTAAGCAACTGCAAGGTCCTATCGCCCCAAAGCCTTTTGAAAATTAAATAAATGTATAATATGGTTTACAAAATTGGGCTAAATTGTCTGATTATAGAAGCCAACTTGTCATGAAAATGTCCAAGGTTAAAAAATCACTTGTACTTTTACTTGCACAGAAACAGCAGCAATCTTGGCTAAGTTTGAAAGGAGCAACAATTGTCCAACAATTCCAGAGCAATCCGTTTAAAAACTGCTAATAAATAAAAATACCATAAACTTGGATGATAAACAAACATCTAACATTAAACATTAGTAACCAGTCCCTGAAAATGGTTTAGCAAAAACACAGAAGACTCACGTTTCCTCAACTACTTCAACCTATAAAACCATTACCAGTTTTTAATCTCACATACACCATAAATTTCAGACCAATGGCATGATTCATTCATTAAGGTATCCCTCCTTGCGGCCTTCAAATCCTGGGCGCAAAAGCTTCTTCTCCCTCTTCTCAATCCGCCTCATCTTCTTCTGATGGATCCTCTCCTTATATTCTCTGTCCTCTTCTTCTGCTTCTCTACCCCGAGCTTCTCCACACTTTCCATCCTCTCCTCCCACTTCTCTGCGTGCTTCTGCTGCCTCTTCTTCTCCTTCTTTATACTCTCCTTCAATAGCTTCGGATCATCGTGAACCTTAACCCCAGCAGCTCTATTCACTGCAGCCTTCCAAGATTGCTTCTTCGAAATCTTCTCCCCCTTCTCCGGGTCTTTCTTCGCCTTCTCAAGCTTCTTCGCCCTCTCCAAGGCCTGCCGTTTGGAAAGCTTCTTCTTTTTTTTCATGTCGTCCTCGCCTCCAATCTTGACATGGCTGAATGTTAAATCGACCGAAGCAGCATCTCTCCCTCTCTGGCTTCGCCTTCTTGTTCTTGCCCTTCTCCTCTTGCGACTCCTCCTCTCGCTTCCGCTTCCCCTGAGAAGAAGGCTTTGCCTCTTCTCCTGCCTTCTTATCCTTATTCTTCTTATTTTTCTTGTTCTTTTTCTTTTCTTTCTTCTCCTTTTTCTTCAGACGGCGGGTGTTCCGATTTGACCGGAGCTCTTCGATCCGGCGATGGAGGCGCTGCCGGAGCTCCTCGTAGGTGACTGAGCGGTCGTCGGCAACGCCAGGTGTTCGACGCGGGCGGCTGAGTTCCCGTCAATCTCGGGAGCCTCGTCGCTGTCGCTGCCGCCGTCGGATTTGTCAGCAGCCGAGCCTCGGCAGAGTGTCGTGCGCTGTCGGCGGCGTCGGAGGGGTCGGCGAGAGCGCGGAGGTTCTTGACGGGACGCAGTTCTTTCAGGGTCGAGACGGGCGCGGCGAGCCTTCTTGAGATTCTCGCGAGACTCCTTCTTGGCGGCGGCCTGGCAGCCTTGCTGAGGCCCTGGAACCATGGCTTGTCGTCGTCGGCGGGGAGGTAGAAGCGAGAAGGGATGAGCTCCACGAGATGATCGAAGAAGACGGAGTGGCCGTGGATTAAGGTTTTGAGGTCTCCCGCGGCAGGCAAGGGCTTCAGGCTGCTGCCGCTGCTCCTCTGATTCGCCATTGCGACGCCGAAGGGAAAGGAGAGATCGGAAGGGAGGGTTTTGATGTCACTCGGTACCGTCCTGGGCTGGTTCGTCTCTTTAATGCTCTCCGGTCGTCGGGATTTGATTCGGACCATGTTCCCTTGCATGCTCGGCCGATGCCCATCAGGCTGGTCCGATGCCTATCGGGCTGAGCTAATCTTGGACTAGGCTACGATCTAGGTCCGAAGTATTTAAGAGCCGGTGCTTAATAAGGCCGAATTTTTTTTTAAAAAAAATATTATTATTTTTAAAAAAATAATTTCTAAAATATATTTTTAAAATTATTTATTAAAATACCGTCCCGCGCTGACATTGGATTTCCAAGCCAGCAAACTTGCAGGTTGAATCTAGAAGTTTTCAGTGAATTTAGTTACCATGCTGTAGTGATAAGGAAAACAGCAAACTTGCAGGTTGAATCTAGAAGTTTTCAATGAATTTAGTTACCATGCTGTAGTAATAAGGAAAATAATAATCTTGCGGATTGAATCCATAAATTTTCTTTTATCTTAGATTGTATTTGATAGCAAGCAATTCATTCAAATTATCAGTAATTTAATCAGACTCCACCATATTATTATATTTGGTATATTTTTTTGAATAGCAATCTATCTTCCACCTTTAATATAGATTACCAGATTATCCATTCCTTCTTCCTTCTTCTTCCCTTCCATATAATATAATATAATATATATATTATATTATAAATATTGATGTGGCAAGTCGCTGACATGGTGCCCACGATGGATGCAGCTAGGCGGTGAGGTGGTGGAAAGCACCACCTGTTCCGTCGAAGTGAGCTCCCATCCGAGGTCGAGCTCCCATCAAAGGGTAACCTCCTATCCGAGATCGAGCTCCCGTCCAAGGTCGAGCTCCCGTTCGAGGTCGAGCTCCTGCCCGAGGTTGAGCTCTCAAGTAAGGTCGAGCTCCCAACTAAGGTCAAGCTCCCAGCTGAGATCGAGCCCCCATTCGAGGTCGAGCTCTCAGCTAAGACGAGCGAGCCCCGTCCAAGGTCGAGCTCCTGGCCGGATGGTCCCTAGAGGTAGAAAGGTGCTTTCCCGCCCATGGCTGGGAAGACAGCAGGAAGTGAAGCCTAACTCCTAAAGAACAAAGGCGATGGAGACCCAGACCACAACACAGAGAGGCTCGACATCGCCTTCTCTGCCAGACCAGCCGCCCACACCTTTTGCACGGCACGTGCGCAACCGGGACTCTAGGTCCCGTAGCATGCCTTTCGCATCCTCTACCAAGTGTGTGCTCCACCGGGGCTGCAAGTCCCGTAGCACGCCGCTTGCACCCCCCACAAAAGAGTGCTCTGCTAGAGCCCTAGGCCCTTAGCACACCATCTGTACCCCTTGAAAATGGAAGTGCTCGACCACGGTGTGAGACCCTGCAGCATGCTACCCACACTCTTCGTAGGAAATCACCTCGCCAAGGGGACAGGCGCTGTAGCACGCCGACTGCATCCCCTGCGAGAGGACCTTCTTCTGGGAACCGGTCCGACGGGAATAAAAAAAGAAGCTTGTAACCCTCCCACAGGGATAGCCGGGGGGGAGGGGTTACCGACCGAAACTCCGAGCTTGGTCGAGGAGGATCAATTCCTATATAACATCAAGTGGGACCTCCATGACGAGGAGAGTGAACCAAGGGAAAAAGGAAGACAAGTGAGCACAGGCAGCTGACCAAAACAGGAAACCACCTCCCAACCTCTGTTCTTTTCATCTTCTCTTTCTATTTTTTCTCTCATGGCGACGTATCGAGCCATCATTATCAATGATATGTTTTCTTGATCGTCATACTGACTTGACCGTTGCAGTGTCCTCGTCGAGATTCCCGATCCGAATCTCCTTTTTTTTGCAAGGCCAACTTGCCGCAAAGGTGCGAGGACAAAAAACCCGATACTCCTGGGGAGGCTGATCCATCCGGGTCACCCACGTCAGAGCTGCAGGCCACGGCGATCTAGGTGGCAAAAAATATTATATTATATAAATTATATATTTATATTATATTATATTATATTATATTATATTATTATAAAACTTAATATATTATAATATTTATAATATAATAATTTATATATTTAAGTTATTTAATATATTATTAAATAATATGTAACATATTAATTGTATATTATTATATGAATATTGTATTAATATAATATATTATTTTATATTTTATATTTTATGATATAATAATAGATATTATATTATACTTAATATTTAATATACATATTTAATATTTTATTTTTTAATTATTTAAGTAATATTAAATATATCATCTATTTAATATATATTTTTATATTAATTTATTTGATATAAAATATTTTTTAAAAATATTAATATATATTTTAAACTATTTTTTTATATAAAATAAAAAAATTAATGAATTGATAAAATATAAAAAAATTATATTCTATAAATAAAATATAATTTGATTAGAGGTTTTTTGAAAATCTAAATTTATTTATGTAACATTACTTACATGTTCCAAACACAATAATCCATATTACCTGTAATCAACATTCTGGGTAATTCACAATATTAGTAATTACGTTACTTTTTAATTGCATTTGGAGTATTACTAGGCAATCTTGAAAGGTAACGTAGATTACTAGTAATGTAGATTGCCAGCAATGTTGATATAGATATGTGGATTATTTATTTGGTATGTGTAGGTAATGTTGTAAAATATAAATCAAATTTTTAAAATGTTCCTAAATCAAATCTATATTTTATCTATTTATTAAAATATATATTTTTATATGTTATATTAAAAATAATAAAAATATAATTTATATTTTATAAAAATAAAAATATTGTTATATTAATAAATTTAATATAAAAAATTATATATTAAATAGATGATATATTCAATATATTAGTTAAATATATTAAATAATATATCAAATATATTATATTATATTATAAAATAATATAATATTTTTACATAATAAATAGAAAAAATATATATATTAAATAATAAATATTATACTATGTTACTATATATAATAATATATTACATTATATTAACAATATATTTATCATATTATATTATCAAATACAATAAATTAGTTATAATATATTGTATAAATATATTATATTATAATTTTATATTATAATAAGTAATATATCAATAAATATAATGTATTAATATATTACAATATATTATTATAATATCATATATATATAATAAATATAATATATATTTATTATATATATATTATATTATATTATTATAAAAATATAAATATTACATTATATTATATGGAATGGAAGAGGAAGGGAGAAGGGGAGGGTAATTTGGTAATTCGGATTATCTGGAAAGTAGTAATGTAGATTACCATTCTTTTTAAAGGTAATCTAGATTGTCTTTTAAAAAATAATTTAGATTATCAAGCATGATAGATTGCCATCTAAAAAAATATACAAAATATAATAATATGATGGGACTATTAAATTACTGATAATCTGGATGGATTGTCTGCCATCAAATGCAAAGATTGTCGGGTAATGCATCCAATGCAACTTTAGATTTATTCATACCCACCTAACTGGTCCCCCTCTGGTTGATCCATTTCCCGATGGTTGGAACGGCATTTTCCTTTTATGTTTTTTTTGATTTTTTCATTTTCAAGAGATTCGATAAGGTGGGAGAGGCTTGGAACGGTCAAATGGATTTTTTTTTTTTTTTTATGTTTTTTCCCATTCTTTTCTTGAGATCCAGTCACGTGGGAGGCTTGGAATGGCATGAATTTTTTTCTATTTTCCTCCAATTTTCCACAATCTCGTGGGAGGCTTGAATCGGCTAAATAGGAAAATTTTTCCTATTTTCCCTCACTTTTGCTTTTGATTTTTCCATCCTCATGAGACTCAATCAAGTGAAGGTTGGAACGACAAATAGGGATTGTTTTTACTATTTTCTTAATTTTTCTCTAATTTTTCTATCTTGTGGAGATTTGTAGAAGGGGCTTGGAACGGTTAAATGAAAAATTTATTTCAAGTTTTTTTTTCCATAAAATATGGTTTTTTCTCTATTTTTCTGGGAGATCCAATCAGGTGGAAGGCTTGGAATGGCTAAATAGAAATTTTTTTCCTAGCTTTCCTCCAATTTTCCCTAGATTTTTCCATCCTCAAAAGATTCAATCAAATTTTATTTTATTTATTTAATATTTATTTACATAAATTTTATTTATTTTTTGTTTTTATTTAATTATTAAATATTTAATAAAAAATATTTTTAATATTTAATATTATATCTAATAAATATTTTTAATAAATATTTATGGATCGGAAAAAGGCATCCCCTCCACCGAAAAAGGAAGAAAATACTTATATAGTCGTGGCAGCTATTTAAATTTTAAATTCATAAAAATAAATTTATGGGTTGAATACATAATTCTTATTATAACCATCACATCCAGATTATATTACTGAAATTGTGAGTTGAAGCAATAATTTTTTTTTGAAATTATAGATTAAATCTATAATTTTTTCGCTTCATGAAATTATATGTTTAATATATAATTTTATAAAATATAAAATTATGGATTGAATACATAATCTTAACATGTCATATTTAAATCCATGCTCATTGAGAGGACATGTCTTTCTTTTTTTTTTTTTTTTTTTTTTTTTTTTTTTTGATGAACCAAAAGGAATGGGGGAGGGAAAACCCCTGCTGTAGCCGTCCCCACTGGACCCCCGCCCTGCCAGGCCATGTTCGATTCGGACCGTAATTTTTGCAAGTACCTTCCCCACCTGAAGGTGAGTACGTCAGCTGATCCCACTAAGCTGCCAGAGTGGAAAGTCACCCGCCCCCAATCACGTGCCCCGGAAAAAATTTCGGATTTAATCGAGTAACTCATGGGTTCGAGCCTCGAACCCATGACCTAGAGGACGGGAGCAAAGCTTTCACCAACTGCACTACCATCTTAGTGGTTAGGACATGTCTATTTTAAAACCTCCGCACCCTCTCCCTTCTTTCGTCTCTCTCCCTCCCACCTTTTCTCTCACTCCCTATTCTCTCAATTTTATTAATATTTATTTATCTTAATATTTTCTTTAAATACCAAATAAATAAAAATATATTATCAATTATTATATTAATAAATAAATGAAATAATATTTGTTAATAAATTAATAAATATTTATTAATATTTGTTAAATTTTTTTATTGTTACGTATTTAATAATACCAAATTTCAAACCAGGATAATCATTCTTAGGCTATGTTTGGTTACGGAATAAGGCATCGAATAAGGGGAATAAACCTCTTATTCTCCCAAATGACTCCAGGTTCAAGGGAGAATAAGGAAGATTATTTATTCGGTCAAACTTTGTTATTCGAGAATTCTAATTCCACGGGTCACCGTGGAATTAGGTAATTCCTAATTCGGAATTCCAGGGGCAGGCGTGTCATTTGTTTTCTCCAGAAAGTTCTTCTTCTCCCCTCGAAGCCAGTGGAACCCTTGCCCTCATCTCTCCCTCCATTCTCCTCTCCGTCTCCGGGCTTTCCCCTCGCTGTCGAAGATCCGTCGAAGTGGCTGTTTGTCGCTTGAGGTAAGCCATGTTTTCATCTCTCCCTCCGTTCTTCCCTCCGTTCTCCGAGCTTTTCCCTCCGTTCTCCGTTCTCCCATCTCAGTACATGGTGTTTGGAGTATGGTGTTTGGAGGGAGGAATAGAGGAAAGGGAGAAAAAGAGTAGGTTTTCATCTGTTTTTTTTCCCCCTTTTTTTAGTTAGATCTAATCGTAGGTTTTCATCTTTCAATGTCCCATTTCTCCATTTAAGATATGGTTATAGACAGGGGTCCTGCTTTCTTTGATATTGTAGTCTTACAGTTATCCAGTATGTCATTCTGATTTCCTCCTTTTTAAGTCAAGTCTCTTTATGGATTTATTGCATCGAAACTTCTAAAAAAGTTTATTCATTGTATTTTTTTCTGAAGATGTACCAAGAGGTTTTTTTGGACAATTCCCCGTTTATGATCTTAGGTTTGTGGTTGTCTATGATCTGTTCAATCTAGGAGTTGCCACTGTTTTCTTATATTCGATCTCCATGTCCATTTGTTTGCATTTGAAGAGTCAAGTGTCATATCCATTACAAATCAATGGTATCAACTTGTAGACAATGTTCTAGAAAAAGCATTGGGAGAAGAGGAGTACACTGTAGCAAAGTTCTGATGTTGGTGTTCTTTGATTGCTGGCAAATAAACTTCATGCCTTTTCATTTTGTTCATGATTACAATTTCTGAAATTCCTTAATATGTTATTATGGTAAATTTATACTATTGTGGTAAATTTATACTGTATAATTTAGTGCATATTTTCATAGCATGAGTATTCTGATTCACATAATAGATGGTAGGTTATTTTAGCATTACATTTGCTGCTCTACATGATTTGCATTTTGAATCTTCTTTAAGCAGGTTAAATTTGTTCCTCTGCAATTTTTTTTTCAGAATGTTACTTTTTCTTTGAAAAATTGATTGCTTTGTGTCTCTTGTTTGTTATATATGCAAGTATTTGTGGAGTTTCTTTGATAGAAAGGGCACTGACTACACTGTAAACCTAACATAGGTTTTATCAATGGGGTTTCATTGCTTGACATCGGTTCACTCCCAAAAAATTAGATTTGACATACCTTCAGAGCACGCTAGTTTGAAAAAAATCTTTGCAAGTGCATAGAGATCAAAATGTGCCAACTTCATGAACATCTTGCTTTCTAGTTTTATGTTCAATTTATGTTTGTTTTTACAGTTTATATCGGGCGAGATAACAGTGCCAAGATTTAAACTTATACGGCAACTAGGTGGTGCCCAATACCGACAGCGATGCAATTATCCAGCATCGCAGTCCAGATGAAAACCTTAGGGACCACCTTATAATGTTTAGCAAAAAGTGCATCTCTATAATGTTCTGTAGTACTTCATATTATTGTATGATACTCATTAATAATGACTCCACCTAGGGTTTATGAACTTGTATTTGTACGATAGTTGGGATGATAGATGGGTTGGTATGAAAGAGATCTCATTCAAAGTTAACATATTTACACGATGTTCGCTTGTAGTATGTTATCTGACGAATGTTTCTTGGATTCAAGTTACAGTTGTTTCTAAAATGTCCAAATCACATGATAAGAGTGAACAAGATGTTGGAGGTTCCTCACGTCGAAGGGCACCTAATTGGACGGATTCCCTCGACATGATCATGATTGCCTTAATGCGGCAAGAATACGATGAAGGTAATTGTATAAATGGAACCTTTACAAAGGAAACATGGAAAAAAATGACCTTGTCTTTTAATCAACAAACAAGGAAGAGTTTTACGTACCCCAACCTGAAGAATAGGCTGAAGGTCCTCAAAAAAACCTTCAATCTTTATTTCAACCTTGCTAATCGATCGGGTTGGGGCTGGGATCCTGTACTGAAGGTGCCTACTCCCTGTGATGAACAATGTGGGAGGAGATCATTGTGGTGAGTGCTTTGTAGCTAATACCATTCTAACCAAGTGTTAAGTATATCATTTATGTAGTTAACACGTACACCTGTATGATGTACAGGTGAACAAAGCTTATACCCGCATTAAGGATAAGCCTTTCCCTGCCTATGAAGATCTAGAGATCTTGTTCTCTAAAACCACAGCCACCGGTAAGCGTGGGGCACATCTGTTTTACCAGAAGGTATATTGGATAATTCAACGTTTGATGATGAAGGACAGACGGCAAACTTTGATTCCTTGTATATTAGGCAGTCCTCACAAAATACTGACCACGTATCTGCTACTTCATTCTATCGTTTGAAAGATTTAGATGAAAGCAGGTCAGATGAAGCACCCAACAGCCCGTCCACATGTATCTTGACACCTGTAACCGAACCAGTTTCTGAAGGACGGCCTTCCTCTTCTAGCAAAAAGAATAAGAGGTCAAATTCCCATACCGGTAGGTCATGTCGATCTCGGATTAGTAGTGATGCACTACAAGAGATCGCTGAACAAGGAAGAAGAAGATTGGAAATTGCAAACGAGCTTCTACGTAGGGAGAAGCTTGGTAGGCCAAATGTTTGTTCTATGCACAATGCATGGCTAAGTTGGAGAGTTTACCCGGAATACACCTGAATGCATAATAGGTGCATTCGAAATTTTCAAAAATGAGGATAATCGATGGTTCTTTATGAACTATGATGAGCATGTTTGGATGCATGGTTCGGCGACAACTGTCCGAATTTAATCAAGGCCCTAGATCGATGCAAGCTCCTCCTGCATCAAATGTCTATGTCTCAAACATTTACACTCCAACTTCCATGCATGATGTCCACAGAGTTGCCCCAAATTATTTTATGAATCCGTCTATGAATCCAAACATTCACCCTATACAACATATGTTTAGTTCGACTTCTATGCAATCAAGAATTCAAGGTGGTACACCATCATTCATGGACCAAGTTTTTAGGACTAGTAGTAAAGGTAGCCCAAGTGCAGCTCATTCAACATCTACTGAACACAGCTCGTAATTTTTCGGTACAAGCTCTTCTGCACCACGAAATCAGTCTGATGATACTTACAGACATGATTGACGGATGACATACTGTGTTTCTATGTCTGCTGAAGTTAACATTATCCTTAATTACTTTACATATGCTTGAACAATGTATTATTATAAGTGATGTATGTTTGTATTGCTACTTTTATGTTTACTTAAATGTTCTACATTTGTGCATGCTGTTATGGAATCATCATAGGATATATGTGTCTGTATCTTTTTGGCCTTAATATCAATGAAATAGTACTTAAATCTCTTTCTTATTTCTATATTTGTTTCTTTACAATTGCATTAGGCAATCCATATTGTTCTATTAGTTTTAATGCTTATGTATTGATGGTATGAATTAAAGAGGAAGTATATTTTATAAGTCCATTTCTAATCCCATATATTTTATTTAGATGTCTCCCCCGAATCAGCTATTGCAATTCATTATTGATGAGAAAGATTTTTAGGATGATGTTGTTATGACATTGTTAAGTATAGGACTGATTCAGTTGGAGGATTACAACATACATTACAGGAGACCATATCAAACTCGTCCATTTTCAAGTCACAATCTGATTACAGACATTATGAGTGGTCATCCTGACAGGGGTTACTCTCATTTAAAATGACAAATAATATGTTCCAACAATTAGAACAGCTGCTTGTCTCACGAGGAGTTATAAGCGGCACTCGCAACGTAACCTCTACCGAACAATTGGCTTTCTTTTGTACTGCATAGGGTATGGGGTCAGCAATAGAGTTTTGTCCGAAACTTTCAACATTCAGGTGAGACGATATCAAGAAACTTTAACAAAGTTCTTAAAAAAATTTGTTCCCTAAAGCATGATTTCATAGTTCAACCATCTGCTGATGTGGGTGTGCATCCAAGAATACGTGATAACAACCTCTTCTATCCATACTTCATGGTATAATTCAAAGCTTTATCTAATTACTATTGCTACGTTATATTCGTGATTTGATTTACTTGGATATGTGTCATCAAAGAATGTGTAGGCGCTGTTGATGGTACACACATACCTGCCCTAATAAAGAAGAGCAAACAACCTCGATTCAGGAATTGCAAGGGAACACTTTCTCAAAATATCATGGCAGCTGCTTCATTTGATCACACTTTTTTCATCTGTACTAGCTGGGAGGGCTCTGCAGCTGACATGCGTATTTTGCATTGGTGTGTGGAGTCCGGTGGTTTCATAGTTCTGAAGGTATCGAATGCCATATGAATAATAAATTTCATGGGATATCGTTGATACTGTCATTGAGTTAATTAAACAAATTTTAAACGTTTCAGGAAAGTATTACCTTGTAGACTCTGGATATGCGAATACCAATAAGTTCCTGGCTCCTTATCGGGGAAATAGGTACCACCTGAGTACATTCAACAATCCTCGAACTCGACGATATTCAAACAATCGAGATCTATATAACCATAGACATGCACAATACACAATTGTGTAGAGAAGGCCTTTGGGATTTGAAGAAACGTTTTAAAATTTAAGGACTGCTATACCGTTTCCATTCAAGGTACAGAGAGCGGATAGTAATGGCTTGTTGCATCATTCATAATTTCATAAGACGCAACCAAGGTAATGACAAGTACTTCAACATGTCATTAGCACCAATGCCTCCTGACCATGACGAGGATGACATAGATCCTTTGCTAATTATCGGTGATGATGAATGTCGTAGAGGGGAAGATCTACGTAATTCCATATCGAATAGGCTATGGGTTGATCATCTACAACGGGGTATGTGCAAATGAACAGAAAGTAAATGACATACCTTTTACCCTATACATTGGATTTTATTTGATAAATTGTTTGGTACTAACTATTGTTAATTTACATTACTACACGACGTATAAAGTGATATTTTTTTTGTTATACAGGAAGGCGAGTTCCTCATTAACTACCTCTAGTAATGACATTTGGAAAGTACTATGTGGTTGGTCGCCGAAGGAGAGTTTATGACTCATGGGCTGAATGTCAGCGTGAAGTTTCTGGTTATAACCATGCTTATATAAAAAAGTTTAGGACACAATCAGAGGCATTTAATGCATGATTTGATAGATATGTATGAGATTTAACAATCTTGCTCTACATGAATATGCTATCAATGAGGTTGAGGCAGACAACATTCATCATGACCAGGGCAATAATAATCACTCGCGATGTGCCCTAATGTTTGTTGTATTACTTGCCATCCTCGTAGGCTATGTGCTAGGCTTGCTGACATGTGCTTCTAAATAAAAGGATGTTACGGATTATGAATATTGTATTATTAAGACGTGCTACTGTTTGTTGTATGCTTCATTTTGTTGTGTGCATAAAGTATTGCTATGTTTTGTCGTGTGCATAAAGTATTGCTATTATTTTTGTCATGTATATAAAGTATTGCTATGTTTCTCTTATGTGCCAATCATGTTTGAATGGTTCAAGGTGAGTCCGATACGTTATTTTGAAGTTCTGGTTTGATGAAAGGAAAAGATGTGGGCTGCCTATCGATGGAGCATGGCCTGGAAACAATAGTTGACCCTAATATTGGTTATTTTTACATACTATTGTAGCCGTGATGCTCTAAGTCATATCAATTGCAGATAGTATCGAGCCATCTTTTCCAATCTACATCCTTCTTGATTTTTACAATTTACATTTTGTTATTTCTTATTCGTTCAATTTTTGGAATGTGGCAATGATGATGGGCTGTCTATGGACGGAGCAATTCCAGGAGACAATAGTGATACGATGTATCCAGGTTTGTTACTATTTAGCCGCAATGCTCCATTGATGAGGATTCCGTATTTTGCTGAGCCACAAATTCAATTAGCCATTGTAAGGCATTACTAAAGTGGCAGTCCTTAAAGTCTCGCTATATTGAGCTTCCTTGTAAAGTTTGATTGTAAATATGTACATGGATTTTTAAATAAGGCAATGATGATGGGTTGCCTATTGATTGATTGAGCATTGCTGGGAGGTAGGAGTGGAATTACACATTTATTGTTTCCACATATCTTGTAGCCGTGATGCTCAATTGAGATTACATTCGCTGTCCTGAGCTAATTTTCTTAAATTTATATTTTAACTAGTAGTAATAGTAGCAGCTTTCAGGTTGCTATACTTATATTCATGGCAGCCCTTATCGGTTCAGGATTTTGAAGTTTTATATAAATTATAGATTTGTTGGAGTTTTATACCTTTCTTCATGCTTGTATGATTTTGGTAGTTTCTTGCAACAACGTTATATGCATTTCTGATCAGATAATGATGTCGCACTTCCTGTTAATCTCGTGCACTGTTTTCGATCTACACATTGTACTTGATATGTTGATTGCTTGATGTGTAAGATAGGTATCCATTTGATTATTATATGATCATGTGTGGGAAGGCACACTCGGCATTGTAAGACAGGTATCCTACTGAGCACCATTCTTTCATTCATCCGAGGTCTGTGAGCTACCCCCCAGTATATATGCACCAGAGTATATTTTTTCCACTTATGAATTTCATTTCACTTTGATCTCAGTTCAGTTTTTTATAAGAGTTCAGATCATGATTAGTTTTTTTAGAGCATTCATATGCTGTGTTCACAGAACACTAGTCAAGGAAACAAGCAAGCACAGCCCAAAGACCAAACTTGCATGTTGTCTTTTTGTGAAATCTGATGGTTGATATAATGTGCCAAACATTTCATTATTTCGCTTCTTGATAGTTTGGTTTATGATTTGTTTGGAAATACAGTGCATTGTTTCACTTTTTGATACTATAGTTTATGATGCTCATATATTTGATACTTGCTAGACAGGTCCAGGTGTGCTTCTATAATGTTCAGTGCATTGTTTTTAGTACTTTCATGGGCCCTGTTAGCAATGCAACATGGTGTACTTGGTTTTGAGACATCCTAAACTCTTTGATGTACCTGCAATTTACTATGCTAAACTGATGGCTGCTCTCATGTCAGTTTGGAAATTTCTATGTCCATTTGTTCATCCATCCTTCATTTCATGAATATATTTGTATTTGTTACTTAAGTTTTTTGCTTGTTCTAGTGCATCCTTGTCTAACATCATTTCATTGGGTTAACCTGTGGAATAATTGATCTAATGTATTTGATTTTAGCAATGACCCTTAAGTTATTTCATTGCTAATAAATGTTTTAAGTTGTAAGCATGATATACCTTCCAATTCATGAAGGTGCCATTCTTCACTTATACCTACTCCCATCAATCAAAGTTGTTGATTTCCAATTATAAACCGACCAGTAAACAACTATATATGGCCATGAAGGTCAAGTTTAGTGGTGACATTTTATTTTATTCTTGCTTTAATCTCAAGGGAAAAAGAATAGGAAATAAGTACTACACATACAAGATTGATAAAAGAATTGTAATTTCCTTCAACAATTTGAAGGGTGATGCTTTTGATCTGAGTCATGGTAGAGATATTTTGATGGATGATTACAATGAAGGATAATGTGAGAAACAATTACAAATCTACCATCCACATCCGGCTTTCTTTTCTTATCACCGAATCAAAAGAAAACAGGAAAAACAGGGTCACCCACAAAATACGAAGTGGATGGTCGTTACCTTTTGACCATGGCGTGATGCAGTACCAAAAAGCAAGAAAAGCAATGGAGCATTATGGCAGCTTGCTAAAGCTCTTAGTTCTTAGCTACAGCTCTTAGCTTTTCTTGTTTCAGCTAGTTTCAGCTCTTAGCTTTTGTAGTTATAGCTAGTCAGCTCTTAGCTTTTCTTGTTCCCTTTTTGATGTCATTTGCATTGTCCCTTGATAATCCATTGCTAATAATCCTGTTTCAGTCGGTAGCTTCAGCTCGTTTAAATGTTTTCCTACTTTTTCTAACACAGCTTTTTCATGTTATGTGACGAGGTATGTTATATGCATGAGTTGGTACTGTTCTGTGTTGGTTATGGCGATGATGATGGACTGCCTGTTGATTGAGCATTGCTGGGAGGCAGGAGTGGAACTTCACATTGGTTGTTTTCTCTTGTAGCCGTGATGCTCAAGTAAATACTTTCGCTTCCTGAGCCAAAATTTATAACTATATATTGTAACAACTACTTAAGGCAGCTGCAAAGTGCGTTGTTTATACTGTTGGCAGCCCTTATTGTTTCAGTATGTTGACCATCGTATGTCCAGGATGGTTCGGAAGTTTTGACATGTTAGTGCCTTGTATGGATTCTTCATACAATGATTTATGATGATGTCTTGATGTTCCATACTGTGTTTCAGTGTTAGTGCATTGTATCGCTTGTTGGTATTATGGTTTATGATGATGTTCGTCATGTTGCAGGATGTTTCAATGTTAGTGCATTGTATGGCTTTTTTATTACGGTTTATGATGATGTTCTTGATGTTCCAGGATGTTTCAGTTGTTATTGCATTGTATCGCTTGTTGGTATTATGGTTTATGATGATGTTCGTCATGTTGTAGGATGTTTCAATTGTTAGTGCACTGTATGGCTTCTTGTTATTACGATTTATGATGATATTCTTGATGTTCCAAGATGTTTCAGTTGTTAATGCATTGTATCGCTTGTTGGTGTATTATGGTTTACGATGATGTTCTTCATGTTACAGGATGTTTCAATTGTTAGTGCATTTTATGGCATCCTGTTATTACGGTTTATGCTGAGTTCTTGATGTTCCAGAATATTTTAGTTGTTAAGTTATATGTATCGCTTGTTGGTGTTGGTTTATGATGATAGGCAGGTGTGCTTCTATAATGTTCAAGTGACTACGTGTCATTCAAGTTCTTTGTTTCCAGGGTATATTATTTGTGTGGCAATGATGATAGGCAGCCTATTGATTGAGCATTGCTTGGAAGCAGGAGTGGAAAGGCGACATTTGTGTTTTCCTCTTGTTGCCATGGTGCTCAAGTGAGATTACATTCGCTGTCCTGAGCCATTTTTCTAAAATATATGTTTGTACTATTTTATATTTTGGCAGATGTTGTGTGCTATGCTTATATTCTTGGCGGACCTTAATGGCCCTTCACCAAGATTGCTATGTTGCCACGTCAAATTTCAGGTTACTTTTATCGATTGTCATAATGAAATTTTATTGCACATGTTTGGTATTTCATATATCTAAATTCAAGTAGTATTGTGAATTGTATTTTTATACTATTGACAAGTATTTATGTTAAGGTAACTGTTTATCTTTTGTTACAGGAGATATAATACTTCAAAATGGTCCGTAGAGCAGTTTGCATAACAACAGTTTATTATTGTTTGGAGCTGATGATTAAGGATTGAAGTGCAGCGCATGACTATTTTGCTAGTTAATTGTATCATTTTTTTTACTTATGGGAACTCAGGTTCATTTGTGTATTGTCTGGGCATGTATATTATATTCGTGTTCTTATAAAAAGTACTCATCTTTTATACATTTATTATGATAATTCAAATTAATATAAAATAGGTACTTTTGATGTGGATATTACGTTATTTGCTCGTGTCACGGATATATTTTACTTGTATTATAAGATTTGAATTGTATATCTGTCCTTTCATATGTAATTTAATTTAAAAAACTCAGAAGTCAAATAATTGCGGCTTGTATTGCAAGTAGTGTTGAATAAATAAGATTTAAATAGATTTATTAGTTTTTCATAGATATAAAAAATATTTCAAATAGGATAATGAATGGTTACTGGATCAAATAATAAATTAAATAATATTTGTTGTTGTAGCGATATTAATTTAATATGTTGTAATAATCAATTAATTTGTATAACATCATTTAATACATCATAATTCGAATTTAATATTAATAAATTTATTTATATTTTTATATTTACATACAATAAAATAATAAATTATTTGGTATAGCATTTTTAATACATCATATTAATAAGTTATTATAATATAATAATATATTTACTTAAATATAAATTTAAAAATGAATTTTATAACTAATTTTATTTATATATAACTAGGGGTATTTTTGGATTTCAGAAAATTCCTTCCCTATTCTTGGTGGAATACTGACTTATTCCCTCTCATCCAAACACCATTTAGAATAACACCGCATTAATAGCACTGGAATAAGGTGGAATACTATATTTTCTTCCAAACACAAATCGAGAATAACAATGAGAATAAACTATTCTTGGAGAATACATATTCCTATTCTCAGAATACCTATTCACCAACCAAACACTACCTTAAAGACTCTGCCATGCGACGAAGATGGTGCTATCCACTTTTCTGTACATGTGCTTGCTGGCATCCATGATGCTTACATGGATGCCACTTTGCCACCATCATATCGACTCTAAAAAAATAAAATAAAATATTTTTTTTATTTTATTATATATTTTTTCATGATCAAATGAAAAAATAATAAAAATAATAAAAATAATAATTGATGACATGACAGAAAGCATAGCATACTGCCGTAATAATTTTATTAATAATTTAAAAAAAGATGATTTAGATAGAGAGTATAGCATTCCATTGAAACTTCAATTTCATCTAATCAGGGAGATTGCTTTGTGCCTTGCCATTGTCATCAGCCTTACCAATGAACGTCGCGCTCAATGGAGCCATTCATCTATCTATTTAACTATGGTTTATGGATGATTTGAAAGCCGTTCATCAATCTATTTAACCATGGTTTGTGGATGATTGAAAACATAATATTTTTTTTATTTTTAAAATAAAAGCTCATAAATCAAATGAATTATTTTAATTTTAAATTTAACTCTGTTGGGATTATCCCGGTTCAGCTACGAACCGAACTCCGCTCAACTGGATGAAGCCCTTTTCTTCGGACCATGGACTTCGTACCAGGAAAAAGGCCAGGCCAACTGCAGGCAGCTCACTGCTTCTCACCGGACTACAAACATCCAAAGGCCAGTCCTACGGATAACGTCTTCGACTTTGACCGAAGATCAGATTTCTTATCGACTTCCGAAGACAGCTCTTCGGTCCCTGCCGTAGACACGATCTCCGGCCCCGGGGGAAATACCTAGTCTTCGGCCCACGAGGGAAACCCGAAGATTGGACCACAATCTGGTCCAAATAGGCAACTGTAATCAACGGTTACAATCAGCATTCTCCATGCCACGATCAGGCGCGCAACTCCAGCTGCCACGCCTCCGATCTGGCTGGAACCACTCAGTGACAACCACACGATCGCCAATCATGGGAGAAATTAACTCCGATGATCCACCGGAAAAAGAGCGGGCCACAGGCCGGAGGCTTTCTTTTAAATAATGGTAAGAATGATGGAGGGAGAGGTACGCACACATATGTTCAAACATATTCTAAGAGCTCTTTCTCTCATACTCCGACACCCTTCCCATTATGTGGTGGGATCCGTCACTGACTTGGGCATCGGAGGAGTGTCCCCCGTTGGAACAATCCCAGCAAGGGACCTGTTTTGTAGAGTGAACCGGGAAGCGGTCCTGCGGTGCAGCCGGCGTACGACCGGATGATTCAGGGACTCCACCCGGAACAACCCCGGCAAGGGACCTATTTTTTAATTATATATTTTATTTAATATTTAAAGAAAATATTAAATAATATTAAATATTAAAATATTAAAATAATATCAAATTGATATTAAAATAAAATATTGAATAATATTTTATATTAAATAAGTAAAATAAAAAATTGATTGAATCTCGTGAGGACAGAAAAATCAAAAGAAAAATTAGAAAAAACAGGAGAAAGCTCCTTATTTGGCTATTTCAAGCCTTCCAAGTTCCACTTGATTGGATATGCTCATGAGTGAAAAATTACAGAAAAATGAAAAAAAAAACATGGAAAAGTTTTCTATTTGGCTGTTGCAAGCCTCTCCCACCTGATTGAATCTCCTGAGGATGGAAAAATCTGAGAAAAAATAAGGAAAAACAGGAAAAACATTCCCTATTTGGCCATTCCAACCTCCCACTCGATCGAGTCTCATAAGGACAGAAAAATCAAAGGAAAAAGATGGAAAGAAATTTTCTATTTGGCATGAAAGATATTTTGGTTGTTCCAAACCTCCCACCCCAGTCTCCCGGGGACAAGGAATAGAGTAGAGGGTGTTTTAAATTTAAAATTTTAAATTTTTCTACCATACAAATTGTAGGTTCATTTTGAGAGGTGGAATTGTGAGTTGAACTCACAATTTCATATATCAAGGTGAAGTTATAGGACATTGAGGCCTTTTCCATGAAACAAGGTGGATTTTTTTTAATTGAATATTGAATTCACAATTTTAGGTGGCTATTTTGGCAATGACCTGGTCACATGAAATTATGGGTTGGGTATGGCATTCTTCCTGATAAAACAATAATAATTTAATAAATAATTCCAAACTACCATAATCCCGTAAATAATTTTTTCTATATTTAGAAAAAATGCTCTGTTGCCGACCTTACCATCGGGCCTGCAGCTACGAAGTGGTGCCGGATGTCAACCCCTTTACTCTGGAATCTTGGAGTTCCCGGACCTGCAAAATAATGTTAGAGACCCGGAACGGGGATTCCGGCGATGGCACTCCAATGATCAAGTCAGCATACGGCAAAGCGGAACAGATTTCCTAAGGCGGATCCCCTTGGTCACCGTGCTTAGGAGAGTTTTGAATAAAGGATTGAGTAGGAGAAAAAGAGAAAGGGACTGTGCTTGAGTTGTGGCGACTGTGCTCACAGAACTTGCTCCAGAAGTCCTCTGGGAGCCTCCTGCCTTCAAGTCACTTGTCTCGCACCTTCGTGTATTTGCCCTCTTTCGGTTGCTTACCTTTCTTCTCGCTCGTTGGTACCTTTTTAGATCGTCGATCGCTCCAGCGCCTCGATTTTTTCCCTCGGGGGGGCTTAGGGATCAACGGTGTGTTGCCCAGGTGGCTTCCTAGAGGGGGTGAATTGGGATTAAAAACTTTTTGCAAGTATGTGCACTTTGAAATACTTTCGGTGTAGAAGTGAAGTGTGCAAAGCGGAAGTAAGCAAATTAAAGCAATCAAGCAATAAAAGCACAATCACAAACACCAAGAAGTAGAGTAGTTCGGAGCAACCGTCTCCTACATCCACTACCTAAGGATCACTTGGGATTTCCACTATATCCCCCAACCGGAATACAATCGTATTGTTTTACTAGGCTCACAATCCAAACCTATACACTTTGGTTTTACCGGAATCACCAAAGAAACCCAAACTCCCTTTGATTTTACACGGGATCACCAAAGAAAACCCAAACACTTGGTTTCAAACCGGAAAAACCAAGAACTCAAACTTAGGTTTTACAAGGTTCATCTAAAACCTTTAACTCTCTCTCTAGATACAGCCCCTTGCTGTTCTAAGAGAGCAAACCAAGATAAAGACTGTAAAATAAGCAACTACAACAAACCAAAGTTGTTTTGATGTTGCCGATGAAGATCAAAATGAAGTCTAGCTTTAAATACGCTTTAATGCTCTTCAAAGCTGGTTCTTCCCTTCTTCAATAAGTAGATTCAATGATGGAGTGGAGTTGGTGAAGCTTTGAATCTTACTTGAATGCTCTTTGAGATAGGTGAGGAATAACTTGGAAGCTCTTCTTTTTCTCAAGAATATTCAGAAATAAATCTTCATTCATTCTTTAATCCTTCAAAAATGATCCCCTTTATAGTTTTTCAAGTGATATGGCCATTGTAGGGCCTTGGAAATCATGAAAATGGCCGTTGGAGGTGATTTGGTATTCAAATTTCAATTTCTGTAGCTAGTCGTTGAAGTGCAGACAACGACTCTACGAGCCGGCTCGAGCTCCACGAGTCGGCTCGAAATCTTAGGAATGCCAAAATCAAAGTTCTGTAGGAGTCGGCTCTTGGACTAGGAGTCGGCTCTTGGCTTCAAGCTTTTACTCTTGACAAACATGCATACCTGGAGTCTGCTCTTGATCTGGGAGTCGGCTCTAGGTCTCAGAACTTCAAAAACTATACTTTTGTAAGAGTCGACTCTTGAGCTGGGAGTCGGCTCTTAGTTCTGAAACTCTGAATTCTGCCTCCATGCCGTGCCGCTTTGAGTCGTCTCTTACAAGTCTTTAAAATTTGCTTCAAGCTTTTCAAAAACTTCATCATTGAAACAACTAGAAGCTACTTTACATGCTTTATCAAATTATTTACCTTTTAACCCCATTTTTCATGATTACAACATTCATAACTTAGGGCATTTACAAACTCAATTGAATTTCCTTAAGTGAATTTGCATACCATTTTAAAACCAAGGTAATTCATTCCTGCAAAAACTTCTTAAACATTTGTAAAGAGTTAATATCAAATACATGCTCCAATATTTTGTGATCATCAAAATATTCCAGGGGTCAACAATCTCTCCCTTTTTGATGATAACAAACACTGGGCATGATAAAAAAAAAATGAAATCACTTTACAATTGCAGTATTTTCAAGTCTATACTTATCATGTAGTTAGGTATCAGTGTGTCAATACAATGTGTCATAATGTATCAAATGTACATGACTGAATACCAAATATTATGTATCAAGTGTATCGAAACATGAACTTTCATATGTATCACAACATGATGTATCGATACATGATGTATCAAAGGTATTAACTATATAAAGTGTATCGAAACTTATAAAATTTTCAACCTTTTGAAGTCAACTTAAGTTTCATCAACTTTCTATGAATCAAACATTCATTTTATCAAAATTTCATAACATTCAATTATCCATAGCTTTTGTAACCAATTTTTGAATAATTTTCATGAAATCAATAGCAATTTCAGAAATCAATAGCAATTTTCATGCCCAAACATACATAGTCTCCAATCTCCCCCTTTTGTCATCAACAAAAGATAGATGAGAAATAGAGAAACATTCACAACATATATTCATAACAAATGAGAAATATTGATTCAATCATAACCAAGTATGTATATAAGAATGTATCGAGACAAGGGAATATGTATCAAAACAAGTGAAATATAGATATATAAAGTAAGTCAATACATAGTGTATGTGATACTTTACAAACGTGCCACGGCACAACAAAATAGTATCACATAACCAAAATACAGCAACAAAAAGTCTCAAAAGATAAAACCTAACCATCAGAAAGAGGTGCTAGGACCACTGTCAGATTCTTCCTCATCAGAGGAGGAACCGACCTCTAAAATACCTGGACTAGGCTTGAATTTGGGAAACCTAGGGTGGAGATCACTAATCCTAGTCCTAGTGGTGTGGAAGTCCTGGTAACTTTAGATTTAGGTTTAGGTTTGGTTTTTGATTCAGATGAAATGAAGATGGGTGTAGGTCTGGCAGTAGGTGGATAAAGAGATAGGGCCAATGTGCTGGTGGAAGAAAGTATCTGAGTGGCCGGAGTCACTCCAATATCAACAGATCCAGCTGCCTCCATGGCATCCTGAGGCTCACCAACAGTAGGTGTGTCATGATATGGTGCCTCGGTGAAGTGTGCCTCCTGTCCCTGCTCAGCATGTATGCCAGTATCGGTCTCAGTACCCGTGCCAGTCGCTGTGCCGGTAGCTATGCCAGTAGAAGGTTCATGCTGGCTGGCTGCTGAAACTACCTCAATATAACCATGATGTCATTAAAGCCCTGCTGCATCTCAGACTGTAGAGAAGTGATCCTCCGGTTAGTATCAGTCCTGAGACAAGAAATCTCCTCCAAAACTCGGTAGAGTCTATCATCAGTATCAACTCTAGCAGCAGTAGGAGTCCTGATAGGTGAATGTGGTGAAGCAGGAACTGGCTTGGAAGGCCCAGCCTCATCAGTATGTCCCTCAGCCTGCTCACCAAGACCCTGTGTAGCCTGAATGTCATCATTTGAGTCCTCAGAGTGTGCTACAGGTACTCCTGAGGTCTTTCTGATCCAGTTCCCATCAACCTTAACAAATCCCATCCTAGTCAGGGATTTCACTGTATACTTGTCAACGTGCAGCAACAACCGACAATCCTCTCCAGTAAGATCTGTGCCTGCCTCCTGAAACAACAAGGTGAAAACCATCCTGTAGGGCAAACAGGCTCGTGCCCTACGTACAGCCTCTCTCATCTATGAGATTATGATGAATAGAAGGTTGAGGGGCTCCCCCTCAATCAGTCGCCTCATGAATACAAGATCTCTCTCACTAACCCGGTCAAATCTGCCTATCCTGGGTAGGAAAATCCGACTAATAATGTTGTGCAACAGTCTCATTTCCAATGAAAACTGATTTGCATGCACATGAATGACTCCTTTTATATTGGATCTTCCTAAAATAAGTCTGAGAGTCTTCACCTTTTCCTTTATTACCAAATAACAGTCCTCTTCTTTAGGAATATTTAACAAATTTGACAATTTTTGCTCATTTATCTCAATTAGTTTCCCTTTTACTGTTCCCTCAATATGAAAAGCTCCTAGGGACATATTTTCAAAGAACTGTCTAATCAAATTTCGGTAGGTTGAAACATTTAACTGACAAAGCTCTTTCCAACCCTGTCCTTCAAGCCACATTCCAATGTTTAACTGTTCTTGCTCAATAAAATTGAAATCAATGCACCTACCAGGTGTCACTTGACGATTTTCCATTGGAATAATCTGCCGAGGTGCTGGAACAACTTCTTCTTGCTCAGGTTGCTACTCATCTTGCGGAAATGATGTATCTAAACACCTTTTGCTCTTCCTTTCCTCTGCTGCAGTCCGAACAACCTGTGTTGCCTTCTTTGCCACCGCCTTGCGAGGCCCCATTCTCCAAGGATTAAAGATTTGAGAAGGTAGAAAGGGTTTTGGAGTGGTTTTTTGGTGAGAAGAGAAGAGTCGGCTAGAGAGAAATGGTTGAAATTTAAAAAGAGTGGTGAATAGGGAAAGTGGAAACCCTATTTAAAAACTTTCGATCTGTCCTGCGAGTCGGCTCGCCCAGAGTACCTAGAGTTCGAGTCAGCTCGAGCTAAAATCTATTCTAAAATTCAAAAAGGGTCAAACTCAATTTCTAAGGGTTCCTAGAGTCCAAATTAGGTTGCCCTATGCTCTAAAAAGAATTTTGAAATTTCTAGATAATTTATCTTTAATTTTAAAAATTAGGTCAGATTGATTCAAAATGGGTCACATAACCCTAATTCTCTCTAATTTTCTTAAATCTATCTTGACTTAAAGGTTTAGTGAAAATGTCCACTAATTGGTCTTCAGTAGGTACAAATTCAAGTTCAACGATATTATTCAAAACATGATCACGAATAAAATGATGTCGAATTTCAATGTGCTTAGTTCGTGAGTGCTGAATTGGATTTTTTGATAAGTTAATAGTACTAGTATTGTCACATTTGATAGGAATTTTAGATTGGACAACACCATAATCCTCTAGTTGTTGCTTGATCCATAACACTTGAGCATAACAGCTCCCAGCAGCTACATATTCTGCCTCAGCAGTAGATAAAGCTACAGAGTTCTGTTTGCGACAGTGCCAAGAGATCAAGTTAACACCTAGAAATTGACAGGTGCCACTTGTGCTATTTCTATCTATTTTACATCCTCTATAATTAGCATCAGAATAACTAGTTAGTTTCAATGATGTGTGCTTAGAATACCACAGACCTACATTACAAGTGCCTTTCAAGTATTTAATAATTCTCTTAACAGCTGTGATGTGTGATTCTTTAAGATTAGATTGAAAACGTGTACACATACAAACATTAAATAATATATCAGGTCTACTTGCTGTTAAATAAAGTAATGATCTGATCATACCTCGGTACAGCTTTTGATCAACATTTGTGCTATTCTCATCTTTGTCAAGTCTACATGCAAGACTCATTGGAGTTCCGATTTTCTTGCTTGATTCCATGCCAAATTTCTTAATTATTTCTTTAATATACTTGGCTTGGTTGATCAGAATACCTTCTTTAGTTTGTTTAATTTGAAGTCCAAGAAAGTAACTTAATTCACCCATCAAGCTCATTTCTAATTCTCCCTGCATTAGCTTAGCAAAGTCTTGACACAAAGATTCATCAGTAGATTCAAAGATAATATCATCAACATAAATTGAACAACCAAATATCATTTTTCTTTCTTTGAATAAACAGAGTGGTGTCAACACTATCTCTAACAAATTCATTTGCAATTAAAAATTTACTAAGTCTATCATACCAGGCTCTAGGTACCTGTTTCAGACCATATAAAGCTTTATTCAGTTTAAAAATATGATTTGGAAAAATATGATCGATAAAATCGAGAGGTTGCTCAACAAAGACTTCTTCAGATAAAAGACTATTCAAAAATACACTCTTTACATCCATTTGAAATAACTTGAAATTCATAAAACATGCATAGGCTAGTAGCAGTCTAATGACTTCTAATCTAGCTACTGGTGCATAAGTTTCATCAAAATCTATTCCTTCTTCTTGATTATATCCTTATGCAACCAATCTAGCCTTATTTCTGATTACATTTCATTTTATCTAGTTTATTTCTGTAAACCCATTTAGTGCCTATAACAGGATGATCATTGGGTCTTTCAACTAAGATCCAAACATTATTTCTCCTAAATTGGTTTAATTCATTATGCATTGCTAACATCCAATTAGGATCAGTTTCGGTCTTCAATATTATGAGGTTCTACATGAGAAACAAAAGCAATTAAATCATGTGCATCTCTATGTGCAGATCTAGTTTTAACACCTTGAGATGGATCCCCTATAATTAATTCCTTAGGGTGTGAGTGTATATACCTCCATTCTTTAGGTATATCATCATGCTTTTTACTCACCTATTCTTCTTGTGGTTCACTTGATTAATTATTTTTAAGAGTCAAATATTTCATTCCATGCTCTAGTGTACCTGCATCATCATCTGCAAAATCTTCCTTTCTCGAAGATATAATGTAAGATTCATTAAAAACAACATATATAGATTCTTCAACAGTTAAAGTTTTTTTATTGAAAACTTGATAGGCTTTACTATTTAAAGAGTAACCAAAAAAAATAGCCTCATCGAATTTTGCATCAAATTTTCCAAGATTATCTTTTTCATTGTTGAGAACAAAACATTTACATCCGAAAACATGAAAATATTTGATATTGGTTTTCTATTGTTCCAAAGCTCATAAGGGGTTTTTCTGATAATAGATCTAATTAAAACTCTATTTAAAATATAGCATGGGATATTAACAGCTTATGCCCAAAAGTATTTTGGAAGATTTCCTTCACAAAGCATTATTCTGGACATCTCTTCCAAAGTACGATTCTTTCTTTCTACAACACCATTTGCTATGGTGTTCTAGGTGCAGAAAAGTTATGATCAATACCATGCTTTGTGCAAAATCGATCAAAATATTGGTTTTCAAATTCGGTGCCATGATCACAACGAATTGAAATAACAGATAAATTTTTAAAATTTGTAACTCTTTGTAAAACCTTTTGAATACATTAAAAGTATTATTTTGTGTGCAATAAATAAAACCCATGTGTATCTTGAAAAGTCATCTACAATCACAAGTCCATATTTCATACCACCTAGGCTAGTAGTCCTAGTAGGTCCAAATAGGTCCATGTGAAGTAGCTCTAAAGGTCTAGAAGTTGAAACTACGTTTTTAGATTTAAAACTCTCCCTCACTTGTTTTCCTAACTGACATGCATCACAAACATAATCAAAATTAACTTTAAACTTAGGCAAACCATTGACTAAATCTTTTGCAATCAATTTAGCTATTGTGTCCATACTAGCATGACCAAGTCGCCTATGCCATAGTAAACTTGATTCCTTGCTCTTGTCATTCATTGCTACAAAACTTGTATTACTTTACATAGCTAGATCATTAAGACCTACCACATAAATATTATCAAGTCTGTGTCCAATGAACTTAGTACTAGAGTCAAGTGGATCAACTACTATACATATTGATGACTTGAAAAATATATTATAACCAATGTCACATAGCTGACTAATACTTAAAATATTATGCTTTAATTTTTCTACAAGTAATACATTTTCAATAAATGTAGAAGGAGTAATTTTGATGTTACCAATTCCGATTATCCTTCATTTTCTATTGTCCCTAAATGTTACCATTCCACCATCTTTCTGTTCTAGGGTGAAGAATTGATCAGCATCACCCGTCATGTGTCTTGAACAGCCACTATCCAAATATCATCTTTTCTTTATGCTTGTGGTTGCAAGACATCCCTGCAAAACAATCATTTAATAGATTTAGATACCCAAGCTCTCCTGGGTCCTTGCAAGTTAGTGAAAATTGTTCCTTTTGGAACCCAAACTTTCTTAATTTTCTTTTGTCATTGTATTTTAAATGACATTTAAAAGCTTTATGACCAACATTATTACATGCAAAGCATACAATCCTTGAATTTAAATAATAACTACGAGATGATGCAAGTTTAGGTCTAACACGTTTTGAACCAATGAATATAGGAGCATATGAAGTAGAAGTAGAAAAGTATTTGAATTAGAGCCTTTATAACCAATTCCAAATCTATTATTTGTTTCTTTTTGATCTTTCAATATTAACTCAAGTTTGTTAGAACTTAGGTTAATTTTTCAACTAAAAGTTTCAATTTTTGAACTTCTTTCTTTAGGTCATCATTTTCATTTTTCAAATCCTTATTTTTATTGAAAAGTTATTGTTTTTCAATTTGAACAATCTTAAGTCTTTCACAAACCAAATTAGTTCTCTTTGAAAGATTTTGTTTCTTTCACAAGATTCATTTTTGTCATTTTCAAATACATCACATTTGCTTTTAAATCTCTCAATTTCAAACCAGCTTTTTTATATTCTATCAATAATTCACAAAAGCATTATGCAATTCATCATAAGTGAATTCTAAATTAGGTTCAGAAGTACTTACCTCATCCTCCAAATCCATAAGAAGATTTGCACTATTTTTATTGTCTCTTCATCCTCTTCAGTAGATGTGGTATCATCACTATCACTCCAAGCAGCTAGCATTGCTTTTTCTTCTTTCTAGGGAATATCTTCTTCTTTCCTTCAGGGCTATCAGGATGGATGTGTCCTGGTTTTTTACATCCATAGCAGATAGGTAGTTGATCTTTATCTTTCTCTTTATTTTTTTCTTTGTCTCTTTCCTTTTCTTTTCCAAAGTCACCTTTTCTGTAATCTTTCTCCATCTATTTATTTTCTTCTGTCCATAAACATTTGAATTTCCTATAACTAGGGCAATTTCATCACTTCCAAGATCATCATCATCTGATGAATCAGATTCTTCATTCTTATCTTCCTCAGTTGCTTTAAATGCAATGGCTTTCTTCCTTTTTGTATCTTCTTCAGTCCTTTGTTGCATAGCCAGTTCATGAGTGATTAAAGAACTAAGTAGCTCATCCAGTGGCAGAGTATTCGGATCTTTTGCTTTTTGAATTGCTATCACTTTGGCTTCCCACTTATCTGGCAAAGATCTTAAGACTTTTTGGACAAGATCAGCATTAAAGTAAGTTCTGCCTAGACTCTTGAAACCATTTATAATATCAGTAAAACGAGTATACATGGTAGATATAGTCTCACTAAGATCCATCTTAAACAACTCATGATTAAGTACAAGCAAATTAATTTTAGATGTCTTAACTTGAGAAGTGCCTTCGTGTGTGATTTCTAATTTGTCCCAAATTTCTTTAGCAGAATTGCAAGTTGAGATTCTGTTAAACTCATTTGGGTCCAAAGCACAATACAATAGATTCGTCGCTTTAGCATTTAACTCAGCTAGTTTCATATCATTTTCATCCCAATCCTCTTCTAACTTGGGAACCTCTACATCATTAACTTTAATTGTGGGTGTGTGAGGCCCTTTCATGATAATTTTCCATAGATGAAAGTCTACGGCTTGAATGTATATCTTCATTCTTGCCTTCCAATAAGTGTAATTAATTCCGGTGAAAAGTGGTGGTCTATTTGTGGATTGACCTTCGGCCAATGAAGTGCTCATGGGATGTGCCATATGTCTTTACTCTAAGTATCTTTCGGAGACTCTGCTCTGATACCACTTGTTGCCCAGGTGGCTTCCCAAGAGAGGGTGAATTGGGATTAAAAACTTTTTGCAAGTATGTGCACTTTGAAATTCTTTCAGTGTAGAAGTGAAGTGTGCAAAGCGGAAGTAAGCAAATTAAAGCAATCAAGCAATGAAAGCACAATCATAAACACCAAGAAGTAGAGTGGTTCGAAGCAACCGGCTCCTACATCTACTACCCAAGGATCACCTGGGATTTCCACTATATCCCCCAACCGGAATACAGTTGGATTGTTTTACTAGGCTCACAATCCAAACCTATATACTTTGGTTTTACCGGGATCACCAAAGAAACCCAAACTCCCTTTGGTTTTATACGGGATCACCAAAGAAAACCCAAACACTTGGTTTCAAACCGGGAAAACCAAGAATCCAAACTTAGGTTTTACAAGGTTCACCTAAAACCTTCAACTCTCTCTCTAGATATAGTCCTTGCTGTTCTAAGAGAGCAAATCAAGATAAAAAATGTAAAATAAGCAACTACAACAAACCAAAGTGTTTTGATGTTGCCGATGAAGATCAAAACGAAGTCTAGCTTTAAATATGCTTCAATGCTCTTCAAAGCTGCTTCTTCCCTTCTTCAATTAGTGGATTCAATGATGGAGTGGAGTTGGTGAAGCTTTGAATCTCACTTGAATGCTCTTTGAGATAGGTGAGGAATAACTTGGAAGCTCTTCTTTTTCTCAAGAATATTCAACAATAAATCTTCATTCATTCTTTAATCCTTCAAAAATGATCCCCTTAATAGTTTTTCAAGTGATATGGCAATTGTAGGGCCTTGGGAATCATGAAAATGGCCGTTGGAGGTGATTTGGCATTCAAATTTCAATTTTTGTAGCTAGTCGTTGAAGTGCAGACAACGGCTCTACGAAACGGCTCGACCTCCACGAGTCGGCTCGAAATCTCAGGAATGCCAAAATCAAAGTTCTATAGGAGCCGGCTCTTGGACTAGGAGTCGGCTCTTGGCTTCAAGCTTTTACTCTTGACAAACATGCATACCTGGAGTCTGCTCTTGATCTGGGAGTCGGCTCTAGGTCTCAGAACTTCAAAAACTATACTTTTGTAAGAGTCGGCTCTTGAGCTGGGAATTGGCTCTTAGTTCTGAAACTCTGAATTCTGCCTCCGTGCCGTGCCGTTTGAGTCGGCTCTTACAAGTCTTTAAAATTTGCTTCAAGCTTCTCAAAAACTTCATCATTGAAATAACTAGAAGCTACTTTACATGCTTTATCAAATTATTTATACTTTTAAGCCCATTTTCATGATTACAACATTTATAACTTAGGGCATTTACAAACTCAATTGAATTTCCTTAAGTGAATTTGAATACCATTTTAAAACCAAGGTAATTCATTCCTACAAAAACTTCTTAAACATTTGTAAAGAGTTAGTATCAAATACATGCTCCAATGTTTTGTGATCATCAAAATCATTCCAGGGGTCAACACGGTGTCTGTTGGCCGCTCTCCAAGGTCATTTCTCTTGTAGTTGGGAGTTAAGTTGCGAACATGTCTTGCCAGGCGTGTTGTCACGAAGGAAAAAATTAGGTGGAACCTCGATCTGAGCGCAGCCGCCCTCGGGTGCACTCGCCCTTGGGTCTGAGACCCTGAATACGGCCTTCTCCTTCGGGGGGTTTCAGGTCGTCGACCGCAGGATCTGACATCTCGATTGGGGCCCCCCTCCCAAATTGACGCAAATGAGGTTACACGCATCGTTATAGATTTGGGGCACCGTACTGGGCGCGTCGCACTGCGCGCGCCTGCTTCGGCGGCGATCTTGGGGTTAGCGCTTTCGTTCTTCCCGATGCTTCCAAAGAGAGGGCTCGACTTCGACTGAGATGGGCTCGACCCTTAGGGAGCTACCTGGCAAAGGAGTGGAGGAGGGCTCGACTCCGGCCAGATGGGCTCGACCCTTGGGGAGTTACCTAGCGAAGGAGCAGAGACGGACTCGACTTCGGCTGGGATGGGCTCCACCCTTAGGGAGCCACTGGGCGAAGGAGCAGAGGCAGGCTTGACTTCGGTCGAGGTGGGCTCGACCCTTGGGGAGCCACCTGGCGAAGGGGCGAGGCAGGCTCGACTTTGGCCGAGGTGGGCTCGATCCTTAGGAGCCACCTGGCGAAGGAGCAGAGATAGGCTCGATTCGATCGAGATGGGCTCGACCCTTGAGGAGCCACCTTGCGAAGGAGCAGAGATAGGCTCGACTTCGGCCGGGATGGGCTCGACTCTTGGGGAGCCACCTAGCGAAGGAGCAGAGGTGCCGAGCTCGGGCCGAGGTGGGCATGACCGTTGGTGGGGCCACCTGGCGGGGGAGCTCAAAAGAAAACTTGACGCAGTGCTATCTACCTGTCGGGCTGCCAACTGGATCCGAGGTGTACTCCACGTTAACGGTCTTGCCATATCATGCTCTAATAGCGTTGATATGTATGCTCCTTGTTTAAAGAATGATAAGGTTTCTAATACTATGAAGAAGAATAAGATTTTTAATACTGCAAAAATATAAAAAATGATAAGGGTTTACCATGAAGATATAATAAATAATAAATATTTACTAATTGTTTTACAAAGTTTATTGATGATAATTTAGAACTTTTATTTTCACAAGAATATAAATTAAAAAAAGAAAAGCTTGAAGGCATATAAATTTTTTAAATTTTTAGAGAAAAATTTGAAAAAAAATTCTATAAGAATGCATGTAATAAAAATTTAATGTATATTTTTTTCTAAACTTATAGTTAAATTTTTTTTAAAGAATTAAGAACGATATAAATTACAAGCATCTCAACAATATAAACCTCAACAGGTATCTTCTTTTAACGTGTATTTGTTAAAATTTTAACTTGTAACAAATCTCAAAACAAAAATATCCTAAATTTTTTTTAAAAAAAACTTTATATTGATACCTTGATACGTACATTAGACAATATCTTTAATATAGTTTTTTATAAGACAAGGGGTAAGGGGTGATAGCCTAGCTACTTCTCCGCTAGAGAATTTCCGATTGCAATAATTAAAATGGGCTCGGAGCTTCTCTCTACCATATTCAACGTTCAATCAACTCAGTCATGAACCGGATCGTTTGGTTGGAATACAAGACTAATACCACCTAAACTATCATCGTAGTGGTGATATATTTCTTATTGACAATATCAGTTTCCTCCAATATCAAATCTTTTTTCATAATACATAATTATTATTTTAATTTTAATATATAAAAATACTATTTTATATTATTATTTATAGAATGAGAACTATGCAAAAAGAATTAGTAGATCATAAAATTATGATGTTCATTTTCACGTGTAATTTATATTATACATGTATATCACTATTTATCTGCCTAAATTAATTCTATAATTTGTGTAATTTCAACCCAATCTGATTTAACTGTAAATTTACCAATTTTTTAAGGTGGTTCAACTCATTTCTTTGGCCAGTCCAAGCTTAACTAACAATAACAGTCGGATTAGTCTGACCCAATCTGGCTTTGCTGTTTGCACGAATTATTTATTTTTTAAGTGAATATTGTGATTGGTGTGACACTTGAATTTTATTTGGTCTAATCCAAGCTTAACTAACCATAACCAATGCCGTAAGCCTTAAAAAAAAAAAAAAGTACAAGGATGTGAAGGAGTTGAAAGAAATTTGTAGCAAAAGTTGGGAAGGATAGTTTTACTCTATAAAAATATAAAAAGTAGAGAGAAACTGTGTCTCAACCATGGATAGCTGATCTGGATACGTGCAGGTCATATGAGGAAGAATCATTGATGAAGATTTCAAAAATGGTGATATCTCCAAATAACAGGTTCCGACAGTGGGAACAATGAATTTTGTTTCTTCAGATCAAATTAAACCAAATTTGTTTAGGAATAAAATGTTCATCATTCCAAAGTTGGAAAATAATTTTAAATCAGTTTATCAAATTAAATTCTTTTTCGTGATGCATAGATATGGGATATTTTACTTACTGATGAATCTGGCTATTTTAATCCCCATTTCCTATATCTTGTTTAGATTATAACGATATCATTTTTAAAAAAAAACTAACATTTAATTTAAAAATATTATTTAGAATGGTGAAAACATGAAATGGAATAGATGCTAATATTGTTATATAAGCCCGTGCTGCACGAGAAACAACTATATGCTCGTACATAGAGACATGAATGAAAAAATATTTAAATACTTGCTGCGCTATTGAACAAGCACAATAATTTCTCTGTCCCTGATTTTAATCTATTCTTAGCTTGTACTTATTTTGAAATATGTTTTGTTAATCTTGATTTACCTAATTATTATCACCGTGGATAAATAGATCCACTTATGTTTCTGTGGTTTTTTTTTAAAAAATGTTTTTTAAATATTATTTCAGAATTAACGCTGTTTTATTTACGGATTTAGGTGTACGCCGATCAAAAAAAAAAAAAAAAAGCAGAAAAAAAAGTGAAATCACGGGTTCTATCAGATATTTCCAAAAAAAAAAAAAAAAAGCGTGAGAAATGCAAGTTCCACCTGCGTGTTCTTGAAATCACGAGTTCTACCTGCGATTTTTCCTCCATTTTTTAATTTTAAATTTTAATAAAATAAAAAAATTTTTAAAATTTTTAAAAAAAAGTAAAAATAAAAAATAATAATATGATACTAATAATAATTTTTTAAAATTATTATAACCTGCGATTTTACAATCTAGTCGCCACCGATCCGGCCACCAATCTGATAGCCAGTCCCGCTCTACCATCAATCTGACAGCTAGTTCGGTTGCTAGATCGATGCCAGTCCGATCGCCGGTCTAGCTGCCAGTTCGGCTGGTCTGACAGTCAGTCACCTGACGGTCGATCCGGTCGCCAAGATCCGGCACCTGTCCGGCCACCATCAGGATCAAGGCGGACCAGCGATCCATCTAGCCACTGGTCCGACCACTAGTCCGACACCGGTCCGGCCACCGCTATTGTGGGTCTGGCTAGATCGGTGGTCGGACTGGTGGCCGGACCAATGGCTGGACGGACCGTTGATCCGCCTTGACCCTAATGGCTGGACCAGCGATCGGACCGGTGGTCGGATCCTGGCGACCGAATCGACGTCAGACCGGTGATCGACTGTCAGACCAGTGACCGGACTGGCAGCTAGACTGGCGATCAACTGGCACCGACCGACCTAGCAGCCGAACTGGCTGTCGGATCGATGGCCGGAGCAGAACTGGCTATCAAATCGATGGCCGGATCGACGACCGGACTGTAAAATCACAAGGTATATATTAATTTTAAAAAATTATATATATCATATTATTATTTTTATTTTTAAAATTTTATTAGTTTTTATTAATTTTATTTTTTATTAAAATTTAAAATAAAAAAAATGAAGAAAAAATTGTGAGTGAGACCCGCGATTTCTCATGTTTTTTCTTTTTTTTTTATTTTGTTTTTTTTGAAATCGCGGTAGAACCCGCATTTTACCCCCACCCCCCCCCCCCCCCCCCCCTTTTTTTAATATATCGGCCGTATATCTAAATCCGTAAATAAAACGGATACGGCGTTAATTCGGGAAATAAAATATTTAAAAACATTATTTACAAAAAACCCAATGTTTCTGTCGCCGTAACTCTTGAATTGACATAAATTGTTGTACATCTGTCAAGACAAGATAAACAATAAAATAGACTGATGGATACCTTCGAGCTCCATCAATAAATTTTTCGATTCTCGTTTCTTTTCTTTTTTTTTTTTTTTGGTACAGCTGTCAAGACAAGATAAACAATAAAAAATACTTATGGATACCTTCGAGCTCCATCAATAAATTTTCGATTCTTGTTTCTTTTCATTAAAAATTTAGGAAGAGATAACTAGACTAAAAAATATTTTCCTTATCTTTTTTAAAAATTTTAACTTTCTGTAAAACATTGAAGAAAAATCACTTTTGCTTATGAATACTGGGCAAATGCCATAGTCAAAGTCAATTTTTACATAATACTAGAAAAAAAGGGAAAAACCCATTAAGTAACAAAATAGACCTATGTTTTGTTTTTTCTGACTCTAGTCGAGATCAGGTCAGATTTACATCAACCAGTAAAGACTTGCGAGTGATTCCCACCCCACCCCCCCCCCCCACCACCATTTTGGTGCCCGTGTGGGTGAGAGTAAGAGTTTTTTCTTTTCAGTCTTTTCACCTTCCAAATCATAAAATCATGAACCTCGATAACAAACAGGATGAGTGAGAGACTTAACATACTAATGACTGTTGCAACAAAACATTAAAAGAAATAAAGGAAAAAAAATAATCATACCTACATGCTTAACTTTAAACATGAACGGTGGGACTCTAAGCCTTAGGCAGATAGGGCCTGGTACGAGCTAATACAACTTAGCGCTCACAGTCCAGTCCTATACCACAAGGCAAATGGATTCTGATACTCTCCAATGCGGTACAAACTTCAGGATAAAACACGTTATGGTTAGGACCACACTCCAGTAAATACAATCGAAGCACTTTTGCCGAACCACAAAAACAGTGAGTTGTTGCCCTCGTGCAATCAGCCATTTAATGTTACAATGACAATTTGGGCAAACATGGTACGTCTCTTATACAGTCAAATATACAGGACAGATGCTACAAAAATGAATCATCTGATTCCATGCAGCCCATTGATGGGTCTTGAGCCATGGAAGTGAGAGTAGAGACGAGTAATCTTCCCCAAAAGTATATCCGATAACCGTCACTGTACTGGCTATAACAAGGATTCCCCAATTCTGCTTGTAGATAATCAGTATCAGTCTGCTTCAAGTTCTGCACCAAATTGCTCCAGCCTAGACACCTCTTCATCAAGATCACGAACAAGAGCATGGTTAACAGAACCATCGTCTTCCCATGCACGTATCTGTCTGCCACCAAACCTACAAAATAAGAAATTGTTGAGATGTATGTGCAACAATAATAAAAAACTCAGATACAGATCCAACCGAAAACCAATAAACTACCAAAATAAGAAAACCTAACAAACTGAAAAGTGAAAACTGCTGAAGAAACCTATATATCTGATTTTTCAATTGTCATTGTTGCATATATCTGAGGGGTAGAATTTCAAGTATGGGATCTAGGATTTGCAATCAAAAATCCTCTCAGAGATACCAGTATTAATCATACCACTAACAAATACACAGTCTACATTCAGCCTTCGTGCTGGTAGAATGAGAAATTCCCATTCAAGGAACTAGGCAAAAGCAGGATTATGATGTAACAGCCCATTTCTCATGTCATGGATGTCTCCCACCAGTGAGTCAGTTGACCGACATAAGTGATGGTGGAAGGGTGTATTTCATGCTAGCATGCACCCATCCAGAAGATAGCATTGTTATAATATGAGACCACCCTAGAATTCTTTTCAAGCGAGACACTTGTTACCACATGTGCTGGAAAAAAAATAAATACTCAGAAACATTATATAAAACATCGATGTGCCACTACCTTATTATGGTCTGATGCTCCACATAATTTGGCTTTCTTAACATGATGCATCATAAAACATTTGTAATCTTCAATCAAAGAATTGCATTTTAACATCATCCTAAAACATTTGTGATCTTCAATCAAAATAATTGCAGCATGGCCTAAACAGAAGAGAATGACAGATTCCAATTCTTGAATCTGTGTTTAAGACAGTTTTCAAGTATCACTTCTAGTACCAAAAAGCAACATCCAAACTAAGGTCATTCGAAAGGCATACAGCATGAAAAAACCATGAACGGTAGCATGTAGCACTAAATAATCAGGTCTGCTTTTAGTTAATCAAGAAGCACATTTTCTTGTAGGGTCTAGAAAACACACCATCTTCCATTCATCAGCTCAACACACTTTGCACCATTTTTTCGATCCTTAAATTTTACCAAGACAACACCTTCCGGATGATTTTCACAGACCTGCATGCAAATCCACAGCTTAGTATTGACAAAAACAATAAAACTAGTAAGAGCGACAATCCTTAACAATTACTCAATTTATCATTGTAAGATATCTCTGGATATTCCAGTTCACCGTACAGCAACAAACTTAAAGAAAATTTGTGATAGTATACTAATGGACTATATACACCCATGTCTAATGCATCACATATCATCTAAAGAAAGCACCTAACAGTTTCAATTTGTGATAAGCTTTATAAAGATTCCATTGCCACTCCTCATGATGAACAAATTCCTTGGCAGGTGAATTCTTTATAACTGCTTCCTATACAAGTTTTCTTAGTCATGACTATTGTCATCTGACCTGCTAACCTATCAAGTTATTGATTACTTGAGTTAAAAAGAGCATTAAAAAAATAATGAACCATCGAATATATTAAGTTTTTGAAATCTCCTACTATATTAGTTCCTAATGTGTAATAGCCTTGAAGGCATAAAATCTCATCCTCGGACAGATATTCCAAGAGGCACCCACCCTGTCATGAATACTCCAACTTCCATCCCTATCAACTAGTGCCTCCAAAAAGCTGGGTGGGGTTACAAGTCTAATGGATTCAAATTTTAGTTTGATTCACAGTCTAAAGTAGCTCATATCATGCCACTTTTCTGGAAACTTTATTGATCCCACTGAAGTGCATGCCATTTTCATTAGAGATTCACTCATTGTACATTTCTTAAACAATTCATCAAAAGCTCCCTTCCCATGATTCTATGAGATAGTCCTACTCTATCATACATATAGCTAATACTTGCCTCTAGATGTATCTCCAATCTACAATAACCATAATTGTTGGAGCTCTTTAAGCATGTTTAAGTAGATAACCTTTAGGACCCATTCTTTTGCAGATAAATATAATGAAAAAGTTGGTCAACTTTCCTATTGACCAACTTACACATGTTCTCACGCTTTTCAAGATAGATAAGTTACTTTTTCTAAATATAATTATCCATAAAATGAGAAAAAAATCTTATCCACCTGGAGGATGGCTAAATCATTTTCCCACCATCCAATAAAGTAAACATTAAATTTTATTCCTAAAATGCCCTGATTTCTAATGTCTCCATCATTTAATGCCCGATAACTTAGTTATCCACTACCATGTATATTTACAAAGTATGAAGGGTATTATAGAAAATGTGAAAAAAATTTTACTTACCCATGAAAGTAGTAATGCAAAAGAATATGTATAACATATTTCAAAACCACTTTTCTATGTACAAAAGAACATGGATAAATTATTTTCCTATCTAAATATTGCCTGGAAAATATTTACCAAGAAAAATATAGTTTTCCAGATAAATTTATTTACCACAAAAAACAGGCCCTTAGAGGAATCATCTTCCTTAAGAGAGACATTTGCCAATCACTACATGCTAGCACTTCATGCAGATAACTTAAATAGGAATGGTTTCACCCTTCTCATTACAAATATCATTTCATTGATAATTGCAAATGTCAACTAAAATACAAAAGACCTTTAAGGCAAAACAAAAATTTGCTTTTTGACTTAACTAAACAATGAAAGTGGTAACAACTCTGGTATCTAAATCTATTATTCTAACTAAACCATTGTTATTAAATAACATGGTAATAGAACCGATGAAAATGCAGTAAAAAGAATAACTACATTTCAAGTGAAGTATTTCTAATTCAATTTCATAATTCAGATCTCAATTATGAGTAATCTTGCACCATGTTATAGTAGGAGGTTTGCGAATCAAATTCAAAGAGGTCTGCGAGTGTATGTTGGGCATTCTTCATACCTTAACAGAATCAACTGGACCAAGCTTCATACATTCCTCTTTAACATCCATTTCCAGTTCCGGAAGAAGATTTTCATTAGACTGCGAAAATTTGAAACGCGCACACACAACAATTCATGACTTCAAGAATATGAAGAAGATTTATGCATGTCAATAATGTATGAAAAGAATATTGTTAGAACATCGTATTGTTATAAAATAATATCCACCTAGTATAACATCATTACATAAATGAAAAGATCCAGTGAATAATAGAGCTTTAACTGCTTACCCTCAATTCAGCAGGTGTGAACATATTGATTAAAACAATGGTTGTGGGAATTGTCACCTTGGCATCATCATGTCCACCTAAGCAGGAAAAGTTTATGGCAGTACAGAACAATTAACTTACAGAAAACTAATCCAGCAACCATGCATCACTGTTAAGAAACTTAGTTGCTGATGAATGCATGCTTATCCCCAATAGCAGGCAGGGAGAAAAGATGACACTCTTTTAAAACAAGCATAATTGAAAAGCGTGAGTCAAAAAACATGATGGAAGTAATGATACTTTTCAAACAATGAAATAGGATATTCAAACAGGGCACAACCTTGTTTCTTGTACTAAAAGCCAGCAACGACATGTGCAGCACATTAAAATGGTTTAATCTTTTATCTAGCATATTAAATATTAGATTGATGCTGAACCACCAAACCTACATTTAACAGGATCTGGCAATACCAGACCAGCGGTTAGAGCAAAAGATTTAAATGAACCGGCACAGCACCTAAAGATATCTACCTGGCCAACCATATAAACTCATACATAGGACAAGAGTCTTGTAGGCAATAAAAAATATCGTTAACCATTGATGAAATATGAGGTAGGTTGTACTTGTAGTAAACCATTTTTGGAAGCATCAGAGCTACAATTTTAAAGCCATCTTGAAATGATAAATAAGTAAGCGATCAAAGTCCGCTCCCCTAATATAACCATACCATATTCATGATGATTATAGTAGATGACAAGATATATACTTTAACAATAAAATTCGACCAAGACATCTATTGATTTGTACAAAAAACCCTTATAACTAAAGTTAACTTCTTGCCAAAACATGGTCTAGATGTTAATCTGACCAAACACAAAACTGCTTAATGTAGGCCCTAAAAACTGTTTGCAAAAAAAACTTTATCACATTTTTCATGCCAGATCTAGCATAAAAGCAACTGAACTACCTGGACTGGGGTGTTCCTACTGCATTTGAGGCAAACATGTCTATCGAGTTCAAGTGATTCTGGGAATCTTACCTCTGTCAACAAGTATGGTGAAAATTTTGCTTAAGTGTGTTTATACGTGGAGAAAAGATTTTTATATTCGTCTGGACTGTTATACATTGTTTAATTTATCATTTTTGGTAGCTCCTGATAGATTAATTGGAAGACAGAATAATTTCCTTGGGGTTTTGAGTTTGTTGGATTTTAGTTCTAAGCGGGATTGGTTATTTATTTCCCTTTTAGGGTAGATGCTGCGAGACCCCCAGAACACAAGATAGAGGAATTACAGTCTAGAAAATCCACAGCCAACAGCACCAGTCATATGAACTCAATACAAATCGAAAGTGCTACACTGATTTAAATGGAATGATGTATAATATGTGATTTAGTTGGAACTATTGTTACATAAAAAGGTTCAATAAAATTGATGGCTAATGGATTGACCCAGACAGCACAGAGGATAGATGAAGCTATATTAGAAAGACTTCAGGAAGGTTGATGAAGAGGAAATGCACTCAGTGAGATTTCCCGAATTTTTGAAGTCAGCAAGTAGGAAATTTTGTCAAACATAAGATGCCAAAGAGTGTTAGATATATGAAGCAAGAAGATGTCACAAATGGAAATAAAACACGTCAATGGACGAAAAGTCAGATATTTGTAAATAAGTGTTAATGCTTGTGATCACCACCACAGAAATTACTAAGAGGATGTGTTCTCATTTAACAAGAAAGAGGCATGTTATAAGAATAACAATGAAGGATCATGACAGAACGAAAGAACATCATGAAACAAGATTTGAGGAAGTCAATCTGTTGGTAGATTAATGTGTTATAGAATATTAGGCGAACTGAGTTTTCTGCATGCACAGGCTTGCAGCTTACGTTATGGATCATCACAGAAAGGACATCATGAAACATGACTGAAGAAGTCAACCTGTTGGTAAGCTATTATGTTAAGGCCAATTAGGCACGCGCTGTCTGATGCACGCACAGGCATGCTTGCAGCTAATGCAAATGCACAAACACGGACACGGAATTACATTTTCTCAATTAGGTTTTTGTTAAAAATGTTTTGTTGGATCACCATCTTAAGGTGTATGGACAGGTGCACGTATGTTACTTTTGCTTCCATTCCTTAGTTTACATTAATTATTTTGCTGCTACTCAAGACAAAATTAAGAAGAAAATTTTCAAATATATTAAGTTCTTATTACTTGAGTTATTCTTTGAAAGGCATGTTGGCTCTAGATAGGGTGTTCTTGGATATGGACAAAAGAGCCGACCCACATGGGCCAAATGTAGCTAACCAATAAACATTATTTACTGCAGCCTGTAAGAATGATAATCACTACATGCCTTCTTTAGGTACCATCAACTGGCATTAAGAAGGGGGGGAATAGAAACACACATAGGTGCTAATATACTACATTGGAATAACTGTATGATACAAGTGAATACCAAAAGAAAAAGAAAGGGAAAAGAAATCAAATCCATGCAGCTAACTCTATCAGAAAGGAAGGCACAGACAGTCAATCGATAACATAAGAACATTACTCATCCATGTTTGCATGGCTGCAGCAGATGACAATAGTGTCCCATGTAATTAGCACAGCACTCTACTTTTACTCTCACCCAAGGAGCGGCACCACCACTACACACTCAATAATTTGCATTTGTTAAGCCAACTGAACTCCTTTAGACCTTGCCACTACGGATACTTTGTACGAGAGTTAATATTGCTTCTGGCATCAACAATTTTTTGAAGATAATTGCTTGAACACAAAAAAAAATGATTATTATGAGTGAGACTTGATCCCTAGGGTGTAATTCTATGTTGCCTGCACCTAATAACAAGCTAGTCCACAATTCCATTTGCACTGCTGCTGGGCATGATAATCATATTCAGCATGGTTTGCACAATTCTCTATTTGTTCCATCCATGTTTAGAGCTTTAGATGTCCACTGTTACTGCAGATCCACAAAATTGTTAAACAAATTAGCAAGACATACACGTCCATGGAATTCTACCATATATCTTGCCATCGCCACTACCATGTATGTGTGCAAATAGCTCTAGAAAGCAAATTTGAAGTATGTGAATAGTATCAATAATTCTGTAAAATGTAAAACACTACCAATAAATGGATTATGCATAACAGGTAACAACATACACAAGCAAATGGTACAGCCTTCATTGCAGAGCACAGAATGCATGTAATCAACAATTATAGAGTAAAAAAGGGGAAAAAAGACTTGCCCATAAAGCATTACGAAGTCAGGAATTACCCCATCCAAGAATCTTGTTTTCAACAAACTTTAGTTTCTTTTTCTTTTTTCTTATCCGCATGCTTTGCTATAAATTTTTCTCCTGCACACAATGTTGATAAAAAGTCCTTCGCATAACTGAAAAACATTTTAAGCCCGAGGAAATTGTGTCACCTAGCAAAAGAGATTACCTTTTTGCTCAAACTTAGCTTTGGTGACAGACATTGGTATCTTTCCACCAGGACGGAATGGGGTCCCATCCAAAATTTGGACCGCTAAAGCAACAGAGGGTTCCTGAATCCAAAAAGGAGAAAGTAATTATAATTTGACTGTAAAATATTTACTAAAACTGAAAATTACTTGACATAGAATAGAAAGTGATGTACCATTAATAGCTTACCTTCAGATATGTCACAAGAGCATCCCCTTTACTCTGCTGTTTCACGGTCTACATAGATCTTCACTCGGGCTTTTTCGTTTCGGGGTCCTGCAAATGATGACCATTGATTAGAATTTCATAACAATACATTCTCACTACATTTTTTTCCTGAAAAAGCACAATTTCATATAAGTCCATAATGCAGGACGTATTTGATGAATGTGATTTATATAAAAAATTGGATCTTAATTGTATAACAATTTGGTGTACTTGTTATTAATTTAACAGCATTTGCAGCCTATTTGCGCTTAATTATTTTTTATTTCAGGTATGCGTGCGAAGAGGAAGCTTGCAAGCTCGTCCACCTATTTTACCATGGAATTGTATATCAATCGGAGAAAAATTATTGGTCCAACCAGGTTTACCCAATATTATTAATTTTAGGACCGATTCAACCTAAATAGATGCTGTCAAATTAATTGACATGCTTAGAAGAATTCAAGGCCCAGCCCGGTGGAACAAAGAGGCAGGAAAAAAAAATGGAACGCAATTCATGGAGGAACGGAACAATACAAGGGCGAAATGGGAAAGAGAGGAAAGGAGGGCAAAATTGGAAAGACGTGCGGAGAATCAACGAAAAGACACGTTGGAGAAAAAAGAAACGTGGAGGAGAAAAGCAAGTGACGTGGAGCAGGAGAGGAGATTGTATGAAAATTCAAGAAAGAAAAAAAGTAACGTGAAAAGAAGTGACGTGCGTGGAAAAAAAGAGGGAGACGTGCGTGAAGAAAATAGACTGCCAACGGAAGAAAAAAAAAGGGAGATCGCGCGGAAAAGAAGAACAAAGATACGCGGAAAGCCGAGGGATGCCCAGCGGATGCGCGAAAATAGGCTCGGACAAAGAAAGAAAAGAAAAAGGCAGTGCAAGGAGAAGGGAAGAAAATCAACGCAGAAAATCAACTAAAGACAAGAAAAAATTAATTAGTCATGAATTTATTTGATTTATATTCTTCCTGTCTTTATTTTATTTTCAATCCAAATATGTGCAACTAATTATTTCTGCTAAGGCTTAGAGATTTAACTGATATGGTGATTATGGATTTTAATGGCTAATTTAATTTTCTATGTTTACTTGAGATTTCTTTTGTGATCGTAATGCTTTGGATGATTTGATTAATTTCTCAATGAATTTTATCTAGAGTTTAATTGATCTATTAAATTTCTAGGTTGAAAAGTAAAAGAAATCCATAGATTTAAATCCTATCTGAAGAACTATGACCGATCTATGCAGTGATTAGGATTATAAAAATTTAATGCATCTGAATTATTTAAATCACGTCTTAACTACCGTGGTTAACAATTTGGATAGGATTAGTGCAATTTGAACGAAAGTGCATTAATCAATTAAGAAAACCTGTTGGCTTGTAAAACCAGAAAATCAAATTAGCATATTCAGAATTAATTATCATATCGATTTGGTTAAATTCTCGATGCCTTAGCTATTCTAGATTATGTCTTCTTCTAAAACTTTGCGACCACCATAGTTTGATAGTGTGTTTAATTTTCAATTTAATTTTTTTACTCGAAATCAATTTTCCAAACAATATAAGTAGGTATCATAATTTGGGTGATTGTCTCTGATCCTAGAGGACGACATTGGATTACTATCCTGTATTACTTGCACGACCGGTACGCTTGCCGAACATGTGTCAAGTTTTTGGTGCCATTGTTAGGGATCATTAACGGACAACATTCAAATTCTTATCTGCTAATTGATTTGGATTTTTTTTATTGTGTTATTAACTTTTTTTGTCCCGGAGAACTGCAGATACTTTGGAAGATTTCGATCCTGAAATAGAAAGAACGCTCAGGGAAAGACGACGTGGACTCAGACAACTACTGGAAGGATTAAGTACAGATTTGGTAGATATCAAAAGCATAATCATGGAAGATGTTGGTGAACATAACCCTCAGAATCTCCCACACGTACCCAATGAGGAGGTGCAAAACCCACAAGGAGATAGACCTTTGTTTGAGTACATCAAGCCTAGAGTCACGGGAGCACAATCAAGCATTAGGAGGCCACCAGTTCAGGCAAACAATTTTGAGATAAAGCCCGCCTTATCCAAATGATCCAGAACTTGCTCCAATTTTCAGGTTTGCCTTCTGATGACCCTGACGAGCATTTAAGTCAATTTCTTAAGTTATGTGACACTTTTAAACATAATGGGATTTCTGAAGATGCCATTAGACTTAGGCTGTTCCCATTTTCACTAAGAGACAGAGCAAAAAGTTGGTTAAACTCTTTTCCAACTGAATCCATAACTACATGGGATGACTTAGCTGATAAATTCTTAAACAAATATTTTTTCCCCTCCAAAATAGCAAAGCTTAGATTAGACATCTCCACATTTACACAGTATGAGACTGAGAGCTTTAGTGAGGCATGGGAGAGGTTTAAGGAATTATGTAGAAAGTGTCCCCACCATGGTCTTGAAATATGGGAACAGGAACATGCATTTTATCGTGGCTTACTTCCTTCTGCGAGAGCAGTTTTAGATACAGCTGCAGGTGGTTCTATTTTCAAAGAAGTACAGCCATGAAGCTTATAGCCTATTGGAAGATATGGCAGATAGCAATGTGAATTGGAACTCAGAAAGACAGAATCATAGAAGACCCAGTGGTGTGTTTGGAGTGGATGTTGTGGCGACACTTTCAGCTCAGCTTGATGCAATGAACAAAAAGATTGAAGCTCTGGCAGTATCTCAACCACAAGCATCAACTATAGTGATGGAGTGCGAGCTATGCGGAGGACCTCACACATACAATAACTGCCCACAAGGTAACTTTTCAAATTCAATACCTGAAAATGCTAATTATGTGTCCGGTAATTTCAGGAACAACTAGATGGGCAATACATATAATCCAGGACTTCGCAATCATCCCAACTTATCTTAGAGAAGCCAGAACATTCAGAATCCACTACCACTTCAAAGGCCATATCAACCACCTGATTTTCAGCAATGCCCACCACCACCACCATCACAACCGACTCAAGAAGAGAAGAGGCATGGCTTGGAAGATATTATATGGAAATACATGCAACAAAATAAGGCTAGATTCCAAGCAAATGAGGCAACATTGAAAAATTGGAGACACAAGTTAGGCAGATAGCTGACATGTTAGCTAACAGAGGACCTGGAACTTTGCCAAGCAATACAGAAAAGAATCCCAGGGAGCATGTGCAAGCTATTAGCCTACAAAGTAGGAGAAAGATGGAGGAGCCAAAAGTGCAACAGAAAAAGCCTGATGTAGAGGAAATTGTTGATGAAGAGAGGGACAAGAATAAAAGGATGAGACACTAGCAAAAGCTCCTATAGTTGCTCCATATAAGCCAAGACTGCCTTTTCCCCAGAGACAACATCAGCAGAAAATGGATAAGCAATTTTCTAAATTTTAAAAAATTTTAAAATAATTGCATATTAATTTCCGTTTGTTGATGTTATTTCTTAGATGCCCAACTACGCCAAGTTCTTCAAGGAGATCCTATCAAACAATAGGAAGCTGGAAGATTGTGAGACGGTGGCACTCAATGAAGAATGTTTAGCCATCCTATTGAATAAACTACCACAGAAGCTTAAGGATACAGTTTTTTATTTTATTTTATTTTATTTTAGCAGAAATAATTAGTTGCACATATTGGATTGAAAATAAAATAAAGACAAAAAGAATATAAATCAAATAAATTCATGACTAATTAATTTCTCCTTGTCTTTAGTTGATTTTCTGCGTTGATGTTCTTCCTTTCTTCCCTTCTCCTCGCACTGCCTTTTTCTTTTCTTTTCTGTGTCCAAGCCTATTTTCGCGCATCCGCTGGGCATCCCTCGGCTTTCCGTGCGTCTCTGTTCTTCTTTTCCGCACGATCTCCCTTTTTTTTCTTCCACTGGCCGCCTATTCTCTTCACGCACGTCTCCTTTTTTCCCACGCACGTCACTTCTTTTCATGTTACTTTTTTTCTTTCTTGAATTTCCGTGCAATCTCCTCTCCTACTCCACGTCACTTGCTTTCCTCCTCCACGTTTCTTTTTTCTCCAACGCGTCTTTTCCTTGATTCTCCACACATCTTTCCAATTTTGCCCTCCTTTCCTCTCTTTCCCGTTTCGCCCTTGCATTGTTCCGTTCCTCCATGAATTGCGTTCCATTTTTTTCCTTCCGTTGTTGCATCTTTTTTCCACCGGGCTGGGCCTTGAATTCTTCTAAGTATGCCAATTAATTTGGCAGCATCTATTTGGGTTGAATCGGCCCCAAAAAAATTAATATATTGGGTGAACCTGGTTGGACCAATAATTTTCCTCCGATTAATATACAATTTCATGATAAAATAAGTGGACGAGCTTGCAAGCTTCCTCTTGGCATGCATACCTGAAATAAATAAAATAATTAAGCGTAAATAGGTTGCAAATGCTGCTAAATTAATAACAAGTACACCAAATTGTTATACAATTAAAACCCAATTAAATCTATATAAATCACATTCATCGGTGTTCAAAAATAAACAAGAGTCCAATATAACAAACAAGAGACATACATAACCATGTGCATGACATGACATTGGCATCCAAGGATGAAACCTCATATAGACGCAACCGTTCCGTTTATATCTTGATTCTAGATGACTGACTTTTAACCAAACAGAGTCAGCATCCAACTGTGAAGTCCACATGACCATAAATTTCATTGGTTCCACCTAACCTTGGGCACATACACCTAAATTAGTGATATCTGGTCTTAGAACATATGGATAACTACCTCTTCACTCCTCATTCCAAGCCAAATTGAGCATAGATGATCCATCTTAACAAAATGTTATTATAAATAATACTTAAGGTGCCATCAGGACTAGTCAGATGGCGTGCAGAAGAATCATGGTAACCATCTAACCTGCACCACAAGGTTTTAGATTTAAAATCCGAGTAACTGACTTATTGTAGGCAGTGGATGAATAAGCAATGATTGAGCTTGAGATAAAACATATATGTACTTATGCAGATTAATGACAATGATGTGTGATAGTGGTGTCTAATAGATGGGCCAGAAATATTCAAAAACTTATTCCAATAACTATGACGAACATAAGTATGATTCCATGGCTTCCTGCTAATTACCAACTTTGAGAATTCTTCAGTTATCACTCACCAAGACTCAATTATCATGCAATGGTGAATGTTTTTGATCTTTATCTTAGCTTTCATCTCTCTCTCACATCCTTTTTCCTCTCTCTTTCAGGATTCACCGAACCGAACTAGACCAGCACCCAATCCGCATGGTTCAGCTATAAAAAACCAGTCTTCCCTTTCAAAAATTAAAAAATAATGAACCGGGTCCAAACCGTGCCAAACCAGTCAATATAGCCCGTTTAGGTATAGTTCGGACTAGGATTTTCCGAACCGTGCCGAACCAATCGGTTCGGGACGTACCGAACCGGACCGGTGGCCGGCTGACGCTGTTCGACTTTAAAAAATGGCACAGCCCCTAAAAACAAAAAAAAAAAATATTACTTACCGGACTCGAACCGTGGTGAAACGGGGCGAACCGGACCCGAACCGGTCGAAACGGGCCCGAACCAGCCGGTTCAGCCCGGTTCGGGTCAGTACAGCTGCAAAAGGGGAGGCATTTTTTTGGAATTGTCACATGGCTACTGTAGCCATGTGACGGTGGGGAAGGGGGGAGGGGCTTTGCTTGGTTCTTAAGCAAAGAAAAGCAGAGAGCTCGTAAGAGATCTCTGCTGCAGAGCCGTGGAAGGAAAACGGAGGAAAAAAAAATTCGTGGATCAATTTAAATCCAATCCAACTTGCAAAAATCGAAGATGAAGGTAGAATCAAGGTACGTATACCTTTCTTTTTCCGTATTTTCGTCTTTCGTATCGTTAATTTTGTTAAAATCCATGCAAAATAGAAAATTAAGAAGAAATACTGTCAAAATTTATTTGTTGGCTATGATTTTAGATTATGTGGTAGGTCTAGGATAGATCTATACAATAATACTAAAATCTTAATTTTTTGTTAAGTATATAATTTTTTAAATTAAAAATTAATTTTCTATTAATAAATTAATTTTTAAAAAAATAATTATAAAAAAAACTGTAATTATAAATTATTAATCTAGGACTTGTAAGCTACTCTCACTATAAATTTCATATCGATTATTCAAATTTTGTGCATCTAATAAATAGTAACCGTAGATCTTAAATTGAAAAAAATTAACTTTTAATGCATTTTTAGGATCTTAATATCGATTTATTCAAGTTTTATACATCTCATGAATAGTAACCGTAGATCTTAAATTGAAAAAAAATTGACTTTTAATGCATTTTTAGGATCTTAAAAAATATATGTAGCATATATGATGGAATCCTACATGAATATAAATTTATTTTTTTATTTTTCTATATTTTTGAATTTTTTAAATAAAAATATTATAAAAAATAAATTAAAATTTAAAAATTAGATTAATTAACTGTTAATTAATAAACATTATTATTGACCTTATATAATTTAAATATTCAGGTATGGATCTATCAAGGAGGAAGGATCCGGAGCGGGACATTGGCTGGTTACATAGAGATGATCTCGGGTCGGCATCACTAGAGGTATAAATGGTGCAATACGAAATTCAAAAGTGGGGGGGTAACAAGGTTGAAGCAGCACTTAGCTGGCGGCTATTCTGATATATCTGCATACCGACAATGTCCACAGGAGGTCCGTCAGCTGATGAAGAAATACTTTGCTGATTTTAAAGCTGGAAAGGAAAGAGCAGCAAAGAAGAAGGCAGAGGTGGACCGCAGAGCCGCAGAACCACCTTCTTATTACTCCATGGAGTTAGAGAGAGCATCTATTCCTTCTAATGAGGAGGCATAGATGGAGGCTGCTATTCGGCGAGCTTGTATGAGCAGAGGCAGCAGGAGGAGGCAGCCAGGCATAGACAGCGATTCGGGCCATCAGCTTTTGAGTCAGAATCGGGATCCGCTTCTGCTAGTGCTCCAGGAGAGTCTGAGACAGTTTAGGAGAGCCTCCTCAGTCAGAGAGCCTGTCAGGAGAGGCACCGGTCGTATTGCATCCATGTTGAGAGCATTTGGCAGTAGGGGGAAGTCTTCCATGGACATTCCAGAGGGAGCCACTATCCATGATGTCGATCCACATGCATTTTCCAGTAGAGATTCCAAGCAACAGAGGATTGACACAATGCTGAAAAAAAAAAGAAGAAGGATATGTGGCGAGCCATCTCCCCCTAGTTTCATTTCAGTCATATCCCAGCCCATGCAGCAGACAATCCATATTATCGCTCTGCTATTTCATCTATATAGGCTGCTGGTGCAGGTGTAGATCCTCCATCATCAAGGGATATCTATGGTTATCTTCTGGACAACAATAAGGAGTTAGGAGGATGGATATCCTCATATCAGAGCAAATAGCCCGTGTATGGATTGACGGTGATGTGTGATGGTTAGACTGGTCCTACTAGACAGAGCATCATCAATTTCTTGACTTATTGTGATGAGAAGACTTTTTTCCAGAAGTCTATTGATGCTTCAGATCAAGTGCACGACGCCAGTTATATCCTCAGATTGATGGAGGTGATTAATCAAGTCGGTAAGCATAATGTCGTGCAGGTCATCACTGATAATGGACAACAGTACAGGGCCGCATGACAGATCTTGATGGAGCAGCGACCACATATTTTCTGGACCCCTTGTGCTGCACATTGTATAGACCTCATGTTGATGGATATTGGAAAAATTCGCAGGATGCAGAAGATTGTTGAGCTAGCACAGTCTATCACCAGATTTATATATAACCATACATAGGTCTTATCATTGATGAGGAACTTTACAGGGAAAAATATTGAGATCGGGGGTCACACGGTTTGCTACTAATTACATTGCACTTGATAGTCTTCTTGGCAAGAAAGCAGAGCTGCGTCAGATATTTGTCAGTCAGGACTAGCAGTAGAGCAGATATGTCACGACAAATACTGAGAAAAGCAATGTAGAGAATTTAGTGACGATACAGACATTCTGGCAGCGGGCTGAGAGGATAGTGGAGGCTATCAAGCCTCTATATGAGATACTTCGTGCCGTGAACTTCAAGAGGTATGCTCAGATGGGCTTTTTATATTTCATGATGCAAAGGGCAAAAGAAAAGATCCAGAAGGCAGATCCATCACATGCATATGAGTATATCCGGATCATTGATGGACAGTGAAGTTATCAAATGAGTTCGGATTTGCATCTAGCAGGTACGTAGTAATTTATGAAGTCCCTAAAAATTAAGTTTCAATAGATTCAGTATTGACATAAATAGTATTGCTAATATTATAAATATATGCAGCTTATTATCTAAATCCGAGATTTCAGTACTCCGTACGGACATTGCCATGGATAATGATCTATGTCTGCCCTACGCAATGTTATATATAAGATGGAGCCCGATCAAAATATAGCTGCTATGTGCCTTGAAGAAAAAATTATGTTGAAATTATTGAATGATTTTTAAGAGCACTAATTTCAACAAGCTAATAAATTTTTTTCTGGCAGACGAAATTTTTTAGGGAGGGCACAGATTCATTTGGATCCACTGTAGCGGTCATAAGTAAATCAAAGATGAATCCTGGTAGGTACTACTAAGAAGTCTAATATTATATCAGGATTAAATTTTTATTTTGCCAAATCTAAAATTCTAAATGATGTAATGTCTTTTGCAACTGAATGGTGGGTGCATTTTGATGGATCTACTAAAAATTTGAAGATTCTTGCAATGAAGATCCTTTCCCAGACGGTGTCATCGAGTAGATGTGAGTGCAACTGGTCTACATTTGGTCTTATCCACTCCAAGCAGAGGAACCATCTGAAACAGAAACGCCTCAACGATCTTGTGTATGTACACTATAATTTAAGGTTGATGCTAAAATGTATTCAGAAGAAGTAGAATTGAAATATCCCAATCCCACTGCAAGTTCATACGTTGATGAGGATGAAGATCCAATGATTGGGTGGGTTATGGGTCAGCAGCAGACGCCAGGGCTTGATGAGCAGGATCGCCTCCTCGACCAGCCAGTTTTGTAGCTAGTGAGGCTGGATGGATGCTGAACAACAGGCAACAAATCATATTCTTCACAGGGCTCTAGCAGATACAGCACGTCGTCCGTCCCCACCATCTAGTAGACCTGGAGACAGATGAAAGGAAAGACAGTTGCACCTCCATCGGAGCACTCAGTCCACTCAGATTCAGATACCAGAGACAGTGATGATAGTGCTTCAGATAGTGGAGGATCTAGTGATCAGAAAGGGGAAGGAGGACAGGAGTCACAACCACCTAGTCCTATTCGATTCACTAGAGAGTCGCAGTTTTGCCATGCCACGCAGGATATAGATCATGGAGTACCATCTGATAGACCTCGTGGTGATACGATTTTATATAGACGACGAGCTCCGCGTGGTCGTTCGGGACACGATGCAGCTGCAGCTCTTGCACGTGGAGTAGGATCCATGGATGTATCTGGATCCTCATATTCAGGATCCTCTTATCCGCAACTACCGGCAGTTTCTGGTCCATATGATCCATATGGTACATCTGAGATGTCAGCATCCAGCTGTTATTATCTCGGAGCATCTTATGCATCTGATTTTGCTGCTAGTATATTTGGATGGGCCCCTGCATTGCTATATCATCAGTCTTTGAACAGCTCTCAGAATCGGGACATCAGAGAAGGATCTACAATTAGTTATGATTCATCACGCATACCTCCTGGGATGAGCTTAGAGTATCATGCTGCCTGGCAGGAGGAACATGCCGAAGTTTCTACAGAGTACATACATGATCCCTATATTTGTGGACATTGTCACTCCATCCAATTCTAGACATTGGTATGTAATTATATATTTATGTTGCATTTCACTTTCATTAATTACTGATAATCTTAGTTTAATTATCATTTTTATTTTATTTCAAATGAAAATAGTCCTAAATATTAGTATTTAGTCCTAAATCCTAAACCGGTACGACACCCTAAACCCTAAAGACCTAAACCCAAAAGCCTGAACCCTCGGGCCTAAACCTTAAACCCTAAACCCTAAACACTAAATTCTCCCTAAACCCTAAATCGGTACACCACCCTAAATCCTAAACCCTAAACCCTAAATGCAATGGTCTAAACCCTGAACTCTAAACACTAAATTCTTCCTAAACCCTAAACCCTAAACCCTTAAAAAATAAAATAAAAACCTTAAAATTACAAAAAAACAACAAAAAAAATCAAAACAAAAAATTTGGACATACCAGTTTGAACCGATACGCCACGCCGTACCATGTGTCGGCATGGTACAGTACGGCACCGTACCGATATCGACGGCCACCGGTACGGCTCCCGGTACCGGTACCGGTACTGGGAACCTTGGTTCGGACTGCTTCGGTCTAGTTTGATCCGGTTCAATTTTTTTATTGCTACAGTAACATGGGGTGAGAGCTGTTATTAAGCAATTGAGAGCTCGAGAGGCTCTCAATTTTGAGAGAAAAAGGAAAAGAGGGCTTCCAAACTAATTTTTTCAGCATTTCAAGCCAATCTAATACCGAAATAGTAAGAAAAAAGATGGATTCAAGGTATACAAACCTTCCCTTCTCTCTTTCTCTCTCCTCTCTTTTTTAAAAAATTCATGAAATATAAACAAATAAAAAAAAATATTATCAATTTTTTTTATTTTGGCATGATTTTAGAGTATATTATAGATATAAAAGATCCACACAATGATGCTAAGATCGTGACTTTTTATTAAATATATAATTTTTTAAATTAAAAAAATATTTTTTCATTAAAAATTAATAAAAAATTAAATAATTGATTGAAAAAATATAATAATAGATTATTCTTCTAGGGCTTTTTTATAATATATATTATATATTTTTTTAAAATCTAAAAAATTAAATATATATAATTAAAAAATATAAATATTAGGTAAACAAAATATTAATTAATTTATGTAATTATTGAGCTTATGTGTGTTTTAAACATTCAGGAATGGATTCATCGAGAAGGAAGAAGGATCTGGAACGTGATATTGATTGGCGCATGAAAAAATACTCTCAAATCGATATCATTGAAGATATAAATAGTACATTATAGAATTCAAGGATAGTAGGGTAACGAGATTGAAGCAACACTTGGCTGGTAGCTATTCCGATATATTGCATGTCAACAGTGTTCACAAGAGATCCGTCAATTGAAGAAAAAGTATTTTATTGATTTCAAAGCAAAAAAAAAAGAAAAAACATTAAAAAGAAGGCAAAAATGGACCGTAAAGCTGCAGAACTACCTTTTTATCGTTCCAGGAAGTCAGAGAGAGCATCTATTCCTTCTAATAAGAAAGATCGAGGCTGCCATTCAAGCAAACTTGTATGAGTAGAGATAGCTAGAAAAGATGGCCATGTATAGAGAACGATTTGGACCATCAGCTTTTGAGTCGGGATCGGGATCGGACTTTGGAAGGTTGTAGGAAAGTCTAAAATAGTTTAAGAAGATCTCCTCAATCAGAGAGCCCGTCAAAAGAGGCATCAATCATATTGCATCCATGTTGGAAGCATTTGACAGTAGAAAAAATCTTCCAAGGACCAGTAGGAGCTACTATCCACGACGTTGATCTACACCTTTCCTGACAAAAATTTCAAGCAACAAAAAATGATAGTATACTGAAAAGGATAAAAAAAGATATATGACGGGCTATCGAATCCTGGTTTCACTTCAGTCATATTCCAGCGATGCAACAGACAATCCATATTAAAGTAAGTGACTCGTGTATGGATTGACAATAATGTGTGATGGTTGGATTGGTCATACTAGACGAAACATCATCAATTTCTTGACTTATTTAGGAGTTTAAAAAAAATTATAAATTTATTGATGCTTCAGATCATGTGCATGATAGTAGCTATATCCTCAAATTGATGGAGGTGATTAATTAGGTGAAATAGCAGAATGTCATGCAAGTCATCAAAAATAATAGACCACACTATAGGTCCACAAGATAGCTCTTGATGCAACGGCAACTACATATTTTCTGGACTTCTTATACTACATATTATATTGACCTCATGTTAATAAATATTGAAAAGATTCATAGGGTACAAACGATAGTTGAATTAGCACAGACTATCACGAAATTCATCTATAACCATACATGGGTCTTATCATTGATAAGGAGCTTTATCGAGAAAGAAATATTGAGATCAAGGATCATACGGTTTGTTAAAGTATATAACACTTGATAATCTTCTTAGCAAAAAAATAGAACTGCGCTAGATATTTGTTAGTCAAGAGTGGCAGCAAAGGAGATATGCCACGATAAATATTAAGAGGAGCACTGTGAAGAATTTAGTGACGAAACTGACATGCTGGCAACGGACCGAGAGGATAGTGAAGGCTATCAAATCTCTATATGAGATATTTCGAATCATGGACTCTGGACGATATGCTCAGATGGGCTTCTTTTATTACATGGTGGAAATAACGGAAAAAACTCAAAAGGTAGATCCAACACAAATGAGTATATTTAGATCATTGATAGATAGTAAAATATCAAATGAGTTTGGATTTGTATCTAACATGCAGAAAGTAAATCATGAACGCTATAAAATTTTAAATTCAATTATATTTTTACAAGTATACTTGACTAATTCTGAAAATATATATACTATCTGAATCCAAGATTCCAGTATTCCATACCGGATATTGCCACGAATGAACAGCTTATGTCTGTTCTATGCAATGTTATATATAAGATAGAGCCCAATCCAAATATTGCGGTTATGCACCTATAACAAGTTAGGTTAAAATTGTTAAGTGATTTTTATTATAGTAACTTCAACAAGTAATACACGATAATAACAATTTTTTAAATGAATTTTTTAGGAAGGACAGATTCTTTTAGATCCAATGTAGCCATCAGAAGTAAATCAAATATGAATCATGGTAGGTACTAATAAGTCTAATATTATACTCAAAGTGATTTTTAAATTTTACTGAATTTGATATTCTAAATAATTTAATATCTTTTATATTGAATGGTGGGTGCATTTCGGTGGATCAGTAAAATATTTAAAAAATATTGCTATTAAGATCCTCTTATGAATGATATTATCTAGTGGATATAAGCACAACTAATCTATCTTCAGCCTTATTCACTCTAAGCAGAGGAACCGTCTATAATAAAAATGTCTCAACAATCTTGCATATGTATACCATGATTTAAGGTTGAGACTAAATGCATCGAAAAAAAAGTTAAACTAAAATACTCTGATCCTACAACAAGTAATTATATTAATGAGGATGAAGATCCGATGATTAGATGGATCGTAAGTCAGCAGCAGGAGCCAGAACTTGATGAGACAGGATCGCCTCCTCCTCCAACCAATTTTGTAACTAGCAAGGCTGGAATGGATGCTGAATACTAGATAAGAAGCAATATTCCTCACAGGACTCCAGTAAATACATCACATCATCTCTTCCTGCTATCTATGCGATCCAGAGAAAACACAGTTGCATCTTCACAGGAGCACTCGGTTGATTCAAATTTAGACACTAAAGAAAGTAGTGCTAGTACTTTTGATAGTTGGGGATCTAATAATTAGGAAGGGACCGAAGGGCAGAAGACGCAGTCGGCTATTGATCTTCGATTTACTAGTGAATCATAATTTACTCATGCCACACAACATACAGACCATGATATACTAGTTGGTATAGCCCATGATAATACGATTTCATATAGGCGACGAGCTCCGCAAAGTCATGATGCAGCTGCAGATCTTGCATGTGAAGTAAAATTCATGGATGTATTAGGATCTTCATATTTTGGATCATCGGATCCGTAGGCACCAGCAACTTATGATCCATATAGATATGGATATGATGCATCCGATACATCATCATCTAGTGATTATTATTCCATGCAGTTTGGAGCATTTTATGGATCTGATTTTGCTGTCGGTATATTTATATGGACCCTTGCATAGCCATATCATCAGTCTCTAGATAGCTCTCAAAACTGGGATCTCAACGAGAAATCTACAACGAATTATGATCCATCATGCATACCTCCTCGGATAAGCTTACAAGATTATCATGCTACCTGATTATAGGGATTTATTAATCTTCCTACTAAATACATTAATGATCCCAATATTTTTGTACATCGATACTCAATCCGATTCTAAATATCGATATATAATTATGTCTATATTTCTCCTTTTACTTCAATTAATTACTGGTAATTTATTTATATATTTTTTTAAAATAATGCATCATGATTAGAGCTAGATAGCATTTCATAGTATTTTGAAGTGATGTAAACATCAATTAGCATCAACAAGCATCTATTTAGATATAAAAAAATTTAATAAATCTAAAAAGATCAAAAGAAAAAAAATTGGTATGCCGGTTGGACCGGCACGTCTCTTCGTTCCGAGTGTCAATATGGTATGGTACATTTACCATACCATGCCAATTAGCTACCGGTATGGATCCCTATACCTATACCACGAACCTTCTCTCTTTCTTTTTTTAAGATCTTTTCTCTTTGTTAAACCTGGTATAATTCATTTTCCACATCTTTGTCTAATTATAAGCACCTTTTATCTTCAAGAGTAACCCTAAGACAAGGGGACTCAGCTGCAATAATTATATTACCTAAAAAATAAAAAGATTACTTATGGCTATATCAGATTTTCATTAACAAACTAGACCCATCATCTAAGCTGAAAAGGATAACGGAACATTTAATTCCTACGGAACCTGCCCACTTGAAAACATTTTTCCCCGCATCCACCATATGTGCATGGATGGGCAGGCACCTAAATTTCAGATTCTACTTTAATTTATTTAACTTTATATCAAAAAATCATATACTTCTACATCCATTTTTAATCCACAACTGAATGTATTTTAAAGGGGGAAAGAATGAACTAGGGAGCAAGAACATAAAGACCAAAAAAAAATTCCTACAAAGTAAATTTTATAGTTGTTACAAGCTGGATAATTTGAACCAGGAATTTGATAGCAATCAAACATTACAATTAAAGATGGCCACTTAATAAATGGATACGACTAAAAAGGAAATATCTACCTGACAAGGTTAAAAGTGGCTAGCAATTTTCTCATTGGACGATATATAGCATGTTTTCAAGCTCAGTATCGCATCCCATACCAATTCCATGCTAATTTAATGTGGTATGCCTACTATGGGGTCAGTTTGGTATACCAATACTTGGTATGCCCCTTATACCAAGTATTGGTTTGGTACCAATACAGTATAGCATGCTTGGTATGAAATGGTGCACACCAGTACTGCGAACCTAGTATGAAACAAATAAGCAACTACCATGCCTTTGAAGAAGGGACAAGGAATGGGCTACCAAAAATCATTTAGTAGAATATAAAAGGAAGAAGAATTCAAGTAGGATTAAGAAATCAGGTGACCACCTTGAAGGTTTTCTATGCTTTCTTTTTTCCCTTTTCTGCAGAGTTTAGAGAATAAATCATGTTTTTTCTTTTCATATCTAAGTTGCAGAAAATGTTCAATAAATCCTGGAGAATTACTACTATATGTGTGGTGTAAGTGTAACCACGAATATGAAGGATAACAGCTCAAGATATTGTGCACCACCATGAAAAAAGCCTAGCAGTATTTCCCATGTGGTTGGGGCAAAGGCTTAATTGTTTGTCAATTATTTATTCCCAATGAGAGAACCCGAAGAACAATTTCCCAACAATGAGATGATATGAAACAGAAGCAGCACTGTGTTAAAGTTTAGTGATGATCTACCATGATGATCTACTGTGTTGAAGTTTAATGATGAGCTAAGCACTTTCAGTATGAATAGAAGCTTCTGTAAATAATATACAGCTAAAATTGTTCTTGCACAAGGATTTCAGTTAATTGTTTTGGGACATGTTTATGGTAATCACATGTTGTGATACTTTTGGTTCCATTAATGAAATCAACACAGCAGAGAAGATATAACTCTCTCTGATAAGAAAATCCATATATTCTAGCATGCATCAAAGCTGGAAAAGATAAATTAAATATCATGTATATACACTAAGATAAAAAAATTCTGGTAAAACATAAAAGGTTCAAAAAAAATTTCCTCACCTCCTTTACAATGCCGCATTGGAAAATACTTCCACTACCTATCAGAAATGTTCAATAAGTATCATGAATTTATGACACAATGAAAAAAGTTCAACTGATAAAATGCTTGTATATGATGTTCTGAGTGTAAGAGACCTTGTGTTGTCCATTGCACAAGACTACACTAAATAATGAAGAGAGTAATATAAGAAACCACGAAAATAGCAGCTAGCCAAGTAGCAAATCCACACTTACTTCGTCGGCAGTAACATCATCAGGCAAGCCTGTCACATAGACATGTGTATTCACTTTTAACTCAAACCAACTATCTGGAGGTTTATTAGCTTCCTGTTACAGTATCATTCCCAAAGCATCAGTATTTATCCAACGTAAGCATATCTTGAACTAAAATATAGAAACATCACGATGTAAAAGTTGTTGGTAACTCCACAAGATAGTGCTCTTCTTTCTCAACAGACCAAGATATGCAAATGTGCATTGATGATAGCTAAATCATATAGCTAACTCCAGTGTCCTGAGGACCTACATCTCAGGCCTACTCAAAAATTTCAGTTTGCTACTATTTCCACAGTTTTTTTTTAAAAAAAAAAACAGGTATTACAGACTGCAAGAGAAGTCAGAAGCATAAACTTGCTAAAAGTTTGACAGCATACAAAATGTAATAAAAGAATTATGTAGAATGAAAGCAAGAGAGGGAAAAGCAACCTTCTTTTCAGCTGGCTCTCAGGGACCTTCCGCTTCTCAGATTTTGTTTCCACTTTCTCAGTCATGGTGTTGTTTTCTTCTGTTAAAGAGTTCTCAGAAGCCTGAAGTGTTGGAAATATCTCCTCCTCCAATGCATAAGTCATTTCGTTGACTCCATATTCATCTCTTTTACTTGACAGGTCATCCTTACAGAGGGGGAAAATAAGAGGGGGAAAACACCTTAAATCATGTTGGTATCTTTTAAATAGATAAGTAACTTCATATGGGCTAAACAGGAGCAAAAACATATAATAATTAGAAATAATACATGAGAGAACAAAAAAAGTTGGTTCCCCTACAACAACAAGAAAACTACATGTAAAGAGGGATAAAACTTTAAAAGGCTAAGATAGAGGTCATAAAATTCTATAGTAACAAGACCAAATGATTTCAGAGTAAGAAATAGTCCAATATCCAATAAAAAATTCCAATAAGTTATTGGAGAATAATATGGCACTGATATGCAAAGCCATAGCAAATCAGATGGGCATACCACCAACTTCAGATAAATAAACATAAGTATCCCAACTCAATAACCAGGCAGGGTAAAATAACAAAAATAACTGGGTCTCCTTAGACTATTACAACCTAGACAGCCATAGGATCCAAATACTTACTTGAGGAACCCATGCCTAAGCCCACGATCCCACTTATAAGTAGTTCCATCATCATCCGTGAATTCTTCCTCGCCATCCGGTGGTGTTCCTGGTCTATCATCTGGACCAACTCCTGTTCCTTCTTGTTCACCCTCACCTGGACTGGAGCCACCAGCTGAAGTTCCATGTTTCAAAGCCTCTGCCTCTGCCTCAGCCTCTCTAACCTCCTTCTGCCATTTCAGGAAATCATCCTCGTCATCTGGTGTGTCTGCAGAACAAGCAGTAAAATTAGACACGTAAACCCCAAAATTAATCTTGAGTCTAGATTCTTTAAAAGACACAACCTGTTGTAGACTGATCAGCTCTCGGAGCAGCAATTCCCATATGTAATTCTGGGATTAAGGATAGTGGCATCCACTCACTTCTCCCTTCAGCCCATAGAAAGGTGTTCTCAGATATGTATCCGTTCGCAACATGTTCTACCAATATGAATCAAAAGCAGATAATTAGCAAATACAACTACATAGGTCATTCATCTTCTCCTTCATTCATGTAAATCAATAGTAAACAATTTACAAAATAGAAAACTGTGTAAGCCACTCAATTAAGCTTGCTACAACAAAAATGTAAACAGCATTTCGCACAATTGGAAATGGAATTTTAATTACTTTGCATCAAAGTCTAAACATTCGTGTGCATGAATCAACAGACATAACTAATTTTGGCAAGAAAAAATTGATTTTATTGCAGAATGAAAGCAACTCGATCGGAAATTGTGGAACTCACCTTGCAACTCTGAGAATGTATATGGACCGATTGTCTTGATTCTTGCCAAGAACGTACCAACCAACTTCTCTAGCTGCTGCATGATTCCTTTCGTTGTTGTTCTCCATACCTAAAAGTTAAAAGAGAAGACGATAATTTTCGTTCAAATAAAGAAAAACCCTTTCCTTCAATTTTTTTTTTCTTTACGTTTTTCCTTTACCAGATAAACCTTCATTCGGACAATATGGCAATCATTTACAGCATAATGGAAACACAAGAAACATAAAGGGAAAATGGGAAACCTAAGAAATACTGCTGCAGGAATCAACCCGGAACGATGGCTGAAAACACATTGAAAAACATGCAATCATGCATCAAAACAACAAGATCTTTTTCCTCTAATTTTCCTTTTTTGCTCCAAAACGTAACTCTGATTAGGGGCACGAGTTTGAGCAAGAATATAAAAGAAAAATCACTTAAATTGGGAATAAATCCGAGACATGTTTTACCGACGCAGTTCGAGGGCATACGAGATTGATTCTCAAAAGCTCTAGATCGCAGTAGGGTAAGAGAGACCGCTAGGCTAAACCCTATGAGGGGTGGTCTGGTAATTTAAATTGCATAGGTTTTTTTTTTTGTGTTTTGATCGGAGATGGGGGAAGGCCGGAAAGCGGGAGAGAGGGAGGCCGGGAGGGAGTGGGGGAGGCCGGAGGGGATTGGGTGGAGGAGCCGAGTCTACCGGCGGAAACAAAAAAAACAATCTTACCTGAACGACGAACGGAGGAACCGAGGAAGAAGAACGGTGGAGCCGTGGAGTTGCCGTTGCCGCCGCCGTCGTCAGCGTCGTTCCGCCGGCCGCCGCTTGATTACCGGTCCGACTTCGAGAGGAAGAGGCAGCCGAAGGGCGATTAGGGCCAGGGAAGGCCAGCACGACGGGACTTTGGGTTGGGTGGGTTGGTTTGGACTTTGGACTCTTTCGGGAGGCGGGGGTGGGGGTGGGGGCGGGGGTGGGTAAAACGACGGGATTTTGGGTTGGATTGGTTGGACACTTTCGGAAGGGGGGGTGGGGGGGGGGGGGGGTTGGGTTATCTTCCTTCATCGGTTTTGATCCGGTGCACCAGTCCATGGTGAACCGGCTGGGTCAGTAATTTTTTATCAATCTTAGATACATATGAATTAATTCTAAATTCGAATCGTTTTCTTGTCGGGCCGGGTTGGGCTTGATAGCACTGCTCGCCCTCCTTCCGGGTCTCCTCCATTTCCGATCTAAACATCAAAAAAAAAAAAATCAGAGATCAAACCATGTCTTGGGGCTTGGTTGCTTGAACTCTGGATCCTGATTCGATTCCTGATTGCCGAGTGCCAAAAGAGGGTCAGAGGCAATGAGATTTGGACCGGAATCGGAAGTTAAAATAGGTAAGGAACTGGAAAGTGGGGAAGGAATAGCCGAAGGCACGAACAGGATAAGAAACTTAGAAATGACCTCTGCCGGTCTACGACTCACAGCTATATTGCCACTGCCACCAGCACACCATGATAGATTTATTGGAAAATAAGAAAAGAAAGGGAGAGAGAAACGGTTGATGAGGTGTATATTTGTATAGTTGTATTTGTCTCGGTCTCTGGGAAATGAGAATGGAGGCTGTGAGTCATATGCTATGATTTCATATGGTCATTGAGTCTCTCGATCTGCAGTTCTACACCTTGAATTTTTCCTCATAGTTATTTACACTTCCATCGCTTGGTATTTCCAGGAGTGGAATCACTAGAGGAAACCGAAAGAGACCTCCTAGCTCTCTTCTAGTCAGGTTGCTATCCACATGCCGATGGTGTTGGAAACTTGGGGTCTGAGAGAATGCGATCACAAGAGGAGTGTCGAGAGAATTCTTAATGTTAGTCCTCTTTCCTTCTGTGCAGATGGCTGTGTCTAGAGGTCACTGGCGGGGTGTTGTCCTTAATGTGTAGTTTCTTGAAAATTCTGCACCATGATCATCAGTATATCTACTCGATTCATGAGGGCTTCCAATTGTTGTTGTCTTACAATATATAGGAGGTGGCATGTTATTTTCTATTGGAGGATCATTCCTCTAAGAGACAGGGCGTTCCCTGCTCGCTGAGATATTTGGGCTTTCCTTTCTCTATCTTGCGTTCTCTTGAGGGCTTTCCTTTTCCATAGGGGAATGACTTTCACAATCGTCGTCCCCTACCTGGCATGCCAATCTATGACACTGATCCGTGTGGACCGGATGGAGTGCCTGGGTCACCAGTTCACTTTCTTGGATCCTGCAAAATAAAACTGAACCTGACCGAAATTTTTTTGGTGGGGGGGACACTCTGATGCCTAAGTCAGTAAAGGTCAGGCCGCAGAATTGAGAGCTCAAAGAAAGAGAGATGGAAAAAGATTAGAGAATTAATTTGGCATGTGGTAAGCTAGCCTTAGACTGGCTCAAAATAGCCTAGAAATTGCTTACCTTGAAGGTCCCCCTTACCGCTTTTATAGATGTTGCCATAACTGAAAGTAGTTAAGCCTCTCGATTTCTATTAGGAAAGTTGGTCAATCTAATTTCCCTTCAACTAATTGTAGTTACTATCGGAGGTTAGCTATCTCGGTCTTCCTGAAGCCATGGCTGTCGGACATATGATTGGTTGGTTATAATAATCAAGTCCATTCTTGACGGCTTTAATTTGAAGTAGATCGGCCATTCTCTCGGAGTGGTCGATAGTTATATCATTGGCTGTAGATCAGCCGTATACTTGGGAGTCATACTATTCAGAGCGGGCTGACTGTAGATCAGCCATTTACTTCGGAACTATGTGGATTGACCATTTACTTCGGAACTGTTTGCTTCGGAGTATATATTGTGGTTGGTCATTTACAGAGCCATTTGCTTCGGAGCATGTATTGTACTGTGGATCAGTTTTTTGCTGAAAATTGATCTTAAGTTGTATGCATATTAGCTGAAGCATAGCATCGATCTGTTCTCCCGTCAGAGATCGGAAGTGTCGTTGTGTTGATCCGTCTAGTCGACCGGTCTAGGTAGGATCAACTAAATCTTTGAACCGGGCAATACTCTTTGAGCTGGTTATCACAACACCATCTTCCAAATAATTTTTTAGACATATTATCCTACCTTTATATTCATATTATAAGTAGTATTATAATAATATATAATAATATATATAATATATTATAAAACTATAAGAATTATACTAATAGGTTTATGTTTTTGTAATATCTAAATATAATATTTAATATATATTACCTAATATTATAATATTATAAGACTACGATAATATAACATAATGTAAATTGGATTTTATAATGTAAATATATTAGATTATATTTATAGAATGTAGTTTATTTATATTAATATAAATATATTATATTAATTTAATTTAATAATATAAGATATAAATTTGGTATATGATTTAATGTATTAAAGATATAGATAAATAGTTACCTATTGAATATATATATATTTTATTATAGTTATTGAGGTATAAAAATAATTTTTGAATTTTTGTAATGTTAATATAAAAAAAATTATATATATAAAGATATAAAATATAGAAAAACGATATTTAAAATATAAAAAATATATTTTATAAAGATAATATAAATTAATTTAGAAATATTTAAAATTTAAACTATATATTATATAACATTACGGCATGTATCAAATATAATAATTCTATATTTGTAATCTATATACTAGTAATCCATATTACTAACAATCCAGATTATCTTTCAAAATATAATATATCAAATATATCTCAAATAAAAATTTTTCAAACTTGCAAAAAATCTCGACCAAAGCTCTCAAAATCTCACGGAACCGGCTCATACAATATAACTTCTACAAAATCCCATGTGCTGTGGAAGAAAAAAACCTTGGAATCCAAAACCTCTTCGATCTCTCTAAGGTGCACTCATTCCCCACAGATTTGAAAAAAGAGAACGAAGCAAAAATCAAAAAGAAAAGTCCTATCTATTAATTTTTAATTCATTTTTTGCTCGTTGATCTTTCTAATGCTATCCCCCCATATTTCCTCATATTTTTCCATCCTCGCGCGGGTCTCAATCAAATGCGAGGCTTAGGTTTTGTGTTGGTATATATGTATGAGTTGAAAGGGTCAAAATATAATATTAATCAATCATGAGCTTGAGTGCAGTATGCCTTAAAAAAATTGGTCAAAGGGTAATGGTTTAGATATTCAAGATGAAACTTTTTTTAATTTGTGAAAGAAAAAAAAGAAAGGATTGGTGGCGACAAAATTTATTTAGTTAAAAGTTTAATAAAAAAATAAAAAAAGAGGAAAAAAAAGAAAATGATACAGTTTTCTTTTATTTTCATAGGGATAAGATAGGTATTATAAAAATTTCATTTATTTCATACCTTCTATCCAATTTTACTCAATTTGAGATAGAAAATACTGAATCTTTGAGAAGATTTTTTTTCTATCTTATCTTCTTTTCCTTTTTTTTCTTTTCTAAAAAAACTTCAACTAAAAAAAATTAACACGATCTATTCTCCTCTCCCAACTGGATGTGATTAATTAATTAATGAATATATAATTTTTAATAATATATATATATTAATCGAGATAGTAGGTTTTTAAATAATAAAATTTCAAATCTGAATAAATTTTAGCTTTAAATCTTAAATCTATATGATAAATGGAACTATTAAGATTCTGAATGGATTAGGCATCCGAAAAACTTGCCTAGCTACCATCCTTAGGCAATATGGATGCAAATGATTGAACAAATATAACTCGATTCCTTATTTAAGTTCTAATATAGACCATGATCGAATCTAATGAAGAGAGAGTCCGCTTAGATCAAGTCTATAATTAAAATTTTTAATCTAATGGATCATTTAAGCGAAGTCAAGTTCATACATAACTCGGTTCCAATCTAAAAACTTCAAATCTGAATCAGATTTGGATGGCATATATGAAAATCTAAATTGAAAATTTTAAATTTGTCGGAAGAAATTTTAGCTTCATCATCAAGATAAGACATCATTTTAGAAGCATGTTATAATACAATTACCAAGATATTTTTTTCCAATAAGATTTAAAAAACTAATAGAAAATAATTTGAAAATCAAGCATTTCTTGAGAATTATATGAATATTATATCTAAGATATCTAATAGATGAAATAGAGCATGGATAAATATCAAGACAATCATGATATCAAACTACCATGTAAGGTCAAGAATTTCATCTAAAGATATCACTTGACTATCTTCCATGTTATGTAAAAAAATCAAATCAAAAAGCTTGGATTGATGGGATGAGAACACTTTATTTCAAATAAATGAATTGATGATGGGTGCTACAATCAGATGGTTCTACAATTCATGTACCACAAAAAGGTTATTCGTGGAACACAATTCCTAATGCTTCCAAATATTATGCTTGCATTTTAACTACATTGTGCATAGATGGAAATTTATAATGTAGTTACAGATTTCTATATGCTAAGATCTATATGTGGTTTAAACCATCAATTACAATAAACATACACAATCTATTCTATAATTAGTGCTTTATAAATCACGGAGTAAAACAAGGAATAAGGTCAAAAAATCAACAAAACAAAAGCAATTAAAGATTCCATCATTGATGATTTTAATGTTCAAACTTACTTTTGCTGTTAAACAATTTCACAATGATATATGTTCAATTACATTCTAACACAAAACCACGAGATCCAAATTACAATGATATGATAATTGAGTGGGGGTGGATCAAAAACCAATAAACCCAGGTCGATCCCAAATATGAAATGGGTTCAAATTTGGAACCCAATCTAAACCTCGAGATTATTAAATCAAATCCAAAATCGGATCATGGATCAACCTGATGCATTTGTAACCTTGGTACAAGGTCAGCCATCCTATTTAATTCATGCTTAAGCTACAAGGCACATGATTTTTTGAAGGGACGGTGAATGCAAAAATAAAATAAATAGGAAAAATATCTTATACATGGATCTCGTCAACTACCCAAATTTGCAATTGGATTTTTTAAATTACTTTAGTGATCCAATGTGACCTTGCTGCCCATCTCCACATAGATTTTAAGGGATTGCGTCATGTGCCCATCGCATGATAACTTTAAAGTATTTTAAAACTAAAATATTTTTATGTCATCTGATGAATGAGATTTAAAAAGGGTTTAATTATGGAAAAAACTCTAGATTATTTGAGAGTTTTCAATTTCATCATGGATTTTAATTTAATGTAATGAGGCCCTGCAACTTTCAAATCCTAGCTATGAATTTTGCTTGACTATTGTGATTGAATTGTTATGTAATATTCCTTGACTCACTTATATAGTAGAAAGGGATGATGCTTATGTGACACATGTCACAACAGCCAGACAAAATTCATGGATGATATTTGAATTGAATTAATTTAAAAGTTGGAAAGCATGATTATACTAAATTAAAATTCAAGATGAAATTAAAAAATTTTAAATATTTAAGATTTTATTTGTGACAAGGCTAATAAAAAAAAATGTGGGGAGCTTGTTGACCAGGTGAGGAGTAGGGAAGGTGTTTGTCCAAGAGATGGGGTAAGGGGTTGATGATGAAGAAGTGCACGTGCATTTCACCACCTCTCTTCAATAGCATTAGCACTGGTATCATCTCAGCCTAGCCCTATTTGCACCATACCAACCTTAAATAGTATGACAAATACAAACAATTATGGGCTTGTTTGGTTGCCACAACCCAAACTTCCATGTGAACGTGCGATACAATTTGATCAAGTTGAGATCAAGAATGATATGGGTGGAGATAAAGAGATCACCATATTTGATTGCACCGCGGTGATCTACGTGATAGTGATCTCAAATCACTGTCTAACATACTGACGAGATATTCGTTCTTAAGATCGGGAATCCAAGATTACCCCGAGACAATGTTCTTGGACTAAAATTTAAGCATAAAAATATTTTTTGATATAGTAAAAGAAACCGATATATTAATATGCCATTAATATATTATATCAATATTATAGATGATATGATATGATATAATATATTATATTAATGTATATATTATTAATTATATTATTATAATATTATAAGTTGATGATAATTTTAAATTAAAGTAGAAATATCTTATTATACTTTATATTTATATAATAAAATATTTAATATATTACTTCTATTTGTCTTATTTTTCTAATCAAAATAAATATTTGCATTAATAAATAATGTATTATAAGTATAAATAAAAAATATTAATTTTATAATAATAATTAATATATTTTTTATAGGATTTATAATTTATAGAACTAATACATATATTTTTCTAAAATATATTGAAGATAATTTTGGAATTATATGATCGATGATTTTGGATTCTTGTGAAATACCAAACAAGTTACTTATGGATATCTAAAAATTTTTAATTCACTAGATCATGGCCTACCAAGCATAGTAATCTAAGATCACTGAAATTAGATCACCTTAGAATTCAGATAATCAGCGATCTTAGATTATCATGATGATCCCATTTGCAATCTTAGATTATTATGATGATCCCATTTGTTTTACCAGATGTCACCTATAGGATTCATGCAATTGGCAAGCACAACTAGGAAAATTAGTTTGGGCTAGGCTTGTTTGGATAAAAGCCTAGCCCACAGGGAGGATAAAAAAGACCATACATGTAGGGGATAAATCTCGGTATAGCTATACAAAGATCGGGGGATAAATTCCGGGCGATCGATTGGTAGTGAGGCAAGGCTTCTACCAACCGGGCTACCGTCTTAGCAATTATTCTTTTTTAATTGATTCTTGCATCACAGTCCTTGTGGATGTTTAAGATTGAATTATGGTAAGATTTCTTTTAAACTGCGGCTTAAGTTACCTTCAAAAATTTAAAATCTGTGACTGGAACATGATTTCTTTTCCCCTTCTCCAAAGATCTAATTTTTCAACAGTTTTGCCTTTCTAAATTCCAACTCCATTCCCAACCAACCACACACATACAAAAAAAAAAAAAAAAAAAAATATATTCTTTCCGACATTTCCATGCAAAAGATCTAACATTTCCAAGTCCGGCCATCCTCCAAGTTTGAATAGCCTGCTGGCAAGAAAATAGAGCATGGACCAGAGTCTCATCCTCTTCCCCGCAAAAAGGGCAGTGCGAGGGCACATGCACTCCTCTAGAACTAAGAAATGCTCTAGTAGGAAGACAACCCCAAGCCACTTTCTATAAAAATAAGCTCATTCTAGGGTGAACCCGAATCCTCCAAATTCAGGCAATATCAAGAGCCCTCTATGGTGCGTGGTTGAATAGGGGAAGTAGATCAGATGTGGCAACTCTCGAAATAGAGGAAGTCCTCCACATCTTAATACAGTATAGGCATAAATAAGCTGAGGAATCGATAAGACTCGGGCCCTTATAATCTAACAAAAAACACAGGTGACTAGCACCAGATTCCACTGCAAACCATCTATGAATAATAAGTTGGGGATGGAGAGGGAGTTAATAATATCCACAATGATGAATGTTGGCCATCGGGATAGCCATAGGTCCGCAATCCAAGGATCAGATATTAAGCTAATGGCGCTGCCATCCTCCAGGATCTATTTGGTGTAAGGTGACACTACATAAGTTATAGCCATCATCGCTCTCCAAATGGCCGAACACCTCCGGCGAGGTCGGTAATCCTCACCCAAGCAGACGAGACCGTATCTATGCCTCATCATCACAGTCCATGGGCTGTCAGGACATAATAGGAACCTGACAACATGCCTGACAATCAAAGCTTCCCGTGTCGCAACGAGGGAGTGGATGCCAAGCCCCCCCTCATGCCAAGGCTGACACACCACATGCCAACTAAGAAGGTGGACATCCCTCAGACTAGAACCCGATCTCCAAAGGAAAGCCCGAAAGAATTGCTCCAACTTGAGAATCACTGATTTCGGGAGAATACCATTAGAGAGCAAATAAACAGATAATGATGTAAGAACCGACATGATCAAAGTAATTCTTTCGATATGTGAGAGAGTTCTGCCCTGCCAACCCTTAACCCTGTCATGAACCGCTTTAACCAGATAATCACATCAGCCTTTAGCAGTCTGCCTCCCATAATAAGAACTTCAAGATAATGCATTGTGCCCGCATGCTCTACAATACCAAGGATCTCCCGAATGGAATGTCACAACCGGGCTGGGGTCTTCGGACTAAAATGAATCTCCAATTTTTGAAAATTAGCTCTCTGACTAGAAGATAGATAGTAATCCTTTATGATCCTCCTGAAGACCTGGGCACATAGAACAATGGCACGGTCCAGGAGCAGACAGTCATATGCAAACAAAAGATGCGAGATGTAGTTGGCTGCAAGGGCTGGGACATACAGCTAAAGGCCCAACCCCTGGAGCACCATCCTCAAGGCTCGTGAAAGAGCACCAGCACAAAAAATGAATAGATATAGGGATAAATGATAACCTTGGCGTAGGCCAACATTAGAAATAAAGAAATTCCGATAGAATGTCGTTAATAAGGATTGCATATGAAGGGCAGACAATACAAGCAAAAATCCAAGAGATCCAACAGGAATGAAAGCCAAAGTCCATCAAAACTTTCTTCAGGAAAAACCAATACATGTGATCATAAGCCCGTTCCATGTACACCTTGATGAAGAAAAACCAATACATGTGATCATAAGGCCGTTCCATGTACACATTGATGGCCATCAGACTGATATAGGTAAGGGCCCTTTAAAGATCATACATGAATTCTTGTACAATAAGAACATTATCAGAAATAAAACAGCCTTTCATAAAAACTCCCTACTCCGGATTGATCAGGTTGGGCAGTATCAGCTTCATCCTGTTCACCATGAGCTTGACACAAAATTTTTACAAAATTTTACACAAACTAATGAAACTGAAATAGCTAAGCTCAAAAACATAATAATGTTTAGAGACGAGAGTAACATAAATTTTCTTCCAAAAATCCAGCATACGAAAAATATAGAAAAGAAACTATCAAGATTAGGAGCTGTCTCTATCATAGACCAAAGAACTTTATGCATCTCATTCTCAGAAACATGACTAACTATTCTCAAGTCCGCTGGCTCCCTTTGTAGGAGCCGTCCACCTTTGGAATGGAAGAATTAATTTTTTTATTCAAAAAAGCCGGGTGAGGGTAAGGAAATAGGGCCATGCGCGCATAAATCCGGTAAATTAGATGTTGAGGGCCCGTTTGATATTTGTATTTGTTTTTGAATAAGATTACGGAAAAAAATAGTACGGTCAAATAATCTTGTTTCTTTTTAAATTGTTTCTCAAATCTCTACGGTTCATAAGTTAATAGAAGTCTTTTCCTGTCAAAGCGGAAATAAAAGCAAGAAATAGAAATGCAAATGCTATTCCAACATCAATCAAAATGGCATTTCAAGTAGTGGTATGGAAGATGAAAAGCTCCCAAGCAGAACCCAAACCACCAGCACCGTAGACATCAATCAGACCCAGAAGAATGGATTTACTTACAAAACAGGCGAAGCTTTCACCGGATCCACGAATGAATTCAAATCTCCACTATGGCACCTGATAATACCATTCCACCGATGTCCCTACTCCAGATTAATATCAAGAACTCAAACCATTACTGCCTTACAGAGATACTACTCAGTCTTCACCCCATAAGATATTCCCAAAGATTTCATAACCAGTGATGGGCATCATAAAACTGAAAATTGACCTGATATAACATCGATCAGAAATCATGCTATCTTTAAAAGAACATCAGCAGGGAAAGTGAAAACGTCAAGTAAGCTATTTGGGGAGAAAAATTTTCAAACACCTCAGAACAAGATTTAAAATTCTCCTTTTTGAAAAGCCAAAATCTAACACAACTCTGACACCACAAACAAAAATTCAGTAATTAGAGTTGTCCAAGATGATCGAAGTGCAGAAAACCATAATAAAGTAATACAGATTGACAAATCTAAAGCCTAAACACTGCTGAACTTTCACTCTTCATCATCTTCATCATCTTCATCTTCATCTTCATCAGCATCATCGTGGGCCCTTGCATTGAGGGCATTCAAGCGCTCAATAAGTCTGGCCTTCCTCTCCTCGTATGTTAGCTTCCTTGGGTTATATCTGCCAAGAAAACATGTAAATCGTTAGGGGCGGAAGACGGAAACTTTTGCAGCTAAAGAACCTGAGATTAATTATATTCTTTTTTCTGTTTAGGGACCAGAAACAGAAGCATGGGATTATGGTGCTGCACATCACCTGAGAGGCATCATCAAAATCTAATTATTATGAATGCATGTAACTTTAGGGTCTGTACCTCTTGTGCTCCTTTGGAGGCTGCTTGGTGGATTTCACCATTGTTGGATCTGCCCGAATGGCAGCATGCACTTTCTTGTATAGCTCTTCGATGTCATCAGGCTCAATACCCTTTTTAATATATTCACTGAAATGAGTCTGGTACTTCTCTGGCTCATCCTCCATCAGCATCTGATGCCACGGTATGCATGGTTAGGGAACAATCTAATTCACTGATAAAAGCAAATCTCCTTGAGGCAAATTACTGCAAGTCCTGGTTTATATATATGTGCTATACATGGAAAAGCTAACCATATGCAATCAAGCATAAAGAACCCTTTCTCAACACAAACCCTACTTGCTGGCATAAAAAACATTTGGATCATGCATATGCAAGAGGGTTTTGAGTTGTCTGTGCTGCATTTAGGCTTTAGCCTACAGATGGATGTAGGTTCAGACCATTTTATTATGATAAACTAATAAAAAAACAACAGTTAAGCTCAATAGTTAACATGAACCATCCCCTGAAAGTCCAATATCATAATTCCAACACCAATTCACTGCCTCTGCACATCCATCCCACAATATATATGTCATATTTACATACTATGAACTGCAGTAGAATATTCCATACAGACGGATAAAATGTCCAGTTAGCATATTCCATAACAGCATAAATTCACAACAAATTCCTTCAGCCCACCCTAAATCCTATGAAAAGTAGGAAGAAATAAAATGTTGACCAGTTTCGTTTGGAATAACATTAACCGTAAAAAGGAAAATGAAAAATGAAAGCCCAAATCACATTATTCAAGGATTGATCTTTAGAGTCAAGAAACTTTTAGGCGAAAGTAAGAAAAGAACAAGATAGAGAAGATGGAAATAAAATAATAACGCATTAATGAATACTGACCCTCATGTAAGAAGCAACGTGACCACCAAAAATGTATTTTCTGTGAACGTCTGCATCAAGTTGCTTTTCATCCTTACTGAAACCAGCAAACCTCTTATCACTGTGAGGGATATCCAGACCACCATCTAATGCTCCCTGCAGTCATTCAGAGCTAGAATTTAACCAAATATGAACAAAACTCAGCAAATCTAATTACGGTTTCCACTTCAGAAAGCATCACCGCAAAATTAACAAGGACTTCACTTATAAACAATGTCTTTATTTATTCATACAAAGAGCTAACATATGGAAAAATATCAAAGCATACCTAAAATACAAAAATTATAAAATAATATAAAAAGTAAGATTTTATGAATTCTGGATATAATCCTAAAATACTCTAAGACTTACACGCAGCAACTATCAAAATTTTACAACCAACAAATGAGTCAAATTACCTATATTTCACAGGAAGTTGAACACTTACCTTCATAGATATTCTTCGAAAAGATTGAAGTGATTCCAGAATTTTTTGGTATAGTCATTGTTGAAATAAATTTCAACATCAGACCTTGCAAATTTGACTCAACCTTGACTCCAAATGTGCAAACCTAGACACTTGCATCCTAGATAATTGCACTAACTGATATTACTATGGAACATCAATTTCAAGAAATGAAGTACTCTTTCCATATAAAGCACATCGCATGATTTTAATTATGCTGTTATTTCCAATTTTCCATAAGGTGGCTGTTCACCAAAGCCATTATATAACTGTCATAATGGTTCTAATGGATGATGGTGAATGACTCAAAGTGCAAATACCTACAGATTTGCATCAAAAATTGTAATATGTTAGTACATGTTAATAGCTTTGGCCACATGAAGGCTTTAAAACCAAAAAAAAAAACAATGGAAAAGTATACATTTAAACTTTTCAGGCAATATTATCATAAAGCACTACATATAGTTACATAAAAGTAGAATAAATTATTTTGAAATCCAGCATCGTGACAGAAAAAAGACACTGTGAAGGTTAGTCGGCTACAAGAACAACGTTACATTAGTTAGTGCATAAGTAATAATCATTATCTATGTATATCTCCATAGATGTGCAAAATTATAACAGAGCTGCAAAAAAAAACACTACGGTGCTGCAAAATTATTGACGGCAACATTTTTTCACATGGACAGATTTTAACTTTTCTAGTAACTGATAATCATAAATATGATTTCACGTAAACCAAATGTTCAAAATTGACAAAAATGAAACAAATAGCAAAAGCAAACTTTATCCCGTCTTGAATTACAAGCCGGTCATGTCTAGTCAGAACATGTACAACATACCATGCCTCATGATTTAATTTTAATCATGAAAGAATCTCTGGTCCCACCAATTGGTGTTCTTTTGGGTTAGACTTGCACGCCCATTTACTTTTCATGAAAACTCAATCAGATCTTTTCATCCTACCATGAATTTTTTACCACTTCATGCAAACCAAGCTACACTACTTATAGGATCTGCTAGCACTTATACTGCCATATAATCATGTTGTACAAATAGAAAACTTACTAGTGCAACAGTTTTGTGATTAATGAAAAGAGAGATAGGCAAACCTTGAGACAACCAAATACACGATTGCCTGTTGTTGTTCTGACAAGGCCAACATCAAGGAGAGCACGGAAGGGCCTCCTGCTCTCAGTAGGTTCAACAGAAAAATCTTCACCAGTAGCCTGCCAACAAGAAGTATTATCCCACATCCTAGTCATAGAAGGTGCCAAAAGCACCACACATCTGCATTTCTGAACACAAAATGCTATACCTCCACATTTCCTTCATATTCCTCGTCCATTTTAAGCATCTTCAAAACACGGCGAGCAAGGAGAAGCCCAGTACAATAAGCTGGATCCAAGACAGCAACCATATATCCTCCATAAGTTACACCACAATCAGATAAAAAAGACATTGAGAGAATGAAGTACCCGCAGCATAATTGGTAAGACCCACTTCAAGCCCATATTGAGGAAGTTCATGGGAATAAGCTGCTGCAAGGACCAAATCACCAGCTATACTTGCAGATATTATTTGTGCAGTAATATCCTTGTTGGTCTAATCATATAACATGTTAAGGATTTAGAAGTAATTGCCAAGATGAAATAAAATAAATAACATGAAATAAACTGTCACAAACATGTGATTTGTGGATACAAATCGAACAACAAATCGATACTTGGGGGTGTTGTATTTATTTTTGTCCTGATTTATCAGTCGAATCCTCGCACGATAGTCAGTCTTTCCCTCTGTTTGGTGAAGGAAGATGAAGTTATGAGTTATAGCATAAGCCACGATAATATAACAGGACAGAATGAATTAGTAAGAATATAACAATACTTCTTCTTCTCTTAAACTTCACTTGAAAACGCTTGAAATAAGCCTTGGTCTTCTGGGTTTTCACATAGGCCTGGCCATCACATAACACAGCATGGTTAACAAAAACATGAAAACAAACTTTTATTCCACGTCACAATGCTTCTTGTATCTAAACGATGGTATATTCACGGAAAACTAAAGTACAGATCATATAATTAGTATGAAAGATGATCAGTGGCTATATATATATATATAACCACTTCACTCACTAAAAATTGAGTTGCAATAACTAATTAATAGATTTACGAAATAAGTATGAGTAATTCATGCAATTCAGTATGAAGTAATCATTGTTGTATACTTGTATTATATGTCAACCTAACAGGTAGCCAGAAGGGGTGAGAGTGTCTGAGGATGATGACCTTGAGAACCGAACATCCCAAAGGAGATTGCGAACTTGCATTTGTGTTGTGTGACAAATATGATATCAAGTGACAAGAACAATGTTTTGGAAGGAAAATGTTTCAATTACCAGGTTAAAACAATATATGGTCTTAAGGTATATTAGATACACAATAGGTATGTCAGATAAACAAAATAACAAATAACATCTTATGAAATAGATTGATGATAATGGAAGCAAAATACACACACGTATGTACCTAGATGCCAATTAAACACGCAAATTCGTGGCAATCATGAAAATATTAAAAAAAAAAATCATTTTGAGTTGAGATCCTGGGGTTAAAAAGACAACCACGGTTTTACCACCCCCACCACCACACACACCACCACAACAACAACAAAAAAAACAAAAAAACAACGACGACAGGGAGTAAAGATCGCAAAGAAAATTCCAGTTATCAAAATCATATTCTAGTGCGTATAGACATGTCAAAACCGTCAACTCATCTGTACATCCGCAGATCTTATATATCAAAAGCGCTTCAAAATATATTAATAGAAGCATTCTAAATCGAAAAATGTGCTCGATTTGTGATCCAAAGCCCAAAAACCTAAAACCTATCCAGCAATCCTACAATCAGAGAATACGCATGGTCCATGAAATGAAGCGGATAGTAAGGAAATTTGAGGCAAAACTTGTAAACCCTAGATAATAAATCGATGATGAATCACGTAACAACCCCGGGACTTCGACTGCGAGAAGAGGACCGAGAGTCGAGGGCTCTTACCATGGGGCTCCTCCTCGTCGGCGCTGCGAGCAGGTACCTTTGAGGCAGTTCAGTGGAGCTGAAGAAATTGGCTTTCGGTACGCTCGGGTTATAAACCCTAGCAGTCATCCTTCGCGTGGACGGACGGTCCAGATCGCAGCAGAATGGGGGCCGTTTTAGTAATTTACTATCTTAAATATTGAAATGCCGTAAATAAGTTGATCCACAACGCAGCCCGACCCGTTCGCTGGACGATAAAAAATTATTTTAAAAATAAAAATAATGAATTTTTATAAAAATAATTTATTTTTTTATTATTATTCGAAATCTGGTATTTCATTTTATTTTAGTATAATTAATACAATATTATTTCAAATAATATTTGGATGATATAAAACTAAGGTGGTATTTTATTAGGAATAGATATAAATTTTTTAAAAATTTTAAAAATATCTTTGATCATATGATAATATAAAATAAGTTATAAAGTATTTTTTGAATTTATAATTATTTAAATTAAATATTTTATACTAATTAATATATTATCATGGCTTATTAAAATTATGTTTCTATGTACATATATTTATAAAATATTAGAAAGAAAAAAATGGCTTATACCATTATCATTTTGCAGTGAAAGTAAAGATTTATTGCATATACAAGAAATATATAAATTTAGAAAAATCTTTATTACAAGAAAAAATTCATTCCTAATATTTTAAATTACATTGCATAAGACCATTATCATTTTGCAGTGAAAGTAAAGGTTTATTACATATACAAGAAATACATGAATTTAGAAAAATCTCTATTATAAGAAAATTTTCGTTCATGATATTTTAAATTACATTGTATAAGACCATTATCATTTTGCAGTGAAAGTAAAGGTTTATTGCATATACAAGAAATACTGAATTTAAAAAAAATTCTATTACAAGAAAAATTTCATTCATGATATTTTAAATTACATTGCATAAGAATACTTGATAATTAATTCAGATAACATACAATAAAAGTAATAGTACATTGTGAAGACGAGCCGAATATATAAATTAAAAGAAAAATGAATATTTTATTATTAATACCAATTGTCATCAGGGGCCCATACAAGATGAATATATATATTACAAGAATAAGAAGATAACATACATGCCCACAAAATATAGCAATGAAACTGAGTTCCCAAAAGAAAATAAATTTTGTTACAATTGACTTAAAAACTGTAAAATATTTCATACATTGCACTTCAGTCCTTAACCATAAGCGCCAACTTGTTGTAGCATAGTTGAGCAAACTGTTCTCCGAGCAATTTTGAAACAACATAGCCCCTGCAACAAAAGAAAATTATTTTTTTATAACAATAAAGCGTTGCCGGTAATATAAAATCTTATATTTTCATAAACTATCTGATTTATATATATGAAATTTCACACCTGTGCAGTAAACCGTTCATTATGACAATCGATACAAGTAACCAGAAAATTACCACGGCAACATAACTGTCTTGGTTAGAAGATAAAAAACTTGAAATATAGATATTTGATCAAAAGACCAGTTTCATATCGCTGTCCATATGAGAGGTAAATATCCTGGAACATTAAAGGCTACCGATAACATAAGCATAGCACATAACAGCTACCATAACTACCAGTACAAATATATATTTACAAAATATGACTCAGGACAACGAAGTTGATGTCACTTGAGCATCACGGTTACAAAAGCAAAACAATAAATGTATAATTTCACTCCTGCCTTCCAGCAATGCTTAATCAATAAGCAGCCTATCATCATTACCACATATCTAACTATAGTCAACCTAATAAAACAAGATATAAATTTCATTCTTCATTAAAATTCCTGAACTCAAAATAAGCAGGGTATAACTTTTATTGCAGTACAAAATAATAAGAGCTATCTTTTCATAAATCATCCATAAGATTCAAATAAAATATAGAACCTATTGAGTATTCATTCCAATTTTAAATTGATGATTATATTGTACTGATCATCAAAAACATTTCCAATGAGTTGAAACTGAATAATACAAAAAGAATTAAATATCAGTTCCTCGACGAAGATAAAATTTCCAGCATGATGGTGACAATAAATAGGTGTACAATATCATAGCTATAAAGGATGATCGCACCCAAAGCCATAGCTGGCTGTTAGACCTCTCGTTGTCTAATGAATTAGTGACTCGTTCTGAGTACCCAAAAAACAAAAACAAAAAAAAGCTTATTGTAGTTCATTGCAATGGGTCAAATTATTGGACTGTTCTATGGTAATTGAAAGGCCTAAAACAAAGGCAAATCAGTAAAGTGGTATATCTGAAGACTTATGGAAAAAGACTTATGGAAAGGGGTCAAATAACTGGAAAAATCAATATACTCCCATAAAACCAATGACATGTAACAAATTTTCCCAGCATCAACATCTTAATTATAATCATTAATGTATTAATGAGAACTATGCCGAGTTCTTGTTGCACAGCAGAGTATCCATTTCATGGATTTATAAGTAACACAAAAGCACCCAGAACATGAAAGAGGTCAAATATAGTGTCTACATATGTAAAAATAACAAACAAGATAAAATACCAGGAAAGCTGAACACATAAAAAATGTACAGCCAAGTGAATACTTAAAAGAGGAAGATTACACACAAAGTCATGTTCTCTGCATCAATCAGACAACCACACGCTAATCAATAATTGATAATCATCATGCATACAACAGAAATTTTAGGAACATGCACCATTTTTCTGCTAAGAGACATCGCTGCAGAACAACTGTATTGGATATTTTTCTGCGAATAATTATTGGATCACCCTTCAAATATCAAGTGACAAAACTAGTGAAATTTCGGCAACATCCATTTACAATTAATTTACAGCCACTGTATATTTAACTGCATGGTGTATTGGATATACAGTAAAAAGGCTCAAAAATATATAAGAGAAATCAAGTATCATTCTTCCAAGGCTTTTACAAGGAGGCCATGGTTCACTACTTTGTCTCATTTTCAAGCTCCGAGGAACATTATAATTGGGAAACACCTTTACATTCTTGTTTCTCCCTGCAAGAATAGAAGTTGTTGAGAGAATCATATCAGCTAAGTTTGAGGTATCACGGGAGGTTGCCACTGTCCCTAAATCCCTAGTTCAGATGATGAATTCCAGTAAAAATGTAAGTTTATGTGTCTTATCAAGCTATCACAAAACAGTTTGAATAATTTCTATCTAGAGGCATTTTTGGCGATGACATACATTACAACTTATCTAACCATTATCTTTTCAGTGAAATCTCCTCAACTATCCCAAATTACAAGAAACACTTTTCTCGTCGCTCTGTTCCCAAATCAACATTGAAGCACTTAGAACATCCTTACATATTAATGGCATCTAGCCTTGGCATAAATACTCTCTAACCACAACATTTCACTCATTGTAGCAAAAGTGAAAAGCTGCTTACACTAACATGTCATGCCTATTTGATAATACCCCTATCCCATTAGAACTCCAGTATCACCAAAACAGATGCATGTAACCTGCAAATTAGTGCTTTCCCTCATAAGCCTCTATCAATGGACCCTCCAATTTAAACAGGATCCTGAAAAGAAATGAATAATACAAGTAGTAATAGAAGAACACCTAGAATCAGATGAGATCAATGTGGCCATTCAAATAAAATCAACCTTGAGCGGAAGGTAGAAAGGGGGCAATTCTGATTAATTAGACTTTAGATTTTCCCTTAGATAATAAAATTTATCATGTCTACCAATAATCAACTGACCAAGCCTTCTTATTAACAGATGCAATAGTACAAAAAGAGCGCAATCACAACTTTGGTTTACAACAACAAGAATAAAATCACAACTATAGCTTAAATTTAGCCAGGAACTTGGTCAATCTCAATCAAGCAAGTGAAAGTTAGTTATACTGATTAGTTCATTTTGATAATTAATTCTAGCATGCTGGATGGTACAAAAATGTTTTCTTTGAATTGTTTAAAAATATTATAAGTTACAGACTTGATCTTTTTAGAACATAAGAATCAAACTTGTGATTGGCTTTATGTGTATTTTGTGTGTGCACATTGACAAGTCCCAAAAAAAGATAAGGGAATCCATAGCACCTCCAACCCCTATTCAATCATTATACTTTGTAAGTCTTTCCAGACAAGCTGGTAATATGCATCAATTAGATAATTGGTGTAAAACAATCACCAAAGGATAAGATGATAATTTAAGCACCAAGCTTGAAATTCTACCCATAATTTATGTTAGTGTTGCTCGGCATTACCTGAGGAAGGGCAAATCTGCATGTCATTCCTTGGCATATATAGTTTTCAGATATATATTCTACACAGAGTTGAATATTACAATGCAATAGACATGAAATCAATCTCCGAGTTCCCAGATGTAAATAATATAAGTGAGAAAAAACAAGACATTGCAGCTCCCTTGCCCAGCATGCAAAAAATCAAATAGACAGACATTGCCCAGCATGATTCATCCAGCTCCCTTGCATCCACAACATCCCATGTCATAGAAGTTCATCATGCAGATAAATAATAACATGTTTTACTACTGGCCATCAGGCTTTTATGTGAAAAATAATGGAAACATCAAGCGGTTATATAAAACATCAGGCTTTTATGTGAAAAACCCTTCAAACAAAGGAAAAACTACGGGCACCGAGCAGGAATCCACTAATCAATGAATTGAAGAATACAAGAGATCCATAAAAAGAAAAATTTAAGAACACAAGAAAACCTCTACAAGAAAAGCATCAACACGCTTCCATATCATTGGCAAAACATTAAGGCTGCTAACAAATTAAGTATATCATACACTAAGACTACCATAACTACTAATATAAATAAATATTTACAAAATACGGCTCAGGACAGTGAAGTTAATGTCACTTGAGCATCACGGCTACAGAGCAAACAACAAATGTGTAATTTCACTCCTGCCTCCCAGTAATGCTCAATCAACAGGCAGCCCATCAGCATTGCCACACAAATAATACGTCTCTTTGAAAATCAACAAATATAAACTACTATATTCATTAATAATAAAACAAAGTAACATATTAAGCAGAGCCTGAATATAGGAAGTGGAATGCAAACATAACAAAAGCTAGTAAGATAAGAAAATTCCTGGCCATGTATCATTCCATTCATTTATGGAAATGTATCGGCTACAATTCCAAACATAACAAAAGCTCAATATACTGGGACTTTAAGGGATGCCACCATTATAACCGTTGCCTTAAAACATGTGCTGCAAGTATCAAAAGATAAGTTTCGTACCGCTGTCTATACGAAAGTCAATATAACTGGCCAAAAATTAAGAGCTGCCAATAAAATATTCATAATATACAATGAGGCTGTCATAACTAATAGTACAAATATATATATACTAAATACGGCTCAAGACTTAGAAGCTAATGTCAGTTGAGCATCACGGCTACAAGAGCAAAACAAAAATTGCGTAATTCTACTCCTGCCTCTCAGTAATGCTCAATCAATAGGCAGCCAATCATCATTGCAACAAATGTAATAGGTCTCTTATGCAATCATTTTGTAGCACATAAAGAGCTTTCTAAACTGTTGCCGATCTCGCCACCGCGCCCGTGCCTCGGAACCGCCAATCCTACCAGACCGCCTTACTCCCGGGGCCTCCTGGCCGGAGCGAACTTGCAAGGCAAGGTCAGAAGACTCTGGCCGGGGATCCCGGCGAGGGAGCTCCGACGATCAAGTTAGTAGACGGTGAGAGGGAACAGATTTTCCGGGACGGGCCCCAAAGGAGTCTCAGACTCAGAGAATTTACCAGCAAGAAAGGTGCTGGAGGGACCAGAAACCTGGCTGGGTCCCCTCGCCGAGCTCACGCCAAGCGATCCCCTCTCGGGGCCCTGGATCTTACTCTCGGAGCGGGGCCTTCAGCCTCTGTTTCTTACTCGTCCCACCTTACCTGGTCGCCTCCTCTTTCCTTCCTTTTATCTCCTCCCGCTGCCTGCCTGTTTTCCGCTCTTGGGAGGCTCCCCTTGTTGCTCTCGTTGTCCCTTCTCCATCCTTTTCTCTTTCCCCTTTTGGTTTCGAGGGCCAGGCGGCTTCCTGACCTCGTTTGCCGAGCCCAGCGGGGAAAGGGTAAAGGAAGGGGGGTGGCGCCGGCAGGGCGGCCGGTCAGGCCTCGGGCCCGGTGTGGACGCTCTCCTTCCCAGGTGCCGGCGTTGTCCGTTGACGGGCCCTGTTTTGCCAGAACCGCGTCTCTCGACTGCAGAACCTGTCGGGTCGACGTAAGTGATGTTTCACGTGCCGCTGCCATCTGTACGGGGCGCCGTCTGTGGTGCGCATGGCTCGAGGGCCAACCTCGGAACCTGCGCCTCCGCTCTTTGGGTCCTTCTCCGTACGGGCGGCCTGACCTCAGCCGAGGTGGACCCCTCCCGGGTGGACACCTGGCGGAGCGACAGAAGGGCGCTCGGCTTCGGTCGAGGTGGTCCCGTCTCCGGGGCCACCTGATGAAGGAGCGAAGGGGCCCGGCTCGACCTCAACCCTGGTGGGACCGTCTCTGGGCGCCACCTGGCGAGGGAGCGGGGGAGCAGCCGACCTCGGTCGAGGTGGACCCCTCCTGGGGGCACCTGGCGAGCGACACCTCGGTCGAGGTGGGCGACAGAGGGCGGGCTTCGGTCGAGGTGGTCCCGTCTCCGGGGGCCACCTGACGAAGGAGCGAAGAGGCCCGGCTCGACCTCGGCCCTGGTGGGACCGTCTCTGGGCGCCACTTGGCGAGGGAGCGGGGGAGCAGCCGACCTCGGCCGAGGTGGACCCCTCCTGGGTGGACACCTGGCGAGGCGGTAGAAGGGCGCTCGGCTTCGGTCGAGGGTGGTCCCGTCTCCGGGGCCCACCTGACGAAGGAGCGAAGGGCCCGGCTCGACCTCGACCTCGGTGGGACCGTCTCTGGGCACCACCTGGTGAGGGAGCGGGGGAGCAGCCGACCTCGGCCGAGGTGGACCCCTCCTGGGTGGACACCTGGCGAGGCGGCAGAAGGGGCCCTGAACCGAACTCGATTTCGGTCAGGGCGGTAACGCCTCGGATATCACCTGGCGAGGTAGCCGGGGGGGGCAAGGGCCGAGCTCGACCTCGGTGGCATGGGACCCACAGCTGACTCGGTCGAAGAAACCTCCACGCGGCTCAATCATGTCCGATGGAATCTGAGACCGGCGACGTCATCATTATGGCCGTAACAGTTGCCCCCCAATCTGCCGTTCCGTTGGGGCATCGTAGAACGGAACGTCGGGATTAAATGCAGATATGACATGGGGAGGCGAAGATCTTGCATCATAATTGCCGCGATCCTCGTCGCCGCTTCTCGGTGCACCCGAGGCCCTATAGGAGGCTGCCACGCGTCGCCTACTTGCCCGTAATAAATGCGTCGCTTCGAAGCAGAGGCCGTTTCCCTGCTAACGAGGCGTCGGTGTCGGGCGTGCGTCAACGCGGCGATCATCCAGTGGCTCGGAGTGGAATGATGGGTACGGTCGCTGTCGACTGAGTTTGAAAAGGAGGGACTTTTCGGAATGAGGCCTTTTCCCTTGCTTCGTGGGCGGGTTTGCTGCAGGCTAATTTTCATTGCCCCGCGTTCGTGCAGTGCATTTTCGGTGAGTGCCCTCATTTTCCTCCTTGTTCCCCTCTTCTTCCCCCTCGAATCCTTCTTGCTTTCTTCTTTGTCATGGCGCGCCGTCGCCATGTTTCCTCTAATCCGGACGAGGCCGGTCCGTCCCGGCCGAGGACTCCGTCTTCTTCCTCCTCGGAGGAGGAAGTGATCCCGGAAGAGACCCGCAGGCGACTGCAGCCTGGAGGTATCACCATTGGCATCCCCAGGGGTGTCCGGTCTCCTTCTGTCGCTTATGCTCTTCCGCTTCTTTCTCTTCCTGCTCCACCTCTTCTTTCTGCCGGTCCCTCCGGTCATGCTTCCACAATGACCGAAGGCGACCTCTCTTTGCTCCGGGAGGCCTACGGCATCCCGGGATCAATCCGTCTGCTTGTTCCGCGGCCCGGGGATCGCGTCACCATGAGTGGCCCCGGCCGTATAGCCTTCTACGAAGACTTATCTTCGATTTCCTCTGCACCCCTTCTTCCTTTCTTTCCTTAGCCACTTCCGTCTCGTTCCGGTCCAGTTGGCTCCCAATGCCATCCGAGTCATCTTTTCTTTTATTGTTTTTTGCCATTTCCATGGATTTGTTGCCCGTTTCTCCCTCTTCAGGGCTCTGTTTACCCTGAAGAGGTACTCCACTCACGACGGCTGGTGGTATATCTCGCCCCGGCCTAGGTGTCTCCGGTTCGACCTCCCTTCTTCTATCAAGGGCTGGAAGAACCGGTTCTTCTTTGCCTCGGTCGAGGATGTTGACTGGGCCTGAAGCGAACCGGACCGGTCCCCGAACCGGAACTCCCAGGTCGAGTCGGCGGACCAAGAGGCCTACTCCCAGCTCCTGAGCGATGTGGTCCCGGCGCTCGAGGTTCTGCTCTCGGAGCAAAACTTGTTTGAGGCCGGGATCAGTCCCATCCGCGAGCCAGGTGAGACTCGGTCTTTCCTTGACTTCTGTTCTCTTTCTTCTTTTTAGCCGAGCTGACTGACCTCCTTTTCTTTTGCGTTGCAGGCATGAAATTTTTGCTGGAGAACCTCCTGGAGGGCGCGGCCCAAAGGGGCGTCGTCGAGGTGGATGAGCCTGCGGTGAAGAGGGCTCGCACCGAGGTGAGCCAGGAGGTCGTGCCGGTGACCGTACCCAGCCTGGTGGCCGCTGCTCCCCCGCCCAGGCTACCTCGGGGCGGGGCCATTGATGCACCCACTGTCAGACCCGGCGGTGCTGCCGACGAGGGGCTCCACCACCAGCAGTTCCGCCCAGCACCGGCCCCGTCGTTGCCGCGGCTCCTACAGCGCAGCCCGCGACTTCTGCCATACCGTCGACGGCGATTCTTGCTGGAGGGGCAGTCGCCGCCGCAGCCGACCTGACGGCTCCGCCACCGGTGATCACCAACCGGTGCTCAGTAATCCGCGACAAAGGGCTCGCAGAGAAAGTGATGGAGTATGTCCTCCACCGCCCGGGACCGTCGATCTCGAGGCGGCAGGGACTACGCCGGCGCCTTGCTCGGGATCCTCCCGCAGCTCTTCATGGTAAGTCCGAACTTAGGCTCCTTTGTCTGTCTTGGCCTCGGTTAGCCTTTACACTAACCCGATTGTTTTGCTGTGCAGATTGGGAATGACGTGCTCCTGCTGAGGAACTTCTTCGCGGGGTACGCGAAGAAAGATGCCGAGAAGGAATAGAAGCTCGGCAAGCTCGCGGCCGACGTCAAAGATCTTATGGAGAAGGGGGTCGAGCTGTGAGCGAACAACCAGACCCTCCAGGCGGACCTGGCGCGCGCCGAGGGGCGAAACAAGGACCTGGAGTCCTCTCTGTCCGAGGAGAGGAACTCCCACCAGCGCCGCGCGGAAGAGGATGCGACCGAGAGGGCTCGCCTTCGGGCCCATTCCCAGTGGCTGGAGCGCCAGCTGGAGGAGGCCAGACGGGAGGCGAGTACAGCGAAAGAGCGGAGCACCTACGTCAACGGGCTCCTGGAGGCCGCGAAGCGGGAGGCGCAGGAAGCCGTCCCGAAATTCCGGGCCTCCGACGAGTACATCTCGGAGGTCCGGGAGGCCACCGTGGACTCCTTCCTGAAGGGGTTCCGGATGTGCCGGGAGAAGGTGGGGTCCTTCTACCCCGAGCTTGACCTCAGTGGGGTGGTGCTCGGAGGTAGGAGGCAGGGACCCGACCGAAGGGCTTCCGGCGCGGTCGACGCCATAGCTGCGCCCCGGCGAGCGACACGGCCGAAGCTCCGGAGCAACCCCCTAAGCCAGCAGCCGCCGACGGCGAGGAAGTGGAGCCTGCGACCCCGGCCGAGGACCCCGCCACCGCCAAACTGAACTGTCGTTCTTTTTCTTTTGGTTTGTTTCCTTTTTGGGGACTCCTGGCCTATCGGGACCCCCAGTTGTACTTCCCTTTATTGAGTCAATGAAATTCAGTTTGGCCATGTCTCGGACTCGCCTTCCCTTTTGCTTTTCTTTCTTCTCTTTTTCTTCCTGAGATGTTTATGTGGAGTGTCGGGACGAGGGTGGACCTGGTCCCATCCGGTGCTCGGATCAAAGTTTGGGACATTCCGGACCGCGTGGCATCAGAGTAGGCCTTGAGCGGGTCCATCTTTGGGATTGCCTTCGTGTTCGCATGGGCGAACTGGGTTCTGCCCCGCCTTCCAGACCGAAGCCCAGGACTTCCGGACTGAACCCCGGGGCTGCAGGCTTTCTCAAGCCTTGCATGGCTTGCCGAGCTGTTCTCCGTGCTCGCGTGGGCGAACTGGGCTCTGCCTCGCCTTCCAGACCGAAACCCGGGACTTCCGGACTGAACCCCGGGCCGCAGGCTTTCTCAAGCCTTGCGTGGCTTGCCGAGCTGTTCTCCGTGCTCGGTGAGCGAACTGGGTTCTGCCCCGCCTTCCAGACCGAAGCCCGGGACTTCCGGACTGAACCCCGGGCCGCAGCTTTCTCAAGCCTTGCGCGGCTTGCCGAGCTGTTCTCCGTGCTCGCGTGGGCGAACTGGGTTCTGCCCCACCTTCCAGACCAAAGCCCGGGACTTCCGGACTGAACTCCGGGGCCGCAGGCTTTCTCAAGCCTTGCGCGGCTTGCCGAGCTATTCTCCGTGCTCGCGTGGGCGAACTAGGTTCTGCCTCGCCTTCCAGACTAAGGTCCGGGACTTCTCGCTTCCTTCGGCCTTCGGCCACGATCGGGTGTGCCGAACCCAGGGCCATGCGCCGGTTTCCCTATGAGGTGAGAAAGAGCGTTTGAAGCAAAGAAACTTTATTGCAGGAGTGGGGAACCTTACATCACTGATAATACATCCTTAGATTCGAGGCGTTCCACGTCCGGGAAACCCGACCCCTCCTAATTCCTCCAAGTAGTAGGCGCCGTGGGGGAGGGCTTCTGCTACCCGATACGGGCCTTCCCAGTTCGGTGAGAGGTTCCCGCACTCCCGTGGCTGAGAAGCTTCAGCGCGCCGGAGGACTAGATCTTCGAGATGAAAGGACTTCGACCGCACTCGGGAGTTGTAATACCTGGCCACCCGCTGCCTATACGCCGCCATCCGAACTCAGGCCTTGTCCCTCGTCTCTTCAAGAAGGTCAAGGTTGAGCATCATTCTGGCGGGGTTCTCTGTCTCGTCATATTGCTCCACACGCAGTGTGGGTAGCTGAGCTCAATCGGGATGACCGCTTCGGCTCCAAAGACAAGGTTGAACGGGGTCTCGTCGGTCGCCATCCTCGGGATGGTATGGTATGCCCAAAGGATGCTAGGGAGCTCCTCGGCCCATCTGCCCTTGGCCTGGTCCAGCCGCGTGCGGAGGTCCTGCAAAATGGTCCTGTTCGTGACTTCGGCCTCTCCATTGGTCTGAGGATGCGCCATCGAGGTGAAGCGATGCCTGATGCCGAGGTCGCCGCAGAACTCTTCAAATTTCTGGCAGTCGAACTGGCATCCGTTGTCAGTGACCACGGTGTGGGGGAGGCCGAAACGGCAAACGATTGACTTCCAGAAGAACTTGCCGACGTTTGCCTCGGTGATCCGTGCCAAGGGTTCGACCTCGACCCACTTCGTGAAGTAGTCGATGGCCACGATCAAGAATTTCCGCTGTCCAGACGCCGACGGGAATGGGCCCAGAAGGTCCATCCCCATTAGGCGAATGGCCACGGAGCTGAAAGCTGGGAGATTGGGTTGGAGGGCTGCCGTTGCACCGTGGCGTGACGCTGGCACCGATCGCACCTCCTCACGAAGTCAGCGGCATCCTCCTTCATCGTCTCCCAAAAGTAGCCCTGACAAAGGGCTTTGTAGGCTACGCTCTGCCCCCCACGTGGTTCCCACAGACGCCCTCGTGAATCTCCTGGAGCACGAGTCTGGCTTCCGCGGGTCCCACGCATTTAAGGAGGGGGTAGGAGTAGGATCTTCGATACAATTGCCCATCCATCAGGATGAATCGTGTGGCCTTCCTTCTGATAAGGCGGGCCGCCACGCGGTCCTCTGGCAAGGTGCCGCTGGTTATGTATTCGGCGTACTTGTCCATCCAGCTGGGCTCACGGCTGACATGATGGACCTCCACTGGGGTCTCGTGACTTGGGGCCTTAAGGTGCTCCACATGAGCGCGACCCAGCATCGAATCCGGCAGGGTCGCCAGCCGGGAAAGAGTGTCCGCACGGGCGTTCTCCCTGCGGGGGATGTGGAAGATGTTGAAGCGCCGGAAACCGGTCGTGCCCGCCTTGACGAGCTCCAAGTATTTCGCCATCTGTGGGTCGTGCGCGGCATACTCCCCAGAGACCTGTCCTGCCACGAGCTGGGAGTCGGTGAAGGCCTTAAGGTTAGTCACGCCCAGCTCGTGGGAGACCCTCAGCCCGGCGAGGAGCGCCTCGTACTCCGCCTGATTGTTTGTCGCGGCGAACTGGAAACGGAGCGCGCATTCGGCGACGACCTCGTCGCTGTTGGCAAGAATGAGTCCGGCTTCGCTCCCGCCGGAGTTCGAGGCTCCATCTACGTGGAGGATCCACGCGTCCTCTCCGGGCCCCTCGGGGCCCGCTTTCGGCTGCTGGTGCAAGGGATCCTCCTCGGGATCCTTGCCTAAGCCCGCGCATTCGACCAAAAAGTCGGCTAGCACTTGTACTTTCATGACCGACCTGGGCCTGTACGCGATGTCGAACTCGCTGAGCTTCAGTGCCCACTTCGCCAATCGCCCCGAGGTGTCGGGTCAGCTGAGCACCGCTTTCAGCGGCTGATCCGTCAGGACGGCGATGGGATACGCTTGGAAATATGGCCTGAGACGCTGAGCAGACACTATTAACGCAAAAACGAGCTTCTCGGACCGAGAATACCTGATCTCTGCGTCGCGGAGAAGTTTGCTGGTATAGTACACTGGCCGCTGGACTCCTTGGTCATCGGTCCGAACCAGGACCGAACTGACGGCTTCCGGGGTGACTGCTAGGTTGAGGATGAGCTCCTCCCCTTCCTCGGGCCGGGAAAGCAGCGTGGCGATGCGAGCATCTTCTTCAGCTCTTTAAAGGCCTCCTGGCATTCCTTGGTCCAGGCGAAGTCGTTCATCTTTCTCAGCACCTTGAAAAAGGGACGGCAGCGATCAGCCGACCTGGAGATAAAACGGCTGAGGGCCGCAACCCGGCCGATGAGTTGCTGCACTTGCTTCTTGGAGGCAGGCTGCTCCATGTCCAGGATGGCCTGGACCTTCTCCGGGTTGGCTTCAATTCCTCTTTGGGTCACCATGAACCCTAGGAACTTCCCGGCGGAGACGCCGAAGGCGCACTTCACAGGGTTCAGCTTCATCTGATGACGTCGGAGGTTGCCGAATGTCTCCGCCAGGTCAGCTACGTGGTCCGAATCGGGTCTGCTCATTACCAGCATATCGTCCACGTACACCTGCATGTTGCGGCCGATCTGGTCTTTGAAGATCCTGTTGACCAGATGCTGGTACGTGGCCCCAGCGTTCTTGAGGCCGAACGGCATCATCTTGTAGCAAAAAGTTCCGCGGTCGGTGATGAAGGCGGTGTGCTCCTCGTCCTCCGGGTTCATTCGGATCTGGTTGTATCCAGAGAAGGCGTCCATGAATGACAGGAGGCGATGCCCGAGGTGGTGTCAACCAGCTGGTCGATTTTTGGAAGAGGGAAGCTGTCCTTCGGGCAAGCTCGGTTGAGGTCGGTGTAGTCCACACAGATCCTCCACTTACCACTGCTCTTCCTTACCATGACCACGTTCGCCAGCCAGCTGGGATATTGGACTTCCTGCACAAAGCCGGCGGCGAGGAGTTTCTCCACCTCCTCGTTGATGGCCCTCTGTCTCTCCATGGCGAAGCTCCTCTTCTTCTGGCGGACCGGCGGCAGCTCGGATCCACGTTCAGTCTGTGTGTAATGACCTCGGGGGAATGCCCGGCATGTCGGCCGCTGACCAGGCGAACACGTCTGCGTATGCACGGAGGAACTCCAGCAGGCGGCCCGTTCTTCTTCTGGGAGTTGCGCCCCGACCTGCACCGTCTTCAGCGGGTCCAAACCAAGGGGATAAGTCAACAGGCGTTCTATGGGCCCCCCTGGGTTCCTTCTCCCTTAGGTCGAGGTCGTCAACATCGGGGCCGAGCTCCGCGCCCCGGGCGCCCGGGACCGTCTGGAGGCAATGCGGGACCGGCTGGGTCATCCCCTTCATCACCCCGGGCCCGGAAGGCGTGGGGAACTGCACCAACAACCTCTTCGTGGAAATCATGGCGTCCAGTTGGTTGAGCCCGGGATGCCCGAGAATTGCGTTATAAGGCGAAGGGAGCTTGACGACGGTAAACGTCATCAGGACGTCGTCTGCCGAGGTGGGGATCCGGCGGTGACCGGGAGAGTGATATCCCCTTCGATCCCCACGGAGTCTCCGGTAAAGCCTACCAGGAGGGTATGTGAAAGAAAAAAATTGTGGTGCAGGTGCCTACGCTAAGTATGCAACAGCACAGGGAGCAGGTAAATATTTTAAAATATTTTTAAAATAAATGCGAAAAATACCTACTTCGCACAGGATCTAGCATATGCAAGATGCATGTATTGGCATGATACAGGACATATAATATTTATAACATTTTAATAAATTTAGATCTATACATGCACCGAATTAAAACCCAAAAACATACCTTATTCCTAGCTGGAATAAGTCTGGGATAAACCTGGAATAGACTGGAATAACTGGAATAAAGTTATTCCAGTCATCTTCCACCTTGGGCTGAAAACAGGGCTTCCGAAAAGTCCCTGGAACGCCGCCTTCCGGACCTCCGATCGCTCCCAAATTTGAGCTGTAGATTCTTAAGGAAGTCCTCTTCGATTTGGCACTGGTTTCTGCAAGAAAAACTAAGCCAATAAATCGTAAAAAATCGCCAAAGTCTGCTGCACGAAAATGGCAGCAGAACGGAGTAGCAGCCTTCGTCATTGGATTTCGGGCAACTGGAGCGATCCCGGCTCGCGTGGTTGGCTCCGAGGAGTAGAAGAATACTCCCTCTAGAGAGGAGACACGCCCGGGGCTCTCCGATCCCTCTCCATGCGCGATGCTAGCCGCCGGAAAAGGGGTTCACGGTCCCAGGTTGCTGCAGCAAAACAGAATTGCTGCAGCATGGATTTTTTAGCAGTTTAAAGAGAGGATTGATGCCTTGTTTCTCTCCCTCACACACTCCAAATCCCAGTGTATCCAAGCTCTATAACAGGGGTCACTCAAAGAACACCTTGCTTTTCTTTTGGCTCCTCATACGCTGGGTTTTTTCACGTCGCAACAGGGACGGCTGGGTGGTATAAGAAGGCAGCGGAGAGAGGGAGGGAGGCCAAGGGGTCACCGGCTGCTATTAACCTAATAAACCAGCCATTAACAAAGGTTTAAAGCCATTAACCCAAGTTAAAAACCATTAAACCAACAAAAGAAAAGGAGTGAATGCCAACGGGTGGAGAAGAGGAAGGGACGCCCAGCTTCATTTGACGCTTGGAATTCTACTCCCAGCGGTTGGAAAAAATTCCAACGAAAAGTAAACCGTGTAAACGGTTCAAGGAGAGGAAAAACACTGGTTCAAACAAAACCGGTTCAATCCCAAAAAAAAAAAATAATTGGTTCAATCCAATTGAACCGGTTCAAGCCCAATAAAATTGGGTTCAATTGGTTCATAACCAATTGGAGGCCGAAACAAGCTCCGAATCAGTTCAAAACTGATTCAGAAAAATCCTGGCGCAACGCTGGTCAGCCTGGAACAATTTCCGGTTGACACAGACAAGGGCAAGACGGAAAAAAGAGTGCTCAAAAATACTGTGACCATAAAACCGAGACGATTCCTAATCGTAATTAGTATCCGGATCAGAGAGTTATCCTCTGTGGCGTGTGACCTCATAGATTCAAACCTAAACGGTAGCACTAGAATAATTTCTAGTACCAGCACAAGAAATCATCTAGCAATGGGTCCCGGCGTCCGGATAGGTCGAAGATGTGGGAGCAAACTATCGAACCTCTGGCATATGGTTACCGTATAATTCATCCATTTGACCTCAAATGCTCAAGACGACTGAGATTGGGCCGCCAACCCAGACTGAGTCAGTCGACTACATGTCTCAACCTCGCAAGCCTAGTGACTCTTCACTAGGGCTACCCCGGTCGAGGATTTGCTAAATTGAGATACTGCGAGACATTCAATCCAAACTGTTTGGACAGGTCAATTCCATCTTGGTCCATCACTGCTCCACAAGTACTTGCCTGTACCCAGAAACCTTCCGTCACCGGATTAAAAATCCGGGTAGTCCGGCACCAAAGCACAGGAAGTTGCTTGCAAGCTACCGCGATGACCTCAGGTCAGAGGGACACTTATACCCATATCCAATCGTGAGTATCCCTTTGGCAGAAAGGGACTGCACGGAGTCACGTTCAATGAGATATCACATATATCCCACTTGCAGATTACATCAGTGTCACCACACTCATTTAGTCAAGAGGACAACCAAACGATGTGAACTACAACAACCTATACTTGATATATTGCCGTCCAGTACAATATATCCTTTGGTTGTGAACCGGGTTTAAGGACCACTCGATACATCCTCTCTGTATCGAAGTCAGTGTAGTCCTAAGGACTTCATCACATAGGAAAGAGTTCATTTCAGGGAAATTCAATACGTGATGAGCTGCCAAAAATTATATTTTATTAATTCATCGAAAAAGTACAATACTTAGCACAACCACCTACAACCCAGGCGATTGGCTTTGGGACACAATTTCCAACAGTATGCACCGGTTCGGACATCCATCTGCCAGATCTCGTAATCAAAATATGCTGCCAAAGCAAGCATGATCCGAATAGACTTGAGCATTGCCACAGGGAAAATGTCTCGTCATAATCGATACCATATCGTTGACGATACCCCTTGGCAACCAGACGGGCTTTATAGGTCTCTACCTTCCCATCTGCGCCCCTTTTTCTCTTGAAGATCCATTTACACCCGATGGGTTTTATTCCTTCAGGCGGATCAACCAATGTCCAAACATTGTTGATTTCCATGGACTCCATTTCGGATCACATGGCTCCAAGCCAAGCCTCAGAGTCAGATCTCGGAAGTGCATCCATATAGGTGATCGGATCCTCATTGTTCTCATCGAGCTCAATGGGATCTCCGTCCCGGACCAAGAAACCGTAGTATCTGTCCGGCTGACGCGGTATTCTACCGGATCTCCTAATGGGTTCCGGGTGTGATTCAATCACAGCCGGTTCTACGATGTCCTTAGAGTGTGTAAGTTCTTCTATTGGCTGAACTTCATCAAGTTCAATCTTAGAGGCTATAGTTCCTTCTCCAAGGAACTCCTTTTCCAAAAAGATAGCTCTAAGAGCAACAAACACCTTTTGTTCATTCTCTAAGTAGAAGAAATACCCTTTGGTTTCCTTAGGATAACCAACAAATAAACACCGATCAGACCTAGGACCAAGTTTGTCTGAGTCTAAACGCTTTACGTAAGCCGGACAACCCCAGACCCGAAGGTGTGAGATTGATGGTTTACGTCCATTCCACATCTCATACGGAATGGAGACAACAGATTTACTTGGAACATTATTTAATAAGTAACAGGCTGTCTGAAGCGCATATCCCCAAAAGGATAGCGGCAAAGTTGCAAAGCCCATCATGGATCGAACAATGTCCAACAAGGTTCGATTCCTCCATTCGGACACACCATTCAACTGTGGTGTTCCTGGAGGAGTCCACTGAGAGAGAATTCCATTCTCCTCAAGATATGTCAAAAAAGCACCAGATAAGTATTCGCCACCTCGATCAGATCGAAGGGTTTTAATACTTTTTCCAGTTTGCTTTTCTACTTCATTACGGTATCGTTTGAACATTTCAAACGACTCAGACTTATGTCTCATTAAAAAGACATAACCGAACCTTGAAAAGTCGTCTGTAAAAGTAATGAAATATTTGTATTCTCCTATAGCACTAACTGTCATCGGTCCACATACATCAGTATGTATTAGACTTAGAAGTTCTGTAGCTCGTTCACCTTTTCCAGTAAAAGGTGACTTGGTCATTTTACCAAGTAAACAGGATTCACAAGTGGGCAGTGATTCAGAATTACTGACCTCGAGGAGTCCATCTCCTCGCATTTTGTTTATCCTATTTTGGTTAATATGACCTAGCCTACAGTGCCAAAGATACAAATCGTTGACATTATCCAACCTTGAGCATTTGCTGGAAGTGTACATTACACTAACAGGCCTTGATAGAACGTATATGCCATTATTTAATCTAGCTTTCATTATAACAGAGTTATTCAAAATAACATTGCAAAAATCTCCTTTTATTGATAGTTCAAAACCACAACTGGCCAAAAGGCCTACAGAGATTATACACATAATGAAACTAGGACAATAGTGACAGTCTACTAGTTCGACAGTACAAGACTCAAAGACAAGACGCAGGACTCCAACCGCCAGTACTGGAACACGATTTCCATTCCCGACGCTCAGAAACTGTTCTCCATCTTCAAATCTTCTGCTAACTTGAAGTCCCTGTAACGAATTACAAACATGAATTGGACTACCAGTATCCAATACCCAGTTAGCAGTATCAACAATTGAATAATTACAAGGTCTTATCATATAAATACCTTGTTCAGCAAACTTCTGCTTTCTCGGCCTGTTCGGATCAAGGGATGCTATATAAAGAGGACAGTTCCTCTTCCAGTGTCCCTTTTTCTTGCAGTGGAAGCACTCTGCAGAAGACTGATCAGCCTTAAACTTCCTGGTCTGACTCGGGCCAGGAGCATTCTGCACCTTCTTTCCCTTTTTATTTATTTTCTTCTTCCCTTTCTTAAAGGGACGACGACCTCTACTACCTCCCACTAAATTCACCACCCCCTTATTCAGTTGGTGGTCTTTCTCGAAAGTCTGTAGCAACCCCAAAAGACCATGGTAGTTGACTGCAGGCTTGTTCATTCTATAATGATCAAGAAAGTCAAGATAGGAGGAGGGAAGAGAATTCAGGATCGCATCCTTGCCGAGCTGCTCGTGCAAGGGGCATCCGAGTTTGCCCAGTTTTTCAATCAACTCGATCATGTACAATACATGATCAGTGACTGAACCGCCATTCGGCATCTTGGAGTTGTAGATGGCACAAGACACTTTGTACCGTTCTACATCATCCGGGGTGCCGAAGGATTCCTTCAACTTTTGAAGGATTTCATCAGGTTGGGCCTCCTCGAATTTGCGAGTGAACTCGTCGTTCATCGCCGCTAGCATAATGCAACGGACAGTAGTCCGATCAGAGACCCACTTCAAATAAGCATCTCTGATCGCACTCCGTGCATTAGCGGGAGGGATTTCAGGTGCCGGATCCGTTATCACATACAGGATCCGTTCGTACTCCAGAACTATTCTCAACTTTCGATACCAACTATCGAAGTTGTGACCCTTTAACTTCTCGTTATCGAGAAGTGACCGGAGCGACAAGTTTGAAGACATCTGAAAAGAAACAAGACCAAATTAGTTTATGAATTAATAACTTAACCAAAAGACTTGGACTTTAGTCTAAAGGTTTCTCCCACTAATTTTTCAGATTGGTAGCCTCTGACTCCAATCCGTGAAAACAACATTTTTCAAGTGGGTACTGAAATCCAATAGGCCACGCATGAGCCCGACTATGGCCGGCTCACCCATACGAGCCTAAAGGTAGGTTCGTAAACCAATTGTTTCCCTAAACAATTTTCAGTATTTTATTTTGCCCCAGAGAACACCCCAATCGGCCTAGGGGCCTCCTATTGCGGGTCTTTGGTTAGGTCCAACCATTAAAATGACTAATCCAATGCTTCCAGCTAACTAAAGACCAAGCCCGACTATGGCCGGCCCACCTGGTCCCGTTAAGGAGGTTGCACTGAACCATCATCGATCAGATAGAAATTCCAGTCGCCGGATGTACACCCGTTCTATGGAACTGCCGATGCACACCAAGCTAGTGGACACATTTCTATCCAACTTAATGGGAGGCTAAGACACTGTCAATTCCTTGACTTAGTCTTTTTAAGGACCTAATAATTTTTAGAGGATTTTTTTTTTTTTTTTGTGACAGAAGAAAAAGGTAAGGATATGGATCATCCTCCCACTGAATCAATCAGATTCTAGGAGGGTTGAATTAAATCAACAATTGATCCATGGGCACCTATTGATCAGTCAGACCGATCAACCTGGGTGACATGGGTTAACTCGAGTCATTGAGCTTTTCCAATCAGTTCTGGTTGACTCGACTAGCCAGGTAGGTGAGATCATGGGTGAGTATCCGCCATTAACCATCTTTCCTAGACACCAACCAAGTTGGCCAGGAAAGAGGTAGCCTCATACAACCATGATCACAATTGCCAAACCTGCCTCGACACCAGTCAGTTTACCAGACTCGATCAGACTAGCCTAAAGACTCGGGCGTCCACTGAGCCACTAATTGGATCCATTTTAGATGAACGGATCAACTAATCTAACTATCAGATAGTTCTAAAGAAAGACCTTAAACAACTTTTGTTTAATCTTCTTTTAATCCGGTTCAACTAAACTTAGGTCTAACCTAGTGATGGACCCAACTAATCAGCTAACCCAATTAACCCAATTTGGCTTATGCAAATTTTATTAGATTTCATAAACCTAAAAATTTTTTTATTAAGCCAAATACTTAATTAAAATATTTTTTAATTAAGTCTCTATGTAAAACAATTTTACATCTTAAATTATGCATCATATCTAGATTTATACTTTTATAAATATTATATGACCCAAATAACAAAATTATAAATCATGCCAAATTTATAATTTTAATTTCTTTTTGATTTCCTTAAAGGATCCTTCTGAAGAGGCCAACACAGACGAACCGCATCGTGTCAAAGACACACGGCCATGGTGAAGGTCTCAACTAGGTTCCTAAAAGTACTCTCTAATCCCAAGATTAAACAATTTAATCTACTATACATGCATCAAGATATGTTACTCTAGAACCTGGCTCTGATACCACTGAAAGAAAAAAATTGTGGTGCAGGTGCCTACGCTAAGCATGCAACAGCACAGGGAGCAGGTAAATATTTTAAAATATTTTTAAAATAAATGCGGAAAATACCTACTCCGCACAGGATCTAGCATATGCAAGATGCATGTATTGGCATGATACAGGACATATAATATTTATAAACATTTTAATAAATCTAGATCTACACATGCACCGAAATTAAAACCCAAAAACATACCTTATTCCCAGCTGGAATAAGTCTGGGATAAACCTGGAATAGACTGGAATAACTGGAATAAAGTTATTCCAGTCGTCTTCCACCTTGGGCTGAAAACAGGGCTTCCGAAAAGTCCCCGGAACGCCGCCTTCCGGACCTCCGATCGCTCCCAAATTTGAGCTGTAGATTCTTAAGGAAGTCCTCTTCGATTTGGCACTGGTTTCTGCAAGAAAAACTAAGCCAATAAATCGTAAAAAATCGCCGAAGTCTGCTGCACGAAAATGGCAGCAGAACGGAGTAGCAGCCTTCGTCATTGGATTTCGGGCAACTGGAGCGATCCCGGCTCGCGTGGTTGGCTCCGAGGAGTAGAAGAATACTCCCTCTAGAGAGGAGACACGCCCGGGGCTCTCCGATCCCTCTCCATGCGCGATGCTAGCCGCTGGAAAAGGGGTTCACGGTCACAGGTTGCTGTAGCAAAACAGAATTGCTGCAGCAGGGATTTTTTAGCAGTTTAAAGAGAGGATTGATGCCTTGTTTCTCTCCCTCACACACTCCAAATCCCAGTGTGTCCAAGCTCTATAACAGGGGTCACTCAAAGAACACCTTGCTTTTCTTTTGGCTCCTCATATGCTGGGTTTTTTCACGTCGCAACAGGGGACGACTGGGTGGTATAAGAAGGCAGCGGAGAGAGGGAAATAGAGAGGGAGGGAGGCCAAGGGGTCACCGGCTGCTATTAACCCAATAAACCAGCCATTAACAAAGGTTTAAAGCCATTAACCCAAGTTAAAAACCATTAAACCAACAAAAGAAAAGGAGTGAATGCCAACGGGTGGAGAAGAGGAAGGGACACCCAGCTTCATTTGACGCTTGGAATTCTACTCCCAACGGTTGGAAAAAATTCCAACGAAAAGTAAATCGTGTAAACGGTTCAAGGAGAGGAAAAACACTGGTTCAAACAAAACCGGTTCAATCCCCAAAAAAAAAAACAATTGGTTCAATCCAATTGAACCGGTTCAAGCCCAATAAAATTGGGTTCAATTGGTTCATAACCAATTGGAGGCCGAAACAAGCTCTGAATCAGTTCAAAACTGATTCAGAAAAATCCTGGCGCAACGCTGGTCAGCCTGGAATAATTTTCGGTTGACACAGACAAGGGCAAGACGGGAAAAAGAGTGCTAAAAAATACTGTGACCATAAAACCGAGACGATTCCTAATCATAATCAGTATCCGGATCAGAGAGTTATCCTCTGTGGCGTGTGACCTCATAGGTTCGAACCTAAACGGTAGCACTAGAACAATTTCTAGTACCAGCACAGGAAACCATCTAGCAATGGGTCCCGACGTCCGGATAGGTCGAAGATGCGGGAGCAAACTATCGAACCTCTGGCATATGGTTACCGTATAATTCATCCCTTTGACCTCAAATGCTCAAGACGACTGAGATTGGGCCGCCAACCCAGACTGAGTCAGTCGACTACGTGTCTCAACCTCGCAAGCCTAGTGACTTTTCACTAGGGCTACCCCGGCCGAGGATTTGCTAAATTGAGATACTGCGAGACATTCAATCCAAACTGTTTGGACAGGTCAATTCCATCTTGGTCCATCACTGCTCCACAAGTACTTGCCTGTACCCAAAAACCTTCCATCACCGGATTAAAAATCCGGGTAGTCCGGCACCAAAGCACAGGGAGTTGCTTGCAAGCTACCGCGATGACCTCAGGTCAGAGGGACACTTATACCCATATCCAATCGTGAGTATCCCTTTGGCAGAAAGGGACTGCACAGAGTCACGTTCAATGAGATATCACATATATCCCACTTGCAGATTACATCAGTGTCACCACACTCATTTGGTCAAGAGGACAACCAAACGATGTGAACTACAACAACCTATACTTGATATATTGTCGTCCAGTACAATATATCCTTTGGTTGTGAACCGGGTTTAAGGACCACTCGATACATCCTCTCTGTATCGAAGTTAGTGCAGTCCTAAGGACTTCATCACATAGGAAAGAGTTCATTTCAGGAAAATTCAATACGTGATGAGCTGCCAAAAATTATATTTTATTAATTCATTGAAAAAGTACAATACTTAGCACAACCGCCTACAACCCAGGCGATTGGCTTTGGGACACAATTCCCAACAGTATGCACCGGTCTCAGCTGATCATGGGACAAATTCATCCGAGAGAAAGCATCGTAAAAAAGCTCGTCAGCCGAGCTTCCACTATCCACCATAATTCGATGTACAGGATGCTTCGCGATGGTCATCTCGACCACCACGGCATCATTGTTTACATTCTCGTTTTCCTTCCCTCCTCAGGAGGGATTACATTCTCCGGGCTCCCGATTTCCCGGGCTCTCTTCGCCACCCGCCCGACCCCAAGTGAGATCATGCCCACCGGCTTCTCCGTCGGGCTGTTATCGATTGCAGGAACTGGTGGTAAGGCCACGAGTGGCTGCCCCTCCGGGGAGACCTCGTTCCTGACGAACTTCTTGAGGTAGCCCCTCTTGATCAGCTCCTCAATTTCTCGCTTCAGGTTGCGACACTCCTCCGTGTCATGGCCGTGCTCGCGGTAGAACTGGCAGTACTTTGACTTGTCTCGGATACCTCTTGGGTTCTGTAGAGGAGGTCGGCGGAGGTAGTGCTCGCCCTCAATTTCCATGAGGATCTTTGTTCGAGGGGCGAGGAGAGGGGTGAACCTCCGCTCCGGAATGGCCTCGCCCTTCGACCTCGGATTCGGGCGAGGGTCGGCAGGTGGCCCGGGCTTCCGAGCTCCTGGAAGATCCCTCGGGGATGGCCTCTTCGGAGTCTTCCCATCCAGCTCTCGGCGGGTGCGGTCGGCCTCCTCCGCTCGGATGTACTTGTGGGCGCGAAGGAGGAGCTCGGAGTACGTCCTGGGAGGCTTTTTGTCCAGGGAGTAGGTCAGGCGGGATGTCTTGAGCCCGCGCTTCAAAGCCAGCATGGCGACGGGCTCATCCAGGCTGTAGATTTCCAGGGCTGCGGTCTTGAACCGGGTGATGTAGTCCCGTAGCAGCTCCTGGTCCTGCTGGCGGATGGAGAAGAGGCTATCCACCTCTCTTGGCACCTTCTGACAAGCGTCGAAGTGTGCCACAAACTTTCCTTCCAGCTGATGGAAGGAGCAAATAGATCCGGGCTCGAGGCGGGTGAACCAGACTCGAGCGGCCTTCCGGAGGGTAGCGGGGAAGGCGATCCACAAAAGGGCGTCAGTGGCCCCCTGGACCCTCATGAGAGCCTTGTAGCTCTCCAGATGGTCCAGAGGGTCGGTGGTCCCGTCGTAGGGATCCACCTGTGGCATGCGGAACCGGCTCAGGATCGGCTCCGCCTGGATTTCTTCAAAGAAGGGAGGACGGGAGTCGTAGCCCGCCGGGTCCGTCGATGAGTTCTTCAGGTCGGCAAATCGGCGAGCGAACTCCGCCAACTTGCGCTCGTGCTCCTCCAGGCGCCTCTCGGTCTGACGGCTGATGGCCTCGTCGGTGGAGTCTTCTACCGAGGCTGCTGGCGAAGGGGGCGCCGATCGGTCTCGGTGCGAAGTCACGCCTCGGCGCTGCTTGCTGTGATGCACCGTCTTGGCTTCATCGGCCGGGGATCGACTCTCGTGATCCGCCGAACCGGAGTAGTTTCTTTTTGCGGGAGCCTGGTGGCTCCCGCGGGGGTTGGAGACCGCCCTCGGGTGGGATGGCCTACCCTGAATGGAGCGCAGGCTCCCACGCGGCCCCGCGGCTCGAGCCGCGGGGGTCCCCGGCTGCTGTTGCGTGGCCTGGGACCGCTGCTGAAGTTGAAGCTGCCGGACCGCCGAGGTCAAAGTCTGCAGCTGTTGGATGACGGCCGCGAGGGGCCCGTCTGCCGAGGTCGGCGGTAGTGGAAGAGGAGGGGGAGCTGGGAGCTCCCTCTCTGGGCTGTGGGCCCCTTAAGGGGAGGGAACCTCCCCCACACGGCTGGTGGATGCCTCGCGCCCACGAGTGACCACCATTGTCGGAGAGCGCCGTGCCTGCAGAAAGCTGGCTCGCACTAGGGGTGTTGTCCTGCCCCCCTTCCTAGCGCGCCAATCTGTTGTCGATCTCGCCGCCGTGCCCGTGCCTCGAAACCGCCGATCCTACCAGACCGCCTTACTCCCGGGGCCTCCTGGCCGGAGCGAACCTGCAAGGCAAGGTCAGAAGATCCTGGCCGGGATCCCGACGAGGGAGCTCCGACGATCAAGTTAGTAGACGGCGAGAGGGAACAGATTCTCCGGGACGGGCCCCCAAAGGAGTCCCAGACTCAGAGAATTTACTAGCAAGAAAGGTGCTGGAGGGACCAGAAACCCGGCTGGATCCCCTCGCCGAGCTCACGCCAAGCGATCCCCTCTCAGGGCCCTGGATCTTACTCTCGGAGCGGGGCCTTCAGCCTCTGTTTCTTACTCGTCCCACCTTACCTGGTCGCCTCCTCTTTCCTTCCTTTTATCTCCTCCCGCTGCCTGCCTGTTTTCCGCTCTTGGGAGGCTCCCCTTGTTGCTCTCGTTGTCCCTTCTCCATCATTTTCTCTTTCCCCTTTTGGTTTCGAGGGCCAGGCGGCTTCCTGACCTCGTTTGCCGAGCCCAGCGGGGAAAGGGTAAAGGAAGGGGGGTGGCGCCGGCAGGGCGGCCGGTCAGGCCTCGGGCCCGGTGTGGGCGCTCCCCTTCCCAGGTGCCGGCGTTGTCCGTTGACGGGCCCTATTTTGCCAGAACCGCGTCTCTCGATTGCAGAACCTGTCGGGCCGACGTAAGTGATGTTTCGCGTGCCGCCGCCATCTGTACGGGGCACCGTCTGTGATGCGCACGGCTCGAGGGCGAACCTCAGAACCTGCGCCTCCGCTCTTTGGGTCCTTCTCCGTACGGGCGGCCTGACCTCGGTCGAGGTGGACCCCTCCCGGGTGGACACCTGGCGGAGCGGCAGAAGGGCGCTCGGCTTCGGTCGAGGTGGTCCCGTCTCCGGGGGCCACCTGACGAAGGAGCGACGGGGCCCGGCTCGACCTCGAGCCTGGTGGGACCGTCTCTGGGCGCCACCTGGCGAGGGAGCGGGGGAGCAGCCGACCTCGGCCGAGGTGGACCCCTCCTGGGTGGACACCTGGCGAGGCGACAGAAGGGCGCTCGGCTTCGGTCGAGGTGGTCCCGTCTCCGGGGGCCACCTGACGAAGGAGCGAAGGGGCCCGGCTCGACCTCGGCCCTGGTGGGACCGTCTCTGGGCGCCACCTGGCGAGGGAGCGGGGGAGCAGCCAACCTCGACCGAGGTGGACCCCTCCTGGGTGGACACCTGGCGAGGCGGCAGAAGGGCGCTCGGCTTCGGTCGAGGTGGTCCCGTCTCTGGGGGCCACCTAACGAAGGAGCGAAGGGGCCCGGCTCGACCTCGGCCTCGGTGGGACCATCTCTGGGCGCCACCTGGCGAGGGAGCGGGCGAGCAGCCGACCTCGGCCGAGGTGGACCCCTCCTGGGTGGACACCTGGCGAGGCGGCAGAAGGGGCCCTGAACCGAACTCGACTTCAGCCAGGGCGGTAACGCCTCGGGATATCACCTGGCGAGGTAGCCCGGGGGGGCAATGGCCGAGTTCGACCTCGGTGGCATGGGACCCGCAGCTGACTCGGTCGAAGAAACCTCCACGCGGCTCAATCATGCCCGACAGAATCTGAGACCGGCCATGTCATCATTATGGCCGTAATATAAACATATTACAAATTTACATAGAAGAGTACTATAAGCAAATAAGAAGCAAAAATCATATGTTATAAACGACGATTATGATTTTACAACACGTTCGACTCCGACATTAACAATGACAAATACTCCTAAGTATCTAAACTACTAATTGAGATTGTCCACACGTAAACCCAAGTACAAAGCCTACAACAAAGGCTACAAAACAAACATTAAGGTTTTAAAAGGTGCACCCACATTCCTGGCCAAGTCTACATCTTCTTTTCCTCCTTTGTATTTCATGTAATATATTTTTTCATTGATGAATCGTCAGGAGGTTGAAGATAATTCTCAAATGCAAATAGTGCCTCTTGTCTGGTTTTAAACTTCTTATATAAGGCATGCTTGAACCTAGTGATATGGCAACATCGCTGACGTGGACCATGTGTCAGACCCAGCTGGAAGCCGCAGGTGCCACGTGAATTTTTTCTTTCAAACCTCCTGCTCCTTCACCGTGTGGCACCCCATGACGGGTCCACCTCGACCGAAGTCGAGCACCTCTCTGCCGCTCTGCCAGGTGTCTAACCAGGAGGGGTCGATCTCGGCCGATGCTGGCGGCCCTCCTGCTCCCTCGCCAGGTGGCGCCCCATGACGGGTCCACCTCTGTCGAGGTCGAGCCAGGCCCTCCTGCTCCTTCGCCAGGTGGGCCCCCATGACGGTTCCACCTCGGCCGAAGTCGAGCACCTCTTTGCCGCTCCGCCAGGTGTCCACCCAGGAGGGGTCCACCTCGGCCTATGCTGGTGGCCTCCTGCTCCCTCGCCAGGTGGCGCCCCATGACGGGTCCACCTCTGCCGAGGTCGAGCCAGGCCCTCCTGCTCCTTCGCCAGGTGGCACCCCATGACGGGTCCACCTCGACTGAAGTCGAGCACCTCTTTGCCGCTCTACCAGGTGTCCACCTCGGTCGATGCTGGCGGCCTCCTGCTCCCTTGCCAGGTGGCGCTCCATGACGGGTCCACCTCTGCCGAGGTCGAGCCAGGCCCTCCTGCTCCTTCGCCAGGTGGCATCCCATGACGGGTCCACCTCGGCCGAAGTCGAGCACCTCTCTACCGCTCCGCCAGGTGTCCACCCAGGAGGGGTCCACCTCGGCCTATGCTGGAGGCCTCCTACTCCCTCGCCAGGTGGCGCCCCATGATGGGTCCATCTTTGCCGAGGTCGAGCTAGGCCTTTTTGCTCCTTCGACAGGTGGCCCCCCATGACGGGTCCATCTCGGCCAAAGTCGAGCACCTCTCTGCCGCTCTGCCAGGTGTCCATCCAGGAGGGGTCCACCTCGGCAGATGCTGGCGGCCTCCTGCTCCCTCGCAAGGTGGCGCCCCATGATGGGTCCACCTCTGCCAAGGTTGAGCCAGGCCCTCCTGCTCCTTCGCCAGGTGGCACCCCATGACGAGTCCACCTCGGTCGAAGTCGAGCACCACTCTGCCGCTCCGCCAGGTGTCCACCTAGGAGGGGTCCATCTTGGCCTATGCTGGCGGCCTCCTGCTCCCTCGCCAGGTGGCACCCCATGACGGGTCCACCTCTGCCGAGGTCGAGCCAGGCCCTCCTGCTCCTTCGCCAGGTGGCACCCCATGACGGGTCTACCTCGATCGAAGTCAAGCACCTCTCTGCCGCTCCGCCAGGTATCCACCCAGGAGGGGTCCACCTCGATCGATGCTGGCGGCCTCCTGCTCCCTCACCATGTGGCACCCCATGATGGGTCCACCTCTACCGAGGTCGAGCCAGGCCCTCCTGCTCCTTCGCCAGGTGGCACCCCATGACGGTTCCACCTTGGTCGAAGTCGAGCACCTCTCTGCCGCTCCACCAGGTGTCCACCCAGGAGGGGTCCACCTCGACCAATGCTGGCGGCTTCCTACTCCCTCGCCAGGTGGCGCCCCATGATGGGTTCACCTCTACCGAGGTCGAGCCAGGCCCTTCTACTCCTTCGCCAGGTGGCCCCCCATGACGGGTCTACCTCGGCCGAAGTCGAGCACCTCTCTGCCGCTCTGCCAGGTGTCCACCAGGAGGGGTCCACCTCGGCCGATGCTGGCTGCCTCCTGCTCCCTCGCCAGGTGACGCCCCATGATGGGTCCACCTCTGCCGAGGTCGAGCCAGGCCCTCCTGCTCCTTCGCCAGGTGGCACCCCATGACGGGTCCATCTCGGCCGAAGTCGAGCACCTCTCTTTGCTCCGCCAGGTGTCCACCCAGGAGGGGTCCACCTCGGTCGATGCTGGTGACCCTCCTGATCCCTCGCCAGGTGGCGCCCCATGACGGGTCCACCTCGGCTGAAGTCGCGCCTCTCTGCCACTCCGCCAGGTATCCACCTAGAAGGGGTCCACCTCGGCCGAAGCTGGTGGCCCCTCGCTCCCTCGCCAGGTGGCACCCCAAGATGGGTCCACCTCTACCGAGGTCAAGCCGGACCCTCCTGCTCCTTCGCCAGCTGGCCCCCCCAAGGCAGGTCAACCTCGGTCGAAGTCGAGCCTCTCTCTGCCACTCCGCCAGGTATCCACCCAGGAGGGGTCCACCTCGGCCGAAGCTTGCAGCCCCTGCTCCACCGCCAGGTGGCGTCCCTTGACGGGTCCACCTCGATCGAAGTCAGCCATACTCTGCAAAGCCTCGGAGAGGCAAAGACACGAGTCGCGAGGTCGCCACTAGAATCGGCGCGCGCCGCGCTCCGCGCTTCGTACAAGGCACCGGTACGGCCTGTAGTGATACGCGAAACTTCGTTTACACCAGTTAATCAAAGCCCCGCAACCGAGGAATGAAATCCTAGCGGACAGGAGCCTGAAACGGCTGGAAGTCCACCGTCAACACCTCGAAAGGAGAGCTCCCACGCTCGGCCCGAGGTCTCGCCAGTCTTCCCCCATTCGTGACACACATCGGACGAGGTGTGCCGGCCACTTAACTACCAGACTTGAAGGAGAAGGAGGAGGGGAAGGACCAGAGATCTCGGGGAGCCCCCCCAGGGGGGACATGGGCTGAAGGCGATCCGGAGGTATAAAAAGACAGAGGAAGTGGACAGAAAGGTAGGTCGAAAAGGGAAGAAAAATACCAAGAGAACGATCCTGAGGGGCCTCAAGAAGTCCTCAGGCGTGAGCTCGGTGAACCCAGCGCAGGAAGCCGGGATTTAACCCCTCTCTTCCACACCCTTCTTTTGTCTATATCTCCTCTAAGAACGGGAATCCTTCGGGAACCTGCCTTAGGGGATCTGTTCCATCTTGCCGCTCTCTAACTTGACCGTTGGAGTGCCCCCGTCGAAATCACCGGCCTGGGTCTCTGACTTTGTTTTGCAGGTCCGGAAGCTTGGAGATCTCGAGGTGAGAGAGTCCGAGACCGGTGCCAGCTCATGAGCTACAGGCCATCGCGGTAAGGTCGGCAACACCTAGTAATATCGTACTGACACTCATACCAGGTTTCACACATACCTCTTCTATGCCCCTCGAAAACTACATAACAACTATCGGAAAACATCAGAAAAACTCAAGAGAATGCAGCTTGATTGCCTGCATTGTTATTAAAACAAAATGATACTTAAATTTCGTAATACATTGCAGTAGTAAGAAAGTTAGCCATAGTAAATATATTAAATTATCGAATAACATAAAAAACTTGAACTTAATTAAAGGATGCATTGCAAGACTTACGTCGCATGTTACGAGCAACCTATAGCCTATTAGCTATAGAATTGCGTAGTTCATTACTTCTTTGGGATTTATCGTCCCATATGATCAAATAAGGTTCGACATCGTCCTCATCATGATCAGTAGGCAAGGGCTCAATTGACATATTGAAGTATCTGTCATTTCCTTGGATGCATAGTATGAAGTTGTGAATGATGCAGCAAGCCATTACAGTACATTTTTGGATCTTGATTGGATATGGGATGGAACTCCTAAGAATCTTATATCACTTAAGTATTCCAAAGGCCTTCTCTATGCAATTCATGAGTTGAGCAGGTCGATGGTTGTATAAATCCCGACAGTTATTATATCTTCGAGTACTAGGATTGTTAAACATACTTAGGTGGTACCTGTTGCCCCTAAAAGGGACAAAAAAACTTATCTGTCTTTTCATATCCTAAGTCAATAAGATAAAATTTTTCTGTATATAACCAATTCAATTAGTCAAACAAATCAAAACTTTGCTAAAAAACATAAATTCTATTAATTGAATGATCTTTTGAATACCTTCTGGTACAGTGAAGCCTCCTGATTCACACACCAACGTAGGACTCTCATGTCGGCAGCAGATCCTTCTCATCCAGTACATACAAAAAGAAAAGAGTGATTAAATGAAACTGTAGTAATAACATTTTAAGAAATGGTGCCCTTTCGATTACGAAATCATAGTTGTTTGCTTTTCTTGATTAAAGCAGGTATGTACGTACCATCGATCGCTCCAATAGCATTCTATGATACATCCAACTATATCATGTACAAGTTAACATTATTGAAAATTAAATACCAACTTTAAAGTCCTTGAGAGGTACCATAAAGTAAGGATGGAAATGGTTGTTTTCACGAATCCATGGGTGCATGCCAATATCGTCACCTGATTGAACTATAAATTCTTGTTTCAATAAATAAATTGCTTTCAGTATATTATTAAAATGTCGGGATATTGTCTCCCTTGAGTGCTGAAAAGTTTCAGTCAAAACTCAATTAATTATACCATGACCTATGCCATACAGAAAATAAGCTAATTGCTCTTGTACCGAAACATTGTGTGTGCTTATTAAAAGGCCACGTGATACAAGCAATTCTTTTAGCTCGAAGAACATACTGTTTGTTATCCTAAAGAGTCATAACCTCTATCTGGATGGCCACTTAGCGTGTCTGTTATGAGGTCGTGATTCGAGAAAGGACAAGTTTGACATGGCACCTTCGTAAGTATTTTCCAGTAAGCAACCTAAGAGGGGGGGTGAATTGGGTCTCTAAAAAATTTAAATGAAATGCAAGTGTGTGAACCAATCCAATAATCAACATAAGTACAATGAATGCAAGTGTAAAGTGCTCTTGATGAGTATGCAGTGGAAATATAAAAGCAATAAAAATAAGAGCAAATTAAAGAGACAAGCAATAACAAACACAAAGCAAGTATAGTGGTTCTGTGCTTTCCAATACACCTATATCCACTTTCCAAGGTCTAATTGAAAATTCACTATAATCTCAATCGATTATAGTCGATTAGTTTTCCGGGCTCACTAATTAAACCCGACTTATTTTCACAAGGCTCACAAGTCAAAACCTCATTTGGTTTTCCAGGCTTACCAAGAACCTAATTGGTTTTAAGGCTCACCAACAACCTCCTTTGGTTTTGCCGGCTGACTAAGAACCTATTGGTTTTAAGGCTCACCAACAACCTCACTTGGTTACTTGGTTTTGCGGGTTAACCAAGAACCTAATTAGTTTTCAAGGCTAACCAACAACCTCGGTTTTCCAATAAGCTAACCAAAAATCTTTACAACAAGAATAAGTTTGAAGTAAAGAAACAATGAAAGCTTTTTAATAAAAGTAAATATCTCTTTGAAGCTTTGTTGTAGTGCTGTCTTCAACTTGATGAAGCTTCAATAAATGCTCAAGAAGGTTGAACTTGAATGCTCTTGAAGGCTTTTAAATACTTGGAGACTTCTTTTTTCTTGAAAATAGTTGCTTTCAATGAATAGGAGTGAATGCACTTGCTTTTTCTTTCTCTTGGTGTTCCTCTCTTAATCTTTTTGATTCTTCTTGTGTTTAGATTTGATTTGAATCATTTAAATACCTTTTTAAAGCCTCAAAGTCAGTTTATAGCCATTAGACATGAAAAACTAGCCGTTGGGAGCCAAGAGGGACGAGTTCTGTGTTTGAAAAACTAGCTATTACTGTTTCCAGAACTCCAAGTGTCGACACTTCAAGATGAGTCAACATTTAGGGTTGACACTTGCATTCCATGAGTCGACACCTAGTTCAATTATCTTCAATGAAGCTCTCTGGAATTCTCAGATGAGTCGACACTTCCACTGGTGAGTCGACACTTGACATCCATGTGTCGACACTTCACATCCATGTATCGACACTTCAGGCAAGTCTTCAACTTCAGCATGTTCTGTAACAAAAAAAAACTCAAGCAATGAGCTGATCCTTGAGTTGACACCTTGAGTCATACTTGACTGGCATGAGTTGACACTTCAGCCGTGCCATCTGAAACTCTTTCTGCGTACCAGCTTGAATCAATAATTCCACTGTCATGAGTCGACACTTGGGTTGTGAGTTGATACTTTGAGTCGACACTTGACTGAGATTTCTTCAAAAATAACTGAACTTCTACTGAAACCAAATTGTGTTGAACTCTTGTATCTTTTCAAGCATTCTTCAACTACCAAAGTCCACTTTAAACTGATCTTTCATCCATAGTTGGGACTTTTTCATTATTTGACAATCAATCAAATTTTGTTGAATTGATGAGCACCTTTTTCTATAAAAATACATTTCAAATAAATAGTTAGTACTCAACTTATGCATTTTGTTTATCATCAAAATCAATAACGAAGTCAATTGTAAGTACGTTACAATCATGCTCATTAATGATGCCACTTCTTATCAATGCAGTTAAGACATCTTGCCAATAATTATCCTCGTCTATTAAAAATGCCATGAGCTCGTGCAATGTATCCATTTATTAAACAAATAGAGAAGTTAAAGATACAAGCATATGCATAACTTTGTGCTTGACATGCAATATTGAAATATACTATATTATAGTAACATACAAAACAGAATTGTAACAAGCCTGTTCATATTTACAACAAAATTTGTCATAACCAAGTTAACACAAAACATAATATAGGTTACCTATAGAAAACACATACAACAGAAAATATTATCCCTTAACCCAAACATGCTAATAATATGTCAAGGCCAACGATGACAGCCAAATTCTTTTTCATGTATTCAAGGTGCAGATGTGGTATGCACGAATTTCTCGGGACTTCCACGAGGAGAAAGGTTACAACCCTGAGAAATGCTATCTTCACTACTTGGCTTGAATGATGGCGGCATGAATGGAATAGGGCCACCGGGAGTAGCAGCTTGCATTCAAGGAGGCACAAATACATGGGGGACACCTTGATGGACACCATGCATTGGAGGAGGCATAAAAAGATTACGCACATGAGCATAACTTCTTGTAGGGGCTGCTATTGAAGGTGGTACATGGTAGAAGTCATCCATTTATCTTTTAAACCTTGCTTCCAGTAGTGGCCCTTTGTAATGCATAAAGAACCACCTATTTATCTCATTTTTAAAGGTCTCCCATACAGCAAGAATACATTCAGGTGTAATCCCGAGAAGTCTCTCCAACTTTTCCATACACTCATCAGTGGAATACATCGTAGGATGGGCAAGCTCATCCTTCCTAAGGATCTCATTAGCAATTTCCAATCTCTTTCGATCTTGATCCACCAAATCTAAAAGGGCATCAGTTACATCAGTAATGGGCCTTGTCCTATGTGTTGTAGGAGTAATGGATGCTGACCTTGTCCTCTTTCCAGCATTAGAGGATGGACGTGCATCTATAAAAGATTCTGATGGTAGAGTCGAGGCACATGTAGTTGGGCTGTTTGGGGATACATCATCAAATAGGTCAAAAGGACCGGATGATGAGTAGGAGAACCCACAACTTTGTTGTGATGGTTGGCCGACATTGATGTCATCTAAATTTATCCGATCGACTTCATCATCCAAGGTATTATTATCCGATACCCCCTCTAGAATAGCAGAAGTATCCCCCCGTCGACCTGTGGCCGTGTTCTTCGAAAAAAGGATATCTATATTATCGTATACAATAAATGGCTTACCATTTATCCGAGCATAATCCTTGTTAACCTGTTAACAATAATTTAAAAGTAATTATTGTAATGTTACCAAAAGTATCCTACATACGATATCAACATCTATCGACCACTCACCAAGATGACCTCCTCCCACATTTGTTCATCACCATATATGGACACTTTTAGTATAGGATCCCATCCCCATCCGGATCGATTAGATAAGTTGTAGTACAAGTTAAAGGTCTTCTTCAGAACCTTCTGTTGGTTTTCTTCCAGGAACAAGAAAGTATGTTACATAAAATCAGGCATCAAAAGCCTGACCAGCAGAAGCAGATATAAAATAATTTTATATCTAATTATGCAAATCATAAATAAATCTAATTTATTTATCATAAATTCTTAACATGCTGCATGGCATGAGAAAAATATTAGATCTGAAATAAAAATTATTTTAAGCATAAAATACTTACCTAGATCGCTATTCGGGCCTACTCTGAAAAGCATGCAGATCCGCTACTGAAAAGCCGGAATTCTGTCAGAGCCACGCAATCGCCCGGCATCTGCTGGTTTCCACACAAAGCTCTCGCAACCGAGTCGTAGAGGACACCGGACTACTAGATCCTTACACCCTCTCCTCTTTCAGCAAATCGCCTGCTTTAAAAACTATGTCGATCCGAATCCGGATCGGCTTTCGGTTTCTATCTTGCAATCTTAGATCTGCAAGATCTTGGATCCTTTTCTCTTCTTTCTCTAGTAAAGCATCTCTCTAGATCTCTAAGAAGGAAGAAGAAAGCATATAAAAGGATGAGGAGATGTTGGCCTTAGGAGAGAGACTCCATGGAAGACGTCCAAGAAGAAGCACGCCCAAAAAGAAAGCTCACGACCAATAGGAATTTTTCATGCCAATATTATTTTGGTCGGCCACCCCTCTCTCCTTTTATGATTTACCGTAAATTAATTCTCCAAGTCCTCCATGCCAAAACATCGGTGTTTTATTTCAAGTGGTTGAAAATTAAGAGGAGTAAAAGAGGACTCCTCCCCCCTCTTTCTCTTCACGTTAAAAAACTATTAGCACTCTCTTAGTTTTCACGCCCCCTTCTTTTGTCGCACAAAATAAATGGGACCCACTTAGGCATGTAGAGGCAAGGGGAGACAAGGAAAGAGAGTCCCAGTCTAACTGGACTCTAGGTCTTGGTCCAACAAAGTGATTTTACAATCAAACTGAAACCGATTTTAAATCCGATCGAACCATTTCAAAGCGAACATTGACCCGAATCAATTAGAATTAATTAATTGAGTCTAACTCAATTAAATTAAATCTAATTTAAATTAATTAATAATTAATCCATAATCAATTAATTGTAACATTTATAATTAGGTCAAATATTAATTGTAACGCTTACAATTAGGTCCAAATTGATTTGCTGATTAGTTACTTGAGCTCCTAATGTGTGTGACCCCTCAGGTCCTATCCTATATGGTAATGAGATATGCTATAATCTCTATTATATATCATTGAAACTACTTTCGATGGACTGAAATAATTTCAGCTTAACCCTAATTAGGATCATTGATCCGAGAATGATCCTAACGGGCTCTCATAATCCATCAGCAATAGCTAGCAGTATGTAGTGGCAACCCAGTATAATAAGATTGGAATCCCTAGGTGTAGTTACCATGTGATTCGGTTCCTCTATCAAAATCCCGATATGATGTTGGTTACGGATACTCGTCAAACCTATCAGTCATATGCTTAACTTAATCGACTTAAGTCCAATTGTGGTACTAATGAAAATACTTTTTCATTATCACCCTGCTATGGACATAGGTTTATGGACTTAGTCTCATTAAGCTTGCATAGGATTATACCTTACTACTAAGGCTGATAGATCCCTACAAGTGAACACCCCACTCCTACAATAAACTTACTGCAGCCAACGAACACCGCAAGATCCTGTATGGATAGGAACCATATGATTGTGCTATCAAACTACAGTAACCTTATTGTGAGTAGTTGAGATACTCTAGGTCAAGGAACTATTCACACAACTATAGCATCATAAAGTTATCGACAGTGAGTAGTCATTCGTATAACTTCTTGTACTTGGTCATGCTCAGTACTGTTGATCTTTATCAACTACCTGCACTCTCACTCCAGTGTCACCACACTATAGGTCAGAGAGACTCATCTACTCAGAAAGGGAAGTGATATGTACACCGATTTTAATGGATCAATCACCGTCCTCGTGATATTCCAATAATCGAGAGCCTTTTGAAGTTAATCTATAAAGACACATGCCTCAGATTCTCAACTTTTGAGAATATGTATCATTGTCCATTAACTTCATGGACGATTCATAGACACAACAATATGAATGATACTAATGTCCTTTTAATTAATAAAAAAAATTAAGTACAAAGTTCATGCTCTAAAATTAAAAATGTGTTAAGCCAACATGGCTTTGAGGGCATACATCTAACACCTTCAACCTATTCTTTAGGTTTTTATAAGTGAAGGACTTATTTGTCATTCCATTGAAAGAAGTCGTTATCCTCTTCTATGTTTCTAGAAAGAATGTGCCATTGTAATAATTGTCATCATCGTTCTCTTACTACATTAAGGCTAGCATTACCATATTTAGAGCATCAGTCCAGTTAAGTGCTCTACAACAAGATGGACCTTCCCTTGCATCAACATTTTTTCCTGCTTTTTTTGATTTAGGCATCTTATCTACAGTATCCCAAACGTGATACAATTAAGAAA